>JAGSMU010000010.1:4800000-6000000 GCA_029286865.1 Teinopalpus imperialis
ACGGAATTTCCTCGACTAGGTTTTCTTCCTACGATTTGTATTAGTCAATATCACACTTGTATTCATTGTGGCCCTTTCAAGTAATAATATTGAACGAGAACTCTTTCATAACTGCAAAAGATTTCATTCATAAATGGCATAATGGATTAGGTGTCAAATATTTGAAAGCATTCCTTGCGGTATTGTAAGAGTAATTCTATTCATTTTTCTGAGCTTTTTGACGTAAACTCAATTCTGTTTTCATGGCTGAAAACGGAGCGTTTCGAAAGTTTGTTTGAGTAAACTTTATTTATTGTGTACAAATAAAACATTATATACACTCATACACAGACATAGGTGGCTTTGTTGATGTAAGCAGTAATTAAAAATAAATTATTTCTAGTCTAAGATGCCGTCGGTAAGTATCTGAACTATTTTCTTTTCATGAGGAGACGTGCTTAATCAATATTTTTTTGAAGTGTTCTTTCTATGATCAAAGATGCTTTTATCAAATGAAATTAAGGATTTATTCATCGCTTTTGTTCCGGTGTGATCATAGTATGCCTAATTAATAAATTTATTTTTATCTATAATTAATATATTTTCTCATTCGAGTTGATTTGACCATCTTAAAGCACGAGCGTTTAGTTGGAGTGGTTAGAATTATCCATTAAAGAGAGAACTGTATGCTGGTGTATCTACCTAATCGATGGTACCACGATAAACCCAATTGTAAACATCAATAATTTGAATTGTGCACAATTGTTATTTACTGAGAATCGAATCTGAGGCCCGCGAATCGGTAGTAATAGTTTATTTACATATTTGTCTCTTCTTCAACACATAAGCTAAAAGTTTGATTAGAAAAGGAAAGAGTTGAATTATAACAATTATTGAATTCGAGTATAATATCGAAAATTTTTATTTAATCGTCATTCAAATTAACCAAATGCACTCGATATTAATAAAGGCTCTTTCGCATTTCAGCGAAAAATAATTGAATTCAATCCAATGTTTTATTCATAAATTTGCAAAGCAATTTGAAACAATTGGACCGTAACAGCTTATAATGTTATTATTAATTTAATAAAATATTGACAGTAAGGCTCAACGGTCAAAGTCAAAGAGATACTTTTCATTTTGACAGTAGTCAGATAATGTATAAATGTGGTAATAACATAATGCATTAGAGTACGAATCCGGTTTTTTATTGAGAGCACTATATCTAGCATCATCTTAACCCACTGGTGACATGTATTCATCGACTTCTCGAGGAGTTGTGTAGGTCTCCTCATCATCCTACGAGATTGCCAATCGAGAACGATCCCTATCGGTAAATGGTTCTGCAGGCTATTGGGCCGACCTATTGCCACATCAGCTTACCTCAGTTATACTGCGGATATTACCGTTTCTTTTCATTAGAGTACGATTTTGAAACGAATCGTTAATATCGAATTATCGAACGATTCGTTTCATCAGGATACGATTTTGCGCCACCTGCATCCAACGACTTGCCGCGAATTTGCATATATTGATGTTATAAACTAGATAAAGATACTACATTAATGTTACAATAGAGATATAGATACTATAGTGCTGTTACAAACTAGATATAGACACTATACATATTGATGTTAGGAAATTTGTTATATAACATCCTTTAAATAATGACTAGAGCACAAGGGTCACCTATTGGACTACTCTTAAAAGTACTTTTACACTACGGCCGCACGGTACATAAAAGCGTGAAATAGCAGCATAACGCTGCTTAGTGAGTGTAGGAATCCGGACAGCTAATGATAGGTAACGAAGAACTTCATCTCAGTCCTCGATAATGTATATGCATCTTGAATCTTTATTTAGGATTGATGTATATATTCACAGGTCGCAGTTATTACTTACCATCATGGGTAATATTATAAAAAAAACAACTTCCGACTATATTGATGTTGCAATGTGTTATTATCAAAACGTTTAAATACTGACTGGAGCTCGGGGGTCAGTTAGTAGGCTACTCTTACAAGATATATGTTAACGTCATTTAAGCTTGACTAATAGCGGTCTGTCTGCGTGAGTAACGGGGGAACTAATACTGTTGTCTATCAATGTCTCAATTCACAGTTAGCGGTAGGCGCCATATGGGATATTGTCAATAAATTTGTACAAGAGCCTGTATAATATGTATATATATATATATATATATATATATATACATCGCCTTGCACAAAGTGGGTGTAGAGCCGTCGGTCATATTCCAGACACTTCAAAAGCTTGGTATCAGCCGTATGTTCGTATATCGTACTATCAACAGATACAACAACACTTCCTCTGTTGAAGACTAGAAAAGATCAGGGTCGCCGCGTGCCGGAGAATTACAAAAGCTGTTAATGCTGTTAAAGCCAGAATTCGTCGAAACCCCATTAGGAAGCAAAAAATTTTATCGCGAGAAATGAAGATTCCCGCTAGGTCTCTGTCGCGTATTATAAAACAAGACCTGAAGCTCGATGTTTATGGTCGATATACAGGACATGACCTAAATGAACCTTTACATTTAAAGAGAGTGGATCGATCAAAAAGCCCTCTGTCGCGATACGCAGGTGAAAGGCACAGAAATATCCTCTTTACCAATGAAAAAAATTTCACTATTGAAGAACACTACAATAAGCAAAATGGTCTAAAGAAGCTGCTCAAGTGGTCGGAAAGGTACAACGTGGTCATCATCCTGCGTCAGTGATGGTTAGTGGGGCGTGTCTTATCAAGGAGTTACAAAACTACATTTTTGTGAAAAAGAAGTGAAAACTACAGCCAAAGTGTATCAAGATACAGTCTTGGATCATATTGTGAAACCTCTCAGCAATACACTTTTTAAAAATTTACCGTGGACTTTCCAGCAGGACTCTGCACCTGGTCACAAGGCACGAACTACCCATGCCTGGCTTGAAACCAACATTCCGGACTTTATAAGAGCTGAAGACTGGCCCTCTCTTCTAAAAGATCTAGCTCAGATCTCAACCCTTTAGACTCCAAATGATGGACAGTTTAATGGCCTGCCCTAAACGACACGGCGACCTTGGGTATCTTAAAAAATCTTTGGAGCAAGCAGTGGCGAAATTTTCTTTGGAAACAGTGCGTAAATCTATAGATAGGCCAAACAGATTAAAGGCCTGTATAAAAGCCAAAGGGCCAACTTTCGAATAGAATATTCTTTTATTTTTTGCTGAGGCTACAAATAATAATATTAAATATTATTATTATTTGTAACAGAACTTATGGCCGGACTAGGTTCATATATAGACATTTTAGTTATTTTAAGCTACCACGACTCTAGTAACTTTATATATATTTAAAAAAAAATTACTAAAAAAATAGTAATGAAAAAAAAAAGAAGAAAATAGTATTAATTTGTCAGCGTGCATTGTGAATATATAATATTTCTATTTCATATAGTACATGTCGGATAAATTGGTTAAATTCTAATAAACAATAAGTAGTAAATGGAACTCTCTGGGAATTTTTATTTTTGGTCTTACGGCCGATGTCAACCCAGCTTTTACAGTTTCACCGGGCTGAGTACTTAAAGCGCCAGGGGGCAAACAGCACAAAGGCTCCCGAGAGGAAGCCTAGGCTTGGCCTTTACCCTGTTGGCGATAGCGACTGACCGTGTGTGGCCGTGAGGGCCGAACCTTTACTCGATCAGTTACTTCTGAATATGGATTATCTAAATTAATATATAAACTAACTGTACCACCACTTTGGAATGCGTAGGCGAAGTGGCGCCAGAAACTCCAGTAACGCTTCTATCAGTGTTGGCTGGTGAGAACCAGGTTTAATTATGAAAGTTGTTTGCGACGCTCAAGCCGTCGGCGGAGGCGCTAGGAAGGTTCTCTCTGGGAACATGATACTTTTAATTTGCGAGACTCAGTTTTATTTTATCATTGTGGCTTCCCTTAAAAAATTGTGTTTTGCTATTACAAGGAATTTAACTCGTGATTTTTTGGCTCATTGTTTTTTTTTACGATTTTTACTGTGGCTCGATAGATAGATACTTTAATTGGCATTTCTGATGAAGCCCCATGTCGCAGTTCTGTGTATACGTGGTTCGGAGAATTAAGACGTGGAAATCATCTTTATGTGTGGATGGGATCATCTTCAAGAAGATGTACGTAAAGGTCGGCCGGCGACTGTGGTTATAGAATCTAATATTAATACTGAAACTGACAAAAAATATTTATCACACAATTCGTACTGTATTAGTCATTGGAATGAGTCAAGTGGGAAACATTTGACATGTGCATCTGAAGGTTTGGAGGCTTTGCACTCGATAGATACCGCATGATTCAAAGGACTGCGTCTCGAGTGGTGCCGTTAAATGATGATAAAGTTTAATGGGGGACAGTCATGTCACCGTCTATATAGTCGTTACATGTGATGAGTTCTGGGTGTACTGCTTTGAACCGGAAAGTTTCCAGTCGGTAGATTGGTTGTTTCTTTTGAAGACTTGCCGACGAAAGTTAAAAAAAGTCGGAGCGACGGCAATGAAATGATTGCACCTTTCTTCAGCAAATTAGGGTATTTAATTACAATGTCGCTTGAAAACTAAAGGACAATGACTGCGGACAATTAATACATAAAAAATGTAAGCAATTGTTTGCCCGGAATCTTACAGTAAGTTCCCGATAAGATATTCCGATAAAATAACGAATGCGTATTTGAAGGCCTTAAATGAACTGACGACGCATCCACCATCACCTCGTACTTGGAGTTTTCTTTTTATTTCCGAAAATTAAAGATAAACTTAACAACTGTAAGAGGTACCTACTAAAGATTGGATCCACTACTTCACACAATGGTTCCTACGAATGCAAAAATGTGTAAATAGTGAGAGCCTATAGTTTGAAAAACAATACTCGTAAATGTATCATAAATATTTATAATATCTACTTTTATTTATCAAAATATAGCAATGCCCAGATTGACTTAAGTAACGATTTAAACCCAGGACGGTACAAAGTCGGTCATCCGCTCTAAGTTATGTTCACTTAAACTATAAATTTATTCGAAAACCGACTTTGCCTTTTCTATAAAATTAAAAAAAAAGACAAGAAAAATTTTAAAATTGATGTCATCTAAATATTCTAATCTATAGCGTTTTCAAGACACACCATTAAGATTTTGTGGACTCGACATTGATCAAAAGGTCTCCTTTATCGCACACCATTATTCATTTTCTTTCATTAAAAGTAGAAAAGAAAAACCCGAGGCGGTGCGAGTATTAAAAAGAAAAGTGTGAATGGTTAAGTCTTGATTGATAGTTCAGTTTTAGGAAGATTATCACACCTTTCGATTTCGTAGTTTAGATGGAATGCCTCGTTGCCTGTTATTGGGTCTTCGAATCCCTTTACTCACCATACGAAATGTTATGTTGCTATTTCATGATGGTATTCTATGGAGTCATGCTATAATCTAATTTCCTATTATAAATCAAATAATAACAAGCTTTATTCAACTAGGTTCAGACAAAACTCTTTTGAATCGATAAGATAATAATAAGATCACGGATTCGGAAGGTTGTAGAACTACGCAGTTTGTTTCTAGCTGCAGAATGAATTGGTCAGCTTGACCGGAAGAGGATAAAATAGCAGCAATGTCTTGTCACCAGTTATAAAGGTCTCCGATCCCTCTCTACATTTACACGACGAAGAACACGACAAGCTACATAATGCTGTTATTTTTTAATACATTTTTTACCCGTCGAGCCGACCCTGAATGGGTCCTTACTTAGCAACAAACTGCTAGTCTGTACCATTTTTAAGTTATACTGGAGTATAGTGTATTTAAAAAAAAACGTGAAGCAAGTATTTTGTGACTCATATGTATAAATAAAATATTCAGTACCATAGTCAAAGGTTTTTAGCCTTTATAATTAAGTAAGAAATCAATTCGTAATATAGTGAGGTTAGTCGAACCCACATACACTAGGAGACCCGCATATATTATTACGATCAAACTAACTGAATCAAGTTAAGGGACAAATTAGTAAATCTTCTGGGTCAATAACCTACAAGTGTATTTATTAAAAGCTTCTCATTAAAATTCCATTTGTAATAATAATATCATATTCGCTCTGTAGTAATTACGTATCTCTGGCCACTCTAATGTATGCAGGATTAACTTGAGTATACCTTATATATTATTATTAGTTTTTCTGGGTCATTATCCTTGTTTAAGTAGCGAATAAAATAAATCATGTGCTCTAGAATGAGATAAAATGAATAAAAATACAATATGTTTTATATTTGAGAAACATCAATAGCATAATGCCTTAGGGTACGTTCTGCAAAATTACAGGTCGGAGTTTCGAATGAACGTGAATGTGAAAAACGATGAATGTGCGCGCTATGGGCCGTAGGAATCACTTACCATCAGGTAAACTGTGTGTTCATTTGTCTCAATACAATACAATAAAAACGATGAATGTGCGCGCTATGGGCCGTAGGAATCACTTACCATCAGGTAAACTGCGTGTTCATTTGTCTCGATACAATACAATAAAAACGATGAATGTGCGCGCTATGGGCCGTAGGAATCACTTACCATCAGGTAAACTTAATGAAATAATAAAATAATTGTGCTGAAAAGCTAGCGATCGAAAAGTCTGAAATTCAAACCCCACTGAGAGTACTAAAATTTATTATATTGTTTAAAATTCATGGAAAAATTTGGTTTTCCATGAATTTTAAACTAATCCGTGTAAAGTTCTGTCATCCAGTGTTCATTCTTGTTGTAATAATAAAAATATAATAAGTATAATAATGGGTTTGGTAATGTTTTGTAGTTTTTTTTATTTCTTCATAGAATAGGCGGCCGAACTTACGCTTTGTAAAAATGTGTGTGTAACTTACGAACGTTACTACGACCTGCTTATTCAATGCGTTCATAAGAATACTGTACAATGTATGTTTTATTACATCGTAGCATGCAGCCATCGTCTCCATTGAAACAAGGATGTTATTTAAATTAAATGGCATTGTGAATCATCCTTGATAGGAATCGGTGTTCCTTTGCGAATTTGCGAGGATTTGTGGTTTATCAAATTAGATGTAATACTGAGGCCGATATATAGCATGGTCGAGGACTGTACAAACGAGCACACATGTTACCTGAAGATATGAACAGTATGGTAGAGCTACACTGCAGCTTGTTTTGCTGCAGAATGAATGGGCCAGGTCAATCGGTGTAGGACCACGCCCTCACAGAATGCGAAGCGAGCGTAAAATAGCAGTATAATATTGTTATGTTTCGTCTGGTGAGTGCAGGGATCCGGAGACCTTTATTAAAAGTGATAAGGCATTCTATCCTCTAGGGTGACAACGCATCTGCATTATGATTCCTTGTCAAGGATGAATGTAGATGGCACGGGCCGCAGGAATCACTTGACATCAGGTTTCAACATATTGTTATAAATAACATTATACTTTACTGAAGTAAAACAAAACAAGATACAGCACAGAGCCAGTAGCCTGATACAGCACAAGTGATACTGCCTTGTATCACTAGCACTTTCACTAACACTAGATTTGCGAATTATGAATGAACTTTTAACAATTCAAGTCAATAGTCAGCTACTGCCTCGTCTACTAGCCAGCTGGCCATCTGATTATGCAATAAATGGTACAATAAAAACTAATGAACCCAGTACTTTTTACAGTGGTAGAGGCACGTAGCAACTAGGAATATGAATGGGTCGGCTCGACTGCCACATTTATCAAAGGCCGTCAGTGCATCTGCGTCACCTCTGGTGTTGCGGATGTCCATAGGCGACGGTAATCACGTACCTTCAGGTGAACTGCTTGCTCGTTTGCCACTTATTTAATACAAAATATCACTTACCACCAGGGAAACTGTGTGCTTGTTTGCCACACCTATTAAATAAAACAAAATATGTTGCTGTGGTTGAAATCCGCCAGTTGAAAAGCATCAATTATATATAAAATTAAGTAAAAAATTAATGAACGAGTAGAAACTGCGTTGACTAAACTTTTCTTTATATCCGTAATTAATTCGAGTCGGGAGCAAGCAAGCAAGAACAATGACCTCCATTGTATCAAATTGACAAATTACTTTTAAATTACAGCACGTATTGTTCATTCGTTGTTAAAAAGAAACTGCACCTTATTTTCTGAGGAACGTTTAACGAACTCCATTTATATGAGAATTCCAACGTAATACAACGGTAGTGGAGCCACGTCGCAGATTGTTCCTAGCCATACTGTGAATGGGTCGGCTTCATCTTACTATTACATATACGGACTTATTATCTTGGAATAGCATCATAACGCTGCTGTTTCATATGGTGTGCCTAGGTATAACGAAGGCATTCCACCGTAGTCTTCAGGATTGAAACGACATGTGCATCCTGAATCTTTATTGTGGATGATAGGTGTCCGGTTGCTGCATCGTAGGTCTATCACTTAACGTCGTTTCACAAGTATTTTTTAAATGTATTATATATCCGTACGCATAGAAAAATTCAACTGTACAATCTTCGTCTTAACATTGCGTCACAATCCCACGAGGCAGTTTTTGCTGAACATTCGTAAAGTTATTGCCCCACCAGCCCGCGTTGTCAGCTGACACCGCTGTTTACCGCAACGGACATCGGTACAAAAGATTCTATTCAATAACCTGGAATTCTGTACCTAGTGACCAGGATTAGACGTTAGTTAGTTATAGTTTAAATTGTAAGTTTTATCTCATAAATATATTAAAGTAAATTAATTTTTTTTGAGTCCTCTGAATGCGACTTTTATAATTAATGATTGAGTTGCATTTTCTCAAACAAAACAATTGTATTCTCTCGAATATAACGATTTCAATTAACGGTCATTTTCTACACGAATATAATTACTTGAATGTTTTCACCCTCAAGTTAATTACAATGCAATTTGCATTATACACACGTTGTTGCGAATGGTGTAATTTGCCACGGTAAAGGATTACACTTAGAAATTACATACATCCCACCCTGAGGTGGCATGGTAATTAAGCTGCATTCTAATGAATAACTGGGGGTTATTTGCGTTGTTTATGGTTGTACTTAATTTATTATTCGAGCGTGGCAACACTGAGGTACAAGTCAGTAATTGGAAGACGCTTTTTTATGCAACAAAAATCTGAAATTAAAAATTTAGCGGACGTCTAAGAACAAGGTAGATTTTGGCAGTGAATTGAAATCACCGCTGATGCCATGGTGAATTGGCATCAGCAATTGGAAATGGATGACCGTGTGATGTTATTATTTAGGTAATTGGCTGCTGCGTTGCAGGTCGATTCCCAACCGAGAAACAATATTTATAGTTATTTATACGAATTAACTTGGTATGGTCGTGTGAATTAAAAGTTATTGCTTAGACCTAGAGTCAAACAACTCTCTCTCTCACTACATGAAGGGTATATATATATCTTCACTACAACAGAAACTTCAGTAAGTAATACATTATTGTCATAAACTGTCACAACTCTACCATACAGGGTTTATCTCTGTTGGAGCCTTTGTGGCACTGGCAACTGACAACAGATTTATTAGAACCAGTAGAGTTCCATTCATTAATTCATTCCTCATGCTCGATGTTCAGAACCAGTGCATTCGGATGCAGCTTTTGTGTTTACTACTAAAATACCTTTATAAGATTGTATACGAACCATATGATATGCAGTTCGGTTTTATTTCTTTACACTTGCGTTTTACGCAAAAATTTTGCCCCTTCAACTACTTAACTAACAAATGGGATTGTTTCGTGTACTGTGAAAGTCAAAGCGAGTAGGACATTGAGCTACCATTGTTCAAAAGTTTTGTTAACAAAATTAAAATAACAATGAATTTTAAGATTGGTTAAACCAAGAATATTTAACTGAAGGCGATAATGCGAAAAAAAAATACTACGCCCCGTTGTTAATTATTCACCGTCCAAACTCGGAATAGAATTTTAATTCGTAGAGAATTAAACATACCCTGGAATAATTGTTCTACGATATTCAAATATTCTTTTGCTTTTCAGTTTTGTTGGAAAAAGTTGATAAAGATAAAAAATTGTTTTTTTTAAAAAAAAATCATAAGTTATTTTATTCAACTTTTGCCTACGGCGGTGTAAAGTAATGTTTCTGAGTTGCTGCTGCATATTGCATAAATAAATTACCTGTTTAATAGAGATTTCTGAAAGCGGTAACACATATTAACTTTTTTAATGGCACCCTACTTCTATCTTCCCCTTAAATATGTCACTTACGGAATACCCAGTATAAATACGAATAAAATTATAAAACATAATTCTTGTAAATATATATATATGTAATATAATATGTAATGTGTCATATGTGTATGTCATTCTTAATAAATTAATATATTCTTTGTCTCTTGCCGTTACGAATAAAAAATCTATAAAAAATTGATAGCTTAGGACACATACTCAATGGATATGATTTACTATATAGCTCTTCCAGCAACTTTGGTTATGCAAAAAATGAAAAGAGATTACTACTGAGCATAGGTCTCCCTGCATAGACTGCCACGAAGCATGACCCTGAACCACGTGTATCCATTGTTTTTTTTTAAACAATATTAGCAATGCCATTAACATTACTAATATTCCGGTTAACCACGACAACTGAGCTGACAATGCTTGTGCCAGGAGATAGGGTTCACGGCAATAGTCTAATGGTGGATTTGAACCTACGGCCTTTAGATTCGCAGACCGTACCCTAAACTATTACGCTATTGACGTTTCATTTCCAGCCAACTTGCATAGGTTATCGCTCTATTTAGCGGGGGGTTTGCCTACACTGCCACCGCCAAACCAGAACCATAGTTCATTAAAGAAATAACAGTTATTTAATTAAATCATCTTGTTATGATAAACTATTCTATAGAATAAGCTGTCGCCAGCGGTATTTTCGACCTTTAAGAAAAGAGCCTACACCTTTCTTAAGGGCGGGCAGCGCATCTGCGACTCCTCTGGTATTGCGGATGTTTATGGGCAGCAGTGTTCACTTACTATCAGGTGCGCTAATTAGTCGTTTGCCACCTATGCTAAAAAAAATTAAAACCTTTAATTATTTATCAAACATTTTTTCAATTTATTATCGAATATTTTTCCCAGTTGCAATTTGACATCACTCGGTAAATCTTTAAATACTTTCAGGCGCATTATAAAACAGTTTTGATCAACAGTTTTCGGAGTTCAATCCAATACTAACTTATTCGGTTTTCACAACATTTTACAATTTATTATTATTATTAGGTTAAAAACAGATACAGACAATAATCCTGTTATTGTGAACAAATGTTATTCTATTCAAGTATAAAGATATAAACAGCGACGAAATATATATACATAACACAACTTAGACTTCTGCAATAGAACGAGGGTGACTGACATATCTCAAAAGATTAGCAACCTGAACTGTCCAAAGGCTGGCCCGAAAGGAACCGACAACCTCCTACTGGCAAGAGCAATGTAGAGTAGTATTAACTATCTAGTGAGACGCGTATACAAGTGCAGGAAGTTGATGGAAGCAGGGTCCGAATCGTCCTATGTGCTGATCTGTAGCAGAGACCTTTCTCCAGCTGTGGATTGATACATTAAACTCACAAGTTTCCACAAGTCCTTATAGACGATATAAGCAGTTTTCCTCACGATATTTTCTTCACTGTCAAACACGTGATAAATAAGCGCTAAAATTTGCAAATAACAATTTCATTGCCGCCGGGAATTGTACTCACTACTTGTTTTCCACTATACCGTGAGTTAAAAGCAAGCGCTTAGACAGTGAACTACTGCGGCATTCGATAATATGTTTTTATTTATTCCTGTGGCCTATGACATCTACATTCATCCTTGACAACGAATCGTAATGCAGATGCGTTGTCACCCTTAAGGACTGAGATGAAACGCCTTTTCACCAGTAATAAAGGTCTCTGGATCCCTTCACTCACTAGACGAAACAGCAGATTTATGCTGCTATTTCACGCTAGTGTTTTGTGAGGGCGTAGTCCTACTTCGAGCTGAACCCATTCGTTCTTCAGCTAGAATCAAACTGCAGCATAGTTCTACCGCTGTTATATCTCAATAAATACTTGATTAAATTAAAATAGTTTGTTATTGACTTTAAGTTTTTTTATAAAGAAAGAAGACATCGTTTAAAAACAGACCCAACAAGAATGCGTACTAGTAGTGTTTGAATACTTGATCTGATCTTGTTAATGTATCCTTCTTTTTGTCGGAGGGAAATGTAACACTAAAAGTACAGCCCGCAGCTGGTTCCACTACGCTGCAATTAAGAATATTTCACGTTCATTAGATTTTTTAAAGCGTTGGAGCCGTAATATGAGTTCTACAGTGCAGACGTGTATAATGAAAGTGTAAAAACATTTCCAAAACTATTTGCCTTGGACATTTCTAATACCGATTTTTTCCTTTTAGTTGGAGAGCAAAATTTCAGTTTTAGCTTTTGCAAATAAATAATTATGTATTGATTTCTTATATTTACGCGAATTGAATATCGATATTTAATTGAATATGACTAATGTTGAAGATTTTTTTGAGTATATTTTAACTTTGTAATTCCTGAATTTTTCGAGTGCTTGGTGAAAATGAATTTATAAAAAACTGCCAAGGACTCCTCTGGTGTTTATAATGTCTACTAATAAGAAATAGCATATATAAAAAGGTAAAATAATACACGTTTATATAGATATAGGTATAATAGGTCTTTCCTATGAAATTGCCGTTCTTCAGTATTGGCCATTTCGAACCAAAAAAAGTTTTGATTCGCTGTGAATTCTAAATTCAAATTATTTTTTTTTTGTCGGAGGAAATGTAACACTAAAAGCACAGCCCGCAGCTGGTTCCACTACGCTGCAATTAAGAATATTTCACGTTCATTAGATTTTTTAAAGCGTTGGAGCCGTAATATGAGTTCTACAGTGCAGACGTGTATAATGAAAGTGTAAAAACATTTTCAAAACTATTTTTCTTGGACATTTCTAATACCGATTTTTTCCTTTTAGTTGGAGAGCAAAATTTCAGTTTTAGCTTTTGCAAATAAATAATTATGTAATGATTTCTTATATTTACGCGAATTGAATATCGATATTTAATTGAATATGACTAATGTTAAAGATTTTTTTGAGTATATTTTAACTTTTTAATTCCTGAATTTTTCGAGTGCTTGGTGAAAATGAATTTATAAAAAACTGCCAAGGACTCCTCTGGTGTTTATAATGTCTACTAATAAGAAATAGCATATATAAAAAGGTAAAATAATACACGTTTATATAGATATAGGTATAATAGGTCTTTCCTATGAAATTGCCGTTCTTCAGTATTGGCCATTTCGAACCAAAAAGTTTTGATTCGCTGTGAATTCTAAATTCAAATTATTTTTTTTTGTAATACATAATAACATTCTTTTTCCAAAGTCAGTCTTTTGTTTATTGATTAGCTTTGTATTTTCATTACGTTTGAACATTCTTCGTCATAATGGATACTTTAAAAATTCATGTAATTATGAAATATGAGTTCCGTCGTGGCATCAACGCGGCACAAACGGCACGTAACATCAACAACGTTTACTGAGAGAACTTTACAAACGAACGCACAACCCGTTATTGGTTTGACCGGTTCCGTTCTGGAAATTTTGATTTGAAAAATTAACCTCGTGGTCGTTGGGACACTTTGGCCAACAATGATGAATTAGAGGCGATTGTGGAAGCTGATGATAATCAATCTACAGCCGAGCTCTGCTAGCTTTTGATGTCAACATCGAAACAATATTGGTCCATTGGCGATAAATTGGCAAGGTAAAAAAGCTTGATAGATGGGTGCCCCACGAACTTAACGATAGCTAGCGCAACGTACACGTTGACACGCTAGTGCTGGTGTATTCTTTACAGTTTTTTTACCAAACGGCATCAGCTTTGGTCAATCGGTCGTCCCCGCTGCTCCTACACGACTACGCGCGACCCCATACTACACAACAGACAGCGTCCAAGCAGCAAGAGATGGGGTTGGAAGCTCTCCCTCATCCACCGTAGTCACTAGACCTTGCACCCACCGGCTATTACTTTTTCCAAAACTTGGACAACTTTTTAGTGGAAAAAAAAATTAAATTCCAGAGAGGCAGTACAAAAGGATTTGTTGCCTCCCGTCCAGCTGATTTTTACAAGAAGGGCATCAATAAACTATTACTGCGTTGGCAAAGATGCATCGATTACATGGGTGATTACTTTGAATAACAGAAATAAAAAAAAATTGAAAAAAAATATTTAATGTATTTCATACAAAAGGGCAATTTCATAGATAAAGACCTATTTATAAAGAAGCTTATTAGAAACGTTTTAAAGAGTATTGATATATTGATAAAAAACACAATATCTAATAACGTAACAATCATGTCAAAATGAGAAATTTATAGACGTAGTTTTTAACAGTTATACCACTAGAGCTACTGCTGCAGGTAAGCTACGTGAAGCAAGAGCTAATAATTACTATGGGGAACGCACCAAAAAGTTTTTAGCTCCTAAATATATTAACAAATTCTTACGGTCATCAAATAGCGCAACGGCGCACAGTGAGGTCACCGTAAAGATATAGCTAAAGAATATATTGTTAAATGATAAGTAATTCCTTATTCCTCACACACCTTTAGTTATTTTTGTTAGGTTATTTAAGTTTAGATATATAAGTTTCATGTCTTTATTCCTCGTACGTTTGTTATAAAAATTGTATGTTAAAAGTTTATACAAACGGTGCGACGCCTATAAACGGCATTAGTGGGTTGGCGGGAAAGTTATATGTAAACTTGTGTTCAACTTTGTATATTAAATAATAATAATAATAATACACGTTTATATATATATATATATATATATATATATATATATATATATATATAGCAATACATAATATACAAACATATATAAATACGTAATTAAACACTATATTGTTATATATATTTAAATATATCTAGTCTGACCATAAATACTGTTACATAAAAACTTTTCTTTTTTACAACTTTTTAATTATTTTGAATTTGTATACGTATATTATTTTAAAAACTTCTTTCGATTTCACATATTTTTTCGTGTTCATTATCAAATTTCAATATGGAATGGGGTGTTAAAGAAAATAGGATTGCAGTGATCGCCTCGCACAAAGTGGGTATGGAGCCGTCGGTCATATTCTAGACACTTCAAAAGCTTGGTGTCAGCCGTATGTTCGTATATAATACTATCAATATATACAACAAAACTTCTTCTGTTGATCAGAAAAGATCGGGGCGGCCGCGTGCTGTTAGAACTACAAAAGCTGTTAATGCTGTTAAAGCAAGAATTCGTCGCAACCCCATTAGGAAGCTAAAAATCTTATCGCGAGAAATGAAGATTCCCGCTAGGACTCTGTCGCGTATTATAAAAGAAGACCTGAAGCTCGGTGCTTATCGTGGATATACAGGACATGCCCTAAATTAATCTTTACTTCTTCGTGATACGCAGGTGATAGGCACAGAAATATGCTCTTTACCGATGAAAACATTTTCACGACTGAAGAACACTACAATAAGCAAAATGATAAAGGGTACGCTCACCGTTCTAAAGAAGCTGCTCAAGTGGTTGGAAAGGTACAACGTGGTCATCATCATTCATCAGTGATGGTTTGGTGGGGCGTCTTATCAAGGAGTCACAAAACTACATTTTTTGAAAAAGGAGGAAAACTTCAGCCAAAGTGTATCAAGATACAGCCTTGGATCATGTTGTGAAACTCTCAGCAATACACTTTTTAAAAATATACCGTGGAATTTCCACCAGGACCCTGCACCTGGTCACAAGGCACGAACTATCCAAGCCTGGCTTGAAACCAACGTGCCGGACTTTATAAGAGCTGAAGACTGGCCTTCATCTAGCTCTAAACGACACGGCGACATTGAGTCTCTTAAAAACTTTTTGGAGCAAGCAGTGGCGAAATTTCCCTTGGAAACAGTGCGTAAATCCATAGATTCTTGGTCAAACAGATTAAAGGCCTGTATAAAAGCCAAAGAGGCCACCTTTCGAATAGAACATTTTTTTATTTTTTGCTGAGACTAATAAATATGTAGGTATAAATTTTACATTACTTCATTTAAAAAAAATGTATTATCCCTATATATAGTATACATGTAGAGTATTATAAAACTAATGATAAGTGATAACTGTAATACGTACGCAATGTATGTTCATATATCTATCGTAGATAGGATTAAGATGGACTTGGTGATTCAGACAGAATAATTAAGTTTAATATTGTTTAATGAAAACATTAATAATGTTCTTTTTCAATGTGGTTTCATTCTGTTGATTAAATAAATTATAATTAATTTCCTCAAATATTTTAATTACTTAGGGTACATGCATACATAATGAATATAGAACATACATGTATATGAGATCTTGAAGCCTTCAAGATCTTTAAGGAAAAGCCGGCAGCGCATCTGCGACCCCCCTGGTATTGTGGATGTCCATGGGCGACGGTGATCACTTACCATCGGATGAGCTGCTCGCTCGTTTGCCACATATTCTATAAAAAAATAACAACTAATAACAGTAATAATTAATATTAACAAAATTGCAAAAATCCAATTCGATTCAAATAAAATATTCTAGGAAAAGCCGTGACGAATTCCCGCTATTTATTTTATTTTATTTTATTTTAAACTTCATGCACAAAGTAAAATACATAGGCGGACTAAGTGCTAAAAGCATTTTCTACAAGTCGACCTGAATTAACCTATTTAATAAACGTATAAAGCAAATAGACGTTTTGCCTTTTTTAATCATTTTATTGGACTACTAGTCTTTCATCAATCTGGCACTCGGATCAAAGTATTGTAGAAATGGCCCGAGCCCGAGAATCGAATCGTTCGTATTGGCCTTCTCAGCGGAAATTAAAGCGAACCCGTTGGCCACGTTTCTTTTCCCCGAGAGCGATACAGTGCAAACTGGCTTCTATGTGCCGGGCTAAATTCTGTGTATTAGAAAATCTTGTTCTTTATTTTAAAATTATGATTTAGTGGTAGAGCTATATTGCAGTTTGTTACAGCTGCAGAATGAACGGGTCAGCTCGACTGGGGTAAGACCACGCCCTTACAGAACACCAGTGTAAATAGCAGTATAATGCTGCTTTGTTTCGTCTGGTAAGTAGGGATCCGGAGACCGTTATTGCTGGTGACGAGGTATTTCACCTCAGTCCTTAAGGGTGACAACGCCAAGACAAGACGAAACGATAGACGACAAGAGCGTCGAGGATGAATGTAGATGTCTTGAGCCGCAGGTTGTTGCTATCAAAGTAATTTTAAAATAATCTTTATGACGAGCACTTTATTTGAATAGAAGCCAGTGTTATAGTAGTAATATGATAAAAAAATAGTAATAATAAAACAACTTTATTTGCCTTAAATATACATAACATCGAAACAAAAGAAAAACATGTTGGATAATAAACAATAATTAAATTAAAAAAAACAACTGAAAGTAGAAACAATAAATGTAGAGAGAGTAAATAACGGCAAAAGGGTAATAAGCTCAGCTAACTTTGAGAAAACTTCTCAACGTTGATTCTCAGTTCATAATCCAAGTAAGTGGTGATGAGGACGTCGATGGTTGAGCGTACTAGCTTCATCAGATCATCACCGTCATTTCACTCTACCCATAGTCCACTACGCCATAGATTGCCGTAAAGCACCATCCTAAGTCAACTGCCTCAATCGGCATACCGCAAACTCCGTCTGATGGGGGGTCGTTCCACGCTGCCTGCCTAATCTAGGAAGATTGCTACTCAAGAATCTTTATTACCCATCGGTTATTGGTTCTACGTACTAGCTTAACAAATGATACAATATGATATATAACTATTCAATGATATATAATACCTTTTTCGTTCGTTCCTACAGTAAGGATACGTAAGGGATCCGTTAGCGTAGTAGGGTTTCAGTTTTTATTTGTTTTATTATATTAAGGGGTGACAAATGAGCACACAGTTTAACTGATAGTAAGTGATTACTGGAACCAATGACATCTGCATTCATCCTCAAAGAAGATTTAAGGAGAATATGAGTATTCATCCCTCAGCAATAAGATGGATTGGCTTGTCACCACTAATAAGGTTAACCGAGGAACGCACAAAACATAGCAGCGTTAGGTTGATTTATTATATATTTAGGGTGTAGTCCTTCCTGGTCGAGCTGATCCATTCATGGTCCAGCTAGAAACAAGCTGCAAATTGGCGGCCCTATCACTGTTGCGCTATATTATGTATAAATGTTATCACGAAGGTAAAAGTAGAATTAAAAATGAAATTTAAATAAAATTATCTTCATGGAAGACGACAATGATTCTATGGATTAAAAAATGATATGCAATTCCTATAAAATTTTAACTTCATGATTATGATGAAAGTAACAAAGCGATGAAAGAAATTTTTTAAAATCCATTTGACCATTTCGCTATTAACTTGCAATAATGCTCCAGTTATTCACCTAATAATGATCATTTTCGCTTAATCTGAGGATAAATCATTTTTATTCCGCTCATAGCAAAATTTATGACCGCAGAAAGAATTTTAATATCTTCTATATTTTCTCGTTTAAGAAAGTTAAAATATTATGTATATTAAAAGATCATTTTATGCGTTCGTCCAAACTGAGTGAAGGTTTCGGGTTACGCGCAAAGTTTGTCGAATTGTAATTGTCTCTATGGAAAAAATCCAATACGAACTTTAGATCTATTATTATAAATTAGAAAAAAGTTTATTTTTGGATTCAAGGGTCACCCTTGAATCCAAAGTTGGAAAAAAAATATTTATGCATTTTTCAATGTTAGATCTATAATATTTTTGTTTATATATAAATATTTGAACTTTATTACAAATATTGTGCTTTATTTTATATAAATATAATAAAAGAATTCATGCATCAATGTTATATTCTTACAACAAATTTAAACAAAAATTAAATTTCACAAATAGCTCTTATATGATTTGTATGTTTGTTTCCTCACTAACGGCACTGAGCAGCTAAAATAATATTCTGCGCACTTAAAATAATTTGGTAACAACCAAGGTAAAAAGGTTCTAAGGTAATAGTGTTAAAACCATCTTGCAGATTGTTTCTCGTTACAGCGTTCAGAGTCAGCTCGATCTGGGAGGGAACACGCCCTCGGAGTACCGGTGTGAAATAGTAGCACAATGCTGCTGTTTCGTGTGAAGAAGTAGAGATTTATATACGACGTAACGAGGTATTGCATCTCAGTCCTCAAGGGTGGCGTGTGTATCTTGAATCTTTATTGAGGATAGATGTGATTGAATGATAGACGATAGAGGATGGAGGTAGATTTCAGGGGCCCCGTTCGTAACTTACCTCTAGATTCTGTTAATATTGATGCTGTTAGCCTATGCGGCTCTTACAGCTTCATCGAACACAGGGCTCACGGAAGGTGTCCGTGAGCTGGACCATAACTTACCATCAGCTGGAATGTGTGGTCGTTTCACACCACTAATATACAAACCATTGCTTATGTACTTTAAGTTTATATTTATATTGAATAATATCATTTATTTTGTTAGTTATTTTCGTAAAAGACCTAAAGCGTGCTAACAGAACAAAACATTTAAAACCGTTCTCTGTATTTACCGTCTCTACACATGAAAATGTTGCAAAATTGCGAGCCATATTGTTTTTACTACTTCTTGGCACTTTACTTTAAATTACGAAGCATAAAGGTTTTTTTTTTTACTTTAATCCTACTAATATTATAAATATGAATGTTTGTATTTTTGAATGTTTGTACAGATGTGTGTACAGATCTAAATTAAATTTGGTACACACACGTAGTTTATAACCTGTATTAGCACATAGGATATTTTTTATCTCGGTAAATGAAAGTTTGTATGTAAATATGTTTGTTACTCAATCACGCATAAATGGCTCAACGTATTTGAATAAAATTACGCTCACAGTTGGTTTATAATTTGCATTAAAATATAGGATACTTTCATCTTAGTAAATAAAAGTTTGTATATTTGGATGTTTGGATTTGCTCAATCACGTAAGAACGTCTGAAGTGAATTGAATGAAGTTTGGCATACAGATAATTTATATAATAACGTAGATTAAGAAATATGATACTTGCATTTACTACGGTGGTTACATTTATAATTTTTTTGTTTATTGTAAATGCTAAATTGTAAAAAAAAATCTTAAGTTCCTGGAAAAGCCGATAGTGAAAGAAATCCTCCAAATTGGGCACTCCTCGCTTCAGCCACTATCAGCTTTATGTCGTTCGCTCAAGAGTATAGAGGGCCAAAACATTACACGTACCGGCGGAAAATAATAAATCATACAATGTCGTCTCACACATTTAATTTCTCTCTGGACCCAATGTTAAAGCCACGAAGTCACGGGCTGAAAGATGCTGATACTTTGAAAGTTTACTATTTTTCTACCTTAGTGTTTTGTAATTAAATGACTGATTTTCTTTCTTCAGCTATTAGCATGATCGATTTGTTTATAATATTACGAGAAGCAAACGAGCACACAGTTCAATTAATGATTCGGGCGACCCAGATTACCCACATTTATCATCGTTAAGGAGTGCAGATAACGCATCGGGTACTAAGTTATTTCTTAGGTAGTTAACCGAGACTAAGATAGTCCAATCGATCGCCTTGTTACCAGTAACTCTTTTTTTTTTTATTCAACAGCCGAAAGGATTTTTTTTTAAAAAATAGAAGAATATTAGCAATGCTATTAATATTACTAAATTTCCAGTTAACCACGACAACTGAGCTGAAAATGCTTGTGCTGGGAGAAGGTTCACGACAATTGTGACGAAAATATTTATATATATATATATCTCATCTATGTATGTATGTGTAGTTAGCACTAAAACATACAAACATTTTTATAATCTATACATATATAATTACTTGCCCTCACAAGACATCAATGCCGTGAAGTGCCGCAAGTGTGAAGTCGTAATAGACCACTCACATCACTCGTAGAACCTATATAGGAAGCGGCAGAAAGATAATGGTGGAAACCTCAGACTAGTAGACACCATGTTTGTGGAAGTCAATATATACAGGCGGTTAAGGATCATATATCAGTGGCAGTGTGGAGAAGGGCTTTGTTCAGCAGATGGCCAAAGATAGGCTGCGATATTGATAATAATATTTATTTATATATATATATATATATATATATATGTATATATACATACACACAGACATACATACAAATATATACATAAAAATATATATTATAATAATGAATTAGAAATAATTCTACTAATAAATATAATGATAACATACCAGACATATAGAGGGCCTACATATATATATATATATTTACAAATAAAAAGCAATACATAATAAACATAATTAAACATATAACAAACAATGACAAGAGTAATTTACCATATCAATTAGCACCAGACGTCATTCGAACGAAGCGGTAACTTCATCGTTTGTATATACTTACAGCGAACGATTCACACGACACGAAACGATTGGAATTATTTACCTGCGGTAGTTTTCCATCCGAGTATAATACGTCTTCAACAGCGAATAGGCATTTGCTGAGCTACAGCGCTCTACCATTAACGCCTGGTGGGATCTTAGCCTTGTATTTATTTAAAAAAAAAGAAATTAATGATTCAAACGCTGTTTACCAAGAAATGCTTAAAATATATATAAAATAAAATACAAATACACAAACTGTTTTAAACTTGAAAGTGTATTCACTGCAAGTTATAAATTTTTTCCAAATAGCCGTATTTGAGTCAGCCTTGTGCATTTATTTTGTTTTTCCCACGCACCTAGGATAAACAATCGTGCCGTCTATCAATAAAATATAAATAAACATTTTGAATATATTAACTGTATAAAAATTTCAAATATTAAAATGGAATCAAATGTAATTCATTGAAATTAGTTGAGTGAATGATGTGAAAAAATTACAACCAACTAATAGCATATTGTTAATATTTATACGAGTTTTTAAAAACTAAAACTGTACCATTGTTTATTATTTTATTGCATAGTCGTTGGTTCTTAATACGTCTGAAATATTTCACGTTATTCAGGCGTCTGGTAGTGAATTGAAAGATTTCATTACAATCGGGCATACATACATAAGTACGTGATGTCTGTGGTTATTATATCTTCTTCTGGTTATTATTATCTGGTTGTTATTATCTGATTATGATATCTTCTTCTGGTTATTACCAAGACGTCAGATGCTGAATATATTATATCATAGTGCCGTAACCTTATTTGCAAACACAGAGAAACTCATTCATCGTCTCCTTCCATCTTCATCGTTATAGTCATCCCAGTATAGTCCACTCCCAAACCTCCCCCAGTTCTCCCCCATACCCAGTCCTATGTAATTCAGGTACAATTTGATGAAGGAACTTAACTACATACGCCACACCCAGATCTGAAAATGATCCAAAATATTTTATGAACAAATATTGTTCCTCTGCTGGGATTTGAACCCAGGAGCTGACACGCACTAGACAGGTCTAGGACAGACTAGGACTCTAACCTACTACGCCACACGGTCGTTAAATAAACATACATCCAGGACAAACTAATAAAAGCGGGTTCAAAGGTACAAGAAATTACAATATATATTATTAAGAATAGAATAGTATTGGAAAAGAATTTTGTAATATAAAACAAAATAACATGATTTCCTTGAAGGAATATTTTTATTTCACGACAAAAAAATTCAAACGCTTGTTAAAGAAGTCTACTTATGAATGTACTCCTTGAAATCCATCCATTTTATTATTTGTAATACTATATTGTTGCGAAAACTGTAAAAAGATTTGGACTCAGTTTGAATGGAACAACTACAAAGCTTTTACAACAATAATTGTATTATTTAGCTCGGATCAAAAACGGAATCGGCAAAGAGGCTATTATCATCAACGATTTAGGCGGCGCCGAGGTACGATCAAACTTTTTAATTTTCCTGGATTCACTTGTTCAAAAAGTACAAGACCCAGTATGTGATTTTTTTAATAAGTAAATTTTTATTTCCTATTACCAATATTATCAAGCGCTGTCGCAACCAAATCAAAAAGCCCACGGATCGACTTCCTGCCGATGTTGTCATTATGCCTACGTAAATTAGACTTCCGGTCTACTTATTTATCAACGTCCGGTGTAGCTGACAGCTTGTCAACTGTAGCATCCACTTCTATTACCCATCTTATCGTATAAATTGGAAAATATATTTTCTCTATCGTAAAACATATTGTTCGTGTTACAAAATATAACATCATATAAAAAAAATATCAACTACGCATTATTCTATAGTAACAAGTGATTATACATTTGGTTATTTTTGGTTAGTTATTCTGGGGTCCGTAACACCCAGGACTAACTCTATACAAGAAACAAGATGAAGATATATAGTCACCCCTGTGACGTATTATTAAACTTCTCTTACCAGGAATTGGTAAAGAGGAATTTACAGTTTTACAGTTGCAGAATGAAAGGGTCGACTCGACCGGGTCGTTTCGTCTGGTGAGTGTAGGATTTCTTTATTACTGGTGACGAGGCATTCCATCTCAGTACTTAAGTATGTCAACGCATCTGCATTATGATTCCTTGTCAAGTATGAATGTAGATGAAATGGGCCGCAGGAATCGCTTACCATCAGGTGAACTGTGGGCTCGTTTGTTACTCTCAAAGTAATAAAAAAAAAGAAATTGGCTCTTCGTTGTCTTAAAAATACATTATGCCGTAAATCTCAAATAACTACTGAATTAAAAGCAAGTGCTTAAACACTTCTATATCTAGGCTCTAATAAATTAGGTGTACAATTATTATTTTCGATTTAGAATCGAATCTAGGGCTCTGTAGTATCTTTGGTGTGAGTTGAGGCAAGCGCCTCGACACTGAGCTACGATGGCTCGAAAAGTGTTAATGACACTAAATACATGCTGTATATACGAGCATCTGTGGACAATAATAAATACGGTTCATTGACGTTGTACTTATCTATCGTAATTAAATGAAACTAATTTTCACTCTAGACATTGTACAACAATACGTAAATTATAAAATCGAATGATATTACGTTTTTCAACTTTAATGCAAGATGGCTTACTAAGAGATTGAATCGAAATTGAATTGCAGAGATTATTCTTGCGAGAGACGGCTTTCTGTCTTATACAGTACGCCAGGTGTAACTTTCTCACTTATATGTATATATAGCCATATACTTATTTCTTTTAAAAAGAACGCTGGTTTTTTTGTTTTTTTTTGTGTTTGAGTATTGCTGTTGGTTCAGAGATCTTTAAAGACAGCTTTATCTAATTAGACTCGTGAGCGGGAGGGAGGCAATGACGATGCTGCGAAGCTGGCGTGGAGACGTGGTCTTCACTATCTAGGAAACTAGATAGTGAAGACTGCTGCACCACCGCTGCACCCCTGTATAACGCTGGTAATTGTACTATTGTTATTTACTACTCCAACTAAACATAAATATGTAGGTCAGGAGATAATTCATCATAATAGTCGAATGGTGAATTAGAACCCACGACCTTAGGCATCGTAACTGTACTGTAACATTTATCAGCATCCGAAATTGGGAACTGAATCATAGAAAGTTATATGAGGCTGTCTTGTGGAGATTGGTTATTTTAAAATTACCTTATCGTTTTAGCCCATCGCTAGTCAACTATTTAACATAATGCCCCAGAGACCACCCCAGAGGGTACACTGGGGTGGTCTGTGGGGCATTATGTTGAGCCATTCTGCATAAATCGATCACCCGCAGACATGCATTTCCTTTTTAAGTGATCACCGCCGCCCAAAACATCAGGAACACCAGAGGCGTAAATACGTTGCCGGCCTTTATGGAATGGAAGATGTCGCCTCTCTCTTTTATTGAAGGTCCCTAAGTCGTATCGGTTCGGAAACACCGCTGATTTGCGACAGCTGATTCCACAGAGTGCGTGGCAGGAAATTTCACGTGTAGCGTACAGTGGTGGATTGCCAACCATCGAGACATTGAGGATGAAATTTTGAAATCTGTCCCAATGTACGATGTTTAAACCCAGCGGCTGGAATTAATCCAATAACACCTCAGAACTCAGTCATTACTCCATCTAGGTTCCCCCCCTTTCCCCAGTGGGGGGATTGTCCTTTTTTTTTTTTACATGGGTAAATGCCTACGCATACCCACCCCTGCGGGGGCAAGGATGGGTTATGTCGAACTCGCACCGACTAAAACCCCATGGTGGTCGCCACCAACGCTCGCGAGGGGTCGCGGGATCTCCGTAAGGAACGCAACCGCAACCCCCCTGCGCTTCGCTGGGATAGCCCGTCCCGGGGGCGTGCGCTATCACAGAAACGGAACTATCACGACGACACGGTACCACGTCGTGCCGTCGTCCTCCTCGGGGTCGCTATTACTGGACGGTCGGGGTTGTCCTATGCTAAGATGACCAAGAAGAGAAGAGAAATTGTCATTCGAGAACCTTACATAGGTATACATGTTAAATATTTCAAATTGAATAAATATTTATATATTAATAAGACAACATGTATATTATCAGAATCCCCCTCTATGATCCCTCCCTATATATTTAATGTAATTGGTAGGTTCCCGACTTTTGGGAGCTTCTTCATCATGGGATACTTTGTTTAATAAAATGAAATTAGTTCTATTCAATGTTTGCTATTCGCCTAAGAAATTATTATATGTATTTTTATATTATAAATCAAACATCTATTTAGTTCTCATAATACCAATGGTTGTCAACTACTTGGTGGAGTCATCTGCCCGCGGTACGAAATGGAGACATTCAAGATAAAATTCTATACCTTCCTTAAAGGTGACTGCTTGCTCATATGTCATCTATTTTAAATAAAACAAAAACTTTAATGATTACTATAATTCGTTTATTAGGAAAGTGACGCTACCCCGAGTGCTGTATAATTACGATTACGTATAGAATATCACACCCTCTCACTATATTATAACAAATTGTAGTAATAAGGAATTTAGTGAGGCTTAAATTTATTTATGTTATTACATAAAATGTGAGAGGTCAGGCTGTCTACGCCCACGTCGTAAAGAGAGCTAAGACGAATCTAATAAAGTGAGACGACACAATATTAAAAGTTATATCAAAAGTATTGTCGCAAAAACATTAAAAAATACCTAATATAAAGGTTATTTTTATACGATATAAAATGACGTACATCTTTATAGGAATATAAAAACTATTTTCGGTGACAAAGAATTATCACTGTCGTAAATAGCATCGCGTTTTTCTAACGTTTTGTTCTAAAAGATTTTTATTGTCACATTTACCAGTAGATAGGTAGTGGGACAAACTTACAATAAATTAAATGTGTTCTACGTAAGCTTTAAATATAAATGGTAAGCATTCTCACTGCTGGGCTCTCTAGAGATTGTGTTGGAATATATTATCCACTGCGGACTGGCGCTCATCACCACGTCTTCGTTTATTTAATTCTCAGACATGCAAGTTTCCTCACGACCTTCAGCTTCACAGTCGGCTATTTATATATATATATATATATATATATATATATAAATATATATATATATATATATATATATATATATATATATATATAAATATATATATATATATATATATATATATATATATATATATATATTAATATATATACTTTTTCACCCTGTTATTCTCTGAGGGCGTGGTCGTTCCCCGGTGGAGTTTATGTTGTAGATTGTGTCTAGTGATATCTATATACATATATCGCTGTTAATAATGAGGGATATTGCCCACACTATCCGTTCCGTTACCCGTATCGCAGTACGTAAATATTCAATGTTTGATAAAATAAAATAACCATTAGATTATCTCAATAACATAAATGGACTAGACACAAGCTACAACATAAACTCCACCGGGGAACGACCACGCCCTCAGAGAATAAGAGGGTGAAAAGGAGTCATATTTCTGTGTTTCGTATCGTAATATCCGAAGACCCAATAACAGGTAAGAGGGCATACCATATCAGTCCTCAGAGTTGAAAAAAACCCTCTTGGGCACCCTCTAGTCAGTCGCTCTCGACCAACAGGGTAACGGTCCCAGCCGAGGCTCCCTCTCGGGAGCCCTTGCACTCGTTACCTACTAAAAAAGGTCTCGGTATAAGCGTTCGGTCACCTTTCAACCCGGTGAAACTGTAACAGCGGCTGTCAGCCCGAAGTAAAAAAAGGGTTGATAATGCATGTGCATCCTGAATTTTTGTTTGTTGAGGATGAGTGGAGGTGACATGGGCCGCAGTCATCTGTGAACTATAAATATATGACTATCTGGTGAATTGTGTGCAAGAAAATACGATTTTACTCCTCATATTATAAAAGATAGTAATCTAAATTCCTCTCAACAAAAAGAAGTGTGTTAAAAAATAAATCGGGAGTTTGTGAAACGGGCAAAGGCGAAAAAAGATTCCGACCATTGGTGATTATACCGTATGCAAATTAATTACACGCAATACCATTTAAATTGGAATACAAATGAATCTGTGATAAAGAGTGATTATAATCCACAAGGGGATCAAATACGCAAATGCAACTCGTATTAAATAATTAGATAGCAATATCAGATTATCAACCTATGCAAGTTTGCGAGATGTGGGTGGATGCAGGTGGCTCAGGGACGTGCTTAGGATGGGCTACGGGGAGGCCTTTGGTCAACAATGGACTATTGATAATATGATCATAATCAAATTCTAAATTACATATTGTTTTTAATGGTTACGTAGAAAGAACGGTAACGATGACAAAAATCAATAACAAGGTACGATTATATCGTGCTAGCGTGCTCCTCTGATTTTTCCAACTTCAGCATGATTGGATCAGTTAGGATGCTAAAATAGCAGCATGATACTGCCGTGTTTCATGTGGTGAGTGTAAATCCAGGCGACAGTCTCTCACTTTCACCACTCTCAGGGCTGATAACGTGTACATCTTGAATCTTTGTTGGTGACTGATGTAAATGTCATTAACCGCAATTATCATTAACTATATGTGGAAATGAAATATACAATTACATCTGATAATAAGAGAGTCGACATAAGACATCGAAGTTCTCGAAATTGACCAGAACAAAACATAATCACAGAATTAATGACAGATATAGGCCATTTTCTGGATTATTACATCCTTGTTATTATGCTGATCATAATAAATTGCAGTCACCCATAGACAACGAGCCAAGTTTGATAATAAACGTCTTAGCTTACAGCAAACGGTTGCTTTGATCTCATTTTAGCGTTATAAATTAGAAGATAGGCTTTGTAAAGTTTGTGATTTACTAGTGATGTTAAGTTTGACGACAATGTAGTTTTGTGACCGGAACACCTATGTACTACATTTGTGTTGCCTAGTCCGCACAGTTTTTTTTATGTGGGTAAATCCACATGATTTCTCAAAGTGGGGGGTTATACCGGCTAGAACCCCACGGTTGATCTCGACGCCCTTGGTTGTGAACGCTTTCGTACACTACCGCGGTCCCAATAGTGTAGAATTGCGGACCCATCCTTGTTGATAGTGTGAGACTGGAGCCCTCCACTCTTTCTTCATCTATGGTCATGCGTGCCATCTCGACGAGTTGATTACGTTGTGACGGACGCCCCTTGTGTCCGCTGTTTGTTGAAGAAAATTGTGGTACACCCTCCTCTGGGAGATCTGACGCAGAACGCGAAATCGGTATCCACGACTCACTTTCGACTATAGCCTTAATGAGGGTTGGCAGAGAGATGTCATCCCCCACAACTTCGACGGATCTCGGCATTGTTCAACTTTCATCCCAAGCTGGTCACTCTTACAGCATAGGCTGCGCCGTGTTCTCGTCGAAACCATAATGATGATATACTGCTGTCGACTCTCTTCCGACTATGCGGCACAGGTATTTATCAAACTGCCCCGATAGCTCTAATTAATGTAAGTATAATAACGTTGTTTAGTGGCCGGATTACCTATGTAATAGTTATATATAGTTCGCAACCTAGCGTAAGGCAAAATTTTAAGAGATAAATTGACAAATCTCTAAAGTTTGTCTGGCTTATGATTAAATTCATATGTTGACAGTGCATCATTTATACTGTATATTAATAAAGGCAACTTTTAATGTGAATTCATGATTTTTTTAATTTAATTTAACTATTTAGTCTAGTCTAATAATTTCATAACATGTATTTAAGCCGTGGTAAAAGACGTCGACAATTATTACTATATTGTAACAAACTCTTGGCCCTCCATACGCCAGTTCACCGAATGATTAAATTTATAATTAATTATTTAAATGTTCCAATTTTGTTAATTATGACATTTTCTTATCTTTTTTTCATGATTTACATCGGTTTCCAAACTTTTAATTATTATATCGGGTACTGATCACCAAATTATTAAAATGTTTTTTACCGGTGATTGTCAATAATTCTTATTACAATTTGTTGAGTTAAATTTTTACGGTTATCTACGGCAATCCACTACTGTGTGATCTACGCGGAATGTTCCAGCCACTTTGTGACATCAGCTGTCGCCAGCGGTATTTCCGAATTGATACCTCTTCCAGAACCTTTCTCAAGGGCCGGCAGCGCATCTGCTACCCATCTGATGTCCATGGGCGGTGGTGATCACTTATCATCAGGTCACCTGCTTGCTGGTTTGCCACCTATTCTATAAAAAAAAAGTTTTACAATAATAATTTGTTATTTTTTAAGACACATTGTTTACAAAGGAAATACAGAAGTGGTAGTATTGGACGATTTGGGGTTGATTTTCAACCACTGCCAAATCGTTTGAAGATCACCAGATGACCAACTCCAAGAGATATAAGTATTCGCGATCCCTTCTCTAGTATGACGTAATTCATGTACAATAAAATCGAAAGGAACATGCGGATGCAGTGCCATGGACTCGGGGCATACATACATATGTACATACAACACCAATACACGGATATCAATAATTTCTAAATACCTATATTGTTTTTGTTTTTCGAGATGTAAATCGATCCCGAAACGCGCTAAACAGCAGCCAGACAAATAACTTACACGTTAGCTTTGTGTTCACTATTTTTTTGTGTTAACTATAAAACAATGTTTTGTTTTTATTTTCTAAAAGCCGAAGATGCCGCACCGTGTCTTTAAGCTGTTTTAATCTGTATTATATAAACGAGAACTTTATATATATTTCATCAAAAAAAGCTTATCTTGAGGATATAAATAAGAATTATAAGCTGTACGTGTGAAAGAGCATCACTTCAAAACGGCTGGACAGATTTTATTGTATTTTTTTTAATGTTTCCAATAGTTCCAATAAGGTTTTTATGGAAAATTGGGAGTTCAGCGAAAAACTGATTTCCTTTTTTATGAACGCTATACCAATACACAAATGCAAGATCCATATAAATAAGTTTTATGCAATGCAGTATTCGCTTAAATATAAATTTAAGTGACCTATTCAATACTTTTCATTTTAACATGATATTTTGTTATATATACAACATTAATGAAATAAACAAAACCACAACATATTCGAATAAAAATACCTGATAAATCTAATAGAAATTTATATAATGTGGCAAATGAATCCGCAGCACTAAATAATTTATGTTTAATCGGAATCAAAGCCAATGCAATGTTTTATCTCGGATTACCATTTGATCGTTTTGTTAATTATCAAGTTATTTTTATTCTCTATGTGTATATATATATACATATATATATATATATATTAATACTATTACGTTGAGATTATAATCACAAAGTTACAACATAAAGGCTAATGTTAGAACTTATTCGCTATTTCTTCGTAAAACAGAACAACCTCATTAAGGAATAGGTGTAGCGAATGTTCATTTCATTGAACCATAAAAAGTTTGTAATAAAAAGAAAAATAATTCTCACCAGACTTGAGGTTAACGTAGTTCTTTTTGTAGTTGGTTAAGTTTTAAATGCAATGTTCGTGTAGGAGTAGGCAAGTAGATTGATTGCTACGATTCACTTACTTACCTTCTTGTAGGATTTGTAGTTTTGATCTAATTAATAAAAGCTAATGAATTAACATTACAAAACATCCCTGTTAACCATTTGTGGTAGAGCTACATTGCAGTTTGTTTCTAGCTGCAAAATTAATGGGTCATCTCGACTGGGGTAAGACCACGCCCTCACAGAATACCGGCGTAAAATAGCAACATAATGCTGCTGTGTTTCATATGGTGAGGGATCCGGAGACCTTTATTACCGGTGACGCGGCATTCCATCTCAGTCCTGAAGGATAACAACGCATTTGCAGTACGATTCCTTACCCAGGATGTATGTAGATATCATGGGCCGCAGGAATCACTTTCTATCAGGTGAACTGTGTGCTCGTTTGTTACTCTTAATATAATAAAAAAAATATATAAATAGTATTATGATGGTTTCATTATACATACATGTGTATAATACATTTTATGATATATAACAGTCATCTTTTTTTTTTTTCGGTCTGATGGCCGCTGTTGGTCCCAGGGCTTTTACAGTTTCACCGGGTTGAGAGGTGACCGAGCGCTTATGGCTCTCAGTCGAGACCTCTATTGTATATATGGGTAACCAGTGCAAGGGCTCCCGAAAGGGAGCCTCGGCTTGGACCGTTACCCTATTTCGCGAGAGCGTCTGACTCAAGGGTGCCCTATGGTCGGCAGCTCAAGATCTATGTGTAGATTTTCGTTACGCAAGAACCACGGCGCACCGGTGGCCTTGCCCATGAAACGATTTTGTATTACCTGAAGTCGGTGAATGTGACGCGGGGAGGCATGCGCAAAGACGGGGCTTGCGTATGTCATTATGGGTCGGATGCACGCTTTGTATAGTGTAATTTTATTACGCAGGGACATTTTACTATTTTTAATGAGTAACGGGTGCAAACGACCTAGGACGAACGCTGCTCGATTCCGTACGCGGTTGATATGCGGACCGAAGGTGAGTCTTTCATCTAATGTGACGCTTAAGTATTTGACTGTCTTTTCCCAGGGGATTGGACGATCAAATAACTCTATAGTTTGGAAATGCGGCGTTTTGTTGCGCCGAGAGTAGTATATAGCTGCACTTTTGGTGGGGTTAACCTCGATCCTCCATTTCCGAAACCATTTCCCTAAGGCATTAGCTGCAGATTGGAGGCGTTTACAAATAGCGTCTGGTTTAAATCCAGACACGTAGAGGCCGGTGTCATCGGCGAAAAGGGCTAGCTCTACACCGCGAGTGCCCGGTATGTCGTTATAGAGTGTATGCAGTGTAGAGTGTGTATAAAGTAGGACCTAGGACGGAGCCTTGTGGTACTCCGGCACAAATAGGGTGAACCTCGGAACGCGTTCTCTCGACGCGGTAACGAAAGGTTCGATTTCGGAGAAAGTCTCGTATGATAAGTATGAGTCGATCTGGCACACCGAGCTCATATAGTGTGTATATGAGCCCGTTGTGCCAGACCTTGTCGAAAGTTTTTGCCACGTCGAGGAAAAGTGCCCCGGTTTGGTAGCCCTGAAGAAATTTACTGAGAATGTGCTCCGTGATGCGGTGCACTTGATGTGTGCATGAGTGTTGGGTGCGAAACCCGAACTGCTCATTGATTGGCAGCCCTTTCATATACCTTACCCAAGACTTTGAATAGGCTTATGGGTCGATAGGCTGATGGATCGGTTGGATGTTTTGAGGGCTTGAGAGGAGGCTTGAGGGACATCGGCTTCCTTCCAGGTGTTCGGGAAGGTGCCTTCGGATATGGCCGCGTTGTAGATTATCACCATTAGGTGTAAAATGGACATAAGTAGGAGTTTCATCACCTTGTTGGTGATGCCGTCGGGGCCGGGAGACTTCCGTGGTCGCAGATTTTTAATTATGGACTGAACTTCGGAGCATGTAACTTGAGTAATGGAATCGCGAGGTGGTTCCTTACTCCTCCGATCGACAACTCTGTCAAAATCTGATATTTATAGCGATTGGATAGGGCCGATACGACAATCGGCCATTTATCTTGTGCCTGTATGAAGACAGGCGGCGGGCGTTTCGATGGCTGTGAGACAGCCGAAGTTTGGAGGGAGCCAGTAAGGGCGCGCTGTGGGGCGGGGGGGGCTTACTGTGAGGGTGCAGAGGGGTGCCATGGGGTTGGGCCGCAGATTTCAATGGCTGGGGAGAGGGGACATCGATTTCCCGTTTTTTCGCCTTGGGTGGCGGTGTCGGGGCGGGTGAAGCTCGCTTTTTACGCTTCTTTTCCACCAGCGTGAAATCGCTGGTGTCTTGCGGGAGGTCCTCGGGGGACGAAGGGCTATCTAGCTCCATTTCGGAGACTGAGGAGGACGATGAGGCGGAGGCCCTTAAGGGTGATTTTTGCCCCTCCGGTAGGGGTTGTTCTTCTTTTATAATGTCTTCCAAGACATCGGGGTATTTACGTTTCAGGCAGCTGACCACGTGCACAAGGAAATCCATGGTTGGATTCTCCATTGTACACCAACTTTTTTTATTATTATTAATAATCTCCTTACGCGGGATGTGTGGCCTCCGGGGTGCCAGGGTGAGTAGCCTACTTCCCTGCCTGCCGCGTATAGGCAGGGAGGATGTGTGCCTAGTTGTGTAGCCCTAGTGCGTCCAAGTGCCAATCTTTTTTGTACACTTGGGTGTGTGCTTAGAGCTAACTAAAAATACGCGTGAGACAATTATAAGTCTAGCGGGTTGATCAACCTTGGCTAGGGCACTACCCAAGGCCAAGTTTATGTCGACTCCTACCGCTATCTTGCGTTTCCCAGAGGGGAACCGCGGGCGTACGGGGCTTGCCCTACACTAGCTTAGTTATCACCGCAAGGTATCCACTAGTGTTACCACACTGGTGGCTTTACAATAGCTTTCTTGAAAACTAAATTCCGATCACAATAGTAACAGCAATAAAAATTGCTCGGTGTATTGTTCTCGGAACAAGGGGTGCGCAGGTGGCTCGCTCGGGGGCAGGTAGCTCGGGACGGTCGTGGCGGGGTGCCGGGCGACTGTTCTCGGCGACTGCAGAGCGTCGAATGGATAATAACAGTCATCATCATCGCCCAGTAATAAGACATTTAGCAATTTTTCACAAAGTATACATACCGATCGTGTGAAAGTTCAACAAACTTGTAGAGGAAGTTATAATGAAATCATTGTAGCAGTTCATTCGTAACTTGCTACATGTTTCGGAATAATTAATTATGGGTAAAGAATAGTGTGTTGTAACATGCATAAAATATCGTTATAGTCAGAAATTCAGTTGGAATATCACAATATATTCTGAAGATAACAAACACCTTATAACCTCGAATATTTGTATATTGATTTTTGAATTATTTGTGTGTATTTGAAGCGTCAATAGCCTAATAGGTTAGATGGTACACTCTGCGAAACTTAAGGTCATAAGTTTTAATCCACCATTAGACTATTGTCATGAACCATCTGTCAGCTCGAGCATGTTCAGCTTAGCTGTAGTAGTTAACTGGAATGTTAGTAATGAGTAAATTTATAGCACCGCTAGCATTTTTTATACAAAATATGTATCTTTTTCAATTATATATATTTTATATTCTATATATATCTTTATCAAGTATACTACAATAATTTTGAGATGTATGGCTTTTCCGGTCAATTATTATTGCAGATAGAAGCGTCCTTGGAGTAACTGGCGCACATTTTTTTTAAGGGAAGTGGCTACAAGAGAAAAACAAAAGTTAGTCTCACAAATTAAAAAGTATCACGTTCCAAGAGAGCACCTTCATAGTGCCCCCGCCGACGGCGAGGGCGTCGCAAACAACAGAATTATTCGCGAATCCGCCATGTCACAGGCCGGTTCTCACCAGTTAATACATATAGAAGCGTCGCTGGAATTTCTGTCGCCAATTCTTCTCCAGCGCCCACGCATTCCGAAGTTATGGTACAGATAGCTAATAATAATAATAGTGATATTAATGAAGATAATTCTTAGTCAGAAGCAACTGCCCGAGCCGAGGTTAGGCCCTCTCGGGCATCCACACCCATGTCAGACGCTCAGAAAGCAGAGCAACCCTTCGATCCTCTTGTCCAACTTAGTGTACCATGTACGCTTTAATTGTCTTGTTTGTGTGTATCACAATGTAATATGTTATAGTTAATTGCCACTGTCTTGGTAAAAAAAGTTATATTCTAAGCACATTATCTGTGCTTTCTTAGCCAAAAGCGCTATCCACATGTTCCTTTCACTGCCGTGGTAGCTCCAGCTAAGCTACTAGCACTATTTACATGTTCATTATATGTGCTGTTTGAGAGAGCCGAGGTATACGTAGCTCAGTGTCTAAGCATTATTTGCACGCTCATTACAATTGCTTTTTGAGAGCCTGGGTAACTCAGTGTTTAAGCTCTATTTACACGCTCATTACAAGTGCGTTTTGAGAAAGCCGTGGTAGCTCAGTGTCTAAGCGTTTTTACACGTTCATTATATGTGCTTTTTGAGAGAGTCGTGGTACTCGTAGCTCAGTGCTTAAGCACTTTTTATACGCTCACTACATGTGCGTTTTGAGAGAGCCGTGGTAACCCAGTGTTTAAGCGCTATTTACACGCTCATTACAAGTGCGTTTTGAGAAAGCCGTAGTAGCTGTGTATAAGCGTTTTTTACATGTTCATTATATGTGCTTTTTGAGATAGTCGTGGTACTCGTAGCTCAGTGTCTAAGCACTATTTACACGCTCACTACTTGTGCGTTTTGAGAGAGCCGTGGTAACTCAGTGTTTAAGCTCTATTTACACGCTCATTACAAGTGCTTTTTGAGAAAGCTGTGGTAGCTCAGTGTCGAAACGTTTTTACACGTTCATTATATGTGCTTTTTGAGATAGTCGTGGTACTCGTAGCTCAGTGTGTGCTTAGACACTGAGCTTATTTACACGCTCACTACTTGTGCATTTTGAGAGAGCCGTGGTAACTCAGTGTTTAAGTGCTTATTTTTAATTCACGGTACGGGAGCAAACTTGCATGTTTCGCCACCAATGAAATTGTTCGTTGCAATTTTAAGTATTGAAATTACAGGGAATCGAACGCGGCATCGAACAAAAATCAGAACTCATGTACCGTTAAAATTTAAAACGAGCACTTCGACATGGAGCTACCACGGCTTCCCCATGAATTAAGTTTTAAAATGTAGTTGCTTTTGCTGAGCGTTTCTAAATGTACTTTCCGGTGAAGCATGTTAAGGCAGCACAACATCCAAAACTTACATGAATTTATAAAATTTAAAAGTTTCTCACATAGCTGTGAGTTAGCCCGATGTTAAAGTTTTCCCATTAAAATAAATCGTCTCTTTTCTCCCAAGAGAAGTGATTGTGTAAATACAAAGAGGTGAAGAGGCGTAACCTATTCCTTCCTATTTCAATGGACGGCAGTTATAGCGTTACAGGATATGCGCATTACCACCACTGATTTTTAACTGGTTTTTAACTTACATGACATTTTTTTTCGGCCTGATGCCCGCTGTTAGCTCGAGGGCTTTTACAGTTTCGCCGGGTTGAGAGGTGACCGAGCGGTTATGACGTTCAGTCGAGACCTCTATTAGTGGGTAACCAGCACAAGGGCTCCCAAGAGGAGGCTTGGCTGGGATCGTTACTTGGAGAGCGTGTGACTCGAGTGTGCCCGAGAGGGCCGAACCTAGGCTCGGTCAGTTGCTTCTTACTAAGAATTATCTACATTAATATCACTATTATTATTGGCTATCTGTACCACCACTTCGGAATGCGTGAGCGCTGGCTTCTCCAGCGCAAGAAACTCTAGCGACGCTTCTATCTGTAACTACGAACAAAGAACTCACAGTTCGGCAGTTCAGTTTAAAAGATGGGTTATCCTATCTCTCATAAAAAACTTTTAAGAAGTCATTGTATTTCTTATATTAAAGGATTTATTAAGGATTATACATTGAATAAAATTAATTATTACTTTAGAAATATATTAAAAAAAAAAGATATATCCATATCGCTGCGTCTAATTACTTTTGTCGTGGGTTTAACATTGACAGGACGTTAAACGATACGCCAGGAGTTTAATACAAAAAAATAATAAAGCATATTATGCACGAGCACATAATTCACAAGATGGTAAGTAAGGATATCTATCCATCCTCAGTAAACCTTTTGGATGCTGGATTGTCACCACTGAGGGCCGAGATGTATTGCCTTGTAACCTGAATTTAGCCTCAAGTTCTCGATACTCACCAAAAAGTATACCTGCACTATGCTGGCATTTCACGCTGGTATTCTGTGAGGGCGTGGTCCTTCCCAAGTCGAGCCGACCCATTCATATTCCTAACTGCTACGTGCCTCTACCACTGCCAAAAGTATTGGCTTATTATTAGGTCTCGATATCTCTACACTATCGAAACACAATATAATTATACTGCTATTTCAGCTATATTATATATATATTTATATATATATATATATATATATATATATATATATATATATATATATATATATATATATATATATTGCTTCGCGATGCTTCTCTTAGTTAGGTCATGTTTGTAATCGAACGAGAAAATTAGATGTTAATACAAAGGTTAATTACTCTTGTGACAAATAAATTATACTCTTTGCTCCTTGAGGTTCTCAAATAATGACGGCACTGGCTTCTGTTCTGAATTAACAATGAGGCCTTTCTTAAGGTTATTTCATCCGTGTCTTATGAATATTTCATTAAGTGTGAGTTTTGCTCTCGTCTCAGGATTAAGTAAAGGGTAATCTGGTTAAAGGTGAGACTAATTTCTTATGATTAGCTATCGAAGTTAAACTTAGTTTATCCTCTTTTTATCCATAGGAAAACAACTTCACGACGATTAATTAATCATTAATTTCTTCCTCATAAATGGATGATTATAGTTTATTTAATGTATAACAGTTATAACCGACACCATTTGAAACGCAGCAGATGTTTTAAAATTTGGTAGTGAACAAACTATCACTCATTTCCCCTAATGTTAAATGACTCATGGTACCCGTGATACCCATATTAATCATCGGTAAGGAATCGTTAAGTGCGTTATTTGCCATTGGGACTAAGAAAAGAAAGCCTCGACATTAGAAATAAGCTTACAAGTGACACGCGTTGATGCTCTTTAAGCGAATGAGATACCCGAGCGATAAAATCGGAGGTCGGTCAGAGGAATTATTAAAGGTAAAGGGGTTCAGGGTACTTTAAATCCATACTCGCCTCGTTCCACAATGTTTAGAGACTCAAACAATTAACTATATTACCTTACTAACAAACCGAAAAATATAAATGTTTTTTTTTGTCTGTGAGTATTGCTGATGGTCCAGAGACTTCTACAGCTTTATCCAATTAGACTCGCGAGCGGGAGGTCCGCTGAGTAGGGAGAAAAAAAATATAAATGTGTCAGTCTCCTTTACCACTGAAATAATGACTAAAGACATGGTTAAGCGATTGAATGGGAGCTCGATTTTTTGTAGTATAGAACCAAAAAACAATCAGACAAATGTCTGGTATTTAAGCACAAGTATTCTATCTTACTAATTCAATTAGCGAATCCGATGTAGTTCTAAATTTGGGCAAACTCGTATAGCAGCTTTTAAATTGTCATATCTATAATCCAGATGATATGTGTACGTGAATACGACCGGGTAAATCCGATATAAAGTCCTACAAAATATGTCGGTACGATTATAATGTGATGAAAATATGGACAGCTCATTACACCAGGAAGACATTGTACATCCATAACATGTAAGTAAAATCCTGCATTTTACATAAAGTCGTAGATATGTTGTTTTAGATTTATGCATAAGGAATCTAACTGTGGCAATAGTCTTATGAAAAAATTTAATAACACATGCAAACATTGATGATACTGAACATATAAATTACACAATGATGATACTGAATATATAAATTACACAGTGCTTTTGAAAGCAATTGGTATGATAAGCGTTGTTGCTTGATTTATTTTGATGCTTGGGTTATCAAATAATACTTCGGCATCGTTTTTAAAGCGCTCTTAAATTTCTTGCAAGATTACCCTTATTAAGATTTTTATGTTTCCTCCAATGGATAATATCTACTCGAATCGGTAAAAGATACTCGATTGTCCTACATTTACATGTAGATACATGTAATTTAATCTATATTAGATCAATCGAAGTAAGGATAAGACAGGGAATCTAGCATAGCTTACTAAATAAGACTGTTCACGTTGCAAAACTACGCTACTTTATCACGGATTGGTCGCCACAAACGGGGAAAGACTGTGTTTTCGCAGGATTATCACCACCATCTCAGACTCAATGCACGATCCTAAGCCACCTGTATCCATCAACATAATGTGACCAGTTTGAAATAATAACTGCAATTTATATATAGCTATATATATTTATACTGCTCATAACGTCACCCACTTCGTTGGCAACTACTTCACCCTTCAGGCTACACGTCTCTGGAACTCCTTGCCCGAAGATATAAGAAGAGTATCGAATAAGCTCTCTTTTAAAAGGCTGGTACGCGAAAAGTAAATTAATTCGAACGCATTCGCTGATCGACTCGAACCATTTATATTTAGAAACTAGCTGCAATATATTTGTTGTTCGTTTAATTTTTTTTAAACTGGAAATAGTAAAGGTGTATACAGATCTATTGTACTGCGCATGGAGGGTATGTTCTGGGCACAGTCCACCATCCGACACTTGGATCCACGGCGGATTGCAGAAGTTTAATAAATAATAATAATAATGTCCAACCTGGCGGAGATAGAATAATAAAATCTCCAAATAATAATAATATTCATGGATTCCTTTTTTGTCACACATATATAGCAAAATCAGGTACAGTAAAAAGCAATCTGGAAAAAAACTTTTACCTAATCAAAAAGAAAAACAAAAAATAATAAATAAATGAACGACAAATGAAAAAAGCTGTGCGCTAAATAAAGAAAAGGATCTCCACTCAGGTGCTGTTGTGACTTGGGTTCACAAACATAATCGTCCGTGAAGCCTACACAAGAGAAGTAGCGGTCCTCTTTTATAAACTATATTAAAAAAATAGGAAAATAATAAATCAAAGTAATTAAAAGTAGCAAAAACAAAACATAAAAAAAATTATATAGAAAAAAAAAATATTTTTGCATGCCAAAATTATATTTATATATATTTCATAGACATGCAGCTGTCCTCGTAAATTTTTATTAGATGTACTATTATATAAAATGTGAAAAGAGAGACTTGGAATCCTAAGTCACCGTATGCTCTCCATTTATTTAATGTAGGACCAAGTAATAAGCCATTGTGCAATCATTTATGTTTAATATCCAAGAATATATGATGAAGTATAGTATGTAATGTTATCACTCTTCATGGAGTCCTTGAAACGTTGTGTTCTTGTTAAATTTTGCAAGGAAGACTGCAGGTTTGAAGAAGGTTAACTTGAAACTTCTGATTTTTTAAAATTTTCTTAAAATTTTTGATTTTACATGTTGCTCTTGCTTCTCGAACACTATGTTCTTATACACTCGGCATCGTTGTGGAGTTTGTTTTTAGAAATTAATTTTATTTATTTTAACTTTATTGGTCACTCCTTACAAAAATAAATACAAAGGGCGGACTTAATGCCGTAAGGCATCGAGAGTAGGTGTAGTGTCTACATTGCAAATAAGACTTATTAATCACTAGAAATATAAATTATTCCAAATATTTTTAAAATCTAGCATCATATCCAGTCTTTTGTGGTCATGTCAGCATTGAAGAGATTAATTTTATTTGAGTCCATTATTCATTTTCTGCAATCAATAGGAAAAAAATCCAAGCGTTGGGAATATTAAGTCCAGAGTTAAATCTTTTGAACCTAATAATGATTTTCATGCGTCATTGCGTATAGGATTTTATTTTAATACTTTATTGTTAGATCTAATAAGGGAAAGGAAAAATTGACGGAATTAAAGCTAATTAACATTATTTATGGGTAAGAAGACTCACACGATTGCTAGTACAAGGTTGCCACTCAAGAACCTTTCTTCCCCATCAGATATCGGTTCTGTGTCGGTGGTCGTAGTGTAGGTCGACCCCCCCCCCCCCCATTAGATGGATCGACGAAGTTTACTGGAAGTCGATTAAGCAGGTGACTCAGAATCATGCTTTGTGGAAATTGGGAAGACCTAGGTTCAGCAGCAGCTATGGACATGTTGACGATGATAATAATGACCACGAGATGGCCAAGATTAATGCAAGAATTATAATTCCGATTTATAAATAAATATCAACCTAGAATGTCCTAGAGATATTAACCGTAAAGCTAAGCGAATTATGAAATTTACCTCGAACTAAATATATTTATTATTTACAGATACGGTTGCCTTCCTATAATATATAACTTTAAACGGAAAATCTATAAATTATCCAATTTAATTTGATACAATCGATCTGATTTGAATCGATAGTTTTCTAAGATAAATATAATTTTATATACTTTATATTTAGTTTACATGCTATTAAAACATCAAACAGAGAAGAATATTAGAGTATATTATTTTGTACTTATTGTGATGGAGTCACGTTGCAGCTAGTTTCTAGTAATTAATGTGTCAGCTTGACTACAGGAGGACCAAATACTAGAATAAAACATAATTAACACTACTGTGTTTCTTGTAAAGAATTCCATCTCAGTCCGCGGGGGAACAATGCATCTACAAACTTTGTTAGCTATGGATATAGATATACGTACATACTCCTGTGTATTTATAGCCTTTGCCTTTTTAACATTTTGCATTTGATATTTTTTTTGATACATTAACAGTAAGAAACGAGCACACAGTTCACCTGATGGCGATGGATTCCTGCGGCCCATGACGTCTACATTCATCCTTTACAAGTAATCATAATGCAGATGCGTTGTCACCCTAGAGGACTGAGATGGAACGCCTCGTCACGAGTAATAAAGGTATCCGGATCTCTACATTCACCGGAAGAAACACAACAGGATTTTACGGTGATGTGTTGTGAGGGAAAGGCCCTAAAAGACTAAAAATAGGTAATATAAAATATGCAAATAAAGAATAATACATATATATATATATATATATATATATATATATACATATTTGTGGACTATGAACTTATCTAACTACAGACAACTTAAGTACTCATGAACCAAACTTTTAAGAATATTTTTATTTCTGACCTTCCTATTGTTCTGGTTTAGAAATTTTAGGGTAGTGTAACAGTAAAGAATTTGCAAAAAGACCGGTAAAGTGAGCTGAAATACAGATCTTCTTATTAGGCGAAGATCGAAGAACTCTTTCATGAGGTAAAGAGAAATATTAGTCTGTGATAGTATGAGATTATTTAGAATACGTATACCTTATGTTATGTACATATATTGAAACTTCATTCCATCCACTTTAGTTAATTAAAATTCTCTCTTCGTCAAATAATGGTAGTAAAAATATGTTCCTACTTGTGCCTCGAATTCCATTCTAGTCTTCGTATTACATAAACGGGAAATGAGGTCGAGAGATTGCTTTCGTGGTCGCACGTTCACAAGAGGAATATGTTACACGCATTTAACATTTCTCGTAAAATTTAATTAGCCCTGAGTATTTATTCATTATTTAATATTTATTTGCACATTAAAGGAAATCGTACTGGCAAACTTAATGCTGAAAAGGTTGACGTTAGAAAGTGAGACTGATTTATACATATATATATATATATATATATATATATATATAAATATATATATATATATATATATATATATATATATATATATATATATATATATATATGTTTATATAAATATAGATATATATTTTGATGATTGTTGGCACTACACAATCTGACATCATCTTTTCTTGGACACGGCGTCGAACGTAAATTCTACGTTTTGAACCGAATAGTTCAAACTTGGATTCATCGGTTCAAAGCACTTTGTTAAAATCTTCTTCAGTCTAATCTCGGTGGGCAAGAGCCCACTGCATCCGTTTTTCTTGTTTTACAGCCTTAGTAGAGGTTTTCGAACGCAACGCGACCATACAACTTCGCATCTCTCAGTCGCCGTTTTACTGTATTCAATGATAAAGGTTTAACTCGTTTAACTTTTGTTTACTTCAACGCAGGTATCTGGTGCTGTTAAGCGTCTATTTCGCTTGCTGGTAACAATAATGAAATTATCTTTACTAGACGTTGTAGCTCTTGGCCTTCCCGAGCGTGGACGATCTTGAAAACTGCCTGTCTCCCTGTATCGAGTTATTGTGCCATGCACATAAGTCTTCGATGACTTCAGTTGTGAAGCAATCTGACGTTCGGATTTGCTTTCATTATGTAAAACAACGATGGCAGAATGCACTTCACTGCAAATTTCTCAAGCTTTTCCCATTTTATGACGTCTTCACTGTAGAAACCACAAGTTTAGACTAATTGTGATTGTTTGTGAACAAACCCAATTAAACTCGGGTAATAATAAGTCAGAAACACGTGTTTTCAGGAGCTAAATAATCCTAGTTGTTGACCAAAACGTAACAAAAGCAAAGTAATTAGTAATGAGGACATTATAAAAATATTATTACGACTCTAACACCTGGCTCTAGCACAGAGTTTGTCGGTGTGTGTGTTTGAAAACAATAGATGTTTATTGTCTGATACCTTGAAAGTAAACAAAAGAGAGAGAGAGTCCAACCGAAGTGACAATATGAAGGAGTTTAGATAACCGGAATAAGTTGGGACCGAGGAGATCTGTATTGAAATCGCCCATGACGATATGATGTGAGTATTCCGCCCTAAAGATTCTAGAATCGATTCGAAACTGGAGAAGTCCACAGAAGGGGGCAATAGAAGTCACCAAGAACTGATTGGGTCGTCCCGCGCACAACATATATTATTGTTTATTTGTATATTTTATATGAGCTATTCTTAGACTTTTTTTAATTACTTTATTGTTATACCTATCAGAATATCTCACCATACTTTGGCTTGACCGACAGAGAATGTCTTTGGAATTAAGACAAGCCTTTTTGAATCTTTAACTTTGCTTAGGTTAATGTAGCAAAGGGTAAATAAATACATAAATATACAAAGAATATATAGAAAGTTACAACACTACGGATATTATTTACGTATTCAACATCGCTCTCAAAAGCTTTCAGCTTTTAAGTTGGGAATAAGAAATCAAATTCTAATGGAGTGCGGACCCGAATAAGTGCCTCTCACAATTCATATATATAATTCCGATCGTAGTAACCAAACTTTGCCTTACCGTTCAAACTACTTCAGTTTCTAGATTAATAAACTCCAAGTATATTGACAATTTCCCATGTGTATTAATTTGTATGTACGACTGATAATAGTTCTAGAAGACTAAAGGTATAGATTAAGACGATGCTGTATAGACAGGACATTATCATTATAATCATGAGAATTGGGAAATTAAAGTTGTCGGTTGCTGGAGTTAGTTTCAATAATATTAGGGATGACAAAAGAGCATATGATTCACCTGATGGTAAGTGATGAGTGCGGTGTAAATGTATGTATGTATATTATGTTAACTACATCCATCATCAAGAAAGATTAAAGTGGCACACAACCTGTAATTCGATCTTCGGATCCCTGCGCTCATCATACGAAACGCAGCTCTTTTTTTCTTTTTTATTATATTGTGAGTAACAAACTAGCACACAGTTCACCTGATGGCAAGTGATTCCTGTGGATGGGCCACAGGAATCACTTGACAAGGAATCATAATGCAGATGCGTTGTCACCCTTGAGGACTAAGATGGAATGCCTCGTCACCAGTAATAAAGGTCTCCGGACCCAACACTCATGCAAAAGTAGCAGCATTATGCTGCTGCTTTATGATGGTATTCTGTAAGGGCTTGGTCCTTTTCAATCCTTCAATTGTAACTACAATCGGCACGACCGGCGAAAGTGCCTCGCGGAATATCAGCGTGAAATAGCTGCTGTGTCTCTGATGAGAGTAGAGTTCCCGAGACCCTAATCTTATCTTTTTATTCTTGAGAAAACTGTATGTATCCGTCTCATGGGCCGCAGCATACACCATCAACACAATAATAAAAACTTTGTGTACTGACTGTAAGTAATTTGGCCAATATAATCGTCCTTTTATTAATATGCCTAATCTATGACTAAGAATGATTATGGAGACAAAGGGTGTCAAAGTGGAAAAGTTTAGCGATTGACATTTTTAAGCGCTTTAATCTGACGGTACTTCCATGCCGGAGGCGTGCTTAGGGTTTTGATCATTTGCAAACTGAAAATCTTAGTAAGATAGCGGTTTGTTTTCTTATTATGTCGTGGGTGATAAACGGGGAAGCAGTTCACTCGATGGTTCGTGATTCCTTTGTCCTATGACACATCAAAATATATATCCGCAGAAGTGTAGTAACGGTTTGAGGTAATATAATTGTTCATAGCCTAATGGTTTAGGGTACGGTCTAGGAAACTTAAGGTCGTAGGTTCTTATCCATTATTAGACTATTGCCTTGAACCATCTTCTAGCGCAAGCATTTTCAGCTTAGTTGGATTGGTTAACCGGAATATTAGTAATGTAATAGCATTGTTAATATTCTTTAAAAAAAAAACACAGAATCTTAGCCTAGATATATAAAATACCTAATAAAGAGTAATGTTCTTCTTTCGTTTCAGTTGCTCAGTACGCTCGGCTTTATTTTGTTAGTAGCTAATCTTATTTAATACTCAACACTGGGATACAGCTAGTGAAAACAGATAAGAATAACGTTTAATACAGTTATTTTACTTGAGAAAACTGCTACAGTGAAAGAATTTCTGAAAATATTGTAAGTTACTAAGACTGGATCATGGGCTTCTTAATGGGATTAGGCAAAGGCCGAGAGTGAAGCGACACGAAAATTCCGGTAGATTTTAAAGTTATATAATAATGAAATACATAATATTTTTTTCTATTACACTGATGGTAACAAACTCACACACAGTTCACCTGACGGCAAGTGATTCCTGCGGCCCATGACATCTACATTCATCCTTGACAAGGAATCATAATGCAGATGCGTTGTCACCCTTGAGGACTGAGACAGAGTGTCTCTTCACCAATAATATAAGGGTCATCAGATCCCTACACTCACCAGACGAAACACAACAGCGTTATGCTCCTATTTCACGCTGGTATTCTGTGAGGGCGTGGTCTTTTCCCATTCGAGCTGTCCCATTCATTCTGCAGCTAGAAACAAACTGCATCTTAACTCTATCACTGTAAAACACTGAGTTTAGTAGGTTTGAGATACTTCTGCCAGGATTTGGTAACGTTATTGACATTACCTTTTTTGAGTTTTACATACACTGGATCCATTGATGTGGTATTCAAAACTACAAATTAATGTGTGAAAACTGCAATTAAAAATAGAATTACGTATGTATTTATGAAATCTCTCTGAACAATTAGAAAAAAGTAAAGTGAAAGCAAAAAAAGCTCTTTAAACTTACTTTTATTTCGTTATATCGGATGCTGTTATTTTAGTCTTCGTTTCATCTCAATTTATTGAAACGTTCTAGAATTCGTTAAAAAAAGAAAAGATTGGAGGTTTATGTTAATTTTATGTGCAAGGGTCGATATAAAATGAGAGTACGTGGAAATTGTTTTAGGAATCACTTTATTTTTATCGATAAAAGTAAATAAATTACTTACTCAGCGATAACTGTACAATATATTGTACTCGTTTTAAGTAAATGTTTTTAACAAGTACTAAATAAATGTGATAGACTGGCTCTATTCATTCTGGCTGTAGCATGAATAGGTCGGCTAAAATACCACTGCAAAATAGAAGATTCTGCTGATTTGTCTGGTGAGTGTAGGGATCCGGAGACCCTTATTACTATTACATACTCATTATAATATTGACGAGGCATTCTATCTTAAACTTCAGGGTTAACGAATCAGCCATTGGAACCAGTTACCATCAGGTGAACAGTGTGCTCGTCTGTTATCTTTAGATTTTGTCATCATTTGTTCACCTGCAGACGGTGTGTATCAAGTGTTTTTCATATGACTTGATGAAGTGACTATAAAACTATATTTAAGAACCAGAAAAGGCACACAAAAATACATTTCAAAATCCTTTGAAAACTTTAAGATGTTTGATACAAGTTTATCGAATTAATTTGGTTAAATTGGTTTGGTTTGCTATTATCTTTTGATAAAACTATAAAATAAATATGACGTTTAAAATGACTTAATCTTTTTTTCCTCTCAAGAAATATAAAGACAATGACGAATAGCTTTCATACGCCTTTGTAATAAGATAACGGGCGTAAAGGATGCGTTATCATTTTTCTTTTAGTAATAATAATCTTACTAGTACTTCTTCGAAGTTACAAATCGAAAAATGTAATAGATTCAAATAAAATATGATTTGTTTATGTATCGGCTCGGCCATGGCCAATCTTCACCTTTTAGAAAATATCAGCGAGAAAAACTACTTTACATTATTAGAAACATCGTAACAATACATCTACCTAGTGCCTACATTGTAATACGCCACCTAATATTAAATTAAATTTCTAAACGGCAGGAAGTTTTGTAGTCATTTTATTTATAGTCATCAGTTATATGCAGTACTTATTATGGAATCATTTTGAGAGACATTTATAAATCTCAATAACAATATGCTTTTTATTAAGATAGAAGAACAGATTATTATAAGTGTCTTATACAGTTTCCTACATTCTAAGTACGACAGTATACACGGTTATGAATTAACACAGTGTCCTTCTAAGGGTTTCTCATTAACACATGAATGTTTTATTAAGTCATCTTATTCCGACATTTTGGTAGTTCACGGTAAATTAGAAAGCCTTTGATGTTGGATAATATATCGGGTGGGAAATGCACGTAATTTAAATGTCATCTGTAAGCAACGCTTGTCCACATTCAGACAGTAATGGTAAATATTCCGTACACACACGGCATATTAACCACCGTTACGATCATGAATTTCGTGCTCATGAAACTGGTTTCTACACCAACTCCTTCACTGTGCAGGGAATTCGTTTATGGAATACCCTTCCTGAAAAAATCGTGCCACGGGAACTTTTGTGCTATTTAAAAAACTTGTGAAGCAACACTACTTATCTTTATACAGTTGAATATATAATGAAATGTTATGTTATCTTTATTGTATGCTGTGTATATTTATTATTTATGTATTAATTAATAAATTTATGCATAAGTAAGTTTGTATATAAATATAGTTCTGTATTTATTTTTATTTTATGATGACTATTTTGTTTTTTATTGAGTACTATATGTTTTTTCCCCCCCGATAATATGTCTAACACCAGGCCTGCTGGAAGAGATTTTAATTGTAAAATAAGCTGCGCATTTGTACATAGAAGTTAAATAAATAAATAAATAATATTGTTTCTTTTAACAGCCACCATAACCGTAAAAATAATACTAAGTTTTATGCATAAATACTGCACGGCTGCTAAATAAATATTACTATAAGTTTAAAATTGTTTTCATGTCGGTTGATGGTGCTTTTATTGCATTCATGTTTTATTAAGCTTTAAAGCATCTTATTGAACTAGGCTTTTGTAACTTTTCAGTAAAGCCTCATGTTAACTCGATATAGGCGCATATGAACAAAAAAAATCATCAACGGCAATTAGCACACATTCACACAAACATAAAAACACCAAATGACGTGGCCGCCATTGTCATCAGTAGCACATAGCTTAAATAAATAAATTCATAATGGAAAAACGTATTTTTATACAATTTTACTATACATTTATTTATTACATTACGAGTAACAAACGAGCACACAGTTCACCCTTGATGTGAGTGATTCCTGCGGCCCAAGACATCCACATTCATCCTTGACAAGGAATCATAATGCAGATGCGTTGTCACCCTTGAGGACTGAGATGGAATACCTCGTCCCCAGCAATGTAGGTCTCCGGATCCCCGCACTAATAAATATTTTACGCTGGTTTCTGTGAGGGCGTGGCCCTACCCCGGTCGAACTAACTTATTCATTCTGTAGCTAGAAACAAACTGCAGTGTAGCACTAGCACTGTCAACAAATAAAATAAACATTACTAATATTTCCGTTAACCACTCCAACTAAGCAAGAAAACGCCTTTCCCAGGAGATTGTTCACGACGATAGTCGAATGGCGGATTCGAACCTGTGGTTATGACACCGTAACCCAATCCATTAGGTTATTGGTATATGTGTTTAAATATTTATCTCCTCTGTAATGGTGATGATGATAACGATGACGATGATGATGAGATTTGATATATATCTAAATATATATCAAATATCTTATATATTTATATAAATACTTTTACCTTGTCCGGTAATAAGTTATGTTACAAATGAAAATGCAGTTTTTTTAAATGAAGTAATGTAATATTATTAAAATTTATACCTACATATTTATAAGTCTCAGCCAAAAGTAAAAAAATATATATTATTCGAAATGGCCACCTTTGGCTTTTAAACAGGCCTTTAATCTGTTTGGCCGAGTCTATGGATTTACGCACTGTTTCCAAGGGAAATTTCGCCACTGCTTGCTCCAAAGACTTTTTAAGATACTCAATGTCGCCGTGTCGTATCTCTAAACGCCATGACTTCTAAAACTGACCATAATTTGAAGTCTAAAGTGTTGAGGTCTGGGCTAGATGAGGGCCAGTCTTCAGCTCTAACATAGTCCGGAACATTGGTTTCAAGCCAGGATTGGGTAGTTCGCGCCTTGTGACCAGGTGCAGAGTCCTGCTGGAAAGTCCACGGTATATTTTTAAAAACTGTGTTGCTGAGAGGTTTCACAACATGATCTGTATCTTGATACACTTTGGCTGAAGTTTTCACACCTTTTTCACAAAAATGTAGTTTTGTGACTCCTTGATAAGATACGCCCCACCAAACCACTGACGCAGGACGATGACCACGTTGTACCTTTCCGATCACTTGAGCAGCTTCTTTAGAACTGTGAGCGTACACTTTATAATTTTGCTTATTGTAGTGTTCTTCAAACGTGAAAATTTTTTCATCGGTAAAGAGAATATTTCTGTGCCTTTCACCTGCGTATCGCGACAGAAGGCGTTTTGATCGATCCACTATATTTAAGATTGATTTAGGGCATGTCCTGTATGTCGACGATAAGCACCGAGTTTCAGGTCTTGTTTTATAATACGCGACAGAGTCTTAGCGGGAATCTTCATTTCTCGCGATAAGATTTTTTGCTTCCTAATGAGGTTTTGACGAATTCTGGCTTTAACATTAAGAGTCTTTGTAGTTCTAACAACACGCAGCCACCCCGATCTTTTCTAGTCTTCGTCACAGGAAGTGGTGTTGTATCTGTTGATAGTACGATATACGAACATACGGCTGATACCAAGCTTTTAAAGTGTCTGGAACATGACCGATGGCTCCATACCCACTTTGTGCAAGGCGATCACTGCAATCCTATTTTCATTCATACCCCATTTCATATTGTAATTTGATAATGAACACGAAAAAATATGTGAAATGGCACAATATCGAAAGAAGTTTTTAAAATAATATTATGTTCCATATTCAAAATAATTAAAAAGTTGAAAAATAAATGTTTTTATGTAACAGTATTTGTGGCCAGACTAGTTATATTTATATAAAGATAATATTTAAAGATATTAAACATATAATCCTTAATATGAATACTGACTGATATTGCAATTCGTTGATAATTAATATTGCGAATATATGCAAATTAATTTACGTAGGCGTTTTCAAAAGCGATGCATGCCACACTCGCCAATTAGATTCCAATAACTACAATTGTTTCGACTCTTATTTGTGCAGCAAACCTGAATTGTGGACAAATATTGTTATTGTCTCTCTCTTCCTTCTACAAATACATTCATATTTTTACTTTTATCCTTGTATTGTTGCTGACCAATGAATACTGATGAATGTCTTGATGACAAACATAGAACTGAAAAAAAATTTACGAGGTAGACGCGTGGTAATACTGGAAGATCTCCATTTACAGATAGACAGAACAAATTTGTGTTTGTGACTAAGAATGACGACTGCATGGTCTAGTGGGCAGGCCTTTGTGCATATGTTAGTTGTACAAAAGTTTATAAATAAATAAATAAAATATTCTACGTCCCGCTTCTATACAGTTGCAAGGACAGAGCAAGGTCAACACCGCCAAGGAATACTATCCTGAAACGTAGTACGTTTGGTGAACGTAGGATTACGGAAACCAAGTCCCCCTTCTCAATTGTCACCATTAGTTTTATTTTGACTCACCTCATGCAATAAAAATGTTTATCTATGCTACGCCAATGCCAGTCCTAGAGTGATAACATATATAAAAAAAACATATCTTTGTCCTTTTCTCTTTTTGTATATTGAGTTGTTGTAGTTGTAGTGCATGTTGAGTTTACCTATAAGTAATTGTTACACTAGAATTCTGTCAATTATGTATAATTTAATATGTATGTTATCAGGGTATACAAATATTGGTAACCTAATAAATTAAAGATTACACAGTTTATCTGATGGTAGCTTTTACTGCAGCTCGTAACAATCTACACTGATCTCCAACGAATATTCAAAACGCACATACGTTTAGACTTCTTAAGTCTCTCTAAGAACTGAGATGGAATGCCCATAGTTATCAGTAGCCAGATCCCTATACGCATTGCTTGCTATTTCTCGCTGGTGTTCTGTGGAGACGTATTCCATCCTCGGTTAAATCTACATATTCATTCAGGGGTAGAAACTACCGAGCTTATACAAAAAGATAGCTTAATCTTTCATTGTGACAGTAAATAAACGGCAAGCTTGTATTTAACAGAAATAGAATCACTGGAGCGTGCCTAATCTATTAGCGCTAATGCTTACCCAGAATGGGGTCAGTTTAGTTTGAGTGATAAAACGAAAGAATCTATTTACGCCAAATCGCTTATTGAATTAATTTCATTAATGTTCTTTTTGTTTTTATGGATAGAACTGTGAAGATCAGCTCTATCCATAAATCTAATAATTCCAAAAACTTATTAATTGTGCTTGGTGCTAGCATTCAAGACAATAGACGGATGACGAGTTCTAACTTACTATCTTAAGTTTCGTAGACCGCACCCAAAACCGTTGAGTTATTGACGCTTCAAATTTTTATTTTTGTTGACACTTCAGAAGATAATTAAAAATAATAGCACCTATATAAATGTATCGTTTAGACTATTTTCGTACTATAGAATAAAATAAATTCCAATACGGACCAAAAATATATTTACACTAGCGCCGGTGATTGCAACTGTCAGATAACAAATCATTTACTTTGCGCATCAAATGAGAAACAAAACCGTTTACAATGTATTGGAGCTATTTTATTGACATAAAAAGTATGTACCCACTTTTTCGACTTAATTTAGGGCACAGGGAAAGAAATTTTATGTATCAACTACTAAGTAATAACAAATCGAGCATAGATTCTTAACAATGATAGTATAACGTAAATCTTAAAGATTTTAGGAGTTACTATACCTTTCTTTAGCTTATTATTCCTTGCTGCCTAGGTATACTCATCGTAAAAGCCATTACAGCCATCCACAAAAACATTTACTTGTAGTCCACAGATTAATTAGATATAAATATTTTTGAATGTTTAATACATTTTGATAAGTGGATTACAAAATATTACAACAATATTGTACATTATAACGAACCAATGAAATGTAGTGTTCAATACTATCTAAGATAGATAAGATATCTAAGATTTAAATAAAATTCTTAGCATAATATCACTTATATCATTAAATTGCTTCCCGAAATGCAATCTATAGTCAATAAATACACTTTGAAGTGTTTAATTTTTAATGTGAAAGTCGGTTAGAAATTTGTTATATTCGCAAGAGTGATTTGATAAGCTTATTTCTATATTTATATTTAACTTTTAGGTATTTTATGTTAAAGTTCAAATTGAGAGTTTTTTATTATTAACTTAACGTCATCTAGAAATATAAAAAGGTCGAGGGTCGTTCGCTGTGGGACGCCTAATGTCGGTGTAAAAATATTTAAAGTAAGTTCATTGACTATATTTATTTATTTAAGCTTCATATACAGTATGTATAAAGGTGGACTTAATGCCTGAGGAATTCTCTACCATTCAACCTTAGACCAATACAGAAATGAAATGAGGTAGGAGTATGCTTAAAAATCTTGTCGTTAAATACTATTATATTAATTATATTACAAAAATAAACAATATAAGCCTAATTATTAAATACATATATAACTAGATATACTACATAACAAATAGACCATTATTGCTGATGATGAGGCATTCCATCTCAGTCCTCAAGACAACGCATCTGCATATTATTCCTTATCAAGGATGAATGTTGATGTCCTAGGCCGAAGAAATCATTTACCGTCAGATGAAATGTGTGTTCGTTTGTTACTCTCAATGTTATCAAAAAAAAATTTGCATTTTTTTAAATGAAAACTAATGTAAAAAATGATATCCGTCTATGCCAAACTGTATGGTCCGTCTTGTCTTACTGAATATTTATCATAATAGGATCATAACGTTGTGATAGGATACTCCATATTACAAAATATAAAAAATACATGTACTTTTTGATCTGTCTTAATTTTAATTTAATTTATTGGCCAAAAGGATTTTCATATTTAATGATTCAGCATATATAAGAGATGATTTATGAAGGCGAAATACTGTTACTGGCAGACATGACATAGCGTATCTTTTAGACGCTATGAATACATTTTTTCAGTGAGTTAATGTAGCATCGCGCCTGAAATTTTACAAATTGCTTTTGTAAATAAAATTTCGATCAAATCAGAATTCTCGGTTAAAAAGCTTTACTGTGTTTCGAGTATTGAAAGAAAGATACCGGACACCTAATAACTAGTTACGAAAAATTTCATTTTAGTACTCGGTGGTCGCTACGCATCTAAATTACAATTTGATTTTTTTGTGTAATAATGATGTTGTTGGTCTAGTGACCTCTATAGTTATCGAAACAGACTCGTGAGCGGAGGGCCCGCGGAGTAGAAAGACGACGACAATGCCAGCACGAGGACTGCTGCTGCACCACTGCTTCGCTCTGATCTCTGTGGAAGAAGAACGTCGAGGACAAGAGAGGATATATCATAAGAAAATTCGAACCTTGGCTTTATTTTATTACATTGAGAATAACAAACGAGCACACAGTTCACCCGATGTCACATTCATCCTTAACAAGGAATCATAATGCAGATGCGTAGTCACCCTTGAGGTCTGAGATGGAATACCTAGTCACCGGTTGAGTTGACCCATTCATTCTACAGTTAGAAACAAACTGCAGCATAGTTCTACCACTGTCAAACTTATGAAATATCGCAGAGCGTAACCTAAGGCATTAAGCTATTGATGCTTTGACCAAAAAGTTGTATCATTATTTATTTACTCTTTATTGCATTAACCTTAACAAAGTTCAAAGTTCACAATGGGCGGACTTAATGCCAAAGGTATTCTCTACCAGTCAACCCAAGGTGCGATGAAATATGTGTATGATAGGTGTAGCAATAAACTAATTAATAAAAGAAGAAAAAAAAACTAAAAATAACTAATACAAGCAAATAATAATACATACACATATAGATATTAAACATATAATACATGTATAAATACACAATATATATATATACACAACATACATGTGTGGATGATAAATTTATCTGACTTATGATAACTTAAGTAAGTGATCACGAATCAAACTTTTAATACTGTTTTTATAACTGACCTGTTTGATTCATCGGGCAAGGAATTCCAGAGTAGTGTACCTTGGACAGCATATGAATTTGCAAGAAAACCGGTAAAGTGAGCTGGAATACAGATCTTGTTATTAAACAAAGATCGAAGAATTCATGTCATGAGATAAAAAGAGATTGGAATTTACCTTTAAGATAAGAAGGATCATTTAAAATGGAGAATAGAACAAGCAAAATTCTTATTGTAACTGCTAATATATTTTTACGATGTTATAAATTTGATAACCTCTTTGACTATTAAAATTGTCGAGCATATTTCAATATATAAACATATTACGACAAATATTTACTGCATATGTACCGCACTATACATAAATGTATATATGCATATAATGCGGTATATTTCAAAACCAATTTTACTTAAGGTGCATATGTACGGTTTGGCAATTCTCCAAAGAGCTTTATTAAATAGAATTGTACCCGCAATGCTTCTGCTGTGAGCTATAGGTAGCTAGCGTATAAATTCGTTATAGTCTATTTCTAGTAGTCGAATTCGTTAGCTTGCATCTCACAGCATATTGTTTAAAGAATATCTCACAAGTGATGTTGCCACCTGTAACAGTGAGAATTATGGCTTTCGATTCAACGATAAATTAGTTAGGTTGGTAGTAATGTGCCGCAAAGTGCGTGATTTTGTACTCCGTAATTAGATTCATACGACTCCATACTTGGATCCTAATCTGGGCCCCACCACATAGTGTTACTGGAATTGGGGAGTGTGCAATTTGTGTCATTATTTGTGGACCTAGAAAACAAACATTGACAGAACGTTGGAAATCCTACTTGAGTCTATTTTATATTTTTTATTACTTAACAAATTTCTTTTACTTTTTAGATGTAACAATTTAATCTTCCTGGTAAAATTGAATTTCCAGTACATTAACCGTTCTCTAAGGATCGAATTATAAATCTCTTAGAACAATAAATCTCAACCTATTCAACGTTTTCATGAATTCAATAATTTATGAAATTGAAATTGGTTATTGATATGTAGTTAGTTAGGGATAATTGGAATATATGTAGTGCTATTATTTTATTTTAATTGTTTTTACATAAAATATAATAAATATACTAACATCGGCAAAATAAACTAATATTTTGAAGTTAGTAATATGTTTTATAGAATGGGTAGCAAACGAGCAAGCAGCTCACCTGATGGAAAGTGACACCGCCCCCCATGACCTTCAGCAACACCCGAGGGAATACAGGTACGTTATCGAGCCTTAAGAATAGATTTAGATTTTATTTAAAATTTAAACTTCCTAACTATTCGCCAGGTAAAAACTGGATGCCAGCTTTCGTATTAAATACGATGCATTTTGGGAGAGGCCTATCCACATCAGTCTGCTGTAGGCTGTTGATTATGAAATTGTTCATTCTTGGAATGTGATGTTAACTATCCTTATCAATTTACGTATATAGAAAAGAAAATTATTACTTTATTAATACAGACATACGTTCATAAGTTAATCTAATGGTAAGTTATGACTACGGATCAAAAGACTTACTGTGTTCTAGATAGTCAACTCTTATGTTATAAAAAAATTACGTTTTGTAATATGTTCTTTATTTGCTATGTTTCAGTGAAATATTTTAAGAAGTATTCGGTTTCACATTTAAAGTAACTTTCTGGATAAACTTAAAAGTGAAGTGTTACTTACATTTGTTATAGAATATTATACTTGCATACATTCATATCAGACGGTCAGAGATGAAATGAAAATGTAAGGCCAATGATTTGCCTCTATACTTAAAAACACATCTTTACTTATTTTTTATAGAATAGGTGGCAAATGTGCAAATAATAAGTGATTTGCAACACTAGAGGAGTCGCTGATGCGCTGCCGGCCTGCCGAAAGGTGTAGGATCTCTTCTTGAAGGTCCCTAAGTTGTATCGGGTCGGAAATACGCTCACGACAACTTATTCCAGAGAGTAGTTGTGCGTGGCAGAAAATTTCGCATAAAGCGCACAGTGGTGGATTGTTAACCATCTAGATAAATACTTACGGAGTCTACAATATCGTTGCAGTTAATATCTTCATGGACCGTACAATTGCCGTGCTCTGGACCGATTAGAAGGAATTTTCAGTCTTTATTAATTTCTTACTTGACATAAAAATCATAATAAAATGGGTAAAAGATTTTGGCATTAAATTCGCCTTTTCGTGCATCGCCTGACTTTCTTAGTTTATTATAAATAAATATTAACATATACGAGATTTTTTATTAAGTAAGGATCATGATTTTTTTTGACGCTAACTGGAAATTATTTTTATGACAGGCCTGTCCTATATAATTATTGTTTCCTTCCCTACTCAGTCACAAGACAGCGTGATTAATTTTACGACAAATACCTACAAAGATAGATGGACACATTTCGTATACATTCATAAATACCTGTTTTGATAAATATTAAAAAAGAAGTAAACGTAAAACATTGATGCAAAAATTCGATCCGTAATTACAATATTTGTCAAAGTAACAATAAATCTTGGTTTAATTATTAATGTGGAAATTGAGCTACAAGAATTTTTTTTAAGATCCGTCATGTTAATAACACGTGAATAAAAAACTTACGTACGTTAAGGTATGGAGTACGTAACGTTACGTACTCCTTACTAAACATATTTTGTGCACGTAGGAATATGAGATTTGGTATAGTTAAAGTTCATAAGAAAGGTAAAAATTATATATTAAATCAAAAGACAAATTGTTGTTTACTTTCGTACCGAATATCAAACGCATAAAAGTCTGTGGTCAAACAGACGTACTGACTACAGGTTATTGCTAAACAATATAATATATCTATATGTTTAACACATTTTTTTTATTATTTATGTCCTCTTGTGGTCAAACAGACATACTGACTAGAGTTTATTGCTAAACAATATAATATATATGTATTTTTATTATTAATTTCTTCTTTATTACATTAACCTTAACAAAATTATAGTTCCACAAAGAGACAAGAAGTGGACTTAATGCCAAAGGCATTCTTTACCAGTCAAACAAGAGGGAGTTTAGTAATTAAAAGTTAAACCCTTAGTTCCCAAAGTGGTCCATAATGAAGAACTAAGACGTTCGCTTGACTTCACCTACCAATGAAGGCAGATAATATTTTTAGAAGCTCAGCGACTGTTACTTGTAAAAACTTGCATCAATCAATTAATTAATTAATTAACCAATCAATTCTCACTATTTTTTTTCAAAAACTATTATGTCGTGGTTGGAACTCAGCCGCACCGCAAATTTCCATAGTAAGATCTAATTTTAACATTTTTTGTCAACTTTTGAGAATATGGTAGAAATGTAGCTGCAGCGGCTCCACTGGAACCAGCTAAATTTTGTGTGCTCAGCTAAGTGGTCTATGAGAAAAAAAGTCTGGGAACGTCTGAGTTAAACGATGATTATAAATAGATTAAAATGTTAACTATATCAATCTCTCAATAACTCGATATCTCTCGCTTTTAACATCACGGAACGCGAGAAAATCGAGTTTGATCCGCGGTATCGGCATCAATACAATTATATGTATATTGAAATTTCAAGAAGTTCAATCACTTCTTTGACGGTGAAGAAAATTATAGTGGGTAAACCACCATTCCTTAGAAATAATTGAATTAAAAATATTCTGAAGACATGTAAAGTACGTTAACCCGCAATGGAGCAGCGTAGTGGACCAGTCGTAGGCCACCTTTCTATCAATCACTAAAGGCGTGTTACCTATAGTGATAGAAAGGTGGCCTTATCCCAGCAGTGGGATTTATATATACGAGTATAGGCTCTTACTTTGTCTTATTTTTATATTTATGTAACGCAATTGTACCTGTAATAAGTATTTGTACAAAACATTTTCAGCAAATATATATGTTATGTTATTTAGTCTATTGTGACGTAATACGTGTAGATTTAGAATATAGAATCATTGTAGAAAGACAAATTTAGTAAAACATCCGATGCATTCATAATGAATTCTCGATGGCGCGGACAGAAGCAATGTTCGAGTTGCCTGCTAGCTTTTCAATTTTGCATATGAATGTGATTCATCTGAAGCTAATTTGAAATTTCTACTGACGTATGGAGTTCTTTGACTATTGAATATGTTTTAGTACATTTTGTTAGTACAGTACGTGCCTTATCGTAATGATGATCTTTGGGTAAGACTTTGTATATCAGCGTTATTTCATATATTACATATTTTCAGTAGAAATAAAGAAAGAGACATTTATTGTTACAAGTTGGTTAAAAATAAAATAATATGTATTAAGCATAAATAACAACAATTCTTTTGTTGGGAGTCCTACATCTGAAGTTTTTACCGAGAGTAAATAGTCCGGTTCGGTACGGACATTGCTCAATAGATAAGCAAATTGCTTCTTTGATTAGCTGAGTTTAAACGTCGTACATAATGTCCGAATATAAAATTTCATCCTCATCACATATTTCTCCACCACTGTGTATTTTACGCACAACTTTCTGCCACGGATAACTGCTATGTGGTAACAGCTGTCAACGGCGGTATTTCCGAACTGATACAACTAAGGGACCTTCAAGAAAGAGCCTACCCTACTTAAAGGCTGGCAGTGCATCGGCGACTCCTCTAGTGTTGCGAATGGGTAGTGGTAATCACTTGCCGCTTGAGCTATTTGTTTGTCTGCTACCTATTCTATAAATAAAAAAGCAAACTGATGTGGTAATGTTGTGAAACTGATTAGAGTTTGACTCTACTCACGTCATTTTATGGAAAATTTACTATAGTATTACTTTACTCATCCCTTATATTATGATAAACTTATTTGAGTATATCCCAGACCCGTAAACTATTAAATAACACGTAAGTTAATGCTATAGAAGTATCTACTGTGTAAATTAATTTTGCTACAAACATAAATCGTCTATTTGACGAGTCGCATAACAGTATTTTCTACACGAAAAAATAAAATATATGGCATTTGTATTCACAAAATAATGCACCTAGAACATTATACATTGTAACATTTCCTATTTCTACACTATTTCATAAGTCAAACTTATCTAATTACCTTATTTCGTTTTAAAATACAATTCTGGTGCTAACAGTAGCCAGGAGGAAGTGCTTGGTGTAAATGTGAAATTAATTTAGTCAACCACATTTACTTTCAGTTCAAAAGTTTATCAACTGTATCATGTTAGTCAGATCATTATTTGTTATTATTTGATAACCATTTTTTGTTGACGGCTGCTGGAGTCAGAGTCGACTTCTTTATTTGACCACTTTTGCTAGATTTTTTTTCTTTAAGGAATATTAGCAATACTTATATTTCGATTAATCACTCCAACTCAGCTTGAAATTATTTTTATAGGAGATGTTTCAGTAATGATAGAACCCCAAATCAATTACATCACTGGTATTCCGTCACCCTCGCGCCGGAATTGTATCAATGAGGATTTCCCTACGTAAAAAAAAGGAGATGGTTGACGACAATAGTCAAATGGTGGATTCGAACCTACGACCTTAAGTTCCGCTGACCGTACTTCTTTACCGCGGTTTGCGGCAACGTTCGATTGAAAGTTGGACAGTAAATATAAATATGTTTAGATTTACCCTTCAATACTAAAGAAAAACTGACCGAACCACATACCCATAACTTCAGACATCAAATTTTCATGGTTTACCTGAAAAATTGTCAGACTTATCTTGCTGCAAAAAGAGGGAAGAGCACAGGCTCTAGACTAAATTTAGCTATGAGCTATGCAAGTTATCAGGAAGTTGATAGATGCAGTTGGCCTGCTACAAAAAGCATATAAAATTTTGTACAAATGGATATAAAGCCTAACTTCTTGTATTCTCGTATCAATAATCGTTTTCAATCCGATTAAGAATTTTTAGCTGTGTTTTTGTTGTATTTGAGTGGAAACTGATTTTGTGTATGTTGCTTATTCTCTCTGTATTCTTAGGTTTTTTTATAATTTTAGAGGTGACAAACGAGCACATTTCATCCGTAAGGTAAGTGAAGCATGATATTTAAATTCATTCTCAACAAAGATATAAGATACACATGCTTTATCTTACGTCCTTCATTCTTGATAACTGAGATGGAACGCCATGATTTTAGATTAGGCTAGAGGAGGAGACTAGAAATATATGCTGAACGTTTCACTCGAAAAAAATTTTTGTTGCTATTTTAAGCTGGTCGACTCTCTGAGGATAAGATCAGTTCACGGTTGAATCGACCCATTCATGTTCCACCCAGAAACTAGATGCGGCGTAACTCTATCACTGTAACGGTGTCGGTTATTAGTTTTAAAACATAATTTCTTGGTGCGTGGTTGTATAGTACTATAACTTGGTATTAGCTCGGTCGAGTATTATTCGTTACTCAACTTCATCGTTATATGTTACGAAGTTTTCACATTCGATAAACTATCTTCAAATAGCACGCTTCAAAAGTTAACGTTACATGGTCAAGTTTCCAAGCTTTCTATTCATCGTTATTATTTGGTAACCATTTGGCGACGACAGCAGGTATGTTCTATTGTTTTTTTCTTTGAACTCTTTCACGAAGTTTGCTTCAAACGTACCTAACGACATATATCTAAATTAATAAAACCGAGATCAGAATTTTTTTTATATTATTAGGGATAATAAACATACAGTTCACCCGAAGGTGATAACTACGGCCTACTAACTACGGTGATATATACAGATGGGTCATCCACCCATGGGGGTCCAAGAGGAATTTATTTATTTATTTATATGTAAGTATAAAATCTGTCTATTATCTATTATACCATAAGAATCAAATTTAGAACACCGCGTTATCCGAAACTAGGTCATAACGTTATGCCATTAGGACATAGTCTCTCCCCAGTAGAGATGCCCATTGAATATGTAGCCAGAAACAATCTGCATGGTGGTTATACCACTGTGTGTATCTGTTAGGTTAGGTTAGCACAAATCTTACTGTAATTGGTTTATTTCTTTCTTGATTTCTATATAAATTTTCTTAATTAGTACTACAGTAAAACGTCCATAGATTTAAATTGTCATACCATATCTATTTCTTGGCTAATTGTGTCACCAGTCCCCAGTAGATTTTGCGCACCAAAACTCTTCACTAAGTCTTAATTGAGCAAACTTTCATATAATTCTACTTTTAAAATACCATTCGATAAGTAAAATTGGATATTTAATAAAGGAAGAACTGGAAGAAACTAGTTAAAAAAAATCGCGTTAGATCCAAGGTGCTTGACACAGTTTAAAGAATCAGTAAGCTGAAGTGACAATGGTCCGACCTCGTGCATCGGGGATTTGGTAACAGATGGGAAGAAAGCAATTTTTATATTGACAAATACTATGTACGAATGCTTTATAAAAAGAGTGACTATATTCTAGTTTTTTGTGGACTAATAGTGGGCTTAGATTCTAATAATGATTGGTAAAAAATAATTAGTAGTGTGTAATTAAAACGCAAGTAAACTCTGTGAACTCATTCGGTTAGACACTGAGCTACTACTGGGGAGTGTTCTAGGGAGTTGTTCGGATTAATTACAGCCGTTGATTTCAAACATTGTACATCACGACACAAATCAAATATAAGTCGCTGCGCACTTTAAGCAATTTTCAAAACCGAACCGATATATCTTAGGAAAACCTACAAGTAAAAAGTCTACATCTTTCTTAAAAGCCGGCAGCACATCTGCGGCTCCTCTGGTGTTGCGGATGTCCATGGGCGGGCGGCGGTGATCACTTTCCATCAGGTAAGCTGCCACATATTCAACGTAAAAAACGTCCCAAAGTTATTTCAATCCCAACACTTTCGTTCCGGTGTATAAAACGTATTAAGGGTATGTAGTATGTAAAGGTACCCGATATTGTAATGTAATCTTACAATACAGAGTATTATAATGCAAAACCATAGAAATATGAACACAAATGAGACAAAAGTTAGAAGGAAACTTTCAAAGTTTCTAACTGCTTTCTAACAACTAACAGCGTAGATTCAGATTTCTTAGTCGGGAATTTAACAAATAGCTTTCAAATTGCTCTGTCTACTTCGCGAGAACTTGGTATCAAAGATTAGAACAGAGTCGGGTTTTGGTTAAACTGAATCTAATATTAAGCTATGTATAAATAGATAAAACAACGTTTTAAAACTTTGTAAAGATTATTATATATAACTCGAATAACTTGCAGACACTCGGCGAGATATGGAGAGGGCTATGTTCGGTGTTTCTCGGCGTGATCGAATAAAAACCGTGGATACACGCAAAAGAACTAAGTTAATCGACATATCAGAAAGGATCAGTAACCTGAAGAAACAATGGGTCAACCATGGGGAACAAAGATTCTTGAGTGGCAATCTTCAACTGAAAGTCACAGTGTAGGACGACGAGGAAATATAGCGATGACCATTGCAAGTTTGCTGAAAGTCAATCAGGATCGTGCTCTATGGTAGTCTGTATAGAGGCCTATGTTCAGCTGTGGACTAGTGATGGGAAGTAATTATGATAATGATACTAATAACACGAAAAGAAAAAATATACTGAAAATTAGTTAAAGAAGTAACCGCTATTTAGTTACATACGATTAGATTATTTGTGTATGAGTTTGTGCAAGCTCATCACCACAGTGGCTAGTTTACAGTTTGGATTTGTATTCAGTGATGTATTGAGATGAGTTTGGGATTTTACTTAGTTACATTCTAATCGATATAAATTATTAAAAAAGATTTGTCAATTTTAAAAATTCTCAGCTAACCACTTTGGAAATACGTCAGTGGTGGAACTAAACTGCAGTTTCTGTGTAACTATGGAAAGAATAGATCGACCCTTGGAAGGACAACCCCCTCACGGTATTCGTAAAATATATTATTACACTGCCGTGTTAATCCTGACAAGTGTAGGAGATGATTAAATACTTACCATAGATGGAAAACTTTATGAGCTAGAAAATGTGTTAGTGATAAGAGATAGGTTAGAAGCCCCTATTACTAGTGGTAGAGTACGGTCTGCAAAAGTTAAGGTCATAGGTTCGAATCCACCAATCGACTATTATTGTGAACTATATCCCAGCACAAGCATTTTCAGCTCAGTTGTAGTGGTTAACCGGAATATTAGTAATATTAATAGCATTGCTAATAATCGTTTAAAAAAAATAAAAAAAAATATAGAAGGATGAATGTGGATATGTCGAAAATTTTTTTTTATATTTTTTTATGTTACCATGGACGTATTGTAAAGGTACGAGTATATAAATGTTTATCTATAGTCAACAAAAAGGCAATAGTGTACTAACCTCTTTGTTGACTGTTAAGTCTCAGACGAAACCAAATTTTCAGTAGCAACTTTATCGTCAAATTTCACCTAACAACGTTTCCTTACTCCGTCAAAGTTTGTATCCTCTGTTAATTAACATTTGAGCTTTAGTATTCTTCGATAAGTACACACGGAGGTACCTAGATATAGGATTATTCGTATGAGATTACTAGAACGGCATTATGAGTACACAGTTTTAACAGTGATAGATTTCTAGCTGCAATATGAATGGTTTGACTCCACTGGGGAGAAATGAAGTTGCAGCAACTTCGTTTTTCTCGAGTGTTATGATTTATGTATAGTTTCTTGAGTGTTAAGATGCTAAGATCCATGGACACGTGACGATGATCCAGTTCTATAGTATATACATAATAATAAACAAAATAGTTTAACAAATACATGTCCACCAATCTGCTGTGAAGTCGCGTGGTGGACCTCTACCATTTTCTGTAGAGAGGATGCCCAGCAGTGGGATTTATTAGGCTTTTACCTTCCTTTTTTTACTTTTAACAAATTTCTTTTCTTTCAACAAATTATCACAATGAACTCGTTTTCTCTTTTTTATTTGTCTTTCTTATATGATATATAATTTAAATCAAGTTAACATTCAGACATTAGTGTAAAGTCGGGTTTACAAACCGACCGAAAACTCGCAGCACCAGTAATGCAGTTTGGTGCAATTGAAGATGTAATTGCTTGTGCAAATCCAATTAAGTTAACTTTCGGAACCAACTTCGACTAAATATGTTATGTACACGCCCACAGAAATCTGTAATATCAAGTTTATTATTTATGTTCTTTATGGTTTTAATATTTTTGCAGTTTATAGTAATTAACAAAATGATTGTTTTGCGATATCAGTTAGACCTCTGTGAACATTAATTATTAACTTATCTGTGACTAGTATCTTTCGTGACTTTATAATTGTTAAAAAATTCATAAAATGTCGCCTCACACTTTTTTCATTTCTTTCTGGACCCCATTCTGAAGTCCACTCAGACGAAGTCTCGGGCTATCACGGCTAGTTTTAAGATAAATATTAAGATTATGTATATATATATATATATGTATAATTTATATATGTATATGTGTATATATTGTGTATTTATACATGTATTATGTATTTAATATATGTGTATGTATTATTATTTGCTTGTATTAGTTATTTGTAGTTTTATTTTTCTTCTTTTATTAATTAGTTAATAATATATATCATATATACACATATCTCACCACACCTTGGGTTGACTGGTAGAGAATGCCTTTGCCATTAAGTCCGACATGACACCCACATTTATCCTCAATTAAGAATCATCATTCAAATGTGCTGCTAGTACTCTTAATAACTAAAATGGAACACCTCATCACCAGTATTAATGTCGTCGTATTTCTAATTACCAGGCGAAACACAGCTACGTTAAACTACAATTTAACACAAATTTGCTGTGCATGCACGAGGACCCATTTTTGCAACTGTAAGCTTCTGCGTGGCTTAATCATAATTAATGGAGTCAATAATAACTACAAATTAAGTATACCATCTAAGTTGCACGAATATTGGCTTGTACTCGAGACTAGAACACGTGATTAACGAGATACTCTCTGAGCCGAGTCACTCACCTCGTGTGATTAAGACGCGGGTAATATGTAAATGCATCTTGTGTATCTTGTTTCTAAAGTTAACTGTAAGTTAGAGAGTTGAGTATCGACTAATCCGATGTACGTTCGCAAACAGAAGCCATTGCGACTGCAGTTTATAGTGATTAAAAACTTGATTGTTCAGTGTAGCGTTCAAGTAAGTTAGAAGCTCTATGAACATTCAATATGCCTTTTGGTATGTTTACATTACTTGTGAAAATAAAATAAAAAGGTGACAAACGAGAGTTCACAGTTCACCTCGCCTCTCAACTAATTTCTCCTCTTTCTTTCTCCAATCCACATTAGTCCTCGATAGCAAATCGAAATGCAGATGTGTGGACCCATGACTATGTTTTGTTGCTTTTTATCTGTAATAAGGGTCTTCTAACCTATCTCCTCTTATCAATACCTTTTTTTATATAAAATAAACTTAGCAATGCTATTGACATTCCTAAAATTCCTGTTAACCACTCAAACTAACTAAGCTGACAATGCTTGTACTAGGAGATGGTTCACGTTTAGGAATAAATAGTCATATGATGGGTTCGAACCTACGACCTTAGGTTTCGCAGACCCTACCCTAAACGTATGCTATTGACGCATTCTAGAATAGGTGTAAGTAGAACGGATAGCTATATGCGCGAAAGACAGAGACGAGTACATTCGATATTATGTCTAATTTCCAGAAAATTCCAAAGAATTTTTTGAGCAGAATGGCAATACGCACGTGGTAGAATGAGATGAAAATGTTCGACAACGACGGCTGTCAACAACCATATTCAACTGTAATATTCCCGAACCTTACGGAGCTCTTTACCGCGCATAGTATATAAGCGGATGAGGCTGCAGTTACAGGGGAGTTTCGATTGAGATACGACACGATACAAGTCGGAGAGAGTTGAAGACGATTACTGAGTGCTTTGAAGGATTTTAAAGTTAATTATATGGTAATACAATGATCCTCTTTTTATTTGTCTTTCTTATATGATGTATAATTTAAATCAAGTTAACATTCAGACATTAGTGTAAAGTCGGGTTTACAAACCGACCGAAAACTCGCAGCACCAGTAATGCAGTTTGGTGCAATTGAAGATGTAATTGCTTGTGCAAATCCAATTAAGTTAACTTTCGGAACCAACTTCGACTAAATATGTTATGTACACGCCCACAGAAATCTGTAATATCAAGTTTATTATTTATGTTCTTTATGGTTTTAATATTTTTGCAGTTTATAGTGATTAAAAACTTGATTGTTCAGTGTAGCGTTCAAGTAAGTTAGAAGCTCTATGAACATTCAATATGCCTTTTGGTATGTTTACATTACTTGTGAAAATAAAATAAAAGGTGACAAACGAGAGTTCACAGTTCACCTCGCCTCTCAACTAATTTCTCCTCTTTCTTTCTCCAATCCACATTAGTCCTCGATAGCAAATCGAAATGCAGATGTGTGGACCCATGATATATATATATATATATATATATATATATATATATATATATATATATATATATATATATATATATATATATATATATATATATATATATATATATATATATATATATATATATATATATATATATATATATATATATATATATATATATATATATATATATATATATATATATATATATATATATATATATATATATATATATATATATATATATATATATATATATATATATATATATATATATATATATATATATATATATATATATATATATATATATATATATATATATATATATATATATATATATATATATATATATATATATATATATATATATATATATATATATATATATATATATATATATATATATATATATATATATATATATATATATATATATATATATATATATATATATATATATATATATATATATATATATATATATATATATATATATATATATATATATATATATATATATATATATATATATATATATATATATATATATATATATATATATATATATATATATATATATATATATATATATATATATATATATATATATATATATATATATATATATATATATATATATATATATATATATATATATATATATATATATATATATATATATATATATATATATATATATATATATATATATATATATATATATATATATATATATATATATATATATATATATATGTATAATTCTGACAATGCTTGTACTAGGAGATGGTTCACGTTTAGGAATAAATAGTCATATGATGGGTTCGAACCTACGACCTTAGGTTTCGCAGACCCTACCCTAAACGTATGCTATTGACGCATTCTAGAATAGGTGTAAGTAGGACGGATAGCTATATGCGCGAAAGACAGAGACGAGTACATTCGATATTATGTCTAATTTCCAGAAAATTCCAGAAATTTTTGAGCAGAATGGCAATACGCACGTGGTAGAATGAGATGAAAATGTTCGACAACGACGGCTGTCAACAACCATATTCAACTGTAATATTCCCGAACCTTACGGAGCTCTTTACCGCGCATAGTATATAAGCGGATGAGGCACGGTTACGGGGAGTTTCGATTGAGATACGACACGATACAAGTCGGAGAGAGTTGAAGACGATTACTGAGTGCTTTGAAGGATTTTAAAGTTAATTATATGGTAATACAAGTGATCCTCTTTTATTTAATAAACTTATTGTTACATTAATGTCTATTTTCTATCCAAAGAATAAATCTAATCCTGTACTCCATGAAAATTCATGTGATGAAGAAAGTTTAAAATTACAAAGTTTTGTCCACTCCCTTCAAACATTAAATAAACAGATCAAATTAAAATTATTTATTTAGGTGCCGATAATAGAAAGCTCCAGGGTGGCATTAAAGGCTTAATGGGACTTTAAAAACTATTTTCAGCCTAAAAACAAAGACATTTTATTAACCATTACTTTATATTGAATAAATTATTTATAATACAAAGAGAAAAATAATAATACGTTATTACGTTTAGTTTACTTTTTGTGTTTTAAAAAAAAATCCTTGCCTAAAACTAAGACAGATTAACATTACTAAAATTCAGTTGTCCGCTTCAACAAAGCTATATTTGTGGGAGGAGTGTGTGAGGAGATTATTGAAATTGTCGAACAGCGGATCCGAAATTACGACGTTTCGCATCGTGCCCTAAAATATTAGGTTAGGTTAGTTATTTTTAAATATTTTACGGCTTTACTGACTATAATAAGATTATATCGGTAAAGAGGATATTTCTGTGCCTTGCACCTGCGTATCGCGACAGAAGGTGTTTTGATCGATCCACTCCCTTTAATTGTAAAGACTGATTTAGGGCATTTCCTGTATATACACGATAAGCACCGAGCTTTAGGGCTTGTTTTATAATACGTGACAGAGTCCTAGCGGGAATCTTCCTTTCTCGCGGTAAGATTTTGTGCTTCCTAATGGGGTTTCAACGAATTCTGGCTTTAACAGCATTAACAGCCTTTGTAGTCCTAACAGCATGCGCCCGCCTCGATCTTTTCTGGTCTTCGACAGAAGAAGTGTTGTTGTGTCTTTTGATAATACGATATATGAACATACTGATACCAAGCTTTTGAAGTATCTGGAATATGACCGACGGCTCCATACCCACATTGTGCAAGGCGATCACTGCAATCCTATTTTTTAATACCCCATTCCATATTGTAATTTGATAATGAACACGAAAATATATGAGAAATGACGAAAAAAATTTCAAAAAGAGAAGAGAGAAGTTGAAAAAAAGAAAATTTTTTACGTAACAGTATTCATGGCCAGACTAGTTATAAATATAAATATATATATATATATATATACACATATATATATCTATATATACTTATAGACTTACAATCAGATAAGCCCTTATGCCCGTCATGAACCATCATGAACCCATGAACATCCGCAACACCAGAGGCGTCGCAAACGCGTTGCCGGCCATTCAGGAAGTTGTAGGGCTTTTTCTTGAGATTGTATTAAACGTAGTACGTAGTAAAAAAAAATCTATTCTTTTTCCTGACAGCTTCCCTAGTGTAGAATTGCGTTTTGACTTTATTAACAGATTCCGCTAAAGTTCAGCTCATAATAACGATAAAGTTTCAAATACACACAAACTGCATTGAAATCTGTTCAGGTTCTCAAGATTAGCGCAGTCATATACACAGACATCGCTATAGAGACTTAACACCGATTTGTTACGTATCTTTTTTCTTAAATGGTGACAATCATGCACAGAGATAATAGTCATTTACATCATTTACATAGTAATTTCTGCCTTATCTCTATATATAAAATTACGAGTCACGTAGTTGGTCCGCGATGAAATCCTCAACTACTGAACCGATTATAACCAAATTTAGCACATTGTGTGCAGTTTGATCCAAATTGAGAGATAGGATAGTTTATATTTCAATTTATAATCGAAATATTTTTTTATTGCAAATTATTTGTTTATTATAAGACTTATCTGTGAGTTCCATAAGATTCTAATAGATGGCGATGTAAGTTAATTTATTAGCTGGATTGATCCAATAGATGGTACTACTTTAAATTTTTAATGATTTCATATACGCTACAATTTATTTCACGTTACACGTGTGTGTTTAAATTTTACTTACGACACTAGCAGACCTGCCGGCCACGTGTAGCTGTGGCGAAGGTATACGTTAAATTATATTATAGTGAACTATTCAATATTGTGAAATTATTATTTATTTTTTAATTTTTGGTGCTTTATGGTTTTATATCTAAAACCCTTTAATGAAATTGAATAATACGTGTAAGTATTGTCAACGAGCGGCTAGCTGGCCGAGCGACCCCGTGAAAATAATATATTAAATATTAGTAAATGTATTAGTTATAAATACATATTTTCCCACGGCATAAAAGCCATTACGGTATCTAAATAGTTAAAAGCGTGGGACCTATCCCAACAGCATCTAAAATTGTAAAATAATTCCAGGTAAAAAGCATTAGGATATTTTGAATTGTTAGGTTTTGGTTAACAGTTAGGTTCGAATTGTAAACATTGCAGATGGCATTGTTAAATTGTACAAACGGGTAATTAAATTCTATAAAGCGTGAGATCCGTTCCTAATTACCGTCAATATTTTGAACAATACATTCAATATTTGAACAGTACGAAGCGGGGGTAAGAGCCCGTGATTGAGTATTTAAGATGGTGTATGTAAATTTTAAAGGGTAGCCCAGCTCACGGACCCCTCAGTTCCGTGAGCCCTGTGTCCGATGAAGCTGTAAGAGCCGCATAGGCTAACAGCATCAACATCAACAGAATCTAGCTTTAAATTGTAGTTCCTTTCAAGATCTGAACAATGTAGTTGCTCTGAACGAACCTTTTAAATATGTGGTTCCGATCTAGATCTAAAGCAAGACGGTTGCTCTGAACTTTCGCGCGAACGATCACTGTTGGCTAAGAATCTGATTAGTTGACTTTAATTATTAGTGAACTTTATTAGTGTTTAGATTGTAATTATTAGTTGTAAATTAAAATTGAACAGAACTTTGAACCTTTTTTAATACAGTCCACGGAACATTAGAACCTTTTAAAATACAGTCCACTGAGCTCTGAGTGTGAGAGAGGGTGCGCATATGTATGTGCCTATGTATGTGTGTGCAACTGAGCTGTCGAAGACGACCACTGTCGAGCAAGTCACCGACGAGTATTATGAATATCATACGTGAAAGTATTATTTGCTTCCTACTCATTTTATCAATTCAATTTTATTTTAACAGTTTAAATTATTATTTTCTGTAAAATGCCACCAAAAAACTCTAACCTCAACAATGTGCGGTGCAGAGAAGCACAACGCAAATGCGTTGAAAGAGCTCACCAATCAGCAAAACAAATCACAGCAAGAAACAGAACTTTAAGAATCAGGACAGCAGAGAGTCGTGCACAAGAATCTCAAGAACAATGTGACGAACGTGTGCAACAGACTACAAGAGCGCTACGTGAAGCTACAGCACGAGTACGAGAACGACAGAGACAGCGGACCAGCCGCGCATTAACACGTGCATCATTTGTTCGTCTTGCGTTCGAATATGCACCAGATATTATTTATTCTGTGCATTCGAAAATTGCAATCGGCACCATGGATAAAGTATGTCAATATTGTCAGACATTAAACACCCGGCATGTGCTGCGCATCAGGAAAAGTTGTGCTGTCACCTCTACCCACTCCGCCGGAACCTTTACTCGCTTCTTGCTGGCGATTCAGATTATTCGAAATTATTTTTGCGCAAGATACGCAAATTGAATTCTTGCTTCCAAATGACGTCATTTGGGGCAACTAAAATTTGCGATCTCGCATCCCATGGTAGTAGTTTTGAAACTACATTCAAAATACAAGGTCACGTGTACCATAAAATTGGGTCATTGATACCAATGCCTGATGATAATCCGAAGTTTCTCCAATTTTATTTTATGGGCAGTTGCGAAGAACGCGTGACAACCCGGATCCAGTATAATTTCATTGAATAAGCAGAGGAAAGAGCAATTGTGATATTGTTGGATAATTTTCTAGAAAATCAGAATAAACTCAATCAATTGGTTAAAACAGTGTCACCACAATTGCAAAATGAATGAAACTATGAAAACGTCATCAAAGCCCACAAAGTACCATTAGGCGAACATGCAGGCACATTCAACGCGCTAACTGTTGATGAGGTTGCTGTTACTAAGGTTGGTATGGTTATAGCTCTATGGTGAACTGGATCAGTTCACAATAGAGCTATAAAAATAACACGGCGAGACAACACTGTCAGTACGATTTCTACATAGATCTACATCGTTCATTTGACGCACTCCAATATCCATTAATATTTTGGCAAGGACAGGATGAATATCACCTTAACATCAAACTGTGTGATCCAAATACTGGTAAATTTGACAATTAACTATTTAATTTATTACTATATGTATTCATTTCAATTTTTTATTTCATTTTTGTTATTATTCTTTTTAGGTAGTAAAATAGATAAAACAGTTAAATCAATGAAGTACTACGCACATCGATTGATAATTAGACATAATCAGGACAACTGTATCCTTCGATATTGTCAGCTATTCCATCAATACATTGTGGATATGTACGCATGTGTATTTCGTGTTATTATGTTAAACTAGCAACTTTTTATTTTACTCATTTGTTACAAATCAACAATATCTAAATTTTTATCGATCATTTTAAATTTTGACCTCAAGTTCAAATCTCAATTCCGTGAATTTTTATACCTGCTATAACGTTTTCGTCATTATTCGTAAATAGTAATTTCACTGTATTGAATAGTTTAATACAATATATTTTAAATACCACGGCAACGCGTGGCCGGGTCTGCTAGTATACTATATATGTAAGTTCATCATGAGAATCCTAATGCAGGTGCGATGTTATTCTTCAGGTTTAAGATGGAAAGCCTCACCATAAATTTTCGAGTTTTCTTCATTCGCTAGATATACTACAACGTCATGAAAGTGTGCCTGTTCGTGGTGTAGCTAATTTATAGAATCGTCATAGTTCTATCATGTAAATCATTGTCCATAGTCAATATTATAATTGAAGCATTTAGTACGCCATTTGAAAGACTTCCTCCAGAACTTCGAACAAAGGTATAAAGAAAAACGAATGAAAACGAACCGGGAAAGCAATTTATATCGTGATTAAAATTTTTGATTAATATTCTGAGAAAAGTCTATAAGATTAGGAATAAATTGGAGAACTCTGCGATTCCAACATTGTTTATTGATTTGATATACGAATCTTATTTTTTTCCTTGAGAATTTTGTTTTGCGAAGTTTTTCACGAGTTAACAATAGTGTTTTATCTTGTTTTTTTTATTATCCATTATCATTTCATGATGTTAGTCAATCACTAGTTCACTGCTAAACACAGTTTTACTCTAACATACAAACTAATGATAAGAAAAAGGTTTATTAATAAATAAAGAGATATTTCAAAGATAAGAGACAAGAACAAGGTAAATATAATAAATACAAGATTAGATCCCAGGGCCTTAAGTCGTTCTGTACATATCCACTCTTACGCTATTACCCTCCAGCACTCAGTGTGTGCTCTGCTGGAAATAGATCGTAAACTCTGCGGCTTCGTTTCGTGGGCTTTATATTGTTGTTTACATTGAACTGCTATTTTTAAGAATTTGTCCGCCTCTAATGGGACACACAATTCTCGTGATGGTAAATATTTCTTACGGTCTTATTTATATAATACTTATTTATCTTTGACAAGAAATCATAATGTAGATACGTAGTCATTTCTTAGGACTAGATGGAATGCCTAGTCACCTCGCCAGATTCCTACACTCAACAGACGAAAAACGACGGCGTTATTTTAATGTTTTACGCTGGTATTCTGTCTTCAGATTCGATCGCGCCGACCCATTCATATTGCATCAAGAACTAGCTTCCATGTTAAAACTTCTAAATTATTAAATACTTTCGATTTAAAAACTTCATTATTTTTAAATTAGAAGCCGTAACTTTGGATTACAATATATTTCTTATTACAACTAATTCTATCGTAATAAGACGTAATCATGCACTTGTTTTAATTATTTTCCCAAAATTTGATTGTAATTTATTAATTACAGCCAGCTTAGATTGTAAATAGAATGAGGCCTAATTTGACGTATGAAGACAAAATATGAAGTTTTAGGCCGGCAGCCATCTATGACTCCTCTGGTGTTGCGGTTGTTTACGAGCGGTGGTAATCACTTACCATCCTGCTTGTGTATCGTGATCTGCTTGAATGTTTATTTGTTTTGTTTCACCTATCCTATAAAAAGAAACGTTATTACAAAATAAAGGATCAGTAAATAAGATCAGCAAATAGTTCGCAGAAACGACGACCGTTGAGGAAGAAACATCAAGTATGTTTCTTCCTCAAGTGACATGTCGTATCGTATCTCGGCCATCGCTGGAAGCACGTGGCTGAGGATCGTAGTCTATAGCGGTCTATGAGGGAGGCCATGTTCGATGTGATGAAAAAAGGAATAAATTATTCCCGAAAAATCTATCCTCGCATATCATTCGCATCATTAGGAGAGCTTTTAAAACAATTGAAGTATTAATCTTGTCAAGGGCTCGACAATAGTTAATTAACGTGTTAGTAGTTACCTTACGATGTTTTCTTTCACGTGTTAAGTCAGCATTCAAAAGTGCAATTACAAGTTTCTTTTAACTTTCTTTCAACCATATCTTCTTATATATTCTAATTCTGAGAATGCAAATTATATACCGCCAGGTTATATACGTTCTTCGGGATTATTAGCAATCGCATAATTAACATAAATTTTAATGATTTTTTATATATACGCGAATAATGCACGAATAAAACAGATTATTGTCGGGCTCCTACTGCATAGATCGGGCCAAAAATATATAATTAATAGCCGACGGTAGTTCTGGTTAACTATAACAATAGAAAATCAAACACCTTACTCCCCTACCCTTGAACATGAGTACTGTAAAGTACTCAAATATTTGAGAGAAAAAAGTTTAAAAGAAAAACGTCCCCTACGTACGGATTTTATAGCGTCCAATTTTTTACTTTTATCTATATTTAATTCTGTGTGTTTAGAATGTTTCACTATGACGTTATTAATAAAAGAACTTTAAATGGTGTTGTTCGAAAGAACACTATACATTTCAGAACACACTTTGTTTATACTAACAAAGCCAAGCTTAACTTCCGGAAAGTTGTAACGTGCTGAATTGAGTCTAGGTACATTAGTTCCAAATGCAATTAAATTTAGTGAGCGTTATGCAGAAATTTCGATGCCATTTTTATTACGATGGTTTATTATATTTTGCACTTTTTTTATAGAATATTTGGCAAACGAGCAAGCAACTCACCTGATGTGATTACCGCTGCCCATGAATATCCGCTACACCAGAGGAGTCGCAAATGTGTTGCCGGCTTTATAAAATCTGTTAATATTTGAATATCAGTACACCATGATACAGTTTCACCACGTTTGATGTTATAAACAGTTGTATTTTATTTTTTGTTTAAATCGAGTGACATTTTAATAAATTACTTTTATGATGATATTTAAATGACAATATTTTATTTTTAATACTAGTGTTGGCACAGTTCACCTGATGATAAAAGATGACTGCGGCACTACATCTTCGTATATCATTGATAAGGAATGCACATGTACTGTCAACCCTGAGGACTTGATGATTTTTTTTAAATTACATTTAGAGTAATAAACGAGCACGCGGTTCAACTAATAGTAAGTGATTCCTGCGGCCCCAGATATCTACATTCATCCTTGACTAGGAATCATAATGCGGCTGCGTTGTCTCCCCTGAGAACTGAGACGGAATGTCTCCCCACCGGTAATAAAGGTCTCCGGATCCCTACACTGATTACCATTACCCATTACCCATTATGCTGCTATTTTATTGTAGCTATATTCTGGGAGGCCGTGGTCCTACTCTGGTCGAGCTGACCTATCCACTCTGTAGATAGAAACAAACTGCAGTGTAGCTCTTCTGTTATGAAATGTTTAAATGCGACACACATCACCTATATATTATTCTATTCTGTCCTGTTATATCTTGTTCTGTCCTGTTCTGTCCTGTTCTGTCCTATTCTGTCCTGTTGTGACCAAGAAAAGAGTCTCCAACTTTCTTAAACCCTGGCAACACACCTGCATTCCCTCTGATCAAATCAAAAATCAAAAAAAGTTTATTTCCATAAGTAATATGTTCCGGTAAACACTTGATAAAGGAACCACTTGGTCAACAACGATGAATTAAAGACGATTGTGGAAGTTGATGATACCCAATCTACAGCCGAGCTAGCAGCAGCCATAAACATCAAAACAATATTGGTCCATGTGCGTCAAATTGGCAAGGTAAAAAAGCTTGATAGATGGATGCCCCACGAACTTAACGATCGCCAGCGCAACGTATGCGTTGAGACCTGCCTCGCACAGAAATAAAAGAATTTTGAACCGAATTGTTACGTGCGACGATAAGTGGATTCTGGTCGACAATAGTAAGTTGATGGTCACTGTTTGGTGGTTTAGTGCCGGTGTGATTCATCACAGTTTTTTTACTAAATGGCATGAGCGTTACTGCAGATGTGTTCTGTGAAGAACTGAAGACAATGATGGAGAAGCTCGCACATCTGCAACCAGCTTTGGTCAATCGGTCGCAGCCTCCAAGATGCAAGAGTTGGGTTTGGAAGCTCTCCCTCATCCACCGTACTCACCAGACCTTTCAACCACCGACTATTGCTTTTTCCAAAATTTGGACAACGTTTTAGCGGGAAAAAAATTCAATTGCCGAGAGGCAGCCTTTGAAGAGTTTGTTGCCTCCCATCCAGCTGATTTTTATAAGAAAGGCATCAATAAACTACCACTGCGTTGGCAAAGATGCATCGATCACATGGGTGAGGTAATTATTTTGAATAATAGAAATAAAAAAGTTTAAAAAAAAATACTTTAACTTATTTCATACAAAACGGCAATTTCTATATATATATATATGATTAATTAATAATTATAGTATTACATTATGCTCTTTGATTGTATGCATTGGTTTTTAATATTGCTCTATAGAATTAAGTTGACACTATTTAATTCTGGGTTTATTAAAAGGACTTACTTTTTAAAATAATGTTGTCCATAATGTGTGTCTCAAGCAACATTACTTTATAATTACGTTGTATGAAAAAGCAATATAAATTTCAGTTCGCACTTTGTTTATACCATGAAAGCAAAGTCTAATTTCCGGAAAGTTTTAACGAGCTGAATTGAGTCTAGGTAAATTACTTCCAAACGCAATTAAATTTAGTGAGCGTTTTGCAGATATTTAGATGCAATTTCTATAATGATTCTATTTGATACTTAAGTTCATTCTCTTTAAAATCGGTTCATATAATTAAGTCACGTTGCCTTTATGCGAAATGCTTATTTTTTATTTCTTTTTAAATACATTGTGTGTAACAAACGAGTACACAGTTCACCTGACGGCAAATGATTCCTGCGGTCTATGAAATCAACATTCATCTTTCACAAGGAATCATAATGCAGATACGTTGTCATTCTTGAGAACTAAGATGAAATGCCGCGTCACCAGTAATAAAGGTCTAAGGTTTATTTTGTTAAAAGCGTGTGACATATAAAACATATAGTTATTTTTTTATGATACGTTCATGATGATAATCGGGTTATGGCATCTTTTTTTGGGGCTGCAGACGGGAGCAAAATTTACCTGACAGTAGGTGATCACTTTAGATAATTATTACAACAGAAGATCCAAGAAGCACAGAAGGACCGAGAAGGACTGCCTCGTTACTCGTAATCCAGTCATCGGATCTCTTCACTCACGAAACACAGATACATTGGGCTTACGTTTGGTCACACTGGTATTCTTTGCATTTATGCCTTAACTGTTCTTGTTGGTCTGTCGCTGGCTTATGATGGTGATACGCTAAAAGAAACAACACTCAACACGCCCAGAGAAACTGACGAAATATATTTTTTATAAATATAATGTAGGGTGGACGTATTTTAGAATATGTAACAATTCCGTTTTGTAATCCTGGGAACCTGGTCCAGTGTATTTAACAATTTTTGCCGTAAAAGTTTTCTCTGCAATCATTTCAAAATGTTTACAAACAGTACACTGTTTTCGTTGCCTTCAGTGAAGTCTATATAAGAGCTTTTCGTTTACTTTGTTCTTGATATAATCTGTGTTCAGTTATACGAAATAATTATATAATTTACATTATTATTTAATTTTATAATATAATTTTATATTATATAATTTAATAGATATTATATAATTTGAGTTACGTAGAGTGGTAGAAGTAGAGCGGTATAAACTCTAGAAACTTTTTAATAGTTGTAGAGCTACACTGCAGTTTGTTTCTAGCTGCAGAATGAATGGGTCATCTCGACCAGAGTAGGACCTCACCCAGAGTACCAGCTTTAAATAGCAGCAATGTGCTGCTGTATTTCGTCTGATGAGTGAAGGCAGCCGGAGACCTTCATTACTGGTCCCGAGGCATTCCATCTCAGTGCTCAAGGGTAACAAAGCATCTGCATGATGATTCCTTGTCAAGTGTGAATGTAGATTTCATGGGCCGCAGGAATCACTTGCTATCAGGTGAACGTTTGTTAGTCTCAATGTAAAAAAAAAATCTATAAGTTTTTTTATTTAACACATAAACACATGATTTATCTGATGTTACGTTATAACTGCGGTCCACGATATGCCAGATATTGTCATTAACTAAGGCCTGAAATGCCTCTTTACTAATTTTTAGAAGATTGAGTTCACAGATTTTGTTACAGAGCTTCCTAACTCGATATTTTTTTTAAATAGACTTGCAATGAGATTAAAGGTATTGAAAAAAAATACCTGTTATTTAAAAAAAAAGAAATTAGCTGAATTTTTCATCAATAGTTATTCGTGACAGTGTAGTTGTTATAAAAGAAATGAAAGCACCGCGATACACGTAAGAAAATATAACCAATAATAGTTACAGCTCCAATTTATAATAAATATCGTATTTGAAAGATTGCCAAGAAAAATAATAGCTGACACGTTATTCTCGAGGACATGGACTCAGACTTGATACCATTTTATTTTACATGAAAGAAAAAGTTTATCTCTAATTTCACAATAAATCAAACAGATTCTTGCCCTCACTTGTAGTCGTACGTTTCTTCAACATAACATTGTTTAGTTCAAGTAATAACTCATTGGTCGATAATAAAATATTTATATTTTTATAACATCCTCCAATGAGTAATTAATTATTACACTACACTACACTACATACTAGCACATTCAAGCCGCGTAACTTGATTCGATTTGTTTATTGCATTATAGGTGACTAACAAGCACTAAAGAGAACTAAGATAGAATGCCTCGCGCCCCGAAACACGGCAGTATTATATTTTACACTGGTATCCTGTGAGGGTATGGTCGTACCACTGTCGAGTCGACCCCGTCATGCTATAGCTAGAAACAAACTACGGCGTGGCTCTACTGAGCGTAACCTAGGATATAATATATAATAATTATAGGATAACCCACATCCATGGGTCAATGAGCTGTTTCTCACGCCTAGGTCCTAAAAAGCAATTAACACATAAGTAACATTTACTCAGAACAAGCTTAGCGAAAGCGAAAAGTCAATGGCCTAGTGTTTTAGGGTCCAGTCTGTGAAACTTAACGCCGTAGATTCGATTCCTATATTCGATAATTCTTGTGAATCATCCCTCACAAGTATTTTAAGCTCAGTTGGTACGGAAATGTTGGTAATGTTAATATGATTGCTAGATTTTTTTTTTCGAGCTGATGTTAGCCTGAAGGCTTTTACAGTTTCACCAGGTTGAGAGATGACCAAGCGCTAGTGGCGCTTAGTCGAGACCTCTTTTAATTGGCAACCAGCACAAGGGCTCCCGATAGGGAGCTTCGGCTTGAACTGTTACCCTGTTTCGCGAGAACGTTTGACTCGAGGGTGCCCGTTCGTTACGCAAGAACCACGGCGCACCGGTGGCCTTGCACATGAAACCGTTTTGGATTACCTGAAGTTAGTGAATGATATGCGGGGAGGCTTGCGCAAAGACAGGGCTTGCGTATGTCGTCATGGGACGGATGCACGCTTTGTAAAGTGTAATTTATTTACTTAGGGACAATTTGCTATTTTTATTTATATTCCGTACGCGGTCTATATGCAGGCTGAAAGTGAGTCTTTCATCTAATGTGACGCCTAAGTATTTGACTGTCTATTCCCAGGGGATTGGATGATCAAATAACTTTAAATATGGCTGGATGATTGCTAGCATAATTTCAAAAATATTCGCGCTATCGTCGTAGAGAAATCGTAAAAGAAATATTATTTTCAAAGTTTGATCGCTTTATTGTTGGCAAACCGCAAGAAATTTAATAGATATTCCCGTTATATGCTGCCTTAAACTTTCTCCTAGGATTCCATTTCCTTCGCAATCTTTAAATGGATTATTAATTTTTAAAAGATTTTATTACCTTACCAACAAATAATTTATTGTTACTAAACTTTTGCCCTTTTTTCTAAGTTATTACAAAAGTAAATAAAATTAAAGGAAAGTAATATAGAAAGGAAAATCTCTATGTGTAAATCCTACTGCTAAATGCCTAGCTAGAGTGGTCGCCTATACCCAGGCGACCACTCTAGCTAGTGTTAGAACATAGTCCACTATGCAACTCCACTGCGAATTTAATCCTTCTTCGCTCAGCTGAGTTTACCATGTTAAATTAACACTTGAAAGTGTAATGGATTATTTCATTGGTTCCGACATCAGTCGAATGGCGAAGTTGAATCTACAACTTTAAGTTTCACAGAGCGTGCCCTAAACCATTAGGTTGTTGACAGTTTGATTAAATTTATATAAAAGATATTTATTTTATTGACCAAAGATTTCATGTATCGTGTAACCTTATTCATGTTCTTTAACACTATTGATAATAATAATATAGGTTTATTGCCACAAAAAAATATATATGTACATAAAAAAAAGAAATAAAGATTATATATTTCGCAGAGATGCAACAAGTAAAGGAAGCAAAAGGTAGTTGACTCAGCATTATACTGTATGAAGGTCACACTGTGCAAATTAAAATTGTTTGTGTGGTTAAAAAAACTGGATATTTTTTTTGTAAACTTTTGTACCACTAACATATGCACAAAGGCGGCCTTAATGCCCAAGGCATTATCTACCAGCCAACCTTGGGAGGGTTCAGAAAAATCAAGGTAGAGACAGATGAATAATAATAAAAAAGAAGGAAAAAAAAGTACAACTAAATACTTATACAATTATATATACATTTCATTATATATTATCTTTGGAAATTAAAATACTAAATAAAATAATAGATATTTATATACATTTACATAAAATATAAAACAAAAATATATGCATATTATAAATACAAACATATGTAAAAATAAATATATATAATTATAATCGATGTAGTGAATCTGCTGACGCTACTTCCAACAAATTCTTTTGAATATCACGTTTAAACTCTAAGCAACTTTAGGCCATTCTGATTCCGAAGGTAGCGCATTCCACAGGAGAATAGATTGAACAAAGAATGACGAGTGAATGAAAAATCATCACGATGAGAAGGATATAGGAAGACAGTTATGCTACTGAAAATCTGCTCCAAACCCTTTCCTCTAAATGTAAATCAGGGCCCACTTATAACATATTATAGATATAAGAATATGTAAAATAATAACCATTAAGGTACCGGAAAAATCCGCACACCCAACGGCCGGTTTTATTAACCACCCACAAAAATACCAACAACAAACACATATAATCATATATCTTTAATAACACTCACCCACACACGCAATGTATGGGATTCACTCAACACACAATTAGCCGCTGATTCGCAGACATTTTTGCTTATTTTTTTTTTTTATTTTCACTTTTATTTCTTTAGTATTCTTGCAATGTTCAAAAAGGCATAACAATATGCGTCTATCAAGTCGGGAGTCTGGTAATCTGTCAGGCCTAGTGCAGACACCAGTCTCTCACAAAGGAATATTTTATATTGTATTATATTGCTGTATTAATTTTTTGTAGCTTTGTGGAAGAGATATAAAAAGTTAAAATGAAAAAAAAAATAGTTAAAGATAAATAAATTCCAGTGCTGATGCACTGCAATTTATTTTACTTTAGGGTAGACTGTACTGTAGTCTTCAGTCTACCCCATTCTCAGTCGCACGTCACATCAGAAGGAGCGTGAATATCAAATGTAAAATGGAAAAATTATACAAAACAAATGTGTGAATTTAAAACTAAAACTGTGTATGTATGTAGTTAACTATAAAAATAAAGATACATATATCTTAGTGGCCGGGCTTACAGTGTTTTTAAATTTTTTACATTATACAAAGAAGAAATATTTGAAGAAAATGCTAGTAAAGCTATAAACCAGCACTAACACTCCCGTTTAGCACTCAAAGCACACTTCCGAACAAGTAATAGGTATTCATAAACAGAGTGTTTGTAATGAACGTTGTTTCTTATAGTGATATAAACGCAAGATGTTCCAAGAATTGTGATCTCAAAGGAACGAGAAGCACACCTCGCTCCCACGCTCACGGTTTGAGTATGACGTAGTATTCTCTTACAAATTACGTGTCATGATGTTAAATGTTGCGAGAGGACGGTTTCTTGTTAGTTTTTAACACAGATCTATTTCGAAAGAAAAGTAGGCAAAAATTTTGCACTATTTATATTTTCAAATTTTTCACCCACGATAGTATATAGCGTATTAATATAATAATATGTTATTAATCGGTATAAAAAATATAATTTAAATTTAACCAGACGTAATAGAAGTTTCGATAGTAATTTATGTATTTTAAATTTATTGGAAGATTAAGAGAACTTAATTGGTTAAAATCCACGATGACCTAAATATTATAAATTTAATACAAAAAATCACTATATTACAATAAAATCTCGGAAACTACTGTGCAGATATCTCGTATACGCATTGACTCGTATTGTACCGAGGGTTACAAATCATCGTAATCATCATTAAATTCTATTTAACCTTATAACTATTGGAATCAAAATTATTAATAAAGCGAAAGAAATAAAATACAAATGTATTACTAAGCAATAGTTGCTATGTCCCCGAATGGTTTGGCCTGTATCTCAGCCAGGCTCATGAGATCCTTGGCTCTTGTACCACCATCGTAACCCTTGCGTACGCGGTCAAATTTTACATTGCCATAATTTTAACTCACTAGGTACTCACTCTTGTCTCTTTACAATAGTAATATACCACAAGTTATCTCAATAAGAAGAGAGGTTTTATTAGCAACAAGTCAATTCTCTTCATTTAAATAAACCAGAAGACCTAACCTAAATCCCAAACCAGATATACCAAACAAACGCAAGACCTCAAGAAGCAGTGAGCTCCCGCTGCGTAAATCGGATCAAAAATATATAATTAAATATCGATAGTTCGGGAAGTTATCCCGTCAGGACGTTTGAATTGGGATATAAAATATCCAAGAAATTACCATTAATATTTTTATTTATGTCACATATACAAATACTATATGTACCTATATAAATATAAGAGGTAGGAAGTTTGACCATACTTTACTACCTGGAGCGTCCTCACGTCCAAATAAATCATTATTCGTGTTAACCAATCCGGAAAATTTTATGAAAGGGAAACAAAAGGTGGATTGGAGCGCATTATTTGAATATGCCTTTGTTCAATATTTTTGTATAACGATTAATCTTTATAGTTTGCCAAAGACAAATCAAGGAGTTCTAAACAAGTTCTAAATTTGTTGCCAGATGGTGCAACCATAAATTAACTGGAACACGACCCTACGTGCAGTTAATTTCTATCTTTAGCTTGATATTATAAAAGAAAAGAAAACAATTATAAGCATTATGGACACGATATAGTAAAAGTTTTTCCATTTCTTCAAACAATCTAAGTCCCTGGTATATACTGTTTTTATTACGTTACCTGATACTGTTATTACTTGCGGCTTTTATTTAGTGTGTCTTTATAGCAAACAGACATTTGCTTCTATTGTCTAATAATATGATATTTTAGTAAGAATCGAAGAACATCTAAGTTCCCTCAAGATGTTTCCCTTCACAATATTACATCATCACTTGAATCTAGAAATAACAATAAAAAACAGAAGACTAAAACGGCATATAAAATTACAATTAAGACTTATATTTTTACTGCCATCAGGGTTCTAACTGAGATTGATCACATACCATGAAATGAAAAGGGACCGCTATGCTTCCAGCAAAGTATATGTCGAAATAAGTTATAGTAAATACATAGACAATAGTGCAAATATCAATAGATATGAATTACTTGCTGTTCAACTAATTTGTCTCATAATTTATTTTTATAGGACTAACGAGCAAGCATCTCGCCTGACGATGTGATGAACATTCTTTTTTACGATTTTATAGTGGTAGAGCTACGCTGCAGTTTCTAGCTGCAGAATGTACGGGTCAGTTCGACCGGGGTAGGAATACGCCCTCACAGAATACCAGCATGAAATAGCAGCATAATGCTGCTGTGTTTCGTCTGGTGAGTATAGGGATCCGGAGACCTTTATTATTGACGTGTAGGTGACGATACATTCCATCACAGTCCTCAAGGGTGACAATGCATCTGCATTATGATTCCTTGTTAAGGATGGATGTAGATGTCATGGGCCGCAGGAAGCACTTGCCGTCAGGTGTGTCAACTGTGTGCACTCGTTTGTTACTCAATGTAATTGAAAAAAATATTCCATTATTTTTATACATCATTTATATATCCGTGGTAGGGCTACGTTGTAGCTAGTTTCTTGTCACAACATGGCCCCACCGGTCACGTCTTCACAGAGTTCCAGCTTGAAATAACATCATGAAGCTGCTGTGCTTCGTATCATGACTGTTGGTGGGTTCCAAAGTATTTATTTTCTATGAAAAAAAGTTTAGAAAAGACTATCCTCAAATTAATATCAGTTTCTTCTCCCACTGGTTAATGTTACACAAATAAAAAATTACAAATTACATAACGCGTGTAACATTACCCGTCTGGGTAATTTTATATACTTAGTTTAAATAATTCTAATTAAAATTGTCAGAAAAACTCGTGCTTTTGTTAAGTGAGTGCGTGTTTATACACTATTTTTACATTTTCAGGATAAGTTCGGTAATATTTCGTTTGTTTTCTTATTCTAATAACAAAAATAGATAACACTCGCCCATTAAAGAGGAAAGTAAAAAAATCGTTTGCTGCACGAAAGGGCAATAAAGCTAATTCAGTTCCTGAGCTGTAGCTTGTAGGTGGAAAGTTGACCTCGATTAAACTTTTAACAAGCTGTTACTAAATTTGCCAGTAGCACATTCAGATGTAACAAAATAATTATATATTATAAGTATTTATATAAATTATAAAGTATTTTGTTTTAATATTCGTAGCGTTTAATATTTGTAAATACATAGTAATATAAACAAACCAAATAATACGGATTTTATTGCGTTTGTTATATCTTTTTTCAACTGATTTTTTATATCTCATGGCCATGAGAAATGTCATAGTTAATCCACGATAACGATATTTAACTATTTATTTTTGTTCAGATCTGCGAAGAAAGAGCTCAAAAGTATCTTGAGGTCTAGCAGTGATATTTCTTATTAGGAAATTAATTTTATTAATAACATTATCATTCTTAACAAGTTCCTATCAGTGATTTTAAATGGTCGTTACGATATTAATACGATAAACGCCGCTGATTTTGTATCAGCCGTATATCGTACTATCAACAGATACAACAACACTTCCTTTGTCGTACAAGACCGGTAAAGATCAGGGAGGCCGCGTGCTGTTAGAACTACAAAGGCTGTTAATGCTGTTAAAGCCAGAATTCGTCGAAACCCCATTAGGAAGCACAAAATCTTGCGTATTATAAAACAAGACCTGAAGGTCGCTGCTTATCGGTGATATACAGGACATGCCCTAAATCAATCTTTACAATAAAAGAGAGTTGATTGATCAAAACGCCTTCTGTCGCAGTACGCTGGTGAAAGGCACAGAAATATCTTCTTTACCGATGAAAACATTTTCATGATTGAAGAACACTACAATAAGCAAAACGATAAAGTGTACGCTCACAGTTCTAAAGAAGCTGCTGAAGTGTTCGGAAAGGTACAACGTGGTCATCATCCTGCGTCAGTGATGGTTTGGTGGGGCGTGTCTTATCAAGGAGTCACAAACTACATTTTTGTGAAAAAGGAGTAAAAACATCAGCCAAAGTGTATTAAGATACAGTCTAGAATCATGCTGTAAAACATCTCAGATATACACTTTTTAAAAATTTACTGTGGACTTTCCAGCAGGATTCTGCACCTAGTCACAAGGCACGATCTACCCGAGCCTGGCTTGAAACCAACGTTCCGGGCGTTATAAGAGCTGAAGACTGGCCCTCATCTAGCCCAGACCTCAACACTTTAGACTTCAAGATATGGTCAGTTTTAGAGGACATGGCCTGGTCTAAACGACACGCTGACATTGAGTCTCTTAAAAAATCTTTGGAGCAAGCAGTGGAGAAATTTCTTTTCGAAACAGTGCGTGAATCCATAGATCCGTGGCCAAACAGATTAAAGGCCTGTATAGGTGGCCCAAAGGTTGCCATTGCGAATAGAATATTTTTTTTTATTTTTTGCTGAGACTAATAAATATGTAGGTATAAATTTTAATAATATTACATTACTTCATTAAAAAAATGCATTTTCATTTGTAACAAAATTGATGGCCGGACTAGGTATATATATACATATATATATATATAATAAAAAATATCGGTTCCGTAGTTATCACTTTTCATTTCTAGATATACTCGTATATTACAGGTAGACAAACAAACAAAAAAGTATGTGTAGACTTCGTTTAATCTTTACTAATTGAGTCTTGATTAATGAGGGGGAGTAAATAAGTTTCTAGGATGGTGGCCAAGAACCATAAAATCATACCCGACTTTGCTTTTACATATATTCTCAGATTAGTTAATTAATATGACATAACCATTTTATACACCGAAGCTCTTTTTATATTTTGAAATAAATAATGTCCGCTAGAGGCTGAATCTGGGGCGAAGGGTTCATGTTTAAAAACTTTCAAAGCACATTTTTTGTATAGCAAACATCGCGACTGTGCTTTGTTGTGCAAAATCCTTTTCCCAATTTTTCTGGGCTTTTTTCCCAGCGTGTTCCAAGCTTTCAATTATTTATTTTATTTTAACAAATTTAATAATATCAATTAATTATTTTATTTTAACAAATTTAATAATATCAATTATTTATTTTATTTTAACAAATTTAATAATATCAATTATTTATTTTATTTTAACAAATTTAATAATATCAATTATTTATTTTATTTTAACAAATTTAATAATATCAATTATTTATTTTATTTTAACAATTTTAATAATATTAATTATTTATTTTATTTTAACAAATTTAATAATATCAATTATTTATTTACGGCGCTCCTGTCTTTCATTACTCTTTTTCCTAGAATCTGAATAAATTTATTCACAGCCTAAGTTAAAACTGGCTTTAAAATTAAAGTAAGTAAACGACTCTCTTTGACGTTATATTGAAAGGAAATATATTTTATCTATTATATTCAAATATGAACAGTCCAACTTCAACTGTAAATACTACTTAATTTAGATATAAATAAGGCTGATTAAATTAAGTGTAATTGACTATCACTACGTAATATATATACGTAATTAAATCAAACGTTGATAAAATTGTTATTAATAAAGCTCAAACAATGACTGGGCCTTCTAATTGAACATTTTAATTAATGTCCACTTCTCTGTAAATTAAAGAAAGCTTGAATAAATGCTGAATTTATAAACATCAAATAAATTGTGTATATTATCGTCGCCTTTTCTTTATTTTTTTCTGTTACTATTTTATTGACCTGATGTCACGTGACTCCAGCAGCCCATGGTACCCACATTCATCCACACGTTGTCTCCTTTGAGGACTAAGATGGATAATCACCTTCAATAAGGATCTCCGGATTCCAATAGTCCACTGATAAAACACAGCAGCGTTATATATTATGCTGGTGGTACGCGCGGCGCGTGGTGGTTTCTTTGAACTCGCCGTTTTTCGTTCAATTTCGTCGGTCTCACTAATGGTCCGACTGAAAAAAACAGTAAGACTTCAGAATACAGGCGCTAAAAGGTGCTGTGTTTTGTATGGTGATTGTAGGGTACCGGTGACCGTATTACATTATCTTGGTTAAAGGTTGGATCGGTGGCTGAATTCGTTTTTTACCATCATTGTGTGCTCGTTTGTCGCCCCTAGTAATATAGAAATATGAAGTAAATGTTTTTTTATTACGTTGAGAGTAAAAATCGAGCACACAGTTCACTCGATGGTATGTGACTCCTGCGGCCCATGACATCTAAATTCATCCTCGACAAGGAATCATAATGCAGATGCGTTGTCACCCTTGAGGAATGAGATGGAACGCCTCGTCATCTGTAATCATTCATCAAAACAGCAGAATTATGCTGCTATTTCAAGCTAGTATTCTGTGAGGGCGTGGTCCCCGGTCGAGCTGATCCATTCACTTTGCTGCTATAAATAAACAACAGTATAGCAGCAGTGTTCTACCACTGAGCTTAATCTTTTTCAACAAACCAAATTTTATAGCATGCTTTTAGTTATATTGTAAATAGCTATCTCCGGATAGCTACAAAGCATATCATATACATAGCTAGTATAGCGTGCAATAGCTTCTTGAATAGGAATGTAATTTCCCATACTCGTATCTATTGTCATATTTTATTTAGAAGATATTCACAAAATTCTGTAGATATTCCACAAAATATTTTTTGCTTGGTTTTGTTAAAGAATAATATAATAAAGTCAAATGGCAATTTATCTGGAACTGTCGCACTAGGTGCCCGACATGTGGGGTGGTATGCCTGAGGCGGTTGGGTCTCCGGGACAGCGGGACGGCGAAAAGGCGGTGCTCCAAGACACCGCTCGTATAGTCCGCAGGCTCTTCCTTTCGCCCTAACCCTCGACCGTTTGAACTCCCCTGTGTAAGGATTCCTGCCTGCTTGGTCTTAATATATGTATTATATTGTATTTTATATATTTGTTTAAAGTATTCAATTTATTTATTTTATTCACCCATCAGGCGGAGATAGAAAAAAAAATATCCCCACAATAATAATAATCATATTTGAATTAATTTTGGGGTAATTAGAAAATTATAATAAATTCGACTGCTTCTAAAATTTGAAACTCATCCCATAACATAACTACATACAAACGAACAACATTTCTCTCCACTCCGGCATTCACAGCAGGATTGTTTAAAATAACATTTACCTCGACTGTACTGTTGCTCTTATTGTACGTCACTAGGTAATACAAAGGGGGGTGAAGCAACATGTTCTGCGCAGTCTGCATGTAGAGGTGGGGAGCAAGACACCTGCAGACTCACACAGGTGATCACCAGGCACGGGTGTTTCGGTGATAACCTACTTAAGATCGGTCGCGAAGAGACGGCGAACTTACGTAGGCTACACTTCCAATGTAGTTCCACTGAGACTCCGCATTGCACACGCTCGCTACTTGCCAGGCATGGGAAGCCAAGTGTATGGTCTCGGTTAACCACATCGGATGGAACCTGTAACTGCCCGCCGTCGTGTCGGCGATACTGCGCAGGTAATCCTCACACTACTAACATTACTCCCCGCTCCTGGAGTCGGGTTACACTGGGTTGGCTGTAGTTCCCCCCCGAAGGGTTCTCGCCTTGTCGTGGCGGGGGGAGCCCAAACGGCCGGCCTAAGGCGCTCTAAGGCCGGCCCGAGGAGGCCGCTCCGGGTGGGCTCGTTAAGAGCTAGCTAGGAAGCGTGTCGGTGGACTGCTGGGGGTGGAAGTAACGGAGCGGGGCCGTCTTCCCCGCCCTCAGTAGCGCGGAGGGAGGAGTGTCGGTGTTGCGTTGCCGCTCTCCCTATCCTCCGCGACTCAAGCGGGGGTCGCACCACATGATGTGGCAGTGGTGGGGCCGCGGGGGAAGAGGAGTGTCAGTGTGTCGTAGCCACTCTCCCTGTCCTCCGCGGCCGAACATCGGTTGGCGGTGGAGCCGCAGACCAGATCCGCCGCAGGGCTGGGATTGCTTACTGCTTTCCTGGCCCCCATGGCCTCTGGGGGGCGGACTCGGGGGAGTCCGCTTCCCACCTACATAGGAGGCCGAGTTGGAAGGCGCGTCCGTGTTCCGGCGCGCCTTGCCTGAGAGGGGTCGGCCGGCGCAGGCGGGGTCGATGGAGGAACACCATGGGGTTTTAGTCGGTGCGAGTCCGACATAACCCATCCTTGCGTGGGTATGCTTAGGCATTTCCCTATGTAAAAAAAAAAAAGGGTTGGCTGTAAATACGATACGGACGTAAGTTTTAATGCTTGAATACTACAATCGGTTTGTTTAAAATACATTACCATGACTGTCGCTTGGGTAGTAAATAATATCCATTAGGTAATACAAGACTGGCTGACGCAACAGCGATGCCTTTATCTTCATGTGAAATTTGATATGTGCCCTCGTTTGTCGGGAGTCGAGCCCGTTGGGACATTTGCTGTCGGCTCCCCTTGGGGCGTGCTCTCTCGTACAATAAATATATTATAGTTCAGCGCAGGACTTGAGCTTGTGATTTTTTTTATAATATCCCTAATATTCATCATCAACTAGGATCTTGAGATGATCGATTGAGATGGAACGCCGTATAACCTGTAATTGAGTTACCAACAACAGCAAAATTATTTTATTCTATTTCACTGGTATTCTGCAAGGGAGAGGTCCTTCCCACGCCAAAGTATAGAACAATACTCAGTTCAGAGAGTAGGCCTGTGCCCAGCTGTGGGATATGTTAAGGTCGCTTGTCACTTTACTTTTTTACTTTCAAACACAAGTTAGGTTGTGAATATGTAACGTTACACATTTTCAATTTGAAATAATTATTAACTTTTTTTTTCAATTTAATCTAGAAACAAATAAATGTATTGTTAGATGAAAACAAAAACAAACTTAAGAAGCTATTACATTTTATTGGACAAAGTTATAATGAAATATAAATTTTCCACTTGTACGTAATAAAAGTTTATGTTTGACATTTATGTTTTCGTACGTTGATAGAATATGATTGTGGATGGTACTTACTATGGAAGTGAAGCCTTTTTTAAACTCAATTTGTAAGTTTAACTGCTTTGCAGAAATATGATTAAAAAGTCATACAATATTTATTAATACTGTCAATAATCTGTTTAATCCAAATAGAGAATTAGACATAAAACTGCGGTGGAACTAAAATGCAGTTAATTATGATATGATATATCCAGTTCCGCGTTCACTTGGAAGGTACAGCCAAATTGGTCTCTAAAATCTTGACGTGCTGAATAGAGCAACTATTTCGTATCCGCTCACCGTTTGTAGCTTAAAAATGCGCAAGTTCAACCTCTTATGGTATACTGTTCTCACCTTGGAGCATGGGCATCCCAGCACCAGCTCCTTCCATCTGACCGCATTCAACAAAGAGCGGCTAGAATCGTTGACGACCCGGTAATTTCCGATCGGCTTGATTCACTGGCATTGCAAAGCGATTTTGCATCTCTATGCTAAATTTATCGTGCGGAGTGTTCTGAGGAGTTGATCGAATCAATTTCAGCCGCTGAGTTTAAACATTACACATTAATCACGACATGATTAATTTTTTGTATCACATTGATAATAACAAACGATCACACATGCCTACATTATATTTTTAAACATTTATTAAAGTAGTGTAAACCAAGTTTTTCACTCTTACTTTCCAGGCCTCGTCCTAGAATGGTAACATGAAATATGAAGATCAAACGTGAGAAGAGATGAAATATGAAGTTTAGGGTACGGTCTGCGAAACTTAAGGTCGTAGGTTCGAATCTAACATTCGACTATTGCAGTGCACCATCCCATGGCACAAGTATTTTCAGCTCAGTTGTCGTGGTTAACCGCATTATTAGTTATGTTAATAGCATTGCTGATATTCTTCTACAAATTAAAAAAAACAATACTCTTTCGTACATTGAGTGTAGGGATCCGGTGTCTCAACAACAAATATCCAGGCATTCCACGTTAGTCTTCAGAGGTCATAAAACATATGGATATTCAATCTATGTTGAGGATAAATGTAGATATCATAGGCCACATTCATCAGCCTCATATTATATAAAAGAAACATCAATGTGAAGAGGCTTATAAACCATTAAAAAATACAATTTGTATAATGTCTCTACAAATCTGTACAGTAAAGACTTTCAGCTAAGTGAATTTAACTAATTGAGGCGTTATTTAAAAATGGAAATGGATTAGGGGTCGCTAAATGTTCGAAATTTCATTTGCATAATGGTTTCGGAAATAGGCAATTCGAAAGTAATTACCAAGCAATCGACACAATTAAACAATATAGTGAATACATAGGTTACAATAAGTATATAACTGTAAACAAAGTTTAAATTAAGCTTCAATAGCAATCTGTATATGGCCCAAAATGGGCTTGCCTTTGTGCATTATGTCTATTTGGATATTGGTTATTTAATACAATATATAGTATAGACATTATGTTGCAGTTTCTAGCTGCACGATTAATGTGTTTGCTCGTAAATAACGTTTCTTATAGTGCATTTACTATCTCGCTGCTCGGGTTGTATAACGTGTGAGCGTAGCGCAGTATATTGCTCACTCGCATTCATAGGTCTTACGGCAACGCATAATAATGTCCAGCGCATAGTGATGTTATCGATAAAGATATAAAATTTTAATAAAATACTACATTTATGTTATCTCTGTATTTTTTTTATAAAATTATAGTAATTTATAAATGAGTTTTAATGATGAAACATTTTATTATTTGGATAAACAACTATTAACTACTAATTATTACTAGCATAAAAAGTTTAAAACATTTAAAATAAATTTATTACGAAAAGCACAGACGATGGACCGAAAAAAAAACCAATTTACTTATAAGTATTTAATATAAAAATGGGTATAATATAAATTACAAATTAAGTTCTAATTAAATGGTCTGAACCTACTACTATGCAACAATATAATTAATTTACCCCACGTACTGCTAAATGCTACATTTTATATTGAGACAAAAGTATTGGGTTATTTTTTATACAGATATTCTTGCAGATGCGCCGATTTCACCATTGCAGTGTGACTTCTGACTAAAGTGTTAATCCTTCGTTTTGCGACAATAAAATGATTGGGCAATTTCCTGTCTTCAATTGTACTGATTCTTAGAGATTCACCGATTACGCCACCAGCCGTGTGACGGCTGACAAAGCTATTCATGTAGGTATGCTTGCTATAATTAAATAATAAGTAATAACAAAAACATGTGGCTGTTAAATCGTTAATACTAAATAAAATTTACAGTCTAAATACTAAAATTCGTCATCGTTAGAATCGTCGTTGAAGTTATCCAGTATATGAGATTTTCTCAACACTTCACCTTGTAGTGCTTGCGCATGTTGAAGTGCCTGACGAAGAAATTTTGCAACATCTTCGACTATAAATTAATTGTTCTTCGTTGCCTCTTCTCCCATTACTTGTGCACAATTTTTCTACGGAGTTATACATGCAATAATAACAGCGTTCAGAAATCCGATATTAGCCTGCGAGTTTGATACATTTTGGTACACCCCGGTACTTGTACATAACGCGTCCTTGACGGGCACATCGCTACGCAATACAAGATGCACTGACCCGGTCTGCACTGAGATAGTAAACGCACTATATGTGAAATGTTTGCACTTAATGACAACTTAACTGAAGGAAATATTTACAATGAATCGACATTGGGATATTACTCAGTTTTTAAATCCCTTCATTTTATTATATATGTACCGATTGTTCGATAATTTCCGGCAGTCTGAATTTCGCTTCATTGAAACAGGACAGCTACAAGATATTAAGATAAAAAAAATACAAGTCAAGAACCAGGTAGTACTAGGTCACATTGTAGCTCGTTTCTAGCCGCAACAGAAATGGGTAAGTTCGACTGGTGAAGGATGTCGCGCTCACAGTATACCAGCATCAAATAGCAGAATAACGTTACCGCGTATCGTATGGTGAGTTTGGTGTGATTTCTGATCCGGGGACCCCATTACAGGTACCAAGATTCGATCTATATTAGTCGTCAGGGATGACAGGCCTTGTGCATCTTGAATCTTTTGGATGCATATGTCATGAGCCGCAGTCATCCCTCCTAATTTTAAGAATAAAAACGTAGTAATAACTCTAGAATAGAGTAATTAAACTCTATAGATTAATTACTCTATTCTAGAGTTAGTTTCTACTCTAGATTCTAGAGTAGTTTACTGATATTTTGTTGATGATATCATCGCTTTCGACATCTTATGTTAAATGTCAGATAACATCAACTGCGTAGAATATATCATAGTGCCGTGCACTCTGTTTCTTTAGTGATCTGATGTAATTAATGTGCAATAAAATCTAAATGTGTTGACGCAGTGTCAAGTATATAATACATCTAGAACCGATTTCGTACTAGTTGTATTGTAATAAATAGTTAATTGTTGTTGTATTGTATAAAAAGTTAATTGTTGTTGTATTGTAATAAATAATGAATTGTTGTTGTATTGTAATAAAAATTCAATTGTTGTTTTATTGTAATAAATAGTTAATTGTTGTTGTATTATAATAAACAGTTAATTGTTGTTGTTTTGTAATAATTAATTAAAATAATTTGGGATACACAAATATTGTTCCACGGCTAATCATCGAATCCAGGGTCTACTACGTTACGTTGCCATCTGCTGCTATAAATAAAATGCAGTATGATAAAAGTTAAAAGTACAAAATTATCGTTTTTCTTTTTAAATAAATAAAAAAATCATTTGTGTTATTCAGAAGCGAACTTATCTATCTCTTATTTTCAAATATTCGAGAGTGGAAAAGTTGATACTTTCTAGCCTGCCACACCCTCACTGAATACAAGTATGAAATATCAGCATACCACTGCTGTGTTGCCCATGGCGAGGTTAGGATGCGAAAACCCAGATACTGGTAAAGTCCTTCTCAGACCTCAGGTGGGCATCTTGAATCTTTCTTGAGAATGCATGTAACCGCTGTCATGATTTACCATCAGGTGAACTGTGTGCTCGTTTGTCACCCTTCCTTTTATTTATAAAAAAAATATCAATACTACGATGTCGTGTAACAGATTTCTTATTTTAAGAAATTAACTGCTGCGATGTCAATTTATTGGGAGAGTATCAAGAATATAATAGTTTACCGCGTTTTATAATTCATTAGATTACGACACTAATGTGAACCGGAAAATAGATTATTATTAGATTTCCCGCTGCACTAAGGGAAACAGGAAGCCGTTGAACTTCGTCACTATTCCCTAGTCCGTAATTTAAATTAAGTCTATGGGTTATACGGCTACGTGGCGTAGTGGTTGAAGTACCTGGCTGGTGCGACGTCTCCTGCTTTCGATTCACAGTTCAGGAACATTTGTGAATATTTGTATATTTCAAATTGTTGATTCTCCAGTCAGGGTGTGTTATGTGGATATCCCTCGATATTGCGTCTGTAAGTTCTTCTTATTACAAATGCATTACGGGCTAGGAAACAATAGTGAGTGCCTCTGTATTTTTGCATAGCCCTATAATAAATCTTGTGCAGTTGTTTATTCCATTTCCTGTTAGATCATAAGTGTTACTTATATAATGTGGTTATATTTTAAATAAATAAAAATATTAAAACGAGGTTTATCGCCATAGCTCAAAAGATTAGCAAATTAAAGGGGCTGGCCATATAACTCGTAGAACCAATAATCAATGAAGAAGAAACGTTCTAGAGTGGCAACCTGGGACTATCAGATATACGTATAGTACGACCCCCCACTAAGTGGAGCGAAGACCTACGAAAGTTTGCTGATGATGAATCGGGCCCCTTTCGACTCAGGATCGTGCTTTGTGGCAATCTGCGCTAGACCAGGTCAGGTCAGGTTCAGCTTGAGTTCTGTTGATGATGACTGAAGGTTCGAAGTTTATGTTTATGCCATTATTGTCAGTGGGATGAGGTGAACCAGTTTATATTGTAGGAACTTTTTTATATCAGATCACGTCAATATGAATTTCTAAATATTAAAAGTTGTGCTCACATAACTTTTTAATATTTAGAAATTCGTGTAAGTTTATAACGGTATAAAGCTTCAACGTTGCCTGGAACGGCAAACTGTTCAAACAAGCTCAGCGAATGCGACAACTTTTGTGTGACTGATTTAATAATATAATACCACCGTGTAGCGGAACTGAGGTTTTTATGCAGACGAATCCGACATAAGTAATTATAACAACAACAAATAATAACAGTCTATATATATATCAATTCCACTGCTGGGTTAAAATCTCCTTTCTAGAAACACTGTTAAAGCATAATCAACCACTACAATACATAACAGCATAATCAACAACAATTAACTATTTATAACAATACAACAACAATTCATTATTTATTACAATACAACAACAATTAACTTTTTATTACAATACAACAACAGTTAACTATTTATTACAATACAACAACAATTAACTATTTATTACAATACAACAACAATTAACTATTTATTACAACCACTGTGGTTTAGCGGATTACACGTCCTCGATTTTATTTTCGTTTTATTATTATTTATTAGACATACAAGTTTCTTCACGATGTTTTCTTTTACCGCCGAGCACGTGCATAGCACGTAGCACCGTAGCAGCACCAATAAAATTGCAATCACCAGTTACATTGGTACTGCTACGAGGGATAGAGTTTAGTTTTGCTCGCATATCGTGAAATTAAAGCACGGCTTAAGTCAGACATTGAGCTACCATGGCTCAACCATAGACACTGAATTACGACAGCTCAACCGATATAAGTACAGTAATACAAGTCAATTGTTATAAGGGTAAATCTTAGTAATGATATCAATGAAGGTTTATTATATATTGAAAACAAAACATGCCGTACAAGATGTTTATTATTATATTATATTGTATTATTATAATTTACTCAAAGCTTTTAGCGATGATTATCTTATATTATTTATTGAGTGTATCATACACCACAACAGTATATTTGATACTCCTTTTAGGAGAATGACTAATAACGAGACAATTCAAAAACCCAAATTAATAAATTTCAAATCAAGCTAATTCTAAGATATTTATCGTTAAGAACTTATGATGTATATCGTTAAGAACTTATAATATGTTGTTGGAAAGCTGAAACACACCCCTTCCGTATGAAAGCGTATCGATGATATAGTTGTTTGTCGTATATGTGCATTGCTGTAGGTCCTAATGGCCTCTACAGCGTCACCGAAAAATACTAAAGATCGGAGAGTCTGCGAGCTGGGAGATAAAGTAGTACAACGACAACGCTCACAAATTATTTGTATTTTTCCCTATTTTTTATATCATATTTATTTTTATCTAGAAAATTATTGTCGGTTAATTAATTTTTTTATTAAAAAAAATACTGGCATTTGAACTTTTTCAACATTAGCCTCGGCTCAGAGTTTAATTTATTATTCCGGTACTATCATCCGTCGTTGAGTCGTCAAACCTCGAAGTACAGCACTAAGTTCAGCTATCAGAAGTAATAGGGTGGAAGAGCTCCACTTTGTTATGCAAATAATCTACTTGGCAAAAGAACGTAAGGATATGTAACGTTAATAGTACCGTTGACAAAATCTAGAATAAATTGGTTTCTCTTGGCATTATGATAGAATACGGAACGTAGACATCCGTGGTATAATTAAATGGCTTATAGATTCACAAGCTGAAGTGATAATGGGCTAGTCATACAGCTCGTAGAACTGGAAAATAAAGAATATAGGTTCTCATGTGGTAACCCCCTGTGTGACCCCCTACTAGATGGAGAGGCAACCTATGCAAGTTTACGAGCGAAGGCAGGTGACTCAGTATCACGCTTTATGGCAATAAATTTTGGCAGTGGCTACGCTACGCTAGCTACGCTGCAGTTTGTTTCTAACTGCAGAATGAATGTCAGCTCGACCGAGGTAGGACCACGCCCCCAAAGAAACCAGCTTGTAATAGTAACATAATGATGCTGTGTTTCTTACTGGTGACGAGGCATTCCATGTCAGTCCTCAATGAATACTTTTATATTGAATAAAAGCTATGTAAAAGTTGTCAACACTATTTCTAAACCAATATCTGAATCCCCTACTTGATGATTCTAGATTTGACTGAGGTCGATAAGTGCAGGGCCATAGTACACTGTGGAATAAGTTCATACAGGCATTTCCGAATCTACGAGTATACGTCTTAGGGACCTTTAATAAAAGAGCCTACTCATTTCTTAAAGACGGGCAATGCACTTGCAACTCCGTTCATGTTGTGATGTTCATGGGCAGCGGTGATCACCTACCATAAGGAAGAATTTCATACCAAGAAGAGAATAATATACTTTCTTTAGGTATTTCTTCATTGCTCCTGTCAATACCTGCTAAGATTACGTTGTCATTACGAAAATTTTTATTCTCGAAACTAAATTCATTGTTAAAATTCTACCAGAAAGAGTTGCCGCTCGACTACCGATACCATCTTCGAGTAAATTTGATCTGTAAATACTTAATAGGTGCTTCAATTTAAAACTGTTTTCCCGGAAATTGCTAAAGCCCATTGAGAACAAAGTGTAATAGAGTTTTTAATTCATAATTATTTTGAACATTGATAGAGTACTGACTACAAGATGAATAGGTCGTATCTACCAGGAAAGGACCAAACACTCTTAGAATAGTAGCATGACTCTATCTCATATGGTGAGAGCATTCCGGTGTCCCAATTACAGGTGAGATATTTCATCTCAATCCTCAGGGAAAACGTGTGTCTATCTTGAATGTTTGTAGTTTTAATTGAGGATGGATGTAAATATCGGAAGCCGCAGTTAACTCTTGCTATCAGAATTGTGTGCTCGTTTGTAAACCCCTAATATTAGTTTTATAAAACTTGTTTACTAAATAAGGATATGAGATTAAGACCAACTGAAAAGAGTAGTGCTTTTGACTTAACATCGTCTTTCCCGGGCATGTCTATTCGTTACACGAAGTTAGATAGTTCATAAGTCCTACGTTTATCCGCCTCAAATGAAGCAATTATAAAGATATTGCTTTAGTTGCTTCATTAAAACTTATTCCATAACTTTAGGAGTTGGAAGTGATCAATAAACATGCAATTTGGTAATTGCTGTATGTCCTGCTGCTGTGGATCCATTACATTTGAAATATACTAATTATCAGTTTTGGGTCTAGATCCTATATCTATGTCCTAGTCCATCTGTTTAGATTTTTGATTAAGCGTGGATTGTAGGTTTGCTACGTTTATTATCTGATAGACCATTTATTCTAATTTCGTTTATAATGTCAGATTTAAAAAAAAATTAAGATTAAATTCAATTACATAATCCAAATTATAAACTATCTTAAAAAAATATTAAATGCAAAAACAGGATTGGAGAGTATTTGACGCACATTTTTCTTTGGAATACTTATTTTCGATGCATTTTGATATCCGTATATTGATAAATAGCTAGGAGTTAACTAGTACGTATTCATCCACAATATACCGTCCTGGCCTTGTGCGGCGTTTACGCTTTCGCTTAGCTATTGAGTCGTCAAATTTATGTTATACTGTAGTTACGTTAGCTTCACTAGTGACGGAGAAACGTCTTGACACGATATTGGTTCTTAGGCGAATTATAGGGCGGTTAACGATATACATTACCGGTGTTTACATATTAATCACACTTGTCGAATATTCCCCGATAGATTATGCATTACATAAAATATATATTCTGAAGGTACATTGTGTAACATTGTTCGGATAACAATTCATCTTATTCCAAAGAAATGTTAATAAGCTCATTTATATGAGATAAATAAATTTTGCGATCTTTAGCAAAGTAAAATTCAATATGGTAAAAAAGTTTTAAGGTTCTCGACGACGATAGGAATGCCTTAGAGCTTTAAAAGCTTTTCAAAGAACATTGCGAAAGAAAATTTCCTTAGTTTCTTATTTCACTTTGAGTAAAAGATAAATTTTGGTATTTTAATCATTAAATGAGCATACCAGGAATAAACCATTCCATCATTCATCCGTCTTCATCATCATTTCAACTAGACACAGTCCTAAGCCACATGTGCCCTGTGAGTTCCCATAAATCTGAGGAGATCGTTGCTCAATCGTATAAAGGCTTTTTATTACTTTCATCGTCAGAACCATTAACATCAGAATATTTATAAAAAAATGTCCCACGTAAATGCTTACGTGGATATCCGAAGAACTAAGGTAACTGCTTTAGTTCATAGGATCTGTAAGCTGATGTGGCAATGGGTCGGCCATATAGCTCGTTGAACCGATAACCTTTGAGGAAGGTTCTCAAGTGGCCACTTCGTATTGGCCATTGCATAGTAGGTTGGGCATCGTGGGGGAGGCTTATGCTCAGAGTTGGACTGATAATGGGTCCAAATGAATAGTGATAATGAAATGCGTATATTTTATTATTACTGCTTTACAATCTTATAAGTTAACGTACTAATAAAAACCCACTAAACCCTTCTAAGTCAATATAGTGAATGACATGTTTCTACGTTTTCATTATTATATAGTTTCACATTTCATTATATATTGCTTCGATTTAATTCATTTCTATGGATAAAATCCACAGTAATAAGCCGAACAGAATGTGATATCGTTAACTGTTATTCAATGAATAACAGATAATTCAAAATTCAAAGGCCTTTAAATATTTAAAAGCACATATCGGGGTTATAGCAAATGTTTAAGGAAAATTCTTCGTTGAAAAATAAGCCTTACAAGTAAATTGTATAAGATCAAACAATACGTCAGAGTAAACGAGAAAAGGAAATGAAGCAATCAACCTACTTCCTTATTCCGATCCTATCGAACACTGCATTTAAAAGTTAACAACTTACTAGAAGAACTTTGAGAACCTCAAGTCTGGTGTGAATATTTTTTCTTGGTATTACGAACTTTTTATTGCTCGGAATGAAATGGAATATTTCCACCTCCATTTCTTAATAAGGTATTTTTGAACTTGAAATATCTTATAATATTGTTAGATTTATTTATATTTTTACTCTTATTGTAATCTCGACGTACCTTCCGGTCCTGGTTTTTTTATTTATTTACTAGTAATTATGAAAAATAAACTTAAAGAAAGTTTTCTTACTTTACGTTTTATTTCATTACGAAACGAGCACACAATACACTAAACTAATGCCTGCAGCCCACGACATCCACATTAATCCACGATAACGAATCATAATGCAGATGTGTTGTCACCCCTCATGACAAAAATGGAATGCCTCGTTACCAGTAATAAGGGTCTAAGGGTAAGTCTAAAAATTGACTAAATTCGTACACCGGCCATAAATGTTAGCGAGTACAGTGGATACTGAAACTGTCGCCCGTGGGTTCTCTCGCGAACACTTAGTTAACATTATATGATTATTATTTAACTTTAAGGTGGGTTAGCCACGCTACAGCTTTCTAACAGGTGTAGCATAAATAAGTAAGAGAGAAATATGAAAGTGAACTTAGTATAGTGCTGCTGTGTTTAGTATGATGAGCATAGGAGACTCATGTTCTGGTTGCGAAGCATATGGAATGCCGCAGACTTTAGGAGTGCTAACGAAACATGCGTTTTGAGTGTTTGTTCTGGATAAACATACAAGGGTTTGGACTACATTTATCATTTACCGTAGGTGAACTATATTCTATTTTTATTTATATGTTCTTGTTTGTCCTCTTCCGTACATCAAAACGAAAACGAAAAAAAATTTGCATTCCTATCGTAAAACAAAAACATATTGTACTTGTATAGTTATGGCTTAAATATATATTTTTTTATTTTAATTATTTCTTGTGCTCTTTATTTTTAAGTTGATTTTATTATGTTGTATATTTTATGAAATTAAAATTAAAATAGAAGTTTCCTTCGTTATTTCTAATGCGTTCGTTGTCGCAATAAATTGGTCTTTCAAAAGATGATCATTCAATCATAGTGATTATCATAAAATAGCTTAAGGGAAAACGATAACGTTAATAATGTTTTAAATTTAAAATCTATTAAAAAAGCCGAATGCTAGTTTTGTTGGAAAAATGTAGTCTAGATTCACGAAAAGCATATTATTTTTGAAATAGCTAGTAAACTTTAATCATCTAACATGTGGTGTTGATTAATGATTATATCTAAACACTGTGAATATTTTATTACAGTTGTCGCCATGATGCGTCCGGCCCCTTGCTTCCCCCCGAAGGGTTCTTCACCTTGTCGTGGCGGGGAGGGCTTAGCAGCCGTGATTTCAGGTCAGCCACGGTGAAACCCAAACGGCCGACCTAAGGCGCTCCTTGGCCGGTCGCTTCAGGTGGGCTCGTGAGGAGATCGCCGTGGACGTGTGCTGGAGTGGACTGCGGAGGGTAGAAATCATTGTGCTAGAGATCGTCACCGAACGTAGTGTCACTACCTACCCTCCGTGACTCAAGCGGGAGTTGTACCGCTGATATGGCCGCGGTGGGACCGCGGGAGAGAGGCGTGTCGGATCCGCAACCACTCTCTCTGGCCTTCGCGGCTGAACTATGTCTGGCAGTGGAGCAGCAGACCTGATCCACTACAGGGGGTTGGAATTGTTTAGCTTTCCTGGCCCCCATGGCCTCTGGGGGGCAGACTCGGGGGTCCACTTCCGACCTACTGAGGAGACCAGCAGGAAGCCGCACTCGTGTTCCGGCGCGCCTTACCTGGTGGGGGAAGAGGGGAATGTCCTCACCCCGGAGAAAAGGGCCTGGAGGGCGGCGCAGGCGCGGTCACGGATGTGGCGAATGCGTTCCCCACCATATGCAACAATGTGGGAACACCATGGGGTTTTAATCATTGCGAGTCTGACATAACCTATCCTTGCTCCTGTAGGGGTGGGCGTAGGTACTTCCCATGTAAAAAAAAACAAAAAATATATTCTTTGCTCAGCATGGCAACCGCTGGGTAGGCTTGATCGGGGAAGGCCCACGTCTTCAATAAAAATACGAATATGAAATAGCATATGTGATATATAAATATATATATATATATATATATATATATATATATATATATATATATATATATATATATATATATATATATATATATATATATATATATATATATATATATATATATATATATATGTATATATATATACATATATATATATAGAAAGGAAAATGTTCTACCAAGCTCGCTCTGGTCGACCTGTTACAGATAAAGTCGATGCCATTTTTGGAAATTTGGAGCAAGGTCGGCATATAAAAAGTTACGACATAGCTGAAGAGCTAAGGAAAAAACAGTTTTGACCCATTTGAAAAAGTCTGTATATAGAATGACACATGTAACGGTAGCATCGATTATGGACCATTAGCTGAGAGGCTTCTCCTTTATTTCAACTGCAAAACGTCAACAAGATATGATCAGTACTCTATAGCAAACCGTTTACGTAGAACCTATCATAATAAATTTTACTCATTGGACATTTTTCATGTTAATAAAAGAACATTTCAAGTGGATATATTCAAAAGTTAGTGGAGGCAGAGTAAAAAAAAAACATATACACACACTCACACACCCAAACACACAGTCACTCAAACACACACTTATACATACATATGTATATATGTATTTTCGCTTGGTATTTTTATTATTTTTTGCTAAACTATTTGATATTGAATTCCTCTTTTGTAACGCTTATTGTTATTTTATCTATGTTTTGCAAGTATTACTTGGTCTTATTTTAATTTGTATTGTATTTTGTTCAACAATAAAATAAAAATAAAACAGAAAAAAGCTTGATGTTTGGGTGCCACACGTGCTCACTGGAGGAAACCTACTGAATTGTTTTCTATTGAGACGTAATGAAAACGAACTGGTTTTGAAAAGATTGATCATGGTCAAAGGGCAGTCAAGCTCCACAGTCTATAGCGAAACCTGCATTAACTGGCAATAAAGTAATGGTGTGTATGTTGTGATTGAAAGGGCATCGTTCATTATAAGCTTTTACCGCCGGGCAAAACCAGCGATTCAGATCTCCACTACCAACAGCTGATGACTCAAACAAGTAATAGAGAAAAAAGTCCTGACTGCAAGGTCAGGACTACATTGTGGATGCATCACCCTCAGATTTTGACCTGTATCTGTCACTTCAAAATGTTTAAGGCGTTGTTACGTAAACATCAAGAGAGGGCGGTCAAAACTACTTGTCGCAGTATTATAATCAGAAGTACCAAAGTCTCTACAACAATGGGACTACCTACAAAATAGCAACAAGTTTTAGAACAAAAGGGCACATGTATAAAATAATGAAATGTGAATAAATTATGATAAATATATGTTGAATTTTTATATATAATACAAAAATTGTCCCCGAAGCATTATATGTGTGTACACAATAGAGGCTGTTAGTAAGCGGCTCGGATTGACTTCACACATCTTTGAAACTTTGATTTATTATTATTATTATTTTTTAAAAGTGCCGGTTTCTTCACGACGTTTTTTCTTCACCTTCTAGCACGTGGTAAATCAGTACTTAAACTTGATATTAAAAAATTCATTGGTGACGTAGTAGGGAATCGAACCCAAATTACTCGCGTACCAGCGTAAAAGCGAACGTTTATACACTGGGCTTCCGGGCTACCACGGCACTACGTATTCACTTATTTTTATATTATTCATTTAATTTATATCAACTTCATATATCAAGTAAAACATGGCCTAACGTGGTAGCAAATAATTGAATAAATTGGATACTAAACAACAATCGTTGTATTAAACCCAAGGGGAAGAAGGTCTAATTAAAAAGCGAACGATGAACGTGCTACATTTAAGTGGTCACGTGATACGAATGTATTATTATAAGATTATAAAGCTTTATATAACTTAAGTGTATTATTGTAAAGTTGTTTTAGCTTATTTTTATAATAATATGGTTTTTCCGTTATTATATAGTAAATAATTTTATTATAAGCTCTCTTGTCTTATGTGGTAGTAGGAAATGAAACTTTATGGTTTTTTTTCAATAAACTGTTAGCAGAGCTACTACTTACATCCCGGGTTTATGATTTCGTATAAGCTTAAAATGCATGTGCTAGGCGATGGTAGTTTGGACTGATATTTTTTGTTAATATATTAAATATTGTGATAAAGAGCACACAATTCACATGACAGTAATAAATCCTACGACCCATAGTCAATATTCATTCTCGATAAGGAAAGTTATTCATGTACGAGTACGTTGGCACCCTTGTAGTCTAATACCAGAAATAGGGGTTTTATACTGAAATTATTTGTCCTCCTACGGTGTTGATAAAAAAAAACTGCACCTTGGCTATCGATGCAACTGCATTAATTACACCTTTGCAAACGAAACCAAACGCACGTGCGTTAATTGTGAGATTGTTAACGGTACTGACGCGTCGATTTCACGAGCGCGCATTCAGCTCAGGTCTCAAGTTAACTCTTGCGGGTTATAATGCCGAACATTAAACTTATGCTATAGTTTAGTTCCTAGTTTTGGTGTACTGGTTTTATCAATATTTATCATCATCATCTCCTCAAGTCCAACCCTGACCGCACATGGCCCGCCACCACCGATTGCTCAGAGTTGCGACGAAGTTGCATCACCTGCATCCATTGACTCATCACCATTATCATTTCATCAACATTAATATTAAAAAATATTATTTGCTTTTAGTTTATATTTCAGAATTGAAGATCAGTTTTAAGTTATTTTAAAATCTCTCTATATTGAAATAAACCATTTTCAATATTTATGCACAAAAGAACATCGACTGGGTATTGGAATTCTAGTGAGTTTAGAATAGTAACGTAAAACAATAGAGGAATGATAGATTCACAATCGAAAAAAAAAATATCCTGCAGATAATAGCATCTCTATATATATTATCAAAGATTTAAAATTGTATTTTAGGAATCGAGACAATCGTCATGGAAACCAGGTTCTGTAAGATTTATTAAAAGAAAATTTACTATAAATAAAATATGGATTATCAATAATTTTACATATTTTTAATTAAATATGGAGAAAATAATAAAATATTACGTTAATATAGTATATGTAGATGAAAAAGGGTTAAGTAGAAAGGTGAGTGAGGGGTAGGGGAAGTTTTAACGGTGGCACATACACTGGCTGCACACACAGTTTGCTTCTAGCTTCAGCACGAATGGGTCGGCTCGACCGGGGAAAGGTTATGCGGTAAAGTGTAAAATAGCAGCATGATGCGGTTGTGTTTCAACTGGTGATAGACCAGTTTTATTGGTAACGAGTCATTCCATTTTAGTTCTCAAGGCATATGCATTGTGATTCCTTATCGAGAGCCAAGGTTGAATGGTGGGTAATGGGGAGAGGGTGAATGAGTATCACTTTTTTATTAGTATGGGTAAAACAAACGATTACACAGTTCACCTCATGGCAAGTGATTCCTGCGGTTCATGACATCTACATTCGTCCTTGACAAGGAATCATAATGTAAATACTTTGTCACCCTTGCGGACTGAGATGGAAGGCCTCGTCACTATATATAAAGGTCTCCGACTCCCTACGCTATTTCAATCTGGTATTCTATGAAAGCGTGTTCCTTCCCCGATCGAGTTAACCAATTCATTATGAAGCTAGAAACAAACTGCAGCGTAGCACTGCCACTGTTTAAACTGAGCTGAACTATTACAAACGAGTTGTTATCCTCAATTCAACCAAAACAATTAATAGAATATACATTATAATCTGTAACGAGATTACGCGTATAACGTGTTGGTTATGACGCTGAGTTTTGATTATGATTAGTTCAAACGTCATTTAATAGGCTGTGACATCCTATTAAAAATCGCTCCATTGATATATTGTATTATTTTCCGTTGCTTTATGTTACCGAATGACGAGACTGGGTGGAGTCAGCTATGTTTATCATGATATATATTTATATATATATGTATATATATATATAGCATTAATTAACAAAGTATTTTAGAAGATCCACGAGGATAATTCCTAAATTAGTATTTATTAAATATATTTATATAAATAGGTTTAAAAGAGATCTTAAGAAGGATTTTATACATTCTTTAAATATAGAATAAGTCTACATTTCCTTTATTTTCCTTTATTTATATTATCAAGTATATTGAATCTGTGTGTGAATGAATTTAATCAGAGTATAATTATTGTTTAATAGTTTTTTTTATATTTGTATATTTTCATTAGTAATTAAGTATATATCTTTTTGTTCAACCAAATAAAAAAGTTTGTAAGCCCAGGCTAATTGAATCCTATTTGGATTGAAATCTTTATATCAAATTGAAATGATTGCTTAATATTTTTTATTATAAATTTGTTATGATTTGTATATTTTATTAAATAGTTTCAAAAGAGCTGTCAAAATAGTCCTGTAAGGATAAAAAATGCTTTTAAGGGAAATTTTAGAATTTCCTTATTTAAATTATATTAGATAAGACTTCATTTACGAATACCTCATTAATATATGCTGTGGTCTATTTTTGAGGCTACTTTTACTTTAAATTTTAACGTAATAAAATTAATTAATTACTTGATATATAATATATATCTAGTCTGGCCATTAATACTGTTACATAAAAACTTTTATTTTTTTCAACTTTTAAATTATTTTGAATTTGGAACACGTATATTATTTTAAAAACTTCTTGCGATTTTGCGCCATTTCACATATTTCATCGTGTTGATAATGATCAAATTACAATATAGAATGGGGTGTTAAAGAAAATAGGATTGCAGTGATCGCCATGCACAAAGTGGGCATGGAGCCGTCGGTCATATTGCAGACACTTCCAAAGCTTGGTATCAGCCGTATGTTCGTATATCCTACTATCAACAGATACAACAACACTTCCTCTGTCGAAGACCAAAAAAGATCGGGGCGGTGGCGTGCTGTTAGAACTACAAAGGCTTTTGATGCTGTTAAAGCCAGAACTTGTCGAAACCCCATTAGGAAGCATAAAATCTTATCGCGAGAATTCCCGCTAGGACTCTGTCGCATATTATAAAACAAGACCTGAAGCTCGGTACTTATCGTCGATATACAGGACATGCCCTAAATCAATCTTTACAATTAAAAAGAGTGGATCGATCAAAACGCCTTCTGTCGCGATACGCAGGTGAAAGGCACAGAAATATCCTCTTTACCGATGAAAAATAATTTTAAGATTGAAGAACACTACAATAAGCAAAATGATAAAGGTACACTTTATCATTTTGCTTATTGTAAGTATTTTGCTCACAGTTCTAAGGAAGCTGCTCAAGTGGTCGAAAAGGTACAACGTGGTCATCATCCTGTGTCAGTGATGGTTTGGTGGGGCGTGTCTTATCAAGGAGTTACAAAACTACATTTTTGTGAAAAAGGAGTGAAAAATTTAGCCAAAGTGTATCAACATACAGTCTTGGATCATGTTGTAAAACCTCTCAGCAATACACTTTTTAAAACTATACCGTGGACTTTCCAGCAAGACTGTGCTCCTGGTCGCAAGGCACGAACTACTTAAGCATGGCTTGAAACTAACGTTCCGGACTTTATAAGAGCTAAAGACTGGCCCTCATTAGACTTCAAATTATGGTCATTTTTAGAGGACACTAGAGCCTGCTTTAACGAGGCGATATTGAGTCTCTTAACAAATCTTTGGAGCAAGCAGTGGCGAAATTTCCCTTGGAAACAGTGCATAAATCCATAGATTCGTGGTCAAACATATTAAAGGCTTGTATAAAAGGCAAAGGTGGCCATTTCGAATGGAATATTTTTTTTTTTTGCCGAGACTAATTTATATGTAGGTATAATACATTTTAATAATATTACATTACTTCATTAAAAAAAATGCATTTTAATTTGTAACAGAACTTATGGCCGGACTAGGTAAATTACATATTATAACTAATTGTTTGTAACTAAAAAGTCTATTTAGTGAAACAGTTTAAGGTTGATGGTCACTGATAACCCAAGATCTTTTACAGCTTTACCGGGTTAAAAAATGGCCGTGCGCTTAGGGCACTCAGCCGAGACCTTTTATTTTATTCATGGGTAACCGGCACAAGGGATCCCAAAAAGGAGCCTCGGCTTGGATTGTTGCCCTGGGCACGAAAGCAACTGACTAACTCGACTAACTCTGAGGACGAACCTCGGCTCGGTCAGTTAGTTCTGACGGATTAAAATATTTTGACTGAACCAAAGTGTGTATTGAGTTTAACGCTGGTTTAATTTTCTTACCAATTCCATACCAGCTCATTCAAAATTACCATTAAAAATATCGAGACTAAAGAAAAGCTCAAAAATTTATTTCGTATGTATGTTTTTAATTTACATTTCAAATTTTTGGTGTTTGTCTTAAATTCTTAATTGCGACAGCGTAGCACTTGATAATCCACAGCTTGTATGCTACGCTAAAATAATAACGTTTATAGGAATAAACGCGGAAAAATGCCACGTATTCATTAGGATGCTGTTTAATTACCATGCTACCTCAGAGGCGGATATACGTAATTTTTAAGTGCAATCCTTTTATTATCATCATTTCACCCGCTCACCAGTACTGGACATATGCCTGCACCACAGACTTCCACAGAGTATGATCCTGAACCAGCTGCATCCATCCACTTATCTGATTATCGAGTCATATGGTTGGCCTATTGTCACTTCAGCTTACTGACTCCTTGACCTTCCTCATACGCAATTCAAACTATACCAAATGACATAACTCATAAACGTGTGTCAAATTAAATTTGTAGTGTGAAGTAAATAGTATCTAGTTAAAACAGTTGTATAAAAGAGTCCGATCATTATTTTGTAAATTTTGCTCTCACAGCTACGGCGGCTCTAGGCTTTACATTCTGTTGCTTCTTGTGGTGTAGTGAAATCTAACAGATGTACAATTCATAATAAATGTACTCGCCTAACGTTATTAGCTATGGAATAATGAAAGGACTGAACTAGTTAATGGTTTATTTTTAATAACCATAGACGCTTTAAAGGAGCAATCAGCTCAACTGATGGTAGGTGACTGCTGCTGTCCACGGACATTTGCAATACCAGAGAAGTCGTTGATGCGCTGCCGGTCTTTTAGAAAGGTTAGAGCTTAGACCTTAAGTCAAATAAGTTTACAACCCACAGAGTATTTGTGCGTAGCAGAAAATTTCGCCAAAGCGCACAGTGGTGGATTGGCACCCATCGAGATATGAGGATAAAAGTTTGAATTCTGTCGTGATGCGATGTTTAAACTCCGCTGACTTTGGAGTTAATCCGAACAACTCCTCAGAATACTCCCCATGGTAAGTTTTATGAAAATTGCATAGAGATACATAACAAGATGCAACATCTCTTCGCAATGCCAGTGAATTAAGACGATCGGAGATAGCTGAAGTAGCAAGGGGAGTGTTTTCAAAATAATAAGATGCGACAAAGAGATCCTAAGATATTTTATGGAATTAAGGACGACAAATTACCATACTTTACAAGTTTAGCAGAAGACAAGGAGAAGGGCTGAGATAATGATGTTTAATTTAAGTATAAACTGCAGTTCATAAAGACATACATATATCAACAGAGATTTAATAGATTCAAGATGTCCATGTCTGGAAAAGCTAGATAGAGTGCCTGCTTATACGTAAATGTAGACCAGTATCTAGGTCTCGGGATCTCTATACACATCAAACGACACATAGCGGCGTTATCGTAGTATTTTCCACTGGTATATACTATATCGTCACACACATATTAGATCCATCCTGTGCATTTGTGATTTTATGGCATCTTATATAGTTTTATTAAATCTCGTAGGAGCCAGCCTTATGGACACCGCATTGTAATTACATTTAGAGTAACAAACGAGCACACAGTTTAACTGACGACAAGTGATTCCTGCGGCCCATGACATCTACATTCATCCCTGACAAGGAAAGCAGATGCGTTGTCACCCTTGAGGACTGAGATGGAATGCCACGTCACCATTAATAAAGGTCTCCGGACACTCACCAGATGAAACACAGCAGCATTATGGTGCTATTTCACGCTGGTATTCTGTGAGGGCGTGGTTCTTCCTCAATCGAGCTCACCTACTCATTCTGCAGCTAGAAACAAACTGCAGCGTAGCTCTACCACGGTGAAATAATCTGAGTAAATTGGTGTTTAAAATACTGTAAATTACTACGACAGGACGATTGTTGATTAGCCAGTTGATTGATGGTTAGCTAACATCAGCAATTAATTTCGTTCTTTACACGAAAAAAGGTAAAACTGAATCCTCATTTAATCAGCCTACAAATCTTACAATAATTAATCTATTTTGAGTTCGGCTTTCAGGTATCCCCTGGAAATGAACAGCATTGCTTAAATACAAAGTCTACAGAGACTTGCCTTTCTGTAAATTTTAATGGTTTCCATTTTAGCCGGTTGATAAATATTCCGCATCTGGGCTCAATTTAATTCAATCGATTAAAAAAAGTTACTTTTATCTCAACTTCAAGCTTTTTCTTCTTTAAGCTAAGTTCTATAAAAAAAAAAACAAATATACCTCCGCGAGTATAACTAGTTTCGATTTGGAATAAAAGAACGAAGCTTTAAGTATAGATTTTATTACAGTATACAGTATCTAATTACTTACGTTGTCCGTAATTACACAGCGGAAATCGTTTGACGTTCCTTTTTCGAATTGACAAGTGGTCAATAATCAAAGTTGGCTCGTCGCCGATCCACTCACATTTTTATACGGCCCGTGATATCGATCTTTCTGGAATACTCTAGATATGACTTGCACTCCTCGCAATTGGGTAAACATCAAAGATGATGATGATGACATGTAACACGTAAACAAGTCCGTCGTACAGCCTAAACACAATCAAATCTTTTTTCTTTAATTGGATACAACCACTGCTTGTTTACACCTAATGAAAAATGATCATATAAACGTTGATTATAGACGTACGCAAATTATTTCAATCCTTCGTCGTTCGCATTAAAAACAATGAAGCATATCGCTTCATCAAACTGTGAGAAGTACCCACAGTGAAAGGATACAGCCCACCATGCGTCTGGCTGTTCTATAGTGAATAGGCAATGGGAAAATCATGTTAAGTGACTCCTCTTCACACTCTTCAAAAAAAAATATCTTGTTAAACACAGATAGGCTGGCGCCGGTGCTCAAGGCTAAACAGTTCGGTTTTAATCAAATCTGGTTCACCAACTAGCCTTTTGGCACGCCTCTCCATTGAATCAAAATTTGCAAATTGGTATTTTGCAACGCCTGCCCTAGTTTAAGAACAACAGACACGACAGATCAAGAGCTTTTGTGGTGTGAAGTACCAACCCACCTTTGCTAGGACTACTAGCTTCCTAGATGAAGTTTATCTATTATAGTTATCTATGCGATAGTAATGTACATTTTTGTCTAAGTATACTTGAAATTTTCAATGGTGGCGTCTTTAATGTTTAATAGGATCCACCTTCTTTGGATACATTTTATAAAATATATTTTTAGATCTCACACCTGCAAGTTTCAGGAATAGATATTACCACATTTAAAAATTTATACTATATAGTCATATGACCTTCAGTTAAAAAAACGCATTAAAAACAGAACACTAGGTCGGTATATGATCAACTGATTGATATTTTTTTTTAGAAAACAATGTTTTTAAATTTCTAACAATTACATTACTACGTTTTATAACGTTAGTTTTTAATAACTCTATAATTTCAGAATTATTTCAACCAAATTCTGTACGGAAAACTTAACAAGAATCCTTCAAGTAGATCTCTATGAAAGTATTTAAAGATTTCAGCAAAGTTTAATGGCAATTAAGAATAACAAATTGAAATCCTACTTAAGTTAATGACTTGGATCTTAGATGGATGTAGACGTCGAGGGCAGCATCTTTTACCATCAGGTAAACTGTGTGCTGTCCTCTTACATAATATATAAAGATATATATTTTAATGTAATAATGCTAATGTATTTTATTTAATATGAAAATTTACGTTCCATGCATTTTACGTTTTGCCGAGTAAGTAAATATATGAATGCAGGCAGTTGTAAGCGTTTTCCAACAGTTACATATATGTTTTTCGCATGACGTATCATGGACACATGTCATGAACGCACGGCCGATTCGCGGTGACGTGTGCTGGGTGAATTTATCGCTCTTTATACTAGTGCATAATAAGCTTGAAACTATTATGCTACTAGTTATTATTTTAAGGTCATTTTAAAAAGCCGTGACACAGTTTCTCTGCCCGTTGTATAAGGCGACTTAAAGGGGATATATGGTTCACGCGCGAGGGCTCTGATCGTCCAGGATGGTGAACCCGGGGATGACAGTAACACGGAGAGATCCCGGGTTGTCGGGGCGAGGGTGCTAGGGGAGGCATGACAACCCCTGAGACGTGCTCGGGCTCAGTGATGAGGGCCACCGAGGCGTAGATCCTCAATTGGCCGCCAATGAGGTTTTTAGTGGACACAACTCCCACATAACTTTGTCTTTCCCTAAGAGTACCTTTTGAATATTTCCCTCCCGCCGCTTAAAAAAAAAGAACAAAAAACAAAAGCTCTTTATCCAAGCGCTCATCAGCCTAAACTTCAGGCTCCGGGTGCATGCCAAATGGGATTCTCGGTACCAGCACCAACGAGATTATTCAATGCAATTTTTAATGTCAAATTATCGGTGACGTAAAACCTGCATGTCTAAGAAATATTTATATTAAATAAATATGTTTTAAAGGCATTTGAAGTCTGCCAATCCGCAGCGGAACCACGTAGTGGAATAAGCTCTGTCAGCTTGGGAGAAAGCTGGAGTAACCACTTTAAATATAATTATCATAATTTGGGCTTAGGTCTTGTCGGTGGAATTATTTCCAGGTTTTGTTCTTTATCTTTGACTTGATTCTACTCTTTCTACTCTTTTCTATAATAGTTATTGTTAAATTATCATGCCGTATTAGACGTCCCAACATTTTACCTCTCATATTCTCTATTATTTTTTAAATTCTTCTCTTCTTTGATCATTATTAATACTTCTATATTTATTTTTCCGTTCCATCTAACTTTTGATCCTTCCCAAAAATTTTATTTAAGGCCTGATAATGATGATGATTCTTTTTCCCCTAATTCCTAACATATGTGCGAGAATGAAAATGTAATTTTTTTTAAAAAGGCTGAGTCTGTCGATAAAAACTTCACAGATATACACAATTGAATATTCAGTTGATTGTAACATTCTCTACTTTTGCTGAAAATATATGAATATAAAATATGTCGTCACAAAGAATTTATCTGGCGTAAATGAAATTGTGTGGGATGCGAAATATTGCTGAAAAATATTTTCACCCTACCAAATATTTGAAGCATATTATTAATGTACATAGAAATCCTTGCTCTATGTTGTCAAGAAACCAACAAATAAGCAAGCCTTCTTAAGACTATTTTTTTACAACAAATTGATTATCTACAAAATACATCATAACTTTAGAGTTATTGGTGTATTATCTATTTATTTTATTTCAGTATTATGTTTTTCTCATTATAATAAAAATTGAGATATCCGTCGCCTACCGATTTACCACCAACTTAGATAACGGTTACAAGCTTACCTACCGGGCTTGGCATTTTTTTATATACATTTGACAGTAACAAACGAGCACACAGTTCACCTGATGGTAAGTGATTCCTGCGGCCCATGACATCTACATTCGTCCTTGACAAGAAATCATAATGCGGATGCGTTGTCAGATGGAATGCCTCGTCAACAGTAATAAAGGTAGCCGGATATCTCCACTCACCAGACGAAACACAGCAACATTATGCGGCTACTTTACGCTAGTATTCAGTGAGGTCCAGCGTGGTCCTGTCCCGGTCGAGCTGAACCATTCATCCTGCAGCTAGAATCAAACTGCAGTGCAGCTCTACCCTATTGAGGACAATAACTCTGAGTTTACGCCAACATTTGGTTTATTTAATACTTTTTTTTTTTTGAAATATTCAAGTGCAAATTCTTTTGTCAACCTTGAGTAAATATTACTATAAAATACAATTTATATGGATTAATCCTTTTATCCGCACAATCTATTACCTTTTATAAACAACCAACTTTAAAAAGCAAATACAATTTCGCACGATCATCATACATACATACATATAAAGATTTCTATGCTTACATTTACCTATATCAACTACTTATATATATACTACGTTATAAATATGCATACTTACAGAAGGTAGAGGACAGAAAAAGAATTGTCAAAGAAGTGTGAAATCACATGTTTTTGCCTCCTTGTAAGTACAGTTGTGTTCATAATTAATTATTTCTTAGTTTACATGCACTGTTGGGTAAATAAAGTAAAGTCTACAGACTATATAATAGTAATATATAAATCCCACTGCTAGTTGTAGGGCTTATAAATAGAGTGTAGGAGCATAGTTCACCACGTTACACGGTTTTTATTACTTTTTAATGGATACAAACCAGCTCCTGTCTACAATCCCACCTGGTGTGATGTAGAGAATGACGGTAGAGCGCGCTAGCTCAGCAAATGCCTATTCACTCTTCTCTTGAAGAACATCACATTATTCAGACATAAAGCTTATTTACTTATCGAGAGTTATTTTTGAAGCTTTAATGAAATACATTAGAAACAGACCCGGTCATTTGTCACATGTAGCTTTTGGGCGAGTTGGAAATCATAAGAATTTGACTTTTTACACGACTAAAATTTTAGAAGCCTTTGTGAGATATTAAAAAGTTGATTATAGTACATAGATACATAGTACTATATATAAACAAAGATGAATATAGTACATACAATAGATACAATAGAAGTATAGATATATGTATTTGCTTAACTTCGCATATTTTATATTATTTACGATTTCTGTGATGATGAAACAAACGGCAAAATAATGATTTCATATGTGTGAACTTAAATATGTTTGTAGTGTTCTGTCTCATTCGCACAATAGATAATAGTATATCCTCATTTATTCAAACCTTCAATGTCTACGCAAACATTTGTGTAAACAGATTAAGAACGCTTTAGTAGTTTCCTTATGCCCAAGATAAGATTTCAGTTCGTTTCCCTTATTGATGACGTAACGATGAATTAGCGAAAAACAGACTCAGTTAGTGAGTAGAAATATGTTATTGATACAGAATATATACGACCATTGACTTAGTTATTTTTACTTTTTAATTTTTTGATGTGAGCTAACTGCGTCCCTGGTCCCCGAGGGTGAGAGGGGTGTTTAATGCCGTATTGTCTTCGTTTAAATCTACCTGCCTACTCTCAGCTTATTAATATTATTTTTTGGTCCAATTTACACACAATGAGCTCACAATGCTTTAGGGTCATGCAGTGCTGTATTTGATTTGGGATTTAATTTTACTAAGTGTAATAGTTAGAAATATTTTAAAATAACAAAAATGTTGTCTATATTAATATAAATAAAGGTATAATATTGTGCAAAAATCTTCATACCCTTGTCATGAAGCCACATAAGTGATTTGATGAGAGAATACCCATCGTTATAAATTCTATACGCTATTACATTTTATGTTTAGTATAATTAAGATAACCTTATTATTGCAGAATAAAATCAAATAAAATTTCGGACGGAAAGATAGTAGAGGGAAATAATTCCCAACTTTCGCCTAAATCGAGGCATAGCGCTTGGTAGAGTGATTGCGTGTTTTAACATTCTCTAGGAAAGAGGTCTATCGTAAACAGTGTCTTGTATATATAATAAATAATAAATGCATATATATATATATATAATAATAAATAATAAATGCGCAAAATCTAAAGAATAAAATTTAAAATAATATACGTGTTCCAAATTCAAAATAATTAAAAAGTTGAAAAAAGAAAAGTTTTTATATAACAGTATTTATGGCCACGCTAGCTATATATATGTATATATATAGGTAGTCAAATTTCGGGAGCAGTAAATTATGTTTTTAAAAACTAAATAAAACTAAATGCCGATATTGAGGCTTTACTTTAATAAAATAAAAATAGGTGTTGCCGATTTGGAGGCACTAAAATTAATAATTATAAATGTGTTCTTATTTAATAAAGTTGGCTGTATTTGCCTGGGAACACTTGTTCAGTTTTCTAGGAAAAACAATGGTATCGCTGACTGTGCTTTCTCACGGTTGAAGACTGTGAGAAAGGTAGAAATATCTGAATTGCGAAATTGCTGAACAAGCCCTCTCTAGTCTAATACAGATGGGTGAGGGGGATGCATAACTAGGTATATATGTATGTATATATATATATATATATGTATATACTAATAATGTGTATTACAGAAGTATAGTGATTTACTTGAGAATCGGACCCAGAACCCCAGGACACGCGACGCTACGCAGCCGTCAAAATGTTGCCAATTGTTTGTTGCATGCAGTTTCTTATACCGTAGTGGTACTTAATCATGAATTGTGTTTATGAAATTTCCGAATGATATGATTTGTATAAGACGCTAAAATAAACTAGTCAGGTATCCACATCAGTAAGCAGTAGAAGTAAATAAAACCACTATCAAAGAGTGTTTAAAACTTGTAAAAAAATATAATACATCCAATAAAACCAACTTTTACCCCCAATCATTTCCCTAAATCCCGTTATAAAAGAAACAACGAAAAACTTTCCTTTTAGTGCTCAATAAATTGTTCCTATCGAATTGAATACGCAAACGTGTGATACTATGGCAACTTACACGCGATCACGAGCCCCTATAAAGAACTTTTTTTTTATTCTATTGATGGTGACAAACGAGCACACAGTTCATGTTATCACTTACTGCGAAAAGGAATCATAATGTCCAGTATTAGCGTCCCCGTGGAGGTCGACGGCACGAAGTGGTACTGTAATAGTTCCATGAGGGTTCTGGGGGTGCGATCATCATGCACGCCCTCAGGGCAGGCTGTCACGGCAAAGCGCAGGGGGTTGCGGTTGCGTTCCATACGGAGATGCCGCGCCCCATGGCAGTGCTGGTGGCGACCACCATGGGTTATTAGCCGGTGCGAGTCCGACATCACCCGTCCTCGGCCCCGGGAGGGCGGGTATGCGTGGGCATTTCACCACTATATAAAAAAAGATACGATGGAACCCAGTGGACTAAGATGGAATGCCTCGTCGTCAAATATAAGGACCTCAGATAAGATATTTACACTGGTTTTCTATGATATGCAGAATGCAGGTATCAGTCACCCAAGTGTGTTAAACGTAGATATTCCGTTTTTGATTCATCATTATCATCATTTTAGACCTTCACTTGTCCACAGCTGAACATAGGCTTCCCCTCCCCTGCACTCATCGAAACCCCGCAGACTTTCATGGGTCGTCCTCCATCCAGTGGGGGTCGTTCTACGCCGTGAAAGCCAATTTGAGTTTGCCACTTGGGATCGGTTACCATCGAGCTCTTTTGAGCTTTGTCAGTAATAAAATTAAATTGTAGAAATAAGCTTAAGCGTAACTTTTACTCTACAAGTTATATCAATATTACACTCAATTTATACCTTCGTTCAATGTTGATGAATTCGCAATTTTACTGTCGTTTCATGACATGGAAAACCTTAATGGACCCCTTCCGACCTTTGTCCGTTTAGCTTTGGGTTTAATAGCTTGAATCGTCTTAAATGGAGTGCGTGACTAGAAGTATGAGTCGTAAGAACTGATTTATGTTTGTTAAGTTGTATGGTTGAATAGTTAGTAAACATTATATATTTTTTCGTGTTCATTATCAAATTACAATATGGTATCTGATGTTAAAGAAAATAGGATTGCAGTGGCCGCTTTGTACAAAGTGGGTATGGAGCTGTCGGTCACAATCCAGACACTTCAAAAGCTTGGTATAAGCCGTATGTTCGTATATCGTACTATCAACAGATACAACAACACTTCCTCTGTCGAAGACCAGAAAGGATCGGGGCGTGTTAGAATTATAAAGGCTGTTAATGCTGTTAAAGCCAGAATTAGGAAAGCCGTCAAAATCCTATTAGGAAGCAAAAAATCTCATCGCGAGTAATGAAGATTCCTGTTACTACTCTGTCACGTATTATAAAACAAGAGAAGATTCCTGTTACTACTCTGTCACGTATTATAAAACAAGACCTGAAGCTCGGTAATAGTCGTAATACAGGACATGCTCTAAATCAATCTTTACAATTAAAGAAAGTGGATCGATCAAACCGCCTTCTATTGCGATACGCAGGTGAAAGGCACAGAAATATCCTCTTTACCGGTGAAAAAAATTTCACCATTGAAGAACACTACAATAAGCGAAATGATAAAGCGTACGCTCACAGTTCTAAAGAAGCTGCTCAAGTGGTCAGAAAGGTACAACGTGGACATCATCCTGCGCCAGTGATGGTTTGGTGGGGCGTGTCTTATCAAGGAGTCACAAAACTTCATTTTTGTGAAAAAGGAGTGAAAACTTCAGCCAAAGCCTTGTTTTGCTAAGACTAATAAACATGTAGGTATAAATTTTAATAATATTACATTACTTGATTAAAAAAAAATGCATTTTCATTTGTAACAGAACTTCCATCAAGCAGCTCCACTGCGGATTAGAGGACATCACAAAACTTGCACATTCTTTGTGACACTCTTCGTATGATATTTTCTAACTTAACCTAACCGGTAGCAGTTCAGAAATTAAAATTACAGTTAACAATTTATTTGGTGCTGGCGCCGGAGATTGAACTCGGTTTTCTCGTGTACCATGAAATTAAAAGCGAAAAGCCACCACGACGTGCCAAATATATATCAAGTTTAAGTTTTAATGCAGGTGATAGATAGCACGCTCCGTATTCAAGTTACTCACGAATTTGGGACGGTGTAATTTTATTTTCTTTTTGCTTGTAATTTACATGATAAGCGTTAAATAAAAGACTACGTGTGCAGTAAACAATTATCAAAATTTATAGTGATATTAAAGATGACCATACTTTTATGTATTCTGATAATTATAGGTGCGGGATAACAAGAGGAATAGGAGCTGATCAGCGACCGCCAGTAAGGCTTCCATCGGGTTCTCTCAGTTAGTGAGGGCTCTTCGGTTAGTTTGGATGTAGCGAAAACCTTCGATCGGTTTTGGCACAAAGTGCTTTTTTCGAAGCTTCCTTACATCTATGGGCTTCCCGAGTGATTATGCGAGTGTGTCAACAGTTTTCTCACGAACCGTAAAATAAAGGTTGTGGTCGACGGTGCATGCTTCGTCTCCAAGCCGAAGTGAATACTGGTATTCCACAAGGCTAATCTTTATATATGTATTTTTTTGCATATCAATAACATGTTGCAAATGAATAACATAATTTGCTATGCAATGACAGAACAGGGGATGCGTTATACACTGGCCGCACCAATATTTCTCGGGAAAAACTGAGGTCGAGATTCTGTTAAACAAAGTCTCAGAATGGAGCCGACAAAATCAAATTGGCCTTGGTAGAGGCCAAATTGCCCTCTACTAAGAGCAAGACAATATTTCATATCGGTCCACTGTATGCAACTTTAGAAAACGAGAGTTCGTTCTCGCACTACTGTTCTTATCTCTGGGCTGGAGCACCCCAGTACCAGCCCCTTCCATTTGTCCGCATTCACCGAAGAGCAGCACGAAACATTGATGATTTTCTCCGATCGGCTTAATTCACAGGTGTTGCGAAGAGATGTTGCATCTCTATGCATTTTTTATGAAATTTACCAAGGTGAGTGTTCTGAGAAGTTATTCGAATTAATTCCAGCCGCCGAGTTCAAACATCGTACATCACGAGATAATTCAAATTAGTGCGCTTTACACGAAATTTTCTACCACGCGCGACTACTCTGTTGAATCAGCTGAGGCCAGCAGCTTTCAAAAAAATAACGTTTACTTCTTTTAAAGACTGGCAGCGCATCTGCGATTCCTCGGGTATTGCGGATGTCTACGGTGATTACAGCCTACGGATTACAAGGGAGTTGTGAGCCACCTGATAGTTATTTTTTTTATATAGAATAGTTTGCAAACGAGCAAGCAGCTCGCTTGATTGTAAGTGATTATCACCGCCCATGGACGTTCGCAACATTAGATAAATCGCAGATGCGCTGTCGGCTAAAAAATCTTTCTAAATTCGATATATTAAAACATTTACTCATAAATAATGAAAATATAGTGCAAAATAATTCCCATCAGATTACAAGTTATACGATAAGAATTATTAACAATTGAAAAAAAAACGATTTTTTTTTATTATTTTACAGTAACAAACGAGTACACAGTTCACCTGAAGGCAAGTGAATCCTATAGCCCATGACATCTACATTCATACTTGATAAAGAATCATAATGCAGATGCGTTATGATTCTTTATCAAGTATGAATGCGCGCCCTTGAGGACTGGGATGACCAAATTCATTCCCCGTTCTGTCCAAATTCATTCCCCGCCTCGACACCAGTAATAAATATCTTCGGATCCCTTCACTCAGCAGACGAAACACAGCTATTTTACGCTCGTATTCTGTGAGGGCATGGTCTTACCTCGGTCGAGCTAATCCAGCTAGAAACCAACTGCAGCGTAGCTCTACAACTGTTAAATCAATACCACTTTGGTCTCTTTCTTTGTGAGAAAAAAATATAAACCAGATTTGCGGCCGAACGTCCCCACAGAACAGCAAATGCCTCTTAGTTCTTAAGTCTTTTTGAGTTTTTACTTTTAATTTTAAATCAAATGGACAAAAATATCTCTTATTACCATTATAGTTTTATAGTAAAAATGGTATTTGAAATTATTTCTCACAATTGTGGTGGTTGGTGTTGAAGTAGGAATTATACTTTTTTTTTAATTTAGCTGACTTTTCTGGCATTTCTGTTCGTTTGTACAGCATAAACTAGCAATAATGTTTTATTACGCATGACGAGACAAAAACAAAAGCACTAATGAAGTTAAAAATACAACTTATTTAATAAACAAGCACGAAGTTCACCTGATGGCGAGTGATTCCTGCACCCCATAACATCTACATTCATCCTTGACAAGGAATCATAATGCACACATGTCTCCCTTGAGGTCTGAGATGGAATGCCTTGTTAGCAGTTACAAAGGGACTTAAAATATAAAGATTTTCTTCTTAAGGATGCTGATACTAGAACCGCGGTAGCTCAGTGTCTAAGCGCTCGCTTTTGGTTCAAGGTACTCTAGCAAACCAAATTCATTCCCCGTTCTGGCACAGCCATATCAGCACAGCTTAAGGTTCTTGGAAGTTCTATCACTCTGAAGTGCCTTGCAGCCCATTACACCAACATTCACGCTCGATAAGGAATCATAAAGATGTGTTGTTACCTCCGAGAACTAAGATGGAATCTGGGCATTATATAATTCAGTGCACATTATATAATTTACGATATAATAATTTTAACTATAACACACATACAGTTTGCAGAAATTATACGGTAAAATTAAATGTCGCCGTAATACCACTGTGTATTGGATAGATGTATATATCTAGGAACCTAATCGTCACTTGTTATCGCCTAGTATAAAAAAAAAAAACGTTACTCGCGTTTTCATTTCCCGTTTCATGATGGTTGGTTCAAAGGAAGTGAAATTGTAGTTCGAATAACAAATAAGCGGTGTTGCGGTACACGAAGTTAAGTAGAAACAAGCGTATAACTCACTTAACACACTACGTGAAGTCGCGTAGTCACTTTACACTGTAAGTACGACAACGTACAATCACGTACAGTCTTGTTTATTATTCAAATCATACATTTGTATTGTAGTTTGTTCTTTAATCGTGTCACTCCAAATGACATGTTATGTTTATTATTTTGTTTACAGTATATAATACTAGTATAATATGTATATATGTGTGATAATGACATTTGTTATTTTCCAGCTGTCTATAATATAATCCCACTTAGCATTTCATTTAGGAGATCAGAGTGATCAAGAAATGCAAGTCCAAATGATGACTAGAGCCCATGTATTCGACACTCATCCTGAATAAAGATTTAGGGCAACCAGAAGACTGAGATGAAAGGCTCGCACAGGATAATCTCAATACTCACCACATGAAACACAGCAGCATTATGATGCTATTTCTCACTGATACTATGTAGGACGTTGAACTTCCTCTGCCGAGCCGACCCATTCATGGTGCAACTAGAACTTATCCAGAGTGCAGCTTTAGACTAGTTTTAGACTGTCAATAAAAAAATCAAAGTTTTAATAAAATGTTCGAATAAAACTACGGTATAGTGGGGTTTTGTATGTTAAGTGAATAGAACTCACTACCCAATTACCGATAATTGTGTCGTAGTCTTCTAGGAATACAATATATTTTATCTCAATTTCATGAGTAATTAATAGCCTTAGGCTATCGTTATAATTCAACGATAGACATCCTTTGAGCTTGATCTTTTTTTTACTTTCCTTTATGCAATATAATTATTGAGATATTCTCAATATAACCAGAGCAGAAGAAAACAAGATTCTTGTAAGCAAATTTAATACTAGCCCGGTCTCAATGGGGCGCAATAGAATGTTCAAATTAATTCAATTTGTTCAACCGACATCCGGCTATAGTAAATAAGGACTCCGTTATGATATCCATCACATAATAAAACTATTTGTTTGCGATTTTTATTTGTTTTGCGCTGTTATTTAAATAAACCTCTCTCTCTTGCTTTGGATCCCACGTGGTAAATGTACATATTTGACACTTCCACGTCACTTTGTCCATATCGTCTTCGAAAAACTTGCACTCCCCTATGTCCCTCGATGCTATACTCTCCAATCTTGATTTGTTTCTGCGTGTATGTTCTAATAAAACCATTACGGGATATTCAAGTTTACCTTCGTTTGATTGGTAAATAGAATAAATAAAGTTAAATAAAGTAAAATGGGTGAGACGAATATTTACAATACTATTATATAAAATAAACATATAAATACTTACCAAACGGTAGTTCCCTGACATGAAAGTCCAGACGTCGAAGGGTTGAGGAATAAGGGAAAAAAAGCAACGGACGTTACTGGTGGTATCTAAGTGCTCCATATTTTGCTTTTGAGCCGAAAGCGCCTCAAGTGGAGTCCCAACTATCTCAGATAATTATAGAGATTGATTGGGATTAACCCGTTTGCAGATAAGACGATTGGGTTCATTTTCATTTTATAGAATAGGTGCAAACAAGCAAACAGCTCATCTGATGGTAAGCGATCACCGCTGCTCATGAATATCCGCAATACCATATAGGTCGCAGGTGCATTGCTGGCCCTAAATGACGACCAGCGGCTATTGGTCACTAACCAACTCACGGACCCCTCAGTTCCGTGAGCCCTGTGTCCGATGAAGCTGTAAGAGCCGCATAGGCTAACAGCATCAATATCAACAGAATCTGGATATTGGTCACTTAACTCCAGTTGTTACAGAGTGCGGAAGCTCTGCCCAGTTTCATTCTGACAAATTCATTGTTAGCTAGTTCTTAAATATCTTTGTTTGGCCTACTGACCAATAAATTCTTTTTAAAAAGTACTTTTGTCTTTTGTAATTGTAAGAATAGAATAATAGAATAATTATGTTAAATATGTTAATAAAGTAGGTACTTGTATAATAAACTAATACCTAAATGAGCTAAACCAATATATAATTATATAATAACAAAATAGTTCACTAATATATACAAAATAAATAAATACGATGAACATGCATAAACTAAATACATATATATTACATTTAAATGATAGTCAGTGATTGCAAAGTGAGAAATTGTTATTATTAATGGCGGTCTTAAAGTTCTCTAGCGTTTTCAGCACGTTGAATTTCTTATGCCAGGTACAGATATATAGTTTTTTAAATCCCATATTATTGTTATTGGTTCATCGTGTTTTATATCAGGAGGTATCTCAAATTTAATTAATAACCGTTAATCGTCACAGCGAACGTATTAGTTCAATTTGGCGGATATTCACAAGTTTTTGATATGTTCTGTCCATTGTTGTTAACAAACATACCCATTGTTTTTGATTTTTGTAAATAAAATGTAAGAATTAACAAAAAAACATAAAACATTTTCTCCTGTACTATTTTTAATTGAAATTGTTTTTGAATTGTACACAAGTAATACCTTAGTATCCTTGATTCCATATTAATACAATTCTCTTTATGTGAAATAAAGGATGAGGAAATAAATTTCAATGACGTGGCGTGACGAACTTAGTACAAACAGTATTTACATTTATAAACAGGACAAGATAAATACATAAGAAGAATCAAATCAATACAAATAATAACCCTTTAAAACGGTGGATTTTAGAGGTAGTCTTAGGTATAACGCTACAAAATGTTGGAACAATTTGCCTCCTGCAATTAGAAATCATAAAGCGCAGCATAATTTTAAATCAAAATGAAAGATGTGTCTAATGGAATTACCTTATTCAGAACATATATACAACTACCACAGCAAACTCAAACTTTTATATTCAGATTCTGTTGATGTTGATGCTATGCCTATGCGGCTCTTACAGCTTTGCGGCGGCTGGGAAAACTTTATATCAATATAAAATTTTCTTTTCCTATTCTTTCTGTTATTTTTTTTGTAACCTGTTAAATACACAATAACTTTATCTTATCAACTTACATATCATATTTTTTTTTCTGTATGATTTTTTATATTATTTATGGTTTTGTTATTTTTTATTACTTTGTTTCAAAGTTGAAGTTATAAAATGAGGACGGCCACTTCTCTTGCGTAGGCTTCGCGGAAGGTCAGGGTTGTGACCTTAAGTCACATCAGTACCTGAGTGGAGATCCTTTTCTTTATTTGGCGCACAACCGGTTTCATTTGTCTTCCATTTATTTATCACTTTTTGCTTTTCTTTTCGATTAGGTAAAAGTATTTTTCCTGTTTGTTTTTTTTTTACTGTACCTGATTATGCTATTTATGTGTGACAAAAAGTAATAAATTAATATTTTTATTATTAAACGTAAAGATTTAACCAGAATAGCGCACATATTTGTTAATAGAGTTCAGGAGAAACAATCTGAGAAGTATATAACGAGTTGAGATCATTTCATTTATATTGTTTGGCAGTGGTGTAGCCATTCTGCAACTAGATTATAGTTGCGACATGAATCGGATGGCTTGATTGGTGAAAAATGACACCCACACGGAATACCAGCTTAGAGTAATAGCATAATACTGCTGTGTTTCGTCTGATGAGTGCGGAGATCGCAGACCCTTATTACTGCTGACGATTTATTGACATTATGATTGGGTGGCCCGCAGGAATCACTTACATTCTAGAGCTAGATTGTTTGCTCGTTTATCATCCAGGGAAGTAAAAAAGCCGTCATATATTTGTTGTATTTCGAATGGCGGCGGTATGGAACCGGAGATCGGATTACAAGTAACGAGGCATTCCATATGAAACGTCAGAGATCGAGAGGCTTCTTGAATCTTTGTTGAGGATAAATTAAGGTATATATAGGCCTCAGTTATCTAAATCGTCAGGACTGATAACGCATCTACATAATGAGTCTTTACCAAAGATGTATGTAGATGTCATGAGTCGTCATGGGTATCACTTACAATCGAGTGAACTGTGTGCTCGTTTGTCAAACCAATGTGATAAAAAAACTAGCAGCATATCGTTTTCGTGTTTCGAATGGTGATGGTGGGGATCCGGTTCCCCACCACCAGTTCCAGACCAGTTCTTTTATGCGTTATCACCCTTGAGGATTGAGTTGGAAAACCTCGTCACCAGTAATAAGTCTCCGGATCCCTGCACTTACCAGACGAAACACAACAACGTTATGCCGATATTTAACACTGGTATCTGTGAGGGCGTGGTCGTATTCCGGTCGTACGACCGTTTTAGCGAGGCATTTCAACCTTGTTGTCAGGGGGTGATAACGCATCTGGATTATGAACTTTTGATGAGATTAGATGTATGTGTTTATGGGCCCCAGTTATCGCTTACATTCAGGGGAATATACCGTGGAAAAATTATAAAAGCAATTTCACAAAATATTACGTAACGAAGAGAATCTTTTTAGAAACCAATGCAGCAACATATTAAAACAAACACGCCTCGACCATCGTGTCGGCGGAAATTAAAGTGAGCGTTGGTCACGACCCCTACCCTCGGTAACGTCGGATATGTACGTATATATAGAAATATAAGGGTTTTGTATGTTAGAAATTTTCTTACTTATTTTATATCGACTACGGTTCAATCTTTTTAAGTAATTATTTTAAAGTAGTCCTTTTTTATTGAATTAAGTGTGACAAACCAGCACACTGTTCACCTGAGGGCACAGATAATGTACCCGTCTCCTGTAATGATTATCTCCGGATCCCTAAACTCTCCAGACAAATAGCGTTATGCTGCTATTTTACGCTGGTATTCTGTGAGGGCGTGGTCCTACCCCATTTATTCTACAGCTATAAACAAACGGCAGTGTAGCTGCAGTCTACCACTGTATGTAGCTCTACCACTATCGTGCAGAGTAATTTATTTCAATAAAGGACTTCGTCACTACTCTATTAAACCAAGATAGTTTCATAGTTGTAGCTTCGTATGCAATTATTTCGAACAATACGAGTAATTTGAGTCTAAAATTATTTTTAATAGTGGATAGATGGAAATGTGATTAGACTCGGTCTAGTTTGACTCTGCCTTTATGATGATGTTTTCCTGTTCTATTTCAATATATAGGCTATATCTAGTTATTACCAGATGATATCTACTACACAGGGCTTATTAGTGCGCTTAACACAGTAAACATAATTATAACAGTACATTACTGTGTTTACGGAGCGGAGAAAGCGACTTTTTTTTTATTTCATAAATACAATTTACATATCACTAAAAGTATCTTTAAACCTGCACAAGGTTTGTTTAGACACTAGGTTCTCACATAAAACATTTACTGACAATACTTTAGAATGAATGCTATGCTATATTACAAAACAACACGAGTTACGAGTAGGTAAACACGTGCATTTCTCAGAAGCGAGCTGCGCGCGGGCACACGGCTACAATACGCGTAAACGCTCGCTGTGATCGCTACAGGTTGTTGTGTGGACATACAATATGTTTGCAGTAGATAAAAGAATTCAATTTAGAGAAAATATTTTTTTAAAACATTTTTTATATTTTTTTTAATTTCGAATGGTACGTTATTGATTAATGTAGGTATTATAAATTGCGAAGTTCGTTATATATTTGTCATAAAAAAATATCAATTCCAACCTATTGGAATTGATATTTTCTTATGTCAAACGCTTCTAGTTTGGTAGTAATGGTGATCAATAAAGGTTTGAATTTCAGTCCGGAATTACTCCTCAGTTAATAGATTATATTGTACTCTTTTATTTACAGGAATTAATCCGCAATATTTAAATTTTGGCTCATTTGCGTTTTTATTTTTTATTTTGGGCGGAATTATTAATTTGAGTAGGCTGTACTGTATATTACATATTTGATTGAGGTAGGTTTTATAGGTGCAGCCGTAACTACTTAATCCGTACGATATAATGGTTCCCACTAACGCTTTATACATGGTTAGTAATACGTCATAGGGAAGTCTGTCTTTAATTACATAAAACTTCGACATAATTGCTCTTAGCTTTTGACATGTATTATCAATATGCTTTGACCAATTAAGACTAAACTAGGGAAGGACTATGCCATCCTAGAAAACGATGGTGGATTAATGGTGATGGATTAACGCTGCCGTGTTTCTTTTGGTGAGCATAAAGATCGGGAGACCCTTATTAGTGGTGACGAGGCATTCCATCTTAGTTCTCAGGATGTAAACGAATCTGCATTATCATTACTTGCCGAGATAAATATGGATGATACGAGCCACAGAAATCATTCACCACAGTCAGGTGAACTAACTCGGTACTGATAAAAAATCACGTTTTATTGAGCCCCTTTCCACCACAGCTTACTCGATGTAAGCTACGAAATTCCAGCAATCCTATTGGTGGATATCATACACTCGCTACGCTATCTCGCATATCCATGATGAAAAGGCAAACTCAGGCTTAAGAGACGGATCTTTCTACGGTTTATTTTTAAGGAAAATTCAACCGCATTGAGAGACGATCAGAGGTCACAGCGCACTTTCCTTATTGCGCTTTTACCTTGATGAGAAACCACGCGGTCAGTCGCAAGCATAACCTCATTTTTATTTTAAGCAACATAAAAATAATGTACAACTAAAATAAATTTTCGTGTTCCAGACACAAGTTTGTAGCAAACTGCAGCATGAAACGGTTCGGCAAGATCGGTGACGGATTACCCCCTCACAGGATGGCAGTAATAGCAATAGCATCTGTTGAGTTTGGGAATCCGGAAAAGATTACTGATAACGAGGCATATCTTTTTTTTAAATGGATACAAACCAGCGCTTGTCTATAATCCCGCCGGGTGAGAGGTGAGAGCGCACTAGATCAGCAAATGGCATTTTACTCTTCTCTTGAAGACACCCACATTATACTCGGATGGAAAGACTGCCGCAGGCAAATTATTCTTGGCTGTTCACACTAAAAACAACGAAGGATATCGCTGTGTTCGAATGCGAGAAATATCCTCAACGAAAGGATGGATATCCGCCGTACGTCCTGTTGTTTATGATGAAGAAAGGATTTTTTATTTGGATAAACAATCAATGACACAATACAATTAAAGTTATAGTTGTAAAAGTATGTTACTAACTGTGCCATCAGCACCGTTCACCACATATTACATATTTAAAATTATAATTTAAATTAGACATCGAGTATTGAATAGTTACTCGTTTATTATTAGTGATTCTACTGTTTCTTCGGAATTTATTAGACTTTGTAGCTATGATGTCAATGGTATTAAAGTTGCAGTTGTTAGCAGTGCGATATTCGATACATTGGCGAACGTTAACCAGCGATTTTCATTCCGGAAATGCGCTCTGTTGGGAACCTTTGTGGTAATCTTGTTATGTAACTCCTACCTAAGCTGGTAATCTTGTCCCAGAGCTGAAGCCTAAGAAGTTTGGTTTTTAATCAAATCTGGATCACCAATTCGCTTATTGGCATGCCTCTTTACTGAGTCTAAACTCTAAATTGGTATTTTGCAGCGCCTGTCCTTCGTCTAAGTCCTCATTCGTGATACATCTGCTTAGATTTCTTATGGAGTATAAATGTGGATGTTTGGGCTGCAGTTATCACTAACCCTCAATATAATAAAAATATTAGATTGCTATTTCATTTCAGCTGCTTTTTAATATTTAAAAATTTTATGAAAATGATACATTAATAAAAAGTCCTAATGACAATAACTTTATTGACAATCGTTCGGAGAATCGTATCATATAAGGAAATTATTCTTATTAAAATTTATTTTTTCTTCATTGCAGATATTGTTAAATTATATATATATATATATATATATATATATATATGAAGAAATAGTTACTATAGAACATTTCTTTAATTTGAATTTAGCCGTGACGCACTCCGTTGGTAAAGAAGTGTGGAGTCGGGCTCTGTCAACAGATGGCGGTATAAGGGTGCAATCTACTACGTTGGTAAAGCGGGGCTGTCATTGTCTGAGAGGTTTGACAGATATAAGAGTGTAATTTATTATTGTGTTCAAGTGTTAAAAATATTGAAGAAAAGATTGAGATTGTGAATAATAAACGTTAAATGTCGTTTCTTTGATTACAGAGCAACACATGGTTTTATTCACTGACAATAATAGAAAGAAACATTATATATATATATATATATAAATCACGCAATTTTAGTATGTAACAGCTTTATTTACAACTTTGATAGTTTTCGCCGCAAACAATTTGCAGTAAATTGTGGAGTATTACGGCTTATCGCTCCGTGTAAACTTTACGTAACAAAGATCGAGCTACGTCGGTCGAAAGAACTAAATAGTTGAGCCTTTTTATGTTTTATATACCTTAGGACCGCTATTCGATTTACGCAACATAATTTAAATTTATTGTTATCACTCAATAAAGAGGAATAATATGCGGCTTTTATATACCTAAGTACCTCTGCTAGGGTTGTCAAAGATAGCTCAGCCCTACAGACATTTAATTTGAAGCGTCAATAGCCTAATGGCTTAGGGTACGAGTGTTCGAATACACCATTCAACTATTGTAAATAAACCATCTTCTAGCACAAAAGTTACCTTGGAGTAGTTAATAGCACTGGTAGATTTTTATTTTATTTATTTATTAAATGGATTACCAACGCAAGATACAGCATTTATATTTTATACTATACAAGAATAAGGTATTCTATGTAACTGTTCTTACAATTATAGGTAACCACAACATGCTTAAAAATGTGTGAATGAATATAAACTTAAAAACAGGAATTTAAAAAATAATTAACAAGATTAAAAAAATTATGAAATTGTTAACATTAATAAAAATTACGTTTAAATAAAAGTTAACTTGCTCTGGAATAAACAATATTAAATATGAAATAAAATAAAACTATTATCGATTATCAAACAAAATAAACGCAAATATTCAGTAACGTTTCATTGGTATCATTTAAATAATTATAAAAAAAAGTTAAGAAAAAATATTTAATTAATTTTAATATTTAGACTTTGTTGTAAATGTAAAAATTAAAAAAAATCAGAAATACAAGGCAAGCTAAATAACTAACAAACACGATATTCTCCTTCAACATTGAGCACGCGGTAATTCCGAGGTAATTAACAATTTTATTGGTGTAGGCATCGGGGATCGAATTCCGTGTGTTCGCGTACCTTGAATTAAAAGTACCTAACCGATCAATGAGGTACTAAGGCTTTAATGAGATTAACCAGTACCGCCGTAGACCAATAGAATTGATATATTAAATTTCTAGTGTTGATTATTTATAATATTAATTAACCACTGTAAGGAAACCCGAATATATAACAAATATTTCTTTTTTCCAATATCTCATCTCCATCGTTGTAAGTCCTGTGCGCTACACGCGAAAAGAAAAAAAAATCGAGTTAGAAATTTAGTATACTCATATGTTCAATTTAGTATTGTATCGTGACGGCACCAAACGGCCCCAACGGGAGACCAGCGCTGGTTATATGTAGCCGGCATATGGTGAGTTGGGACCGATTCTCTGATAATTAGAATTCAATTTATTTACTTTTTTTTCTGTTAATCATTTGTGTAATTGTTGGCAACAATGTTAGTTTTCCCACGAATGAACAAATTCTTTCTTTCTTTCTTAAAGGCCGGCAAAGCATTTGCCACTCCTCTGGTGTTGTGGATGTACATGGGCGGCGGTGATCACTTACCACCGGGTGGGCTGCGAGCACATTTGCCACCTATATAAAAAAAACACATGAATTTTATCATTCGGCAGAGAGGTTTCGTGGCCGACTCTACTTCAACACTGAATATGATAAGATAGAAGGCCTTTTTTTAGCGTGGGGAAATGCCTACGCATACCCGCCATGGTTATGTCGTATTCGCACTGACTAAAACCCCACGCCACTAGCTCTGCCGCGGGGTTATGGGATGTTAGGGTATCTTTGGGGCGATATATGTAAGGTGGTATATTATTTTCAATCCCTGGAGATACTAAAGATCACTAAATTATATTCTTCGTAGAGGTTTATATAGAGTAGGACAGTAGTAAGCTTTGTTAATTGTATTTACGGTGACCAATGATACAGTTTACCTCATAGTAAGTGATTCCTGGGGCAATGACCCCCACGTTAATACTAAATAAGGATAATAATCATAAACATACGTTGTACCTTTGCGGACTAAGATCGAATGCCACGTCATCAGGAGGAGTATCCCTACATCCAAACAAAACACAGCAGCGTTACACTTCTATTGTACGCTGGTATCCTCTGAGTGTTAGAAAGCTGGTGAGAGTGGTGATATTCCTTGAGTTGACCCACTCATGCTGCAGTTAGTAATTACGCAACAGCAACGCAATCCTCGGCAAACAAAGCACCCGAAGCTTTACTCTTCTTCGAGGAAAGTAAACAGCAAGTATTTCACCACCTTCATCAGCTTTTATTTAAACCAAGATTTTGCGGGGAGTTGCAAATATAGCAAATTAAAAGAAAAGCCCAACCAAAATTAAAGTTATAAGGAAATATTAATAAATAATAATTGAAGACCCCATAAGATTTAAAATGATTAATTAATATGCGACATTTAATAAAACAACGACTCGGTGTATAACACCCGTGAGAGACCTTATCTAAAATTTACGACGGTTAGGCCATTAGCACCCTTATTAAATTATAGATTTATGTATGCAGGTTTTTCTAACCGAATATTTTGTTTTGTTGGTATCTTTTAAGTCTTCTTTAGAATATTTATTATTTATTTATGACTGATGTTCTGCTGAATTGATTGCCGTACGCTGCATCCAGCTTTTAAAACTAGAGTCTATCTGCGCTAATAAACAACAAACACATTCATAAACACTCACCCCAAACAAACTTATACACACGCATGAATTACAAAAATCCGCGTTGTCTTAATTTTTAAACATATATGTCAATTTTTAAGTGATATCAAAATTTCGTGTTTAACTTTAATGAAAATAAAAACACGTGTCTGATAATAAAAGACGAAACTGTTAACTTTGTTCTCATTCGCAATTCCCACGTCTACATACAACAATGTCTTAAAATTACGAGCGATATGCAAATTTTACAATTTCATGCCTTTTTACCCTAAATTGCTACACATAAAGCTCCTCCATTGTTTCTTTGTCTTGTTATACTTAAACGTAAAAGCACTGACTTCATTTCTTTTGTTTTGACGGTGACAAACCAGCACACAATTCACCTGATGGCAAATGATTCCGTGGTTTCTAACACCCACATTCATCATAAGGAATCATGTAGATGTGTTGCCACTCTTGAAGACTACAGTTACAATCATCTAGGTGCCTACAGATCAAATTACAGCTAGATTAAGATGAGGTTACCAGACAAAACACGGCAAAATTATTCTACTATTGTACGCTGATATTCTGTGAGGGAGTTGTCCATCCCCGATCAACCATTCATGCCGTAGCTAGAAGCAAACTGTAATACATTTTTTTTCATATCTGATGGCCACTATTAGCCCGAGGGTTTTTACAGATTCACATGGTTGAAAGGTGGCCGAGAGCTTAGGGCACTTAGCCGAGACCTTTATTAATGGGTAACCAGCACAAGGGCTCCCCAGAGGGAACCTCGGCTTGGACCGTTACCCTGGGCGCGAAAGCAACTGACTCGACGGTGGCTGATAGGGCTCGGTCAGTTACTTCTGACGGATTAATTATTTCTTTTCTTTTTTATTTATTTTTTATTATTTATTTATTACTTATTTAAGAATTTATATAATAATTATAATTAATTTATTTGTTTAAGTAGGAACATCTACAGCGCAAACATGAAAACAATCTATAACCACAAATTTATAAAGTCAAGTCTGATGCATGCATCAACAAAACCAAGGACAAACACATCGATTTTTTACATACGATACGGTTACATACAATGTTATATAAAAAATATGAATCAAAATAAGAAAAAAAACAAAAACAGAATTGAATTATCAAAATCAAATAAAACAGATAATATCGTTATAAAATAATACTAAAATAAAATCATAACAGAATGAATATTAAAATATATAAAAATTAAATTTGTAGAAATTTAATGTTGTTAATATTAAATTGTTGTTGTATGAAATTAGTATAGTCTAATTACCTAATTAGACTATACCAATTTAATACGTAGCAACACACGTGTGTTACTTGTGTGTGCTTATAATTAAACGTCAAATAACAACATTAATATGGTGAATTACTCTTGTCTTGTTTGTTTTATGTTTGAATATATTTATTATGTATTGCTATTTTTAAGTAAGTATTTTTATGTGGTAGTTTATATGTATATGTATATATGTGTGTATCTGTATATACACATATATATATATATATATATATATATATATATGGTATTTATTTTGTTTACAATGTAGGCACTACAACTACCACAATGTCTCTCCACGCCACGAGTTGACTGGTAGAGGCATTCCCTTAAGGCTTAATGCCCTTTGTATCCCATTTTGTAAGGTGTGACCAAAAAACATTAAATTGCGTCCGTATCTGTAGTGAAGCAGGAAATCTTATAACGGGCCGATCCGTTTCATTGTGCTGAACTGGTTTTAAGGGTAATATATTTAGGCGTGTATTTTTTTTTATTACGTTGAGAGTAACAAAGGAGCACACTGTTCACCCGATGGCAACTGATTCATGAGGCCCATGATATCTACATTCATCCTTGACAAGAAATCATAACGCTGATGCGTTGTCACCCTTGAGGGCTGAGATGGAATGCCTCATCACCAGTAATAAACGTCTCCGGATCCCTAGACTCACCAGTCGAAACAAAGCAGAATTATGCTGCTATTCTGTGAGGGAGTTGTCCATCCCCGATCAACCATTCATGCCGTAGCTAGAAGCAAACTGTAATACATTTTTTTTCATATCTGATGGCCACTATTAGCCCGAGGGTTTTTACAGATTCACATGGTTGAAAGGTGGCCGAGAGCTTAGGGCACTTAGCCGAGACCTTTATTAATGGGTAACCAGCACAAGGGCTCCCCAGAGGGAATCTCGGCTTGGACCGTTACCCTGGGCGCGAAAGCAAGTGACTCGACGGTGGCTGATAGGGCTCGGTCAGTTACTTCTGACGGATTAATTATTTATTTTCTTTTTTATTTATTTTTTATTATTTATTTATTACTTATTTAAGAATTTATATAATAATTATAATTAATTTATTTGTTTAAGTAGGAACATCTACAGCGCAAACATGAAAACAATCTATAACCACAAATTTATAAAGTCAAGTCTGATGCATGCATCAACAAAACCAAGGACAAACACATCGATTTTTTACATACGATACGGTTACATACAATGTTACATAAAAAATATGAATCAAAATAAGAAAAAAAACAAAAACAGAATTGAATTATCAAAATCAAATAAAACAGATAATATCGTTATAAAATAATACTAAAATAAAATCATAACAGAATGAATATTAAAATATATAAAAATTAAATTTGCAGAAATTTAATGTTGTTAATATTAAATTGTTGTTGTATGAAATTAGTATAGTCTAATTACCTAATTAGACTATACCAATTTAATACGTAGCAACACACGTGTGTTACTTGTGTGTGCTTATAATTAAACGTCAAATAACAACATTAATATGGTGAATTACTCTTGTCTTGTTTGTTTTATGTTTGAATATATTTATTATGTATTGCTATTTTTAAGTAAGTATTTTTATGTGGTAGTTTATATGTATATGTATATATGTGTGTATCTGTATATACATATATATATATATGGTATTTATTTTGTTTACAATGTAGGCACTACAACTACCACAATGTCTCTCCACGCCACGAGTTGACTGGTAGAGGCATTCCTTAAGGCTTAATGCCCTTTGTATCCCATTTTGTAAGGTGTGACCAAAAACATTAAATTGCGTCCGTATCTGTAGTGAAGCAGGAAATCTTATAACGGGCCGATCCGTTTCATTGTGCTGAACTGGTTTTAAGGGTAATATATTTAGGCGTGTATTTTTTTTATTACGTTGAGAGTAACAAAGGAGCACACTGTTCACCCGATGGCAACTGATTCATGAGGCCCATGATATATACATTCATCCTTGATAAGAAATCATAACGCTGATGCGTTGTCACCCTTGAGGGCTGAGATGGAATGCCTCATCACCAGTAATAAACGTCTCCGGATCCCTAGACTCACCAGTCGAAACGGTGCGTGACCCAATATATATGGAAAATGGGTAGGCGTAGTAGGCGCTACGACGTCGAAGTCGAGTGCGTCGCTTAGCGAGTCTAAAGCCAACCCCCGGGGGTTGATTTTAATTGCATTCCACCGAGTGTGCTTGCTATTGAAATCTCCTGCCAAAATGACTGAATTTCCAAGGGAAAGGAGTGCCACGAAGTCGCTTCGTAATACTTGTGCATCACGTCTGCAAGGCAGGTAGACGGACGCGATTGTGATGGAGACATGGCCGGTCATGGCTAGCTGACAGACTGAGGCTTCTAGGAAAGTGAGGGTTGGCGTGTCGACGGGCACGCAGTGCAAGGACTTTTTGTAGTAAATGAGAGTTCCGCCATTAGCGGCAGAAGTTCTATCATTCCTAATGATGTTATAATTCGCAATGTTGGGATTGCGAGTGTGCGGTTTGAGGAATGTCTCCTGCACTAGGAGCACGTCGACTTGGTGATCGCGAACGAAATTGAAGATTTCGTCGCGTTGATTGATAATACCGTTCGCGTTAAAAATGCGACGTTGAGGGAACGCGGTTTTACTCTGCCGTTGTAAAGGCCCTCTATGCTTGAAAGTTGACGATGGCTGACACTACATGTTGGTAGCGCATTGTGGCGGCAATCCTGACTTCGGGCTTGCCATTAGAATCCTTAAGGCTTTGCTAGGGCTGAGACGTCGGCGCCGTTGAAGACGGCGGCGAAGCGACACTAAGTCGAGGTCGCTTTCGATAACCGGCCGTCCGGCTGATGGAGGAGGCTGCTCAACCGGTTGAGCAACGGTCGCTACGCCGATCGGCGTATGCCATGTGGGGCGTAGAGGTCGGACAGGAGCGAGAATTGGCGCGGGGGCGGCGGTCGGGGATTCCCTTAAGGCTTAATGCCCTTTGTATCCCATTTTGTAAGAAGTGACCAAAAAACATTAAATTGCGTCCGTATCTGTAGTGAAGCAGGAAATCTTATAACGGGCCGATCCGTTTCATTGTGCTGAACTGGTTTTAAGGGTAATATATTTAGGCGTGTATTTTTTTTATTACGTTGAGAGTAACAAAGGAGCACACTGTTCACCCGATGGCAACTGATTCATGAGGCCCATGATATATACATTCATCCTTGATAAGAAATCATAACGCTGATGCGTTGTCACCCTTGAGGGCTGAGATGGAATGCCTCATCACCAGTAATAAACGTCTCCGGATCCCTAGACTCACCAGTCGAAACAAAGCAGAATTGTGCTGCTATTCTGTGAGGGCGTGGTCCAACCCCGGTCGAGCCGACCCATTCATTCTACAATTTAAAAAAAACTGCAGCGTAGCTCTGCCAATGTGTTAAATTTTAAAGGCATGCATTAGATATCTTTTTGATTTTAATTAAAAAGAATTCATGTATTATCAGTAGAAGTACATATAGGGATATAAAAGGGAAAGAAATTTCAGCATTGCACCGATTTCTTTATTTATTTATTCTTTTCATTGCTTTATATTAAGGATAACAAGGGCAGACTCACGTCCACTGATATTCTCGAATTGTGAACAGCGGCGCAGCCATGGACATATTTCACAGCAGGGAGCAGAGGTCAACGATTTTGCTTGTTCACTTCCCTGACCTCTGCACCGTGCGGTCCACTCCGCATATGACCGCACTCAATGGATACTGACTGTTCGTGGTCGTGATTCTCAGCAATGCGGGAACGAGGAACAGGAAGAGGAGTGCTGGAATCGCAAGGGGTAACGACCACCGTCACAGAATACTTGCCAAATCGTAATCGTCTGCAATATGATTTCTTGTCATGGATGTATGTAGATGTCATCAGTGGGAGGAATCACTTGCCATCAGGTCACAACCAGTCTCACCCGCGAGTCAATACGCATCAAACAGGCACTTTAACAACAATGAGATCATTTGAAGGGACAGTGGAATAATTCAGGAAATATGGACAAATGATAATGAAGAAGTTAATGATATTGAGCTGACGGCTGTCTGGAATATTAAGTATGACAATGGATCTATCATGACCACCCCATTGCTGTCTGTTGCTGATTGGAAACGACGTATGTAAATAATATAAAAGGCAGTGACTCCAGAATTCTCAAGACATTCTTCAAGCAGCTGTCTTTAATACTAGTTTCATCAGTAATCTTATAATTTTGTTTACTGTAAAAATAAAGTCTAACAACTGTAAGAATAGGTTACATCGTATCAATAGTTCTTTTAATATTTTTCACAACCAAAATTATTTTTTTTTAAATATATACATAGAAATTCACTACTATTTTAGGATATAATAAAATTTCCATTCAGATATTAGGGGTTCCTGCTTCTGATAACATCTACCAACCCCCACCCATGAGGACTGAGATGGAATATCTCATCTACTAATACTCAACATACGGAGCACAGCAAGGTTATATTGCTATTTCACTATGATATATTATGATATATATATATAGATAATGTAGGAAATAAGAATATCACCTGTGTAAAAATGTGTAATATAAATTAACTTAGCTCAGCTCAAATGTTAATATTGTTAAATAATAATAATTATCTTATTTGCGTAGAATTGAGTTTTTTTATGTAATAAATAGATATTAACCATAAATACTTACATCCATCATCCAAAGAATTAAGATGTAAATGCGTTGACATTCATGAGGATTAAGGAAAAGGCCTTATCTGTAATTGGGTATCCAGGCGAAACTCACCACACGAAACATTTGACACTCATTTCTTGAGTCGAATTTTTTTTAATGTATGGACTAAACTACCTTAGCTATGTTTACTTTATAGAAATAAAAATGTAAGACAAATAATATTTAAGAACGTTTTTTGCAATTTTGCAAGAAATTTTCCCCAAAATTTAACAAAACGACTGAGAATAAGCTAGCTTTGATGTTTATCGTTGTGAAAATTTCAAGGCATTTCCATTTTAGCCGGCTAATTGAAATCCAGCCGTCCTTATAAATATTCCACGCCGACGCCCTCGATTAGACTTGGTTAAATATATCAATATCATTTTATATGTTGTAGCTTTTATAATTAGTTATATTACAAGACTACTTAAATACTGATTTTGGAATTTTTAATTCCCTAGTCTTATAGGTTCTTATTTAAAGCTCTTTCTAAAATCAGAGCTGCTGTATCACGGGTTCTGGAGCTGTAGGTGGCAAACAGCTCACCTGGTGGTAAATGGTTACCCCCGCCCAGGGACACCCACAACACTAGAGGAGTCGCGGATTGGTGGCAGCCTTTAAGAAACGTTCAGCCTCTCTTTTCTTGAAGGTCCTTAAGTCATATTGGTTCTATGGTAAAGAGCACAGTGGTGGATTGCCAACCGTCGAGATGACGAGATTCAAATTTTGAATTCTGTCGTGATTTATACATATATTATGATAAACTCGACGGTTAGAATTAATCCGAACAACTCCTCAGAACACTTCCCGTGCTAAAAAATGCATAGAGATGCAATATCTCTTCGAAATTTGCAATTAAGGTCATCACTTACCATCAGGAGCGCTGTTGCCTTGTTGACAAGAACCTTAAACTTAAACTCAAACCAAATTAGTTTGTTGTGTAAATGTCTTGTAATATAAACATTGTAAAATCATACGGAATATTCCCCACGAACTGCAATCTATAAACAATTGGCAAGCGTGAGGCATTTGAATGCAGTCACAATATATGTACCTACGTGTGAATTAAATACTAAATTGGGTACAACTAAGGTTTCATTGTTTCAATAAGAATTTGCATTTCCATGAACAATCGCTGTGAATCTCAACGAACTTGTTGTTGATTCGAAAACAGTGAATATGTATAAAAATAAAAAATTGGTATTGGGGTTGTTCCTTTGGGACGTGATTTCTGTTGATCCTCGTTTTCCACAAGCATTCGCATACGCACCCACAATCATGAATATTGTATTGTGTGTGAAAGAACAATTAAATCACACAAAATATTTTGTCACTGGACGAAACTCCTTGAAACTTTTTATTTATTTATTTGCACAACGATTGTATACAGTATACAAAAATACGAATTTAATACCATAAGGCATTCCCCCCAGCCTACCAAGCCTTTTTAAATGTGTAATCTGTAGACAAATGGAAAGAATCTGAAGAAGTAACTGAATACATTTCGCGATATTATTGTAAATTCCATAATTTACTAATTTGGTTACAAATTTTATTTTCATTGTTGTTATACGAATTTGCATCACAATTAACAATGGCTGCGAAAATCAAAGTGCGTTTATTTATAAACTAAAATCTGTATAAAAATAAACATGGTATTGGGTCATGAAAAGTGATGCTGATCCTTATTAAGCTTATACGCACGCGCCACGCACATGCGCAAGCGCTATCGACCGCACACGCCCGTCATCTAGTTCGTAGTTCGTAGTTCTAGTGCATAATTTACAAAAAACTATATTTTATTAGTACTATCGCTTATACATATACATTTTAATGTGTGTAGATAAGAGTTAGGTAGTGTGTATTCAGCTGGACATACTGTGATCAAGTTAGTGAGTGACCTGTTAAGCACCCGAAATTTCGGTTTTTTATTTTATTTGTGTTAGAGACAGTCTTGCTGCAATATGTTTGGGTCGGCTCAAGCGGTTAAAGACCACGCCGTCACAGAATACCAGCGTTATACTACTGTGTTCCGAATGCCGAATGTATACAGATTCTGTTGATGTTGATGCTGTTAGCCTACAGCCTCTTACAGCTTCATCGGACACAGGGCTCACGGAATTAAGGGGTCTGTGAGCTGGTTATTATACGTAAATTTGCTGCCGAATGTAGAGATGCGGATACCCTTATAAATGATGACGGGGCATTCGATGTCAGTCCTCAACGGTGACAACGCATTATTAAGGATGAATGGAGATGAGAGGCGTGCTTTATGCTATGACTAACAATTTACAAAAATTATTTATAAAAATATAATTTGGCAGCGGTGGGATTCGAAACCACGCCTCCGAAGAGACTGGTGCCTTAAACCAGCGCCTTAGACCGCTCGGCCACGCTACCCTATACAGCTATCAACGTATTTAACAAAGATATACCCGGTAACCTACTACATCTACGAAATAAATACCCGTCAAACAGAGAGATTAGGTTATGTTTATTTATATTATTTATACTTTAATATTAGGTCCTTACATATGGAGTTGGCGTTTTGTCGAATTGACCACTTTGATCTCGAATACCCTGGCATTTGGTTAGGAATTCCAATTTACAATGTATTGCAAATTTAGGCTTGTATATTTGTTTCGAATTTAATGATTCATTTGTTTTTTCTTTGATATCCTTCTGTTAACAAAATTGAAATCTTTAAACATCGCGTAATTTACGAATACGAGTTCCATCGTGGCACCAGCGCTGCAGAACAGCTCGAAGGATTAATGATGTGTACGGGGAAGCTACTGTAAAAGAAAGCACAACATTTTCGTTCTGGAGATTTTGACCTCCAAAAAGGGTTTGGTGGACCAGTGTTGGTGTTATACACTACAGCTTCCTAAGATCTTTCCAGATGATTAAGGCAGATCTGTATTGTCATCAATTGCAAACCTGGAAAAGCTTGTCGTTAAACAACCGAGACTGGTCAATTGCTCTGGCTCCCTGCTGCTTCGTTACAACGCTAGACCTCATACTTCACGACAGACGGTTGCTAAATTAGAGGAGCTCTAATTGGAATGTCTCCGAAATCCACCACTTCCAAGGAAAAAACTCAATTACGATTTCAAAGATTTTATTGATTCTCTCCTACAAAACTTTTTCGGCAATGGAATCAGTGAATTATCTATAAGATGGCAATAGTGCACAGATAATAATGGTACATACTTCGATTGATTAAATATATAATTTCATCAAAATTTCGTTTTTTACTTTTATCATGTAACAGGCTAATTTCATATGTAAGTTCCATATGATGTTTGCTTTTTATCTCTTTCTCTTTTTCTTAATGAATCGGCGTTAATTGTGTTATATGCTGATTGGACTAATTATAAAATAATACAAATAACAACTTCTTTGTACAAGTATTGGTGATCTAGAAAACTGTTCAATTAATTTGTTATTACGTGTGTTACTACACATTATAGTACAATAAAATTACAATAATTAAATAATGTTTTTGTGTTTTATATTGTCTATTTGTCACTATTATTTTATATTATAAGTTTCATTATATTTTATTTCATTTAGCTGTAATACAAAACGAAAAATATACACCTCTAAATATATATGAATCTTTTGGATGACCGCGTGGCATAGTGTACTTGGTTATTGGGTCGCGTGTCCTGGTTTAGATTCCCAAACGAGACACAATATATGCCAAAAATTGTTGGTTTTCTGGTCTGGATGTGATGCATTTATTTTCAGAGTCTTTGACATCACATTTTAACCGTTTTCCTTACATATTCAATAACGATAAATAATACTCAAAGCGTGCCATTTGTTCAGGTTTATCGATGAGGTTTGTTTTGGAGAAAAATTAAAATTAGGTATGCCCTGCCCTCCATCGATGTTTACAAGTTTCTGTAGCAATTTCTTCTATATATTTCGGGATTCAGGAGTTGTGACATCATCACGCTGGAGGTGATTAGCGGATGAGTATACAATACCGGTCTAGAGCGGAAGTCTGTTCTGCGGACTACAACCTACAACTTTTGAATAAATTTTCACACGCAATACAATCAATACACGCGTGTCAATTGTATTTTGTAATATTATTGTAGTATATATTGTTAGGTTAATTTAAATATATGAATTATAATTCACGTTATTTTCTATCTATATATACATTGTTTGGTTTATCTTAATTTTATGAATTATAAACAAAAGTATCCAGTGTAGATAATATTTTTACAATGAATATATAAAGAATTCTCTTTGTTATTTTCCAGTAAGTCTCTGTTTTGTCTGTCATTACCGTCAAATACGGCCTGTCTAGTATCATTTGGGGGATGTTGTCATAGAATCCAGAGGCAGTAATCTACAAAATGGTGTAATATAGAAACATCTTTTTTTTAACCGATTTTAACCACTGGTAACAAAAATAAATATAGTGATATCCTAGTTCATTAGTAAAGCTATGGTATCTCTCAGTGTCTTAACTCTCGCTTTAAAGTACGGTACGCGAGCTAATCGAGTTCGATCCCCGGCGGCGGCACCAATGAAATTGTTAATTGCAATTTTAAGTGCTGATTTACCACGTGCGCAGCGGTGAAAGAATTTGAAACATTGTGAAGAAACATGCATGTCTAAGAAATAAGGATTAAAATGTATATTTAGAAGACATGCAGTACGCTAATATGCAGTGGTGTCGCATGATCGACTATGCTCTAACACCCTCTCTAGAGAGGATATTTATGCCCAGCAGTGGAATTTATTGGAGTAAGATTTACAGGCTGTCACTCTTCTTAGTTTCCTTACTAGTAGATGATATCATCACCGCTGGATAATTTATAGTGCCGTAAGTACTTTTTTTATAAATATTTTATTGTTCATATATACATTACAATAGTTAAACAACACAGAAACCACTGGGGTTTATTTTTGCTTCACAGTAGCCCTAATTATGACATATATTTTAGTATAATTATGCAGGTAATTAAATGCTTATAAATTATTATATATAAGTAAGTAAAATTATATACTAAGTTTACAATAATCATTGCCTAAATCTCAACTCGTTATAACCCTTCCTAGAACAATGTTTTGCATGGGTACTAAATAAGATTTGCGTTAACTATAACTAAAGATATTGTTTCAAAGACACAAGACATGTGTACAACACATCTAGACCACAAAACCAACAATCTGTTTTATACACTTATATTGTTTCTCGGCTAGCAATCGAAACCAAGATCTGCCACATCCATATTCTTCAACGTACGACGCCATCAAAAATATATATAGTTATCAGTGTTAAACGATGCAGATCCCATATGATCTCCACAATAATTAACTCGGCCACAACGGGTATACCCAAATCTCTATAAATTATTTCTCAGCATTCGCAGGTATATTCTAGAGCACAATTTGTTACTACTAAGCGAGCGTATTTAACATAGTTTAACTATTGTAATATTAATTATAACAAATTACAAAGTTTTTGTTGAATTCTTTGTTTTTCGTATACTGCACATTGAAATGAAAATTGTTTACTGGGTTCATCGCCTTTATTTTTTATTTTTTTCACCTTTCCTCTACATCTGCGAGTTTCTCTTATACGGGACAAAATAATAATAATAATTAAGACTCGCAAACTTGAAATATCGATGCTGTAGGAAGTCTGCAGTTTGTGACCATACCTTGTATTAACTCCACTATTACATCAAATTTGATAATCCTCGAAATGGAACACCGATTCTTACCAAGGATTCATTGCGGCACTATTGAATTAAAAAAGGTCATTTCAATAGAGTATGTGGCAGAGTAAATTGAATCGCGTGATGAAATAAAATCTCAAATCAAATATAACTCTAAGCTGTGAGATCTTTCTGCGTTCACCGGACCAAAAATAAATAATTAAAAACTGACGCTAAGTCGGGTTAATTATGGCACGAGGACGACATATACTTCAGTCCTCCTTATGCCCACTAGTGTTTTAAAGCACTAGAAACGTTGTGATAAAAACGTTTTAAAAAAACAGGATAAAATCTATGAAAAAAAATTATTAGAAGTTTTTGTTATTACTATTAGAAGTTGAACAAGTTCAGATGGGTGATCCTTATGAAAGTTTTACTTACTGTTGTGGTACCTATAAGCTAACAAGCTACGCTTAAAATGATAATGGCATCGCTCGCCGTAAACCGATAAGGGGAAATCCTCTCCTTTTCTTTTGAATCTTAAGTTATTGTACAACTATTCGTAATGTTAGACTGTTCTTTGTAAAATCAAAGTACTTTTATTTCTGTTGATGGTTCGAGTGTACTTTATATTTATAACATGATTAAAATGGTACACAGTTCTGAATACACAATTATTGTGTTTATATATGTATATCTGTATCTATGCATATATTATGTATGTATATTGTATTATATATTAGCTAGTTTGAGTCATATCTTTTTATTTTTATTATTTAGTTTATCCTTATCATAATATCTCACGACACGACACGTCTCACTAAGTCCGCCCTTTGTGAATCTTTAATAGGTTAATGCAATAAAGAGTAAATAAATAATCAAAATAATTTGAATCAATTGAAACGGTATCGCTCATTATGGATCTACATTTCACTGACGTACTGACATATTGACGACCGCTTAGCTCTGAATTTAACTATTGGCAAAGGATGTGAGTCGACCTATTTGCCCATGATGGAGCCAAACTACAGGTAGTTTTAGATGCAGCATAAATTAGTCTGCTTGACTAAGAACCACCTTCTCATATAATACTAATATAACGCTTTTTTTTATAGAATATGTGGCAAACGAGCATGCAGGTCTCCTGATGGTAAGTGATCACCGCCGCCCATTGACATTCACAACACCAGAGGAGTTGCAGAAACCCTGCCGACCCTTAAAAAGGTTGTAGACTATTTTCTTGAAGGCTTCTAAGTCGTACCGGTCCGGAAATAACGCAAATGATTCCACAGAGTAGTTGTTGGCAGAAAATTTCGCGTACAGTGGTGGATTGCCTACCATCGAAATGATGAGGATGTCTTTTTGAATTCTGTCGTGATTTACGATTTTAAATTTCACAGGATGGAATTAATCCGAATAACTCCTCAGAACACTGTCCAACGCTATGCTGTGTTATAATTTTTTTATTGTATAACATAATTTTTGTGTCATCGTCATCATGACTTCATCACATCACTAATTCTCTGCTTAAAATAGACCTCACACGCGTGAGGAGCTCGCCTCGGATACGTGTCGGTGAGCTGCGGGGAGCCGATGGACGGTGCAAGGGACCGTCTTCCGCTCCATACGCAGCTGAAGCGGTGTCGAGAAGATTGGGTGGCGGTGCGGGGGACATAATACCCGGTCCCTCGCAGCGTCACCCCCACGTCGTAGGTCGAACTGTGGGGGCAGAAGATTGTCTCTCCCTATCCTCCGCAACGGGATCGCACCGCTGAGGGAGCCGCGGGGGAAGAGAAGTGTTGGGTAACCAACCAGTCTCCACGTCCTTCGCGGCCGAACAGGAGTCGTGAGGATTGGGTGGTGGTGTGGAGGACCGTTTTCCCTGGTCCCTGCCACCTTGGCCCCCACCCTTCGCATCCGGGGTAAATTCGTGGAGGGAGTTCGCATCGCTGATACGACCATGTGTGGTGTGGTGGGGATGCGGGGGAAGAGGAGTCGGAATTATCCACCGCTCTCCCTGTCCGTGTGTCTCCAGAGCCGTAGACGTGATCCACCACAGGGTGCTGGGATTGGTTATAACTTTTCTGGGTGCATGGACTCTGGGGGCGGACTTGGGGGGGTCCATTTCCAACCTACGGAGGAAGCTGAGTAGGATGTCCTCCCCCCGGAGGAGGGTCCTAGTCGGTCGGCACAGGCGAGGTCGCTGATGTGTATAAAAACGGTCCCGTGACCCCACCATACGCGACGAAGAAGGAACACCATGGAGTTTTAGACGGTGCGAGTCTGACATACCCCATTAGTGCCCCCGCGGGGGTAGATATGGGTAGGCATTTCCTCATAACTGTCCGTGTGACTTCAATGCTCCAAGGTTGTTAGCTATCTATCGGAAGCGACAATCTTGTCTTCTCTGAATATTCCGTCTTCTACTTGTTATATACGGATATCATAATGAGATGGAAATAAATGTATATAGAGTATATATGGATGTTAGGAAACCTAGGTACCATTCTATTTGTTGTAATTGATCGGATAAATAAAAAAAAAGCATACGTTACCCGTAAATCATGTAGCCATTACGTGTTAGAATTCGGAAGGAATGTGTGTGAATGTGTAATATATTCTTCTCCGGCTACGTGCAATAAATTCTTACGCAAAAATGGAAAAAGGATATATCGATGGATTGCAGATATGGAAAATACTTTATTTGCCATATTTAGTGTCGAGGCTGCAGTAAATATAAGCAGACAATATTTATATAATACTCGGAGTGACAAAGTATTACACAGTTCACCTGATGATACGTGACGACTGCGGCCCAAGACATCTACGTTAATCCTATGCAAAGTTTCAGGGTCTACATGCGTTGTTATCGATGAAGAGTCCTCTTTAACGATAATTGGGGCCACTGATTCCAACACTCACCATCTCAAGAAGCCATGAAATTCCCCTGGTCGTATTAATATATTATTTTTCTAGACATGCAGATTTCCTTACGATATTTCCCTTCACCACCCAGTACGTGATGAATCAGAACTCTTGAATGGAATAATTATTAAAAAACATTAGTGCCAGCACCGGGGATTCAACTCGTGGTTTCCTCGCGTATCTTGCAATTCCCAGCTTACGAACATTGAGCTACCATGCCTGTATGCGACAATTTAATTATCTTTTTTAAATTCCAGAAATGTGTAAAGCAAATCGTAAATTACAGTGCTACTAATTTACTACTATAAAAACCTAAAAACTGCTGCGAAATTTCAATTGGCACTTAAAATGCAGCATACAAACTGCTTGGAACGACAACTTTCTTACTTAGTAGTTTAAAATAATTCACCTTTAGGGCCATTTTACAGTGCACGAGAAAGTTTGTTTACAGATTGCGTTAAAAATTTGAAAATAGGCATTTTACGCAATTGACGGTTGATTAAAATACATTTTTCATATAAAGCTCATAGGTCATTGTCATGAACGGTAGGTCTACTATTTGCAAGTTTGTTGTTTCCATGGGAAATTTCGCCACTGCTTGCTCCAAAGATTTTTTAAGAGAATCAATGTCGCCGTGTCGTTTAGAGCAGGCCATGTCCTCTAAAACTGACCATAATTTGAAGTCTAAAGGGTTGAGGTCTGGGCTAGATAAGGGCCAGTCTTGAAGTCTTATGAATTCCGGAACGTTGGTTTCAAGCCGGGCTTGGGTAGTTCGTGCCTTATGAGCAGGTGCAGAGTCCTGCTGGAAAGTCCACGGTATATTTTTAAAAAGTGTATTGCTGAGAGGTTTCACACCATGACCCAAGACCGTATCTTGATACACTTTGGCTGAAGTTTTCACTCCTTTTTCACAAAAATGTAGTTTTGTGACTCCTTGATAAGACACGCCCCACTAACCTTCACTGACGCAGGATGATGACCACGTTGTACCTTTTCGACCACTTGAGCAGCTTCTTTAGACCATTTTGCTTATTGTAGTGTTCTTCAATAGTGAAATTTTTTTCATCGGTAAAGAGGATATTTCTGTGCCTTTCACCTGCGTATCGCGACAGAGGGCTTTTTGATCAATCCACTCTCTTTAAATGTAAAGGTTGATTTAGGACATGTCCTGTATATTGACGATAAGTACTGAGCTTCAGGTCTTGTTTTATAATACGCGACAGAGTCCTAGCGGGAATCTTCATTTCTTGCGATAAGATTTTTTGCTTCCTAATGGCATTTCGACGAATTCTGACTTTAACAGCATTAACAGCCTTTGTAGTTCTAACAGCATGCGGCCGCCCCGATCTTTTCTGGTCAACAGAGGAAGTGTTGTTGTATATGTTGATAGTACGAACATACGAACATACGGCTGATAGCAAGCTTTTGAAGTGTCTGAAATATGACCGACGGCTCCATACCTACTTTGTGCAATGCGATCGCTGCAATCCTATTTTCTTTAATACCCTATTCCATATTGTAATTTGATAATGAACACGAAAAAATATGTGAAATGGCGCAAACTTTAACGAAGTATTGAAAATAATATACGTGTTCCAAATTCAAAATAATTAAAAAGTTGAAAAAAAGAAAAGTTTTTATCTAACTGTATTTATGGCCAGAATAGTTATACTGACCACTGAGAAGGTATGTCGCTGAACTAAACATTGTAGCAAATATCTTCATATAGCTCCGTATAAAAACGACATTTCTTTTTTGCTCTGCAAACACTTGTGTAATAAAAGCACACATTTTTAATTAAGATGCTATGTAACTATTGTTATAACGTCCACAAGAGAGAAGCAGCAGTCTGGCTAGTTGGCTTTTAATATTACAAACTGTGTAGCTTAGTGCCTGGGGTAAGTGGCTGTAGTCTAGGTTTTGATCGAAACCTATATGTATATTATACAATATTCAAGTTATATTTCAAAACTGATCTCGTGTCTTTATTTTGTTTTAAAATTTAGGTTGGATATTATACATTATATTTTTTTTATGCTATAAAATCTTCTCGAAATTAATTATATAAATTGCTAATGCTATTCAGCCAAAGAAGATTTATAATTTTAATTTCTTCGTTAAGTTAGCGGATTTACCAAAGTTCTGTAGATAAAATTATCGAAAACTTTCGCATCCACACCTGGGACTAAAAAAGTTGGTGTTCAAGCTATCTTCTCCAGAGTAAACACTATACCTTTTTTATAAAATCTTATATGTTGTTATAATAAACTATTTGATTTATACTAAATAATCACTGTGATTTACGTATATATTATATATATATTTTATTGATTCAAGATGAAAATGCATCGTTATACGTTCGCCTATACTATATCGAACTTCGTTGCCAGTAATTGGGCCTCGGGTTTTAATAATTGTTTCCTAGCTATGAATTTGCCTATTGTATAATTAACATTTTCTAAAAAAAAAAAAACAATAGATATGATTGAAAAATTGCTTCATTCCGCAGTTTTTTACTTACGTCTCGTCTAATACAGTTTTTTTTTATTTTTTCCTTTTTTCGGGTGTAGGCCGCTGTTAGCCTTAGAGCGTTTATAATTTCACCGGGTTAAGAGGTGACCGAGCGCTTATGGAGCTCAGTCGAGACCTCTATTAGTGGGTAATCAGCACAAGGGCACCCGAGGGGGCCCAACCTTGGCTCGGTCAGTTGCTTCTGACTAAGAATTATCTACATCAATATCAGTTTTATTATTATTGGCTATCTGTACCACCACTTTGGAATGCGTGGGCGCTGGAGTAGAAATGGAGCAAGAAACTTCAGCGATGCTTCCATTTGTATTGACTAGAGAGAATCCTTTGTGACATGGCGGTGTCGTTCCCATATGTTATTTCGTACCCATATGAGTCTATAAAATGGAAATTATCTGCTGCAACCAATTACTATTAACGCGATTCCTAGGGCACAAGTCGAACGTCTGTCGTTCTGTTTCGTCTGTACCTCCAAATCTACTATTTTTGAGCTAACCTTATAGTGATTTAGCTAGTTAATAAAGTGTGTACATGTAGCAAAGGCCTATTTTTACTAGGTAAAAAGTATAATAATCATCACTGCCTGTGAATAATTCACTGGCGTATATAAGTTTGCCATAAAGCACGATCCCGAGCCACCTACATCTATAGACCTCCATATAGTAGTGCGTAGACCTCTACTGTGCTGGACTGCTAGTCCGAGGTTGCCACTTCAGAATATTTCTTCCCCATTGGCTATCGATTCTACTAGCTATAAGTATCTCAAGGTACCATTGCCATAAAAAATATAATAAATATCTCGTTATTTTTATCACTCTAAAATTGAATCACGTATCTTTAAGATTTTTTCTTTTGATATATAATGTAATATTTAGTGTAAATTTCTAATTATATCTAATCTACATACTAATATCTGTTCTTGCATTCTTGAATTGATTTTTCACTCGCCAGTGTATATGTATATATTATATTAAGGTTTAATAGTCAAATAAAAATGTATCTAATTTAAATATATATTTTTTTTCTTTTCCATGATGGAAGATGTCGCTAATAATAACTAGATCACATCTTATGATATGATCTGGAGATGAGAACATGAATAGTCATGTACATCTTGAATATTGAGCAAAAACAATTAAGGTTTGACACACAATTATTGTTTGTCGGCCGGGAATAGAAATGAAGGCCTGTGAAGTTGCTGCCAGTTACTCTATCCAATACGCCACCTTAATGCAATTAGGATTTATTAGCTGAATTGACAATCTCATTACCAAATTCGTAGAAATTTTACGCTGGACTTCTTCAGATGTTTGGGGTTGGCAAATTTTAAATGCTATTGTTGCCTCTTATGGCATTCGTGGAATAGAAAATTCTCTTTATATTGTTACTGCTGTACTGATATCTTCCTGGTTTATAACGGCCAGGATGTTGATTTTGTTGTTACCACATGGATCAAATTCAATGTCACATGATTGACTTTTATAGTGCCACGGGTTCTCGCTTACATATATAAAAATCGGAGGAAGAATCACATGAAGTCGAAATTTCCAAAATTCAATATCAATATCGATCTATAACTAGATATCTTCGTGGATCTCTGTAGGAGATTAGATCCGTGTGGATTCTCACGACTAGAAAAATCACTCATTATATGGCTTTTTCATCATCGTCAGCGTAAGAAATAACGATGTCGTTTCGGTATTAAATTGTGATGTTTTGTATTTTATTATATGCATGCTCAAGTTATGTTAGGTATTGATTTCTTGATCGTTGCTAGAAAGTCTGCAGTTTGTAACCACACATTAGATCAACTCCATCATTACACCAGATTTGATAAACAACAAATCCTCGCAAAGGAACACCGATTCCTAACAAGGATGATTCGAGAGGCCGTTGAAAAATAATTCTTATTTTAATGAAAAAATGTCTCGGTGCTACTATCGGCTTGGGATTATTGGACTTAAATAATTAAAAACTGAATGTAATTAGGTATTAAACTTTGATTTCAAGACCTTATACACCTCTTTCCTGCACGAGGTATTGTGATTTCTTTCTTAGTAGATTGGATCAAAAATAAATAATTAAAAACTGACGGTAATTCGGTTTAACTGTGTCATCAGGACCTTAAACAGCTCAGTCCTGACGTAACCCGTGTATTGGAAAGCTAATCAAACGTCGAAATAAAAAAGTTTTAAATATATTTTTTTTGTTTTTGTTACTAAAAAGACAACACAAGACATTGTCTTGTCTTTTTTTCATGACATTGAGAGTAACAAACGAGCAAGTTCACCTGACACCAAGTGATTCCCAGTGACCACGATATTCACATTCATCCTTGGCAAGGAATCATAATGCAGATGCGTTGTCACCCTCGGACTCGGACTGAGGTCGAATGCCTCATCACCAGTAACAAAGTTCTCTGGATCCCTATACACACCAGAAACAAAGCAGCATTATGCTGCTATTTTACTCTGTATGCCATTTATGTCAATTCTCCAATATCTTACTCTGGCAGTAATATGTCTTACATTTCAAAAGTAACTTCTTACCAAACTACTAAAAGAATTGTTCATATATTTATAAATATACCATTCCATTACCTAAAGCTTTCTTAAAATTTAACTAAGTCGAAGTGTTGTATTTTGTAAAAACAAAAATAATTTATAAGGTTTCTCTTTGATTTTTTTAACATCAGTTGTCATTTCCCAGAGTTGTCAATTTAAACGAAAATAATAAAACGTGTTGTTGAGAATAACCACCGAGAGAAAATCTCAGAGGAAGCTAATGCAGTATCATGAATAATGAACAAGACAGAAGCAGCTCGTACGCTAAGTTGCCAAGTAACTTTGTACAGTAACATTGTTGGTTATTATTTGTACTAGGAATGTTTTTTTTATTGACGGTGATAAATGAGCACACCTTACAGTAATTTATTTATATTTTATGTATAAAATTGTGTGTCTTTTACTAGATATATATTCTGTCTGTGCACCAATAAATAAATAACACAAATATGAAGCGTCAAGAGTAATGGTTTAGGGTACGGTCAGCCAAACTAAGGGTCGTAGGTTTGAATCCGCAATTCAACTATTGTTGTGAACTATCTCCTAACACAAACATTTATGCTTAGTTGGAGTGGTTAACTGGAATGTTAGTAACATTCATTAAGTGAAGAATGTTACTTAACATTAAGAGGACTTCTATCATTATTTTCAAAAATATATATAAATTCGTATCGAAAGAGCAATACTTAGTAAATCACACTAATATTGGCCTTTATTGTTAATTTGGTTTTAAGAACAGTGTTATGATAATCTTAATTAGATAACTGTAAACTTAAAAAGAGATATAACGCAAACTTAAATTTAAACTATGTTTATTTTTTTTATTACATTCAGAGTAAAACAAAAGATGGGCAGTATAAAGGATGGGACACACATACGAATATACCTATAACCCGAGGAGAAACAATGTGTGTGCACAAATATAGCTCCCCGGCTGGGAATCAGACCTAGGACCCACGACCCAGCAACCAAATACTCTGCACCACGCGTCTACTGCTACTTATAAAGCATTTTAATTCTTAAATGGTTGCACCATTAAGAAAAATGAATGTAATAAATATCTTGAAAATAACCATAGCTTGTTCCTTCCGTGCTAACAAATTGTACTTGAAACCGCAACTTTGTTTCTCTTAACTTAAAAAACCTCGTTCATCTCCATTGCAGGTAAAATATCGAATTCGCAAACTTGTCGGAACAATCCGCGGTTGCTTTACTATGATTATTTGTGCTTGTTTTCTTTATTTAGTTTATTTTATATGTTTTCTTTTAAATAAAAAGTATTTTAATTTATTTTGTACTTAATAATATATGTATATTCATCGTAGAGTGCTGTGATAGATTAGTGTATAAGGGCTCGCTTTTATTTCACGGTATGCATGCAATCGATTCCCATTTCTTATACCAAAGAAAATGTTAATTGCAATGTCACATGCCGGTTTACCACGTGCATGGTTGTTAAGAGGGCCATTCTGATGAAACCATTTTTAGGGTGAGAAAAGAGCACACAGTATTTTTACAGCTACACTGCAGTTTGTTTTTAGCTCCAGATTGAATTGGGTTACCTCAACCGGGAAAGTACCACGCTCTCACAGATACCAGCGTTAAAATAGCAGCATAATGATGCTGTGTTTCATCTGGAGAGTGTCGTCGAGGTATTCTATCTCAGTCCTCAAGGGTCTGTATCTATAATGATCGTATCTGTATTATGATTCCTTGTCAATGATGAATGTAGATGTCATGGTTCGCAGGAATTACTTACCATCAGGTGAACTATGTGCTCGTTGTCACCCCCGAAGACTATATATATATCAGTACGAGATATATAGTCTTAGGTCTTATATGAGATATGTGTTAGAGATAAAAAAGGGGAAGGCCCATGCCAAGTTCTGGTATCTATGAGCAATATAGGCAGTTACTTTACTTTTATTCAGCAAAGTTATTGAGTTTTCACTATTTCAATTATAACATTCAATTGACAGTCGATGCCTTATGTCATGTAAGCATCCACTAAAGAAAAATTGGAAAATTTACCCCTATGGGGGTAAAATATGCGATGAATGGTTGTGTGGAAGTCCGCATTTTCAAAATAAGAATCACGAAATTTCATATATCTACTATATATAAATCTATACATACTATATAGGCGTTTTTTAATAAAATTATACCTATGAGAGGGTCAATTAAGGGTTGAAAGTTAATATGGGAAGTTCGTCACTTTTGAAGGACGAATTCAATACGAAAGCTTCTTATATTATATTTTTTTACATTTTTCATTTTTACATTTAAGCTCGATAGACGGCGTTGTGCACTGTTTCTAAATCACGCTATAGTTTCGTTCCGCGACCTTTAGCTTTTTTTACTACTCATATTACGAGCCTTAGTGATGAATGGGTGTCATGGGTGGCAAGGATATCTTACCATCAGACGAATTGTGTGCACTTATAAATATAATTAAAAAAAGCCACTTGTACCTACACTTCTCGTACACTTACGTAGATCATTTATTCATCTAACCAATTGTCCTTTAATACGTTTTCCAACAATAGGTTACAATTCAATGAAACCTTTCATGAGCGATCCATTGCTGTTTGAGTTTACTGTTCTTTTGAGCTATGTCGGTTACCTTTGTTCTACTGCAGATGCACTCGTTATGGATTTTATCAAGCGTTCTAGTTTTGTTTTTGCTATATAATTTAATAAAAAGTAAGGTATATTCGAAAGAATCGATTCAGAAGGAATTCAGAGAATGTCAACGTTGGAGCGTCAAAAGCGTAATGTTTTATGACACGGTCTGCGAATTATTGCTATTGTCGTGAACCAAGTGAACATGAAATTTTAAGCTAAGTTAGATTAGTTAACTGGTTACAAGTAATGTAAATAGCTAGAATCCCTTAAAAAATAGAGAAAAGAAGCAAACAGATGTCCTAAAACAAACCTTATTGAAAATAATTTATCAAATGGCATTTTATATTAGTTTGTTTGTAATACCAATTAAACCCACGTTTTTAAAGATAGCCAGCGATGCCAGTTTAAAATATTTTAATCTAGTAAAGGCTATGAAGCCAATTCCCCGAGGTACAGAGGTAGAAAAAAAATCGAATATCATTAACAGTAGTGGTTGCATTTAAAACTAAACCACTTTTATTAATTAAATCGTTTTTTAAATTATTAGTACAGTAATTGAAAAAAGTTTAAATGATACTAAATAATAAACAAATTGTAAATATAGTTATTTGATTAGATAGTTTAATTAGTATTTGAGTAATAGAAGTTTTGCGTTAGTTAAAGTTTTCGGGTCTAGGTGAAGATACGATAAGAAGTACCTGACAAGATATTATATTATAATAAGATATTTTTCTTACTTAATACTTTATTTTATTTATCTTTAAGCCTATACTCAACAAAATGGTAATTTAGATTAAGCGAATAATTAATATACAAGAATCAAATAAAATTTTCCGGAAACATGAAAAATTATAGACAATGTGTTTTTCTTTTATTTTTGTTTTCGGGCTGGTGGCCGCTGTTAGCCCGAGGGCTTTTGCAGTTTCACCGGGTTGAGAGGTGACTGAGCGCTTATGGCACTCAGTCGAGACCTCTATATATGGGTAACCAGCACAAGCAGCACAGCGCGGGTGAATCTATGATTCCCGATGGGTTTGTAAGTGTCGGCACTTACAATCAAGGGGTTAGAGTGTGTGACGGCAGAGTCGATATATCGGGGGGAAGCCTGCTTCAGGTACTGAGCTATGGTTGGCAGCTTAAGATCTATATGTAGATTTTCGTTACGCAAGAACCACGGTGCACCGGTGGCCTTGCGCATGAAACGATTTTGCATTACCTAAAGTCGATGAATGTGACGCAGGGAGGTGTGCGCAAAGACGGGACTTGCGTATGTCATTATGGGTCGGATGCACGCTTTGTATAGTGTAATTTTATTACGCAGGGACATTTTGTTATTTTTATTGAGTAATGGGTGCAAACGACCTACGACCAACGCTAGTCGATTCCGTACGCGGTTGATATGTGGACCGAAGGTGAGTCTTTCATCTACTGTGACGCCTAAGTATTTGAATTTTCCCAGGGGATTGAACGTTCAAATAACTCTATAGTTGGACTATATTATATCATGGCTGCACTTTTGGCGAGGTGAACTTCGATCCTCCATTTTCGAAACCCTTTCCCTAAAGCATTGGCTGCAGGTTGGAGGCGTTTACAAATAGCGTCTGTTTTGAATCCAGACACATAGAGGCCGGTGTCATCGGCGAAAAGGTCTAGCCCTACACCGCGAGTGCGCGGTATATCGTTGGTGAAGAGTGTGTATAAAATAGTACCTAGGACGGAGCCTTGTGGTACTCCGGCACAAATGGGGTGAACCTCGGAACGCGTTCCCTCGACGCGGTAATGAAAGGTTCAATTTCGGAGAAAATCACGTATGATAAGTAAGAGTCGACCTGGCACACCGAGCTCATATAGTTTGTATATGAGCCCGTTGTATCAGACATTGTCTAAAGCTTTCGCCACGTCGAGGAAAAGTGTCCCCGTTTGGTAGCCCTGAAGAAATTTACTGAGAATTTGCTCCGTGATGCGGTGCACTTGATGTGTGCATGAATGTTGGGTGCGAAACCCGAACTGCTCATTGATTGGGGACAATGTGTGAACGCAGATCGTTCATGCAGGTTTTTATTACTGATCGTTCGAGTTATTTTGTGATTTATATTTTGAAAATTAATAATATGAGTATCTATATTAACTTATATATAATGCTACTCTGCCATTAATTTTTGTTTTTTAAACTAGTAGTAGATCAATAAACATTAAACGTAATCCACTCAAGTGTCTGTATTCGAATAGAATATATTACATATACTATAATAATTATGATTAACTAATATGTATGAACAAACATTGAATGCTGTTCGTTGGTAAGAACATACTTTAGAAGGGGTGGATCCATTTGGTTTCCTTGGACAAAATCCAATGTACGATGACCGATGTAATGTACGATGAATAATTTCACAAATTCTCAATAACATCCTAAACAAAATTAAAGAAAATTTAATTTGGACATGACGACTTCTGTCTGGTCAGCTAGTACTTAATAAAACTATAAAATGAAACGTTGTACATATAATTTAAAAAAATATATATTTATATTTTTAATATTTATTTATCTTTCTTATCAGTATGCTTATGTAATGCAAAAATTATTAGTAACTCTTTTCTTTTCTCGTCTCTTTATATATATATATATATATATATATATATAAATAAATATATATATATATATATTATATAGATATATATAACAGTCACAACTTTATACACAATTTCCTAAATGGAATAATAAACAAAATAAATTTCAAATTACAAGTATACATAAACACATGACAAAATTATATAATAATATAAAAATAAGATAAAACTTTATTTTATTTGAATATATGTTAATAAATTATTTTATGGAATGGTCCAAAACGTGGTTATATATGAGTTATTCAAGATTTAAGGTTTGGGTTGTTAAAATGTACCCTAGCAGTTAATTATACAGGGTTGTTTATTATGATATATCCGGATAGGTCAAATGACCAGACGCTCATCCAAAACCAAAATAAGCTAGAAAATGCAGCTAATAAAGTTATGAGTTTAGATTACTTTAGTTTTAGATTATTTTATATGAGCTATTTTAAGGTAAGGCTTCAAAACCACATTTTAAGTAAATAAATAAAGGCTCCCAATAAAAATATATGAAATATTACGTACAAATAACTAATTAAAAATCAACCAGGCTGATTTACAATCCTGTAAAAAAAACACCCGTTTCTAGGTAATGCTCCACATTGGCTTATCTAGATTCTGTTGATGTTGATGCTACGCCTATGCGGCTCTTACAGCTTCATCGGACACAGGGCTCACGGAATTAAGGGGTCCGTGAGCTGGTTAAGTAGTTTCTGGTTTTCTGTATGTATATGTATTTCTATTTTAGTATACGTAGATATTATGTATATTTTGTTAGTTTATAACTATTATTAACACAATTAATATCACAACATAATCTATCACTATGGAATGGCGTGATGTTGTATATTGAGCTATGAAAAATATATTTGACATTGTCTCCCTTGCGTAAAAACTGATCCCGCTTGAAACGGTCGCGACTCCCATTATGCCGAGGGTTTCGGAATTTAATGGTTATCATTTCCGCGCATAAAAGCTCCTTAGTTAAAGCTCTTTGTCAGTGTTTAGTTTCTTTTAGGTGCGTAATGGGACGGCCACGTGGCGTAGTGGTTACAGTGTAAACAAAGTGCTGACTAGTGCATCGAGGTTTGTGGGTTTCATTCACAGCTGAGACTTCTACACAGTTAGTAATAACTAGAAAGACATCGCCGTATTGGAATTAGTCCAATATCTTCAAAACACCTGTACTGTCTAATTAGATTGAAGCGTCAATAGCCTAATGGTTTAGGTTACGGTTTGCGAAAGTAAAGACCGTGGCGTAGATTCCTCCATTTGGCTATTGTCATGAAACATCTCTTAGCACATTAACCGAAATGATAGCAAGGTTAATAAAAAAAAAGATAAGTCATCGTTTTATTGGGGGAGAAAAAGCAAAATGATTATCAAATTAAAATACATATATATATATATATATATATATATATATTTAAATATACATATACATCAGTATAGCATGCTATAGTTAGTTCCCAGCTACAGCACGGATGGGGTTCGCCTATGAAAAGATCACTTCCTAACAGAAAACTATTATGGAGTATGATTGTCGTGACCCGAAGGCCCTATGTTTATACTCTATGATGGTATACATAACAAATTTCAATTCAATTTGTTCAAATTTAGATAGAAAATAATGTTAAAATTTTACAAGCCTTCGATGTAAGTCATGATTATTAGTGTATAGGGAAACAGGTCAAGAGTTTTTGAGAGCTTTTGCGTTCCAACAGTTTTACCTTTGTGTACAAGAAAGTACAAAGCTCTCATTAAAAATGTGAAAGAATTTTTTTTTGTAGAAAAGCAATTAGGGTCACCAGGGTTGCCTATGAATTTAGTTTCACCTATCCAACCACATAAGATTTCCAGCATAGAGTAAGATTAACCCAACAATATGCCATTTGGTCCTATATAGTTTCTATTTATAAGTAGATTTTTTTAAAGAAAAACGACTTACAGCAGGAGCTGACTTACATATTTAGTGTCCATAGTCTGGACTCTAAATATGTAAGGATCCGAAGACAGATCCGAGTAAAACGTGGAAAGAGACTAGAGTAAATATCACAAGCTTTCTAACTTTAGAGGTGTACGGTGGTATTCCACAGCCTACTTGAAGATGATAAAAGTGAGTAAAGGATTTATTCAATGAATTCGCAATATCAAAACTAATTTTAAAATGTAGCACATCATTGTAAAAACACAAAATCTGCCAGAGGTGGGATTCAAACCCTCGCCTCCGAAGAGACTGGTGCCTAAAACAGCCACCTTAGACCGCAAGGCCACGCCACCGGAGAGAGTAATGGTCGGAGTAAAGATTCAAATGAAAATAAATATGTAAAAAAACTTGACGAAGTAAGATATTTGGACAGAAAATGTTTAAACAATAAATCAGCTTATCATCAAAGAGTCAAAAATTGCAGATACTGAACAATAGTAGAGCCACACTACAACTAGTTTCTAGCTATGCGTCGTCATCTTCGATGCAAGATCCTAACAGAATACCAGCGTAAAATAGCATAATTCTGCTGTGTTTGGTATGGCGAGTGGAGAGATCCGGAGATACAATTACGGGTAAGAAGGCATTCGAACTCAGTCCTCGAAGTTGAAAACGCATGGGCATCATTTATTGAGAATGGGTGTGGATGTCATGAGCCGCAGTCATCACTTCATCGTCATCAAAAAATTATTTAATAAAAATTCCTATCCAATGATAAAGTGGTCTACTTGGCTACCTGCGTCACGAGTTCTGGAATCGTAAAAACCGATCGCGTCACGCGTTTGATCAATCAAATGGCTATCGGAATTTAAATCATTCCCTCGCTTTAAGGCTCCTTATTTAAAGCTCTTTCTGAAATCAGAGTAGGTGGTTGCTCAAATCAAGTCGATCGGAAAGTACTTGATCATCAACGATCTGAGCTTTTCATTGAATGCGGACGAATAGAAGGAGCTGGTACTGCGGTGCTAAGGCCCAGAGATGAGCAATTTAATAATCCTAATCAAACTAAAGATGTATTAAAAAAGTACTTCTGTGTTTATGAGAACGATTACGGGACTATAATATATCTCGCGCAGTTATTTCATCATGATAATAACCAGAAATATATCTCCTCGGTAGGTATCGACGAGTAGGAAGACATCAAAATCATTTGTGACACTGGTGTTAATCATAATGAACTACCCAAGTAAATAATTAAATTTCATTATAAGTTTAGTAGGGGATTACTCTCTTTTGATTTAGGTTTCAATATATTTTCTAATGCGCGATTTACTTGAAAGGAAAGTAATTTAACGATCGTTTTTCCAAGTTAAAAGAGCTTCTGTGACGTTGATATTGGTAAAGTTCTTAGAAATTTAATCATGTTTCGAGTGCAAAACAGACAAGACAAACTTGACAGCGATAGATTAACAAACCATTAACAAATAAACGGGTCGAATGTATATTAAATCTTAACAGGGGTCTTTGAGGCGGTAAACAATCACCGCAAATAACTTGAACGTACACATACTTGGTTAACTTTTGTTTTATAAGTGGTAGACGCTGCTATGTGTGATTTGATCAGCTCGACTGGGGTAGAATCAAGCCCATACTGAACAAGGTATAATAACAGTATAACGCTGCTGTGTTTCGTCTGACGAGTCCTGACCTGATGAGTAGAGAGAGACTATTAATACTGATTACGAAGCAATCGTAGTCTTTAGGGGTGACAACGCATCTTTAATATGATTCTTGATCGAAGATAAATGTGGGTAAAATCAGAGAACTAAATCATTTATCAACCCCAATACTCATTGTTCGAGCAATAGGAGCTGAAACCAAATATCACTTACTTTGCACACTACGTTACAAGTTTAAAATACGAAGTTCAAAAAATTATGTCCAAAAAACAAATATATCAAAGTTGCCATGAATGAATTAGATTCTCAATGAAAACGGGAGGGACTTAATTGTAAGCACGGCTTGAGCGATTGCATCAATTCTTACGTCGCCATTGAACAGTGTTACAATAGAAGTTTATATTATAACACGGGACAATGTTTAGTGTATTTTATAGAGGTTACTACGCCCAAATATACCTATGTGCAAAACCACGAATGGAAGCCATTTCACAAGAAGCTTTGATCATTTGTTAAAGAAATTTCAAACACATTTCTTTCGAAGATTCAAAATTTATTTCTCATTTTTTAACCATACTTCTATTCGCAACCACTGATATTCTTTATATTCAGTTCAAATTTCCTGTGAAGCAGTGTAATGTTGAATGACTGCCAAATACGTGACTTGTTTCAAATTTGGGAAATATTGTTTTATTCATCACGGCTTCAAAGGGTTAGTATTGGCAATGTATACGTTAGACATGGGGAACCTAAACAAGCAACGTAAGAATTTAAATATTAATTTGTAACAATTGAATAACATTTAGAATTTAAATAAAATTATAAATTTTAATCAAATGAAGTCGAAGGATGTCGTTGGCTTCGTATCGTCCGTTATGTTATTGATCTGGACGTACGAGGATCACTATTTATGAAAGGTCTCTGCATCTTTATTACCATGTTATGTTTTAAATTTTCTGTTTGAAATATTTTTAAGTATTTAGCAATTATAACAAATGCAATAACGTTTCGTATAAGAGTATAGAAGGATATTTAATTCCTATATCCATCTATTCGATTTGATCATATTTACTCTTGTGGATCCTCCAAGAGGGGATTTGATCTTGAATTTGATCCTTTTAGATTAACGGAATTGGGGTTAGCATGATTAGAAGATTCAACGTGTCCATTCACGTAATATGGAATATTCATTATTTTCAAAGGTTATTTTTATTATTTGGTTGTAATACGTTTATAGTATGGACAATATGGTGAAATATTTTACTCTTTATTAGTTATTGTTTAATTAAATTTTCATTTACGTATACAATTACAACGATTCGTCACTTTAACTGCCGACAGTAGTTGTGGGTTCTTCATGAAAAATAACTTTGCGGTTAATGCCGGAAATAATCTATTGTGGGTTAGTTATTTAACCTATAGTGGTTCATTATTTCTTACACGATTACAAAAGCTTTCCTACACGTGATAAGGAGTTAAAATTCTTTATAGTTGATATAATATCTACTAGTGTCCATCGCATCAAAAATATAGCTGGTGGATATTCCATTATCACTATATGAGGCTTCGTTCACAAGAACAGTCCCGTCTTTGCAAAGTTCCCGTCCGGCAAAATCAATAAAATATGATTCTTTCCCGACTTTGGAAATAAATGAAAAAACCAATATCAGTTGGCTCTCAGCTTAAAACAAGTTTGCTAATACTGAATTATAAATGTCTCTGGTGGATTTTACTTTTCGGTATTAAATACACAGTTTACATGTTTTAGTTAATTAGAAATAAAAAGAGGGGCTTTGATCCATGTTAGTGAAACTTTATTATCCTTTTCCATTAAAATTGATTATATTTGTTGTATATTCCTTGTGAAGGTTGCGTGGCGTATATACCTGACTGGTCCATACCCAGTCCTCGGTTTGATTCTAGGCTGAGAACAATATTTGTGTATAACAGATTTTCGGGTATGTGTATTGTATTGTAAACGTGGCCCGTGTTTTTGACACTACCTCTGAATATTCCTCTGATTTTATTGCATATTCATTATATCAGAGAAATCATCTAATATCGGTAGGGCCCTGCTGCAGTCTAGTTACACCATGAATGGGTCGGCTCGATAGGACCACGCCCTCACGAAATACGAGCGTAAAGTAGCAGCTGTTTTGACTGGTGAGTATAGAGATTCTGAGTCCCTTATCATAGTGTCGAGGCATTCCATCTAAGTCCTCACGTGTGATAATACAAAGGGCTGAAATGCAATAGGCATTACGATTCATTATCAAAGATAAATGTGGGTGTCATGGGCCGCAGAAATTATTTACCATCAGGTGAACTTAATGATATCATCTGGTAAAAGCAGAAGATATCACCGTGGTCAAGATAGATCGAGTTCGATTATACTCTATTGAGTGAAATTAAGAAATAATGTGATCTAACATGATGATGTCCATGTCATTTCTGTCTACCGCGATGTCTCATGAGCATCAAACGGTCATCGGCAAAGAGTAGATGCTTAACGCTGCAATTTCTTGTTTTCTTGTTATGTGCCATATTCCATAATTCAAGGGGGTTAGCACTGAACCTCATAAATACAGTTAATAAATGAGTTAAAAGACTTCTTAGCCCTGATGCAGTAATTGTCTTTATGATTTAATAATTTATAATTTTATTTCTTGTATCACTGTGCTAGTCATTTAGTAAAGACTTATTTATAAAAAGTCACTTATGTATTCGTAATAATCGTAATACACGGTTTCTTACTAAAAATATATATATTTATTAAAAAATATGACATGATAATTTTATAACGATTTGTTCGACTATATTGTTCTTTGTGAGTTATTTTGATATTGGGTTAGAATAACGAGTTTACGAGAAAGTAAAAAATATCGTTTAGATAATATTGTTTTCGTTGCCATCTTTATTTACACAGTCTAGACGTCTTTTTCGTTTTCAGTTGCCTTGTCAATATAATTTAGTTTTATGTGTATGCGTAATTCTACTTTATTATAGGAGTAATATTTTTTAGTGAAACGTTTCTTGAGAATAAATTACTACTTATATTTTAGAAGTATTGTTTTTGGTGAATCTTTTTTTATCTATACATACCTATATAATTACTGGCCACGATTGAGGGACTAATTCATAAACGCAAAGCTTAAACCGCTTGGGCTACAAACTTGAAATTTTGTAGCCCCAGCGGTCATGGAAGTGGAAGTGCGTCATTTTCAAAGTAAGGAACTTCATATTTCTGCTTGTGTTTCAAAATAAATGTACATTAATATCAGCGTTTTTCAAAATTTTTCTTCTCACCTAAAGACCTCTTGTCTTTAAAATTTATATGGAAAATTGTCACTTTTGGAAGAAGCATAAAATTCAATATGAAAGCTTCTTATATAAAGTTTAGGAAAAAATATTATAAATAAGTTTACATTTAAGATCGATAGATGGTGATGTGCACTGTTTGTGAATCGCGCTATGGTTTTGTTAATTGGCTTTAAGCTTTTTTGACTACTCAAACTACGAGTTTTATTTTTATATACGTATTTAGTTATCTCTCGTAGGTATTTTGTGAGTCAAAAGTCTTAGAACATCAAAAATATTGTATGCGTAAACTTTCAGCCTTTTTAATATTTTTACTAGATACATTCATAATGGAATATAAAAGAAAATTGTGGTCACGAAGGAGAGGTAGGACACGGTAGTTTCTAGCTGCAGTTTGAATGGATTACCATGACAATTCAGGTGACCATGGAGGGACCACTGCCTCACAGAATATCCGTATATGCTGCAATGACTCGTATGGCGAGTGTCGGGCAATTGGTGACCCTAGAACATAAAACATGGTAAAAGTGTACAGCTGTTCATCCAACCCAAACCCCATACAAGCTACATCATCAGCGACCCGGAATGATTCCGGGTTACAGTACTACGGTAGTAAGCGAAAATGTCGCCATAACAAATATCGTAGGTTCTCCTCTGTAGGTATTCGCCAAACCTGTTTCCCGTGGCTGAAAGGAATACCTGAAAAAATAAAATGCACCTCAAAATAAAATAAATATCATCATGGCAGTAGTTTTACGACATTATGTTACGGCATGATGTCCCCGCTTAGTTCGTTTCATCGCATAACTTACCCAAGCCCTGAATATATGTATGTAAATAAATTCATAATTATATTAGAATGTTTTTTTTGTATGTTCCGCCACTAACTCCTTCCACATTGTTCGAAGACGTTCTATAGCAACATTGTTGATTGTACATTTTTTTTCGTATAGAACTTATACAGTTAAAGCATTACTCTGATTTATTTCCATGGATAACCGACATTGTGTCGTTTCTCACGGGTATGTAATCTAAATTATATTCCATTAATTACATTTATTTAATTTTTTTCTTTTCTCTCCTTCCCTTCCCTACTTTTTCCTAATTCTATACAAGACTGAATATGCTGCATCTATTTTATTAGAGTGTTAAAACATTTTTAAAAAAAAAACATTGCTTACTCTATGTTTAAGCCACATCCTGGGTTTGATTATCAATCGGGGCCAATGGGACAACGTGGTTATAACTGATTTTCAGATTTTTGTGAAATATGAATGTGCTGGGTTTCTAAAATTAATTTCTTTCATCGCTCTTACCGTATATGCGTTACATAGAGTCACTCACTTCGTGCCCTCACCTAATCGAATATATTAAACATGAATGAAATATTCTACATGACATTCTTGTCATGGCCTGGAGGGAATTTCCTGCCATAAAACAGTGATTTGAACATCTAATGGCAAATGATTCCTTCAGTTCATGGCATCTACATTCTTCACAAGGAATCACAATGCAATGCTTTGCATTATGATTCCTTGTTGCTTTTTTACTCTTGAGGACTGACATGGTATGCCTCGTCACCAGTAATAAAGATCTCCTGATCCCTACACTCACCAGACGAAACACAGCAACATTACGATGCTATTTTATGCTGGTATTCTGTGAGGGCCTGGTCCTTCCCTAGTCGAGCTGACCCATTCATTCGGCAGTTAGAAACAAACTGCATTGTAGCTCTACCACTTCTTTCACGATACATCTTACAATCCGGTATCAAGCTATTTTGCTATTGTCATAAATGTGCAATTCCCTTCCATTTCAGCTTTACTTTTCTTTTGTTATCATTTTATTTTGTTAGCCATTTACGTCTCTGAATAAAATATAACAAAAGATCATCACTGTGGTTTTATATATAATTATATGAATATATTTATTAGAGCAAAACATGAATCGACGGACTGGAATAAGATGGCATAATATCACACAGCCGGAACGAGGTTATTAATATAGCAACTGAATTCAACAAAAAGCTATATAGTACCAAGGAATACAATATTTAGAACCCAAGTGAATGTAGCACAAACACTATTGAAAAGAGTAAGGTAAATCAAATAGATGTGAACGAAGTTTTTACAGCAATAAATAAATTGAAATTAGTAAAAGCCCTGGCTCGGCAACATCATAAATTAAACTCTAAAATTAGTTGCACCTATTCTATCTACATCCTTCACTAAACTTTTTAACTGTTTTCTAAAAACAGCAGAAAACAGAAACACCTAGCCTGTGGTCAGGATCCAATATCATACTAATTTATAAAAAAGGAGATCCAAACGACGTGGGAAATTACAGACCAATAAGTTTAATGTCTGCTTTCTACAAGCTTTTCTCGTCCATAAGTATAAGCACTACTATGGAGGCAAGACAGCCTATAGAACAAGCCGGTTTTATAAAAGGATTCTGTACTATCAAACACATCCATACACTAGAACTCCTCATAGAGAAATACCAAGAAATGCAAAGACCACTCTACTTAGCATTTATTGATTACCAACAGGATACCATCTCCCATGACAGCTTATGGAACACTTAGATCTCAAGAAGTGGAAGAACCGTACATTCAAGTAATTATAAATATACACAAGAATAGCAAGAATAGAATCAAACTTTAGGCAGCTGGTCCCTCGTTCCCCGTAAAGAGAGGAGTAAAACAAGGTGACCCACTATCTCCGAAGCTATTTATAGCAACACTAGAATCAAACATAGAGGTCTCGACTGAGTGCCATTAGCGCTCGGTCACCTCTCAACCCGGTGAAACTGTAAAAGCCCTCGGGCTAACAGTGGCCCTCAGCCCGAAAAAAAAAAAAAAAACTAGAATCAATAATTAGCACACTACTGGGGGAGATGTGGAATACAGATTTTAGGGGATTATCTAAACCGTCTACGTTTTGCAGATAGTACTAATATCGGAAAGCAGCTCTCAATTACAGGTCAAGATTGAGTCATTAAACAAAGCTAGCCAAAGCGTAGGCTTAGAAATGAATCTTTCCAAAACTATGTTAATGACTAACACCGAAAACACCAAGGCGCTAATATCGGTCGAAGGCAAACCGTTGAAATACACAGAAATATACACATACCTTGGAAAACAAATAGGGTTCAACCGACACTGCAATGACCTAGAAGTAAACCGAAGAATACAGCTGAGAGGGAATAAATACTGGAGTTTGAAGGAAATAGTTAAGAACAATCTACCAATAAACTTAAAAACAAAGACCCTGAACTCTAGTCTTCTTCCGTGTCTAACATATGGTTGACAAACATGGAAGTTCAATAACAACATGAAAAATAAGATAATCACATGTCACGTGCTATGGAACCGCTGAAGATAGAAAGATATTTAAAATCCGTCACACAAAAATTAGACAAACTACTAAAGCTACCGATGCATTAACACACGCACTTACTTCTAAATGGAAATGGGCCGGGCATGTAGCTCGTCTCCAGGGTCAGAGATGGACTAAAAGAATTACCATGTGGGAAGGCCGGGAAAGTAAATGAAAGAGAGGAAGACCTTATAGTAGATGGGAAAAAGATAAAGAAAGAAAAGAAAATAGGGGGACCATACTGGATCAAAATTTCCCAGTCAAGAGAAAATGCCTAAGACAGTTTATTTACAGCTAATTTGATTTTAATGAATCCCCAGGAAGATATCAATTCTCCTGGTTGGTTTCGGTCACGGTGATGTCTTCTGATTATTGCTACAAGATTGTGCGATTTTAAAGTGTTGTAATAATTTGCGATGCGAAAAATTACAGATGCACTCATTCGTTGTCATCTCTCTAGATGGCACAACTGGGGATTGGTGGACTTAATTTTTTTTATTTTGTATTTTACACTGAACAACCAAGGTCCTATAAGGGAATAAATTGTAAGGGCTTAAAAAAAAAAAGGTAAACATAGACTTTTAACTATTATAAAGTTAGAAGACTTTCACAAAGGAGTAATAACTATGTTTATATGTGAGATTAATGTTCAGTCACTCGGCTTTCGATTCGTTTTTTTTCTATGTACCCGAATGTTCTGTAAAGAATTACGAGCATGAACGGAATACGTTTCTTCGTAGTTTTTGAACGAGGAAGAATATAAGACAGTTGCTCATTTACCAATACTGAACAAAGCTTCGGAAAGTAATTTCTCAAATTGATACAGCGAGTAACGACTTTTCGTCCCTCCTTGCTCCAATCTCGAAGTAATTTGAACTAGAATAATTTATTTATCATTGGGTTTTTTGATTATTACGCGAATTCTGCACATTGAATGATACTAATTTTTAACGGATTTTCAGGATTTTTCGGGTTTCATCGCGTTTATTTTATACTTTTAATTCTGACGTTTACAGTGTTTACAGCGTCCTGATGTAATAAGAAGCCTTTTCGTTCCTTTTCTTCTAAACTTTTGGGACACTTATCGGGGTGTATGTGTACACTATGATGTCAGCTCATGTAACAGTCTGTACTATTATCTCTTTTTTCCGTTAATTGCTCATCCACTGGTAGAGCAATGTCTGTTACATTCTTTATTTATATACTGGCCGTTATGTAGTTAACTAACAAACTAATAAATATTTAATCATGTTATAGTAATACATTAATTGATAATTTCCGTATATGTACTAATATAGCTATAAATGTGTGCAGAAGACGCGACACGAAGTGACACGATGCGATATGACGCGACACGAGACGATGCGATGCGACACTAAATGACGTGAAACGTCACGGTGTGACGCCATACGACGTCATGCAATACACGAAAAATATCGTACAATGCGGAAGCACGGCGTTTTACGGTACGTGTTTGCTTAAAAGTTCATATCTAAAGTACAAACTTTTAATATATAAACAAATCTAATATTTTCCTTAACCTTGGATTTTCTTTAAAAGAAATCTAAATTATTTGTTTTTATCCCGTAACAATCTCTTCTCACGCATTGCGGCATTTGTTGCTATAATACCTAGGCTACGAGGGAAGGTTTTGGTCACGTTCGTCCCGTATGCCGTTTACTGTTTTGAGGGTGACAAACGAGCACACATTTCACGAGACATTAAGGGAGAAGCTTCGTTTCACGACATAGTTCTAGTAGTCTAAGACGCGGCAAGATCAATTGCGCGGGTTATGTTATAGTGCCTTAAGCGCGAAATCACAGAGACATTCACCCGTCATCACCGTTTTTTATTTTATTTTAGTTTCGGGAAAAGCCAACGCTTTCCCGGCCTGGAAGGGACAACGACGGGTGATATCGGACTTGCACCGACTTAAACCTCACGGTGGTCGCAGCCAGCGCTGCCAAGGCGTAGCGGGGTCTATGTAAGGAACGCAATCGCAACCCCTGCGCTTTTCCGGGATAGACCGTCCCGGGGGCGTGCGTGATGATTGCACCCGCATAATCCTCGCGGAACTATTACGACGACACGGTACCACTTCGTGCTATCGTCGATGGGTCCCTCCTCAGGGTCGCTAATATTGGACGGGTGGAGTCACCCATGCCCTACTTAATTTGATGTAATGTGTGTGCGATGAGAAGAAAAGGAGATTCAGACAATAAAGGACACAACGCAACCAGAGCCAATTTCCAATAATTAATAATACACAAAATTATTCTGCGAATAAAAACCAGCACCCACCGGACGTGCTCATAGGATTCATGATCCCTTTAAGCTAGGACTGCGGTCGCCCAGTTTTACCCAGAAAATGGGATATCTGTTGAAGGGTCCCTCTCTCCCCATGTACTAAAAAAGTTGTATTAAAATACAACTTTTTAGTTGAACTTAGGGAAAAGGTGTTTGCGTGGTTAAATAATAGGTTAGTGAAATTCAGAAATCGTGCCTGTAATACTATTTGCAAAGTTTGATTAGTTTACCGGGGTAACCGCAACAGAGCTATTATTAAAGTTAATTGCTAGATTTAAACTTTCTCTTGGATCTCCAGTTCTTTCGTGCCGTTCCTCAAATAGAAATAGAGCGAGTAGTAAATTTGTTGTAATTTCCTTGAGTACCAATTTACTGTGACTCGTGACATAATTTCAATTATATCACCGATCACGTAATTTGTTTCTAAGTTCAAGTCGTTAGTATTGTATAGATTATAAAAAAAATAATAATAATTGTTTCGTTTTATTAAAAATGAGACATGATTCTTCACTGCTGACCTCTAATTCACCTAGCTAGTTATTTATTACATTATAACGTAATATACTCGATATTTGTCTACGTTGCTTAGAATACACAACATAGATATACGCAGTACAATGGGGGTAACTGACATAGCTCAAAGGATCAGCAAGAAAGAGCAATGGGCTGGCAATTTTGCCGATAGAACCGATAACTGAAGGGGAAGAAACTTGGTAACACTTGGTAGAGAGACGGCCTAGGCAAGTTTGCGATAAGTCAATGGATACAGGTTCTAGGTTAGGTTAGGTACTCAGGACTTTACGCATTTGCTACTCCTCTGGTGTCATCACTTACTATTAGCTGCATGCTCGTTTGCTACCTATACCGCAAAAAAAATATCAATAAAATCCCAATAACAATCCCATCTCAAAGTACTTTATACCCAAAAATGAATAGTGTTCTGGTCTATAATTCACCGTTCACTTTATTTATTGTGCAAACCATGTTTACGTTTCGGTAATTAATATATTACAGTATCAACGAGTTGAATTTGTTTACCTTTATTTTTCTCTTTCAAACGTAATATGTACATAAATTACCATTATGTATACAAAAAGCATTTGAGTCCGATATTGTGATACCTAAAAGTGCAAGTTTTCCAAAACTATTGTAGAGTTTAATGGATCACATTTTTACAGTAAGTACTGTTTAGTTGAACTCAACAATAATACTTGAAAAGTATTATTATTGTAATAACAGCTTTAAAGCTCCACTCCGTGGTGTGTGCTCGAACTCCTTCACTCCATGGTGTGTGCTCGAACTCCTTCACTGCGTGGTGTGTGCTCCAACTCCTTCACTCCGTGGTGTGTGCTCGAACTCCTTCACTCCGTGGTGTGTGCTCGAACTCCTAGTTCTTCCTACTTGTAAGGTTTCACTGTTTACATAGGTACATACATACACAACAATTTCGAAGAAACAATAGCCAATATTGAAAACTTTATATAAAATAACAAAAACATTTCTTCACATAGTAAAATTCCAATGTTTAATAACATTTCACATAAATAAATTAAACCACTAATTAAATGACTAATAGTTCATATAATAAATTTTAACCTAACACTACTAAATCAGTATATTTTTGCAGGCTCTACCACAGTGAGGGATCTGGAGACTAGCATTGTATTCTTAGTCCTCAGGATTGAAAACCCAAGTGCATCTTGAATGATGGTTAAGGACGGGTGAGATGATGTAGGCCACTGTCTTTACTTACCATTATAGCATAATTGTGTCTTCGTTTAACATCTCTAATATTTCAATGAATAATTCAATGGTTAAATAAACGGTAAAATGTTTATGTATTGAATTCATTTGGTAATTAAACAAAACTGTGTAGCAGAGATTACCGTTATTCATAAACTAAATAATCTAGTTTTTTTTATATATTTTTATTATTATTTTTTTTGATATATTATTTGTTAAAAAAAATGCTAGATTTGCTATTAACATTTATAACACTCTGGTTAACAACTCCAATTAAGCTTAAATGCTTGTGCTGGATAGTTCACGACAATAGTGGAATGGTGGATACGAACAGACGACCTTCATTTTCCACCATTAGCCTATTGACGCTTTATTGATCGGAGACTACGTTAGCATCGGGTAAGCAAAGTGCTATGCACTTAGTTGCGGTGAACAAGTAATTGATCAGTTCGAATTTCAGACAGTATACAATTAAATCTAAAAGGTTCTGATTTTGAAGATTTTTACGGTGGTAGAGTCAAACAGAAGCTAGTTTCTGGCTACAGCGACGAGCCAACAAATAAGCCTATTGGCGAAATATGTGTCGTGAGCGCATACATCTCTACGATCGCCGATTGCGCGCCCCTTACACACTACCAATTCTTATAAACCAATTTTAATAGTAGAGCTACGCTGCAGTTTGTGTCTAGCTGCGCCGTAAATGGCTTTATTCGATCGAGGATCACACCCTCATTGAATATCACAGTATAATAACAGCATTAAATAACACTGCTTTTGCCGTTTGGTAAGTGTAGGGAACCGAAGATACTCTTCACTGATGACGAGACGTTCCATGATAGTCCTGAGGTACAACAAGGTGACGACGTATCTGCATCACGATTCCCTATCGAGGAGGAACCCCTGGAACCCCTTGTTCATAAACACCCCTAGTGTTTGTGAAAAGGGACCGCATGGACCGCAGGGATTCCTTACCATCAGGTGATCTGTGTGCTCGTTTTAACCATCAATAGAATAAAAAAAAATGTATAATGAACAGTGCTTAGTTGGCCAATGGAAAATTGTCGGACTATTTATGAAGCCATGGGGCATTGATATGAAAGATTGTACAACCGCTATAAAATTTTAAAGCTGAAAATTACATTTTCTTCTATTACAAAATTAAACTGTATTATTATTTTATAACAAAATACCGCAAAAAGGGTGAAATTCACCTTATAACTTAAACAAAGGCGCCGTAAAACAGAAAAGGATGAAAATTGTTTCAGAAATATTACGCGAAAATTATATGGAAATTCTTTAATTTCTTGTCTTTACCTAATTATTCTGAATCCTAATTACATCGTATTAGGTTATTTTAAACAGTTACAGAAAATTTATAATAAAGCACAATAGCCTATAGTTTAGAGGACGGTGTGCAAAAGTTAACGTCACAGATTCAAATCCACCATTTAACTATTGTTGTGACTTCAGTAATCAATTACCGTCAGGTATGACCGAAATGGTTGAAAAAAGCTCAATTAAAAAAAAACTACTTCTATCTAATTTATTAGTCGTTTCTAAATTAGATAGAAACATGATTCGTTATTTATTTGATTACACTCAATCAAAGATTTAATATCCACATACGCTATCCCCCTGAGGTCTAAGAAGGAATTCCAAAACAGCATTCAGGGTCATACTGGTATTCTGTTTGAGAGTGGTCTTACCCCGTTTCAGTCAATCCATTCACGTTGCTGAAAAAAATACACTGCAGCGTATCTAACACTGCCAGCACCGCAAGATAAGTAAATGTAATTTTACCCTATAAGGAAAAGTTTTTACAAAGCCGCTTACTATGCACGTTACCTAGAAGAAAATGAACGTTACTTAACACTGAAATATTCAGTGTATATGTATGTCATGGTATTAAGTAGTATTAAAAAATGAATGTAGATGCCGCTGCTTGATTTAAAATAGCGCTGTAATTAGTCTCGCCGGGAATATATATATAAACTAACAAATATTAAATTAGCAGAGTTCGCTCTCAGGCGCCCTCGAGTTAGAAACTCGCGTGCAGGGTAGCCTGCGGCCCATGACATCCACATTCATTCATGAAGCAGCGTAGCCTTACCACTTTTAAAACACAGAACACAGGTTTGAACACAGTTCCGGCACCAATGAATTGTTCAACGCGATTTGAAACGCTGATACACCACGTTCTCGTCGGTGAAGTAATACATTGTGAGGAAACCTGCATGTCTAAGAAATAATAATAATAAAATAAATTTTTCAGAGACATGTGAAGTCCGCCAATCAGCAATGACGCCGCGTGATGAATTATGCACTAACACCCTCACTAGAGAAAAGGTTTATGCCCAGAAGTGGGATTTATATATATGGTCTGTTTTTTTTACGATCTTGAGCCACCTGCATCTTGCATTGGTCGTCTTTCCGTCTAGTACCAATAGTTAAATATATATTTAGTAAAAACTTATTGGAAAATTCTTAAGAATGTAGGTCAACAATTATTTTCACAATACAACTATTTCCAGACGAACACTATTACAGTATAACACATATCTCATTCATTATTACCTTCTTTAAAATGTTCTAATATAAATTCATATTTAGAGTGAAAAGTAAGCAATAACCAGGCAATCATAACTCGAATAAAATTGGGTTAAATTAACTGTAAAAGGTATTCTCGGGCCCTTTGGAGAGCGATTGGTCGTTGATTCGCTTTTAATGTCGTTTCTTACGAATTCTATTTAATATTTTATTATCACCTTTTTAAATAACGTTGCCAATTTTTCACAGTACATCTACTTCATTGCACTCCTTATACTTAAGCCAAGGAGTTCGGGAGCAGACTACCGTAAGCTAGTGGATTTCCTTTTTTTTGATTACATTGCGAGTCACAAACGAGCACACAATTCACCTGATGGCAAGTGATGACATCCCAGCCATGACATCTACATTCATCCTTGACAAGTAATCATAATGCAGATGCCTTATCACCCTTAAGGACTGAAATGGAAAGCCATGCTTTACCAGTAATCAAGGTCTCCAGATCTCTGCACTCATCAGACGAAACATAGCTACATTTGCTGCTATTTTACGTTGGTATTCTGTGTGGGCGTGGTCCTAGACCAGTCGAGCTGACCCATTTATTCTGCAGCTAGAAACAAAATGCAGTGTAGCTCTGCCACTGTATGCTGGAAACAAAGCGGTAGAGCTACCGCTGTCAGCTGTCTCTCATCATCATCATCACAGCCTGTCCCTATGGATATTTGTATTTATGTATTAGTAGACTATTCCACTGCTTAACATAAGCCTCCTCCTATAGATTGCCACAAAGCACGATCCTGAACCACCTTCATACATCGACTTGCATAGGTCGTTGGTCCTTCACAAGTGGGGAGCCGTCCTACACTGCGAGCACCAGTCCGAGAGTGCCACTCAAGGACTTTTCTTCCTCATCGGTTATGGGTCTTAGGAGCTACCCACGCTCTACTCCGGGTGTCTACGTTCAGTATTCTATCACGCAGCGAAACACCGAGCATAGTCCGCTTCATAGCCTAGTAGCTTTCCCTATTTCGAACATTATAACAAAAAACCTATTTGGCGAATGATATTTTTGAATTTACAATCATATAAACTGCAGTGTAGCTCTACCACCGTCAGCTAGAAACAAACTGTAGTGTAGCTCTACCGCTGTCAAGAAAGAACTATCGTTGGTTTAGTGTAGTTAAGTTCATAATATAATAATCATATATTATAAATTAAATATAAGGGTCAGCCTTATTTGAAATAAATGTATATAAATAAATAAACAATATGTAATACACTGAATATATGCAGTAGATAGACCATCAGGCGGATGCGTCGCGAGCCATGGGTTCGATTCCATTAAGTTCCAGCGGAGGAACAATATATATGTACAAATTGTTGGGTTTCGTATTTGGGTATGTTGTATACATATATTCCGGGTACATCTGCACATGCATATTATTTATTTATTTATTACTTATTTCTAATATGTTATATACAATATCATCTTCTTTTACTTCAGGTTCTTAAACCTTTTGATTTGTGAGAACCCTGCACATTCTCGCTGAGTAGTTTACAATTTTTTTTGCAACATATACATAGCCTTACATGTTGCTGCATAAACTAAGGACTTGAGACATTAGAATATATATCTAATTGTGTTAAGCGTGGTGTGTTAAGTTATATATATTCTTTAAATATTTATATATATATAACATAGTATAATATATTGTTATAAGTTTAGATTAGTTAATTTATCGATGAAATATGATTTTAGTTTAGATTTAATATTTTTCTCATTTATCGAATGTCTAATATTATTTGGTATTTCGTTAATCAATGTCGGTGTCAGGTATTGTGCTGTGCGTTTACCGTAAAAGTTTTTAGCTCGTGGTACACATATTTTGTTTTCTGTTACACTTCGTGTGACTTTTTTGTTTTTGCAAGGATTAAGTATTTCGTAGTTAAAGTATTGTTACACTAAAACATTGTATTTGATTTTTTCGTGAAGGTATTACTATATACTACAAGTGTGTCTCTCTGTGTTTGCGCTAATGTTTACGGCACTATAAAATAATCTGCGCAGTTGATGTCATCTGGCAATAATTACAGATATCGCCGTGGTCGAAATAGACCTGGAGGGTATCATCATCGTCATATACGTTTAGTGATATTAATAATAATAATAAATCGTATTACCTTAAAGGAATATTCCTTGAAAGTCATTACTAATTAACATTTATTTATTAATCAAGACTTAATTTTACCAAGTCTGGGCTTTCTTTATCCTTTTGATTATGGAAAATGAATAATGGATATTTGGAATAAAAGAAATTTGTGACTGCTGACGACAGAACAAAAGCTTAATGGCTTGTCCTGAAAATGCGTTAACAGTGATTTTAATTGAAATTATTTTTGATTTCATGTCAATATTGCTTAAAACTCTTAACGTTTTTCATTTAAAACGTGTCGCGTTTAATTTCAAAGTCCGCTCAATTAAATATTACTGAATTCCTCTGAAATGTAATATTAATTTTCTATAACTGTATATTGTGATGTTATTATCATTGTGATTTTTGTGAAAAAGGGAAAATAATTACTCAATGTATATTTGTTGACATCACATCAAAATATTGCCGCCATGAGGTTTTAAACGTTTTATTAAATTAATACCCATTGTACGTATCTAAGTAAAGAATTACAAAAGTCAGCAAAAAGGCTGTCACAGAAAATAGCTGAGGTTAAAGCAAATCTTACATAGCGATAAAGTTGCGCTTATCGCTACATAAGGATTAAGATTTAAGATGCGGGATATCTACGGGCTTGTTAATATGTATTGCTTTACTGCAGACCTTGGAGGTTTCTCGATGTACGGCGGGTGTGGATTCATATCTAGTGTTCTAGAAAGGTGACCTTTCTAGAACACTAGTTCATTTATAAGGGCAATTTGAGCGATGATGGGGCCATTTGATCATCTTACGAGCTACAGTGCGAAAGAACGATTAATGACACGCGATACGATTCCGGCATTGTATTGCGGAGATTGCACCTATATTGTAATTAAGATCTTTACTCAGATTTTTATTCTCTTTAGTATTAATTTCTTTGGCCGTTATAATAACAGGCAACTGGACAAGTCCATTCTTTTATTTTGTAATGTAGATTATCTGACGATAAGCAGTTCTTGCTCGTGACCGGCTTCAGTAAACAATTTAAATGTAGTAGTGTTGCCACCTCTGAAGAATTTATTATATACAATTCCTCTTCAAAGGTCGTATCACTGGCAATTAAGAACAGCACCGCTGTGCCATTTTATTTGTATTTATAAGCATTTAAAGTAATGACTGCATTGATTTTAGGCATTGTGTCGAATCAAGTTATTGAGGATTCATTTAAATTCACCCTCAACTAAGATTAAGATTATCAATTCGTCCTCATCATCTTGATGGTTGGCGATATCACAATGCTGATTTATGCAGAATTCTCTGCCACAAAAATCTACTCTGTGGAATCAGTTGTGTATCCGAACCGAGACGATTTACGGACGTTTTCAATAACCTAACTACGGTTACAGTTTGCGTTTCACATTCATGGATAAGTTCTATCGATCTGTAACGAACCATGGATAGCTTTACGTTCTCGCCTATCTAATCCTCTCAAAACGTTCCGTTGTGCTTTATTGGGTAGCAAGGTTAAAAAGAAAGTGCTAGGTTAGTAAAAGGGTTATAGGTTAGAAAATTAAGAATTTTAAATAAGATTTAGATTTATTTAGTAATTCAATGTTACATTTTAATATTATAAATAGTTATGTAAATACAAGGCTTAAATAAAAAGTATGCATATAATTTATATATTTCTTTTATTTATCTAAAATTGTTATTTATTAATAACTGACGTTCTGTTATATATTCAGAAGTTATGTGTAGTAGATCTAAGTCTGCAGTTAGCTGTAGCACGTAGGTGGGCAGGATCGACCGGTGAAACAATACCCTCTCATAGAAAATCAGCGTGAAGTGGGGGCCTCCTAGAGGCCACCGCGTTTCGACTGGTAAGAGACGCCCTTATCCCTCTACCTCGGGGCCCAAATAGCAACTGGCACTTTCATTATACTACACGTATCGCAACAGATTTTCTAGGGACTGTTGCGTTGCGTGTGGGAATGAGTATCAGTTGGCCCCTTCCTGTCTTTTTATTCCCTGTCACACAATTCCTCACCCTCTGTGACCTTTCTCCTTCCCTTTCCTTGGAAGGGGTGGGCCCCTTATGCTCTTTTTGTGATGGCGACGAGTGATACAAATAAAATACCCCAGGAGGGTACCAGTCTCTTAGAGACTGGAGATTCCCTCTCTGAGTGAGAGCGAGAGATGCTATCCTCTCGCTCTGGCTCAGGCTGCCCATCGTGTTCTGGGGGGGCACATCAAGCGTCGTTTATCGCAGCTGCTGGGTGCAAACTGAGCCCAATCACGAGGAAGTACCCCTCCACTTTAGCAGTGGATTTTTCTAACATCAGGGGACTTCACTCGAACTTAAATGCCGTCCACCACCATCTCGAGACGGAAAGGCCAGACTTACTTTTCCTGACGGAGACGCAGATTTCCTCCCCGACGGACACTTCATATCTAAAGTATATAGCCTGGAGCACTTTTTTGTGCCACGCGCCGGCGTGTGTGTGTACGTCAGGGAGGGAATTTTTTTACCGTAGGCTCAGCAGTCTTGAAGGCAGAGACCTGTCGATCCTTTGGGTGCGCGTCGATTGTGAGGATCACATTCGCGTCTACGCGTGCCTTTACAGGTCTCATAGCGGAAATTCGGAAATTGACCGGCTCTTCGAGCACCTGCAGGTGTCCACTGACAGAATACTTGAGCAGATTCCTACCGCAGAATTTGTGGTTTTGGGCAACTTTAATGCCCACCACTCTGACTGGCTTGGGTCAACACGTACTGACCATGCGGGAAGGTCTGCTCACGATTTTGCCATTGCCAATGGCCTGACGCAGATGGTACCTTCTCCCACACGTGTGCCGGATGTGGATGACCATTCGCCTTCCTTATTGGACCTTCTGCTGACCTCTCGCCCCGAACCTATTCGGGTATGGGTCGATGCTCCTCTCGGGTTATCGGACCATTGCCTAGTTCGGAGCGTGGTGCCTCTCACCGTCTCGTCGCAACCACTTCCATCTGGTAGACGACGTGTTTGGCACTACAGGTCAGCAGACTGGGACGGGATGCGCTCTTTCTTCGCATCCTACCCATGGGGGCAGATTTGCTTCAAGTCAGAGGATCCTAGCACCTGCGCTGATTCGGTTGCCGGCGTCGTGCTGCAGGGCATGGAATTGTTTGTTTCTAGCTCAGCGGTGCCTGTCGGTGGCAGGTCTCGTCCCTGGTTTGGTGGGTCCTGCCGTGACGCACATCGTCGCAAGCGGGAATGCTACCAAGCTTGGGCTAGGGCAAAGTATATGCATATTTTACAGAATTTACAATGGGTTCCAAGGTGAGTGTTCCAAGGAGTTGTTCAATTTAATAGAAGCCGCTGATTTTCGCAACCGATCGTCTCGCCGGAACTATCATCCGCACCATCTGGATGGTTGGCGTTCCACTACAATGCGTTTTAAAAACAGTTTTCTGCCACGCACAGTAAATCTCTGGAATTCGTTGCCATCAGCGGTCTTCCCCAACAACTGCGACATTGGGTTATTCAAGAAAAGAGCATATTCTTACCTGAAGAGTAGGCAACGCACTGGCGTCGCTGGTGACCGTGGGCGGCGGTGAATCACTTACCATCAGGTGACCCGTCTTGCTCGTTTGCGTCTAAGCTGTTATAAAAAAAAAAAGGATAATTATCATGAAGTATTAAATTATTTTCTTCTATTATTATCTACTATAGTATTCCATTATTTACTAAAGTTTAAAATTTTCCTATAGAAAGGCTTCCTATCCGTCGTGTAATCGCCCGATGTTGACGGATAAGAGATTGCCGTAACTACAGTTAGCCCCCAACTATCGGGAAGTCACTCAAAAGTTTTATTGAAACGCAGGTAGGAGTCATTTGTATAAGCGCTCTATCTCTAGTAGGCTATCCGTCCTCCTGTCGATAGATAGATAACTTCGATAGGAAATGCTATCCGTCGGTAGGTTATTGGAAAGTAGAATAAAAGGATAGATTTGCTTATCGTGTGTAGGTGAAACTAAGGATAGATCGGTATTGGAAACTCCAAGAAAAGCCTACACCTTTCTAAAAGGCAATCTAAATCTACTACTACTCTGGTGTTGCGGATGTTTATGGGCAGCTGTGTGTTTAATTTCCATAAGGCGAGCTCCATGCTCATTTGCCAAATATTCCACAATAAAATGATATGCACATTTATTGCCATTCCCTAGTTTTAGGTTCGTATGACTCGGTGCCCGTAATTGGGTTACCGGAACATAAGTGTATGGGTTACGTCTAAGACGAGATATTTTTTGTACAAAAGTGATTTATTATAATATAAATAGCAAATGAAAATGCAGCATATCTAATAAGTAAACACTTTCACCCATGAACATCCAATAGCAAAAGAAAAGAGGTTGCAGGTACGTTGCCAGCTTTTAAGAAAGGAGTAGACTTTTGAAGATCCTGTGTCAGCTCAGAAATACCGTTGGCGACAAATTATTCCACAAAATTGTCGGTTGCGGTAGAAAACTTCGTACGTACAAAGCGTACACTGATGGATCGCCATACATCAAGGTGGTGAATATTGGAACATTGTAGGTATAAATATTTCAACGAGATAATGATACCTTATTGAGGTATGACTTAAATTAAAAAAAAGAAAAGCTTTATTGTGCGTTATTAAGTATTTTAACAGTGGAGTACGGACGGATCAGGCCCTCACAAAACTTGAAATAGCAGCATAGCCTTGCTGTGTTTCGATTGGTGAGTGTTCTTGTCCTCCGTGGTAACAACGTATGTACGTCTTGGATTATTGATGAATGTCTGTAAAAATTTAACATTCAATCTTAATGATTCTAATTGTCATACTCCAAACATTATCCCGTTTTTATATATCACCCCTGGTATATATACATATCAGAGTAATATGATATAGATTTAACCTCTGAAATGTATAATAAGTATGCTGTTGGTGTGTTTTTAAAATGAATAGATGAAAGACATCACGAACAATACAATAATTATATGATTTTATTGAATGAGAAAAGCAAAACATAATGCGGTATTCGTAAAGATTTGAATATAACAAATCAAATAGGATTACTTTCACTTCATAATTCTCTGAAACGCTCGTGTATTTTTCGAAGGGAAATCTTTGAGAGTTTGTTGGTTTTTAAAAGAAGTATTGGATTCAATAAAACACCTGGTAAATTTTATTGTATAATATTGTCCGTGTCTTTATTTAATTTTCTAAATTCTAAGAAAATGTTTAGTGGAACGATTTCTTTTTTTTTTCACTTTATTGTAGCTCAGTGTCTAATCGCTTGATTTTAATTCGCGGTACGCAAACCGAGGTCGATCCCTGGTGACGGCGCCAATGAATTTTTAATCGCTATATTTTGTGTCGCTATGTTTTGTGTGTACCTCATGCTTGGCAGTGAAGCAGAAAATCGTAAGGAAACCTGATGAATTATTAAAAAAAATATATGTTCGGGACACATGTGAAGTTCGCCAATACGCTTTGGAGCCGGATAGTGGGCTATGATGCTCTGACGTCCTCTCTAGAAAGCAGGCCTGTGTCCAACAGTACTATGATGTTGACCATTAACAGTAGGCTGTATTTACGAGTACGTTAATAGGTTGCTAAGTTCTTTCCGTTTTAATTTTTTTTTTAAGGTAAATTTTTCAATACATATTATCATTTTTAATCGATTATGTATTCCCCTTTATATTTACATCTATCTAACACCGTTCAAAAAGATTTTTAATACCACATTAGTAGAAACCCAGTTCCTAAAAAAAGAATTCTGTAGAATGTGTATTCTCAACGTCATTACCGGTGACGAGGCATTCCTTCTCAGTCCTCACGCATGTGCATTATATAGATGTTATGGGCTGCAAGAATCATTTACCTTCAGGTGAACTGTGCGCTCGTTTGTTGCTCTCAATGTAAGAACAAAAAAAATACTGTTATTTATTTGACAAATAATTTTATTAATATAAATAAAATTAGGCAGGGATGTAACGTAGAGCAATACGTAATATTCTTATTTGCATTACGTGTCTAGTTTTCTATATCATGATGACCTATTTAAATACAAACTTTGTATTTAACAAACGAAACGTTGGTTTTTATCAAAGAAAGTCATGGTACAGGAAAAAAACTTTTAGAAAGCGATAAAAATTTCCTTGTAAGACCGTTCCTTAGAAATGTAAATAAGCTCATTTCAACGAGTAAAAAGTGGATTTTGTGGCCTGTGTTTTTTTCCGAACAAAGAAAAATTTAAGCAACTTCTGAATACCACGAAGGTACATATAATGCTTTAGGTCTTTTAAAAGAAGATTATGAAGAAAAAGTGTTCGATTTGTACATATTTTATTGTGAAAGATTTTTTTTGTATATTGTAGTAGTAATAGTAATTATTATAAACATAGAAATACACCAGTAATTTGAGACTAAAAGATCATCTATGTATTTACTTTCTTTTTTTGTTTCAAGTTTTCATACTTTAAGGTTTCTATATCGGACCAAGTTTTGTGGTAGTGTCACTTAGGATTAGGTTTTCAGCCTACCACTGTTAGCCATTGTCTAACTATACAACAATGTGTTTCTGGCTATTGTATGAATGGGGGGCTAGGGGGAGGTCCACGCCCTAACCGAAAAGCGTAAAATAGAAACACAACGATGCTGTTTCGTTCGGTGGGTCCTGGAGTCCTTATTACTTGTGATGAGGTATTCGATTTTAGTCCTAAGGAGTGACAATGCATTTACTATGCTTCCTTATCAAGAATGTATGTGGATTTTTTATCGCGTTTGTTATCCTCAATAGGATTAAAAAAGTTTGAGCTTACTTAGATTAAGTAATGACAGTTTTATATATTTATTGTCCCATTCGATTCACGTTATTCAGTTGCTGAAATATATGTTGCTTGTTTATGCACTGGAGTTCTCTCTCCTTTTTTATTTATTTATAGACCTCTATACGTATATACAAACAATCGTATTGAACAAAATAATTGTCGAAATCATCAAAATAACTGGACTCATATTTCATCAGTCCACTGCTGGACATTGGTACAAAACACCAATCAAACTTCCTAAATTATTATTCCCAACACATTGCAATGTTGGAAACAATGACATCATAATGTCCTCAAAATTTTTAAGATTCAATAAATAAAAATATATAGGACAGAAATAGGACCGCCTAAAAGTTGGTGAGAACTGACATAAGATATAATGGTAGCCCAAGCAATTTTGTTTGTGACGCCCTCGCCCAAGGAGGTTTTATGGTAATTATTATTTTTGTTTGATCTGATTTAAGCGGGCATCGAGTAACTGCGAACGGTCGAGGTGTCTTTTTTATATACATCTTTTTTTAAATATACTGTATTCTATGATTTCCTCTTAGGTATAATTAACAAGTGATTTATATAAAATTATTAATTATACTCCGTTAAATACACTAATTACCTCTAATTATTGTAGACATCCTAACAATATTGAGAGAGAAGCTTTTAAAAAAATTCAAGAGATTAAAAAGGATAGGAGAGATCTGAGGGAAAAATAGATGATTTTCCAAAGATTTATTGATGATCCGGCAACATATCACCATCCAAGGTAATAAATTTGTTCCTGTTCCAACATTCGTATATCACTCTGTAACATAACGGATGCTGCATTGCCTACGAGAGTGTTCTTATTTGTTTTTTTTTATAGTATTGAGGAGGACAAACGAGCGTACAGTTGACCTGATGTTAAGTAATTCCAGCGGCCCATGTAATCCACTATAAGGAATTGTAATACAGAGATGCATTATCATCCCTGAGGACTAAGATGGACTAGACCCTCACAGAATACCGGCGCTAAATAGAAGCATAACACTGATTCATCATTATTACTTTTTTTTATAGAATTGGTGGCAAACGAGCAAGCAGCCCACTCGATGGTACCGCCATCCATGAACTTCCGCTACACCAGAGGGTTGGAAGGTTGGAGGGCCTTTAAGAAAAGAGTTCGGCTCTTGAAAGTCCCTAAGTCTTATCGGTTCGAAAACACCGCTGGCGAAGCTGATTCCACAGAGTAGTTGTGCGTGGCGGGAAATTTCACGTGAAGCGCACAGTGGCGGATTGCCACCCATCGGGACAATTAGGACTCAGCGGTTGGAATTAATCTGAACAACTCCTCAGAACACTCCCCATGGTAAATTTGGTAAATAATGCATAGATCGATGCAACATCTCTTCGCAATGCCAGTGAATCAAGCTTCAAATATATCAAAATAAATTATAATTTAAATTATAGATTTATTAATATCAAAACTTTAACATCCAAAAGTTTTAAAAAAATCCGTTACAAGACACGAACCATTACAATATAGTATTGACGCAAAATATTCATAATATTTCTTGAATATGCTACTAACTGAATATTCTCGATATAAATTTGAACCGTTTACATGCTTGGATCCAAAGGAGGATGCGAGGAGAAAAGTATTTCAATCAAGAAAACGTCAGTCATGCAATAAATTTACTTTTGAAGCGAAGGTTGTATTTCGAAGTATTGCAGATATCTAAAGTTCGAATTAAACACTCGGACCTATCGTAATAACTAAATCAAAGAGATTTTTAAACGCGCAATGTGATTAAATAAAATATTATCTCAGGACATCACTAAGAGGCCAGAGGCCTTCCCCAGATGCTGCCACAAAACGCTACCCTGAGCCACCTCTATCCATCGAATTGCCGCAGACAGGTTATTCATCTAGTGGAGGTCGTCTTACGATGCGATGGAAAAAACTGGGTTGCCACTCGATAATTGTGCTTTATCTATTATTAGTGCTACGAACTATATGGCCGGACCATGGCTGCCTTAGCTTATTGATCCTCTGAGCTTTGCCTGGTACCTTAGTCTCACTGTGGATAGACATTCACATAGATCACGATTCTAAGTCGATCTCTGAGAGAAACACACCGAGCATAGCTCAGTGACTTAAAGCTACCTCATACGGTGAAGGACCAAAAATGATTATATATATTTTTTTATATCATTGAGCAAAAAAACGAGCACACAGTTCATCTGGTGGTAAGTGATTCCTGCGGCCCACGACATCTGCATTCATCATTGACAAGGAATCATAATGCAGATGCCTTGCCACCCTTGAGGACTGAGATGGAATGCCTCGTCGCCGGTAATAAAGATCTCTGGATCCCTGCACTCACCAAAGGAAACACACGTGGGGCCGGGGTCCTGCCCCGGTCGAGCTGACCCATTCACTCTGCAGCTAGAAAGAAACTGCAGTGTAGCTAACCACTGTTATGACGTACTTAAGCAATCTATTATTTTCATGTGTGGTGAAAATATAAATAAGTCAATATATTAATAAATTAATACTTTATTGATAGTAATATCTATATATGTTACGGTGGTAGAGCCAATCATAAGCTTTTGTTGTTGCGCGAATGACCCAGCTCGACCGGGGTCTTCAGTCTCACAGTTTCTAAATAAAATAAATAATTGTTTATTTACTATAGAATTGTCTCCTAAGGGAAATTTTAGCACTTTCATTCATATACGACAGAAAATTATTGCGTGTTATATGACAAAGATATATACTAAAAAATTTCATAACAAACTTATTATGAACAAGTACAGCGATGTTTCGTGTGGAGCAAATAAAAATAAATTGATGCAGTGGCTTGGTATAATATTCTAAAATGGCAACAGATGTGACAGAACCTAACCACGTCATTCAGTGACTGAATTTTATTTTGGAAATTTAACCTATAAATTATTTAATGTTTTTTGTTTGTGTTAAATTAACAATATAACCAATTAAATAATAATTTCGTTCCTTTTAAGTTTTTTCTATTGGATTGTAAATTACTCAAATCTGACGATTACCTCACCGACAGTACATTTTATAAAATTATTTTGCAACGATGGTCATCACTTAAAAAGTTAGTAAAGGTCTCCTAAGAGCATTTTCACGAAGCAGCAGGGGATAGCCGACTATGCCCTTAATGACCCATCTCAACTCTCCACCCTGCTTAGGTTGTTTGCCAGTTTATAATAACCTATTGTAGGAATTAAGAACAGTCTAAATTAATTGTTATTAAACTGATTGTACGAAACGAGCTTCTGCGCTTACTGATGATAAATGATAACTGTGGTCCGTAAAAACATACATCCGTCCTTGATAAAAGTTTAAGATACAAGCGCTTTATGCCTGAGAGCTGAGATGGAATATCAAGCTAACAGTACATCTGGATGTGATGAGTGTAGGGATCCCGGTATCCGATTACAGGTAAAAAGCCACTCCATCTTAGTCTTCTGTGTTCAAGCCATGCGTTGTCGTATCACGAAATTATGTTAAGGATGGATGTCTTAGGCCACAATCACCACTTAACACCAGATGGTCTGTATCTATGTGATATTATAAATTTTTTTTTTAGTTGCTCATCATTTAATAATATTTTTTTATATACTCAGCAAAAGAGCACACAGTTCACCTGATGGGAATTGATTACTGCGGCCCATGGCATCTACATTCATCCTTGAGAAGGAATCATAATGCCGAAGCGTTGTCACCCTTGCCCTGTCACCAGTAATAAAGGTCTCCGGATCCCTACACTCACCAGAAGAAACACAGTAGCATTATGCTAGTATATTGTGAGGGTGTTGTCCTACCCTAGTTGAATGACTCATTCATTCTGCAACTAGAAACAAACTGCAGCTAGCTCTACCACTGTCAAAAATGAACCGCAAACAATGTTGATATTACACATTTTACGTGGTCATCCTTATTATTGAATTGTTTGTCTACACTTATTTGTTAAATAAAAAATGCTATATATATTATATATTATATATTTCTTATTTATTTATTAATAATCACCTTCGACCGTTTGGACTCCGCTGGCCAGGTTTACCGCCAGGTTGGTCCTTATAAATGTTTATTTTGTTGTTATGTATATATTTGCATAGTTATATTTTTAGGCGGAAATTGGTATAAATATCCCTACTAATAATTATTATTCTTTATTGCATTAAATAATTCTTTACTAATCTATTATATATACAAGTCTAAATTGAGTTTAAAACATATTTTTAATGACATAGTACTTCTATAGCTAAATATGAACTAAAGCTTTTTACCGCAAACCCATCTACAGGTTGTTTATTATTCATAACAAGTGGTAAGCTTTTATAGAGTTTGCTTTTATATAAATTTAGAAAACAGTGTGGGGAAGTTTTTAATACACATCTAAAAAAGTGTAACGTAACGGCGTATAACTTCCATTGCCGATTATTGGACTACAGATGGAGACCAGGTTTCCTTACGATGTTTTCCTTAGCACCGAGTAAGTGGCAATAATAAGTGTAAATAATATAAAATTGCAATTACCAATTTCATTCTTTTTGGTACTGAGAATGGAACTTAGTTTTGCTCGCGTATAAATCTAGCTAATCGACTACATGAACGATAGGTTCAATAGCTGATTTGTTATTATTTAGAATGTATGATTCCAATGCATTTCAAGATTCAGGTGTTGTGTTAGAGACAAATACATTTACATCTATTATTAATATTATTGTTTATTATGTATATTATTATGACAAGTAAGATTTGTCCAACATTCTCACTTCGCTTCAGTGATAAATTCGGACTAGCATTCGCAGCGTGCGACGATCCCCCACTAGATGTACGACCTATGCAAGTTTGCGGGAAGTCGATGGACGCAGGTGGCTCCGTCGTGGTTCATTCCACTCGGATCCCTCGAGTGGAGCAGTCGTCCCGGAAGTGCTCTCCATGCGCCTCCAGCCAGACGAAGATACTACTAATACTTACAGTGTGTTAATTAGTGTCTGTATCATCATCGGTGGTAGTAGTAGTACCAAGTGCCAAGGAAAACCGACCAGTGCATGTGTGTGTGACCAAGTGCGGGCGGACTACCGCCCTGTGAAGTGAGTGCGTCACCGCGCACCTGCAAGGACACCTGCGCGCGCCTACCTGCGCGCCCACCGGATCCAGCGACCCCGTAAGTTGCCACACCCGCTCGCCTCAGAGGCGGCTATTGTATTTCTTTTGTTCTGTCGCATTAGGCGACCGACAGGTACTCACCTAAGCGTACCCAAGACGCTAGGATTTTATTGTATAGTTTTAGGTTTTACACCCCCGCCGCAAGGCGGGGACAATAAAATCGGTTTTTCTCGCGGACGGGCCTTAAGCCCCAAAGCGAAATAGCGATGGACGCCAGCACGATGCAGGCATTCTTTCAGGCGGCCAGCCCCGAACTATGGGCTTCCTTCATGCGCCATCTAGAAGCTCCGCGGGTCGCCTTCAGCGACAGCCCGCAATCACCGGACCCATCACCAAACGAAACCGCAACCGTAGCGCCTTCCGCGCGCCCTGCCACCTCCGCCTCTCCCCGATCACGGTCGACCTCCGACTCAGACTCGGAGTCCTCCGTATCGGACATGGAGGTAGGGCCTAGTCAACCGGACGAGGGCTTCACCCTCGTCACCAGCAAACGAAAACGCCCTGCTCAGCCGGCCGTCATCAATACGGCCACGTTTTCCAGGCCGGGTTCAGTCTCGCCGACGCCCAAACGCCCTTCGAAATGCTGCAGATCACTGCAGAACACATGGGCACCATACGCTCCTTCTGGGCTCTCCAGAATGGTCCCATGCCCAGTAGGGCAACCCCTAAGTTCTGTCTCTAATGGCTAACGCACCAATAGGTAGAGTCAAACCCGCTCTCTGACTGTCTCGTGTTTCAACGCGGACGGACTCAGGTCTCAAAGGACGAAGTAGCGATCCATTTAAAGAAACACAACGTCGACGTTATGCTAGTGCAAGAAACCTTCTTAAAACCTAGCCACAGCGATCCCAAGATCGCAAATTACAGAGTCATCCGTGGTGACAGGTTGTCCGCCCGCAAAGGCGGCACCCTGATCTACTACAAAGGTGCTTGCACTGCGTACCGCTCGAGGTTCCGCGATTAACAAACATAGAAGCCACCGCGTGTAGGGTGGCTATGACCGGTCATAGCCCGATGGTTATCGCCTCGGTTTATCTATCACCGACGAAAACAGTTCTAGAATCGGACATCAGGACCCTAATCAACCTAGGGCCGTCGGTCGTCTTAGCAGGCGACCTAAACAGCAAACATGCCTCCTGGCATTCGATAAGGAGAACAAAAACGGCAAGGCGCTTCACGCCCTCATGGGCTCTTATAGCTTCGACGTTATAGCCCCGTCTCCCCGACACGTTACGCTCTAAACTTTACACGTCAAACACCCGACGTTTTAGATATTGCGTTAATCAAAATATCACCCTAGCGGTCGACTCCATCGAACCTCTACACGAATTATCATCGGATCATAGGCCGGTGCTCCTCAAACTGGGCCAATCGACAGGCGAGGTCCCTCAGACCAAAACCATAGTCAACTGGCGTGCTCTCGAAGATAAACTCAGAGACACGATCACCCAGCAGCTAGATATTTCGATCAACGAGATCGACTCACCTGACAAGGCGTTTCGGGCGATTGACTCTTTAACTTCACACATTAGCTCGGCCGTCGAAGACTCGAAAGGACGGTCCCCGCGTCGACCGATCAATTCGGGGTCCTTCCTCGAGTCTCCGTCGACTGATAAGATCAAAAATCGCGCGGCAAACCTTCACGATAGATACCCGACGGATGTTAATCGCGTTAGACTGCGCCACCTCCAAAGGGAGGTCAAAGAGCGCATTAAATCTTATAACGATCAAAATGGGGCGACCTGCTAGCAGACCTGGAGCCTTCGAATACCGCCTACTGGCGTGTGGCGCAGGGTCTCAAAGCAGACACCATCACACCAATGCCTCCTCTAATTTTACCGGACAACGCTACTCTCGCTTTCGATGACACGGAGAAAGCCGAATATCTCGCGGACAGTCTAGAGAGCCAATGCTCCCCGTCGAACTTCCCCGCGGACCAAGACCACCTCCTAAAGGTGAACGTCGACGTGGCGCTTAGGGCGTCGTTACCACCAGCGGGCGAACCGTTAGAACCCGTGACCACCGACGAGGTCACAAATATTATAAAAAACCTCAAAAGAGGTCAGCTCCGGTCCCGACGGGATTAACAATAAAATAATTAAAGCGCTTCCCGCAAATATCATCTGCCTCCTTGTGGCAATATTCAACACGCTCCTCTCCAGCTGCTCCTTCCCGGATGCCTGGAAGGAAGCGGACGTCATCAGGATACCCAAACCGCACAAACCGCGGAACCTCCCCACCAGCTATCGCCCAATCAGTCTTCTAAACTCCGTGGGCAAGATATACGAAAGGATTATTCTTAGGCGACTTAAAGAACACGTCCTAGCTAATAGATTACTTCCCGACGAACAGTTCGGGTTTAGGAATACGCACTCTTGCGTTCAACAGGCCTTCCGCTTAACGGAACACATTCTTGCAGGGCTAACCCTGAAAACCCCATCGGTACTGGTGCACTATTCTTCGATGTCGCAAGGCATTCGACAAAGTCTGGCATAACGGTTTAATTTATAAACTGCACTCTATCAACATACCAGACAGGCTCGTGCACATCATACGAGCCTTCTTGTCGAATCGCACTTTTCGATATCGAGTCGACGGCACGCGCTCCTCTAGCCGGCCACTCCTGGCAGGTGTCCCTCAGGGCTCCGTTCTTTCCCCCCTCTTATTCTCACTTTACACAAGTGATGTCCCGAAAGATCCGCAGGTCAGTCTTGCGCTTTTCGCAGACGATACCGCCCTATACTATTCAAACTTACACAAGGGCCGTATCACCATCCGACTCCAAGCCGCAGCCAACCGCCTCGCCGAGTGGTTTCGGTTATGGAGAATCGAAATAAACCCGGACAAAAGTGCAGCAGTCTTTTTCTGGAGAGGTTCATCCGATCCATTCTGCACCGCATCAGTACCTAGTCGTAGAAAGCTAGGACGTATCACGATCTTCGACCGACCCATTCCCTGGGTAGAAACGGTCAAATACCTAGGGTCACCTTTGACCGTAAACTAAGTTTCCGCCCGCATATTAAAATGCGAGAAACAAGGCCGCGTTTGTCATGAGCCGGCTTCACCCGCTCATCTGCGCTAAAAGCAAAATGTCCCTAAGACATAAACTCCTTCTATATAAGACCTGCGTAAGGCCTATTATGACCTACGCCAGCGTCGTCTTCGCCCACGTAGCCGAAATCAAAATCAAACAACTCCAGACGGTTCAAAACCGTTTCACTAGAATCGCAACCGGAGCTGAACCGTACCAACGCGACGTCGATCTGCACAGTGACTTACATCTCGTCACCATTCCGGAATACCTCAAATCCATCTCGCAGCGCTTCTTCGAGAAAGCGCTTTCGCATTCTAACCCGCTAGTGGTAAACGCCGCAACCTACGAGCCGGATCCGAATCCGGTAACTATAAACCGTAGACCCCGTCGTCCTCGACGACCCCACTTCATGGGGAACCCTACGCCAGTCCGTCCTCAACGGACCCCGGACCCACACACAATACCTACACCTCGTCGCGTCGCCCTCGCCTCCGAGCGCAACGCAATCTTCGCGACACCGCGTACACTCGCTACACCCGCGTGTCAGGGCGGTTCTCACCGCCCACAGCTTCCGATTAATATGATACAGGTGGCGTCCGTCAGAGGCTAGGTTCGCATACCGAAACCTCGGACGGTCATTAGTCATCACCATCCATTCTCCACTCGGGAGAATCGCAATATAGCTAGGGAACTGGCAACTTAGGTGGAATCATCAGATAGGCATGAGATCAAGAGTAGACCGACACGCTCAGTTATGAGCGCTTTGTGTAAGTAAGAGAACCACAGTAGGCAAAACACGGTTAAAATAAAACCAGCTCACGGACCCCTCAGTTCCGTGAGCCCTGTATCCGATGAAGCTGTAAGAGCCGCATAGGCTAACAGCATAAACATCAACAGAATCTAGAAAAAGGTGGCTCCGATTATTTTCATTTTTTCCGATTATTTTTATTTTCGATTATATTCGTTATCCCCTAGAGAGGATGCCCGGGTAAAGGGGACAGCTCCGACATACTGCAGCCCTTCAGGCTTGCGTATGCTCCTATTGGAGTGGTGGCTCCTCATCGTGATTTATGACAATCCATGGGGTGGGCTGTGTTCCGCTTTGGACTAGGATAGGCTGTAATGATGATAATGATAATGATGACTGAATGTTCAGCCCTACAATAAGGTATATTTTAAAAAAATATATATATTACGGCATCAATACAGAATTAAAATTTTCATCTTCATCATCTCGATGGTTCGCAATCACCACGGAATCAGCTGTCACCGGCGGTATTTCCAAATAGATAGGACTTAGCGACCTTGTTTGCCAAATATTCTATAAAAAAAACAGTACATGAATTATATCATACGAGTACATAAGCTTTTTGTATGCTCCAACGCTTGATGGGTATCGGCATTTCGTCTGTCAGGAGTATAGAAAACCCGGACACAAAGACTAAGTCTACATATCTCATACCTGATATAGCTTTTCGCCTTTCGTAGAAGTTCGTGAGATTATTTTTAAGATAAACTATCTTAGAATTAATCTCTTACGCTATCTTACGAGTACGATACGAAGTTTATTATATGTTTTAAATAATAGAATAGTCTTAATGAGATTTGGGCGATTTTCACAATATATGTATATAGTAATGGAACTGTGCTGACAATAAAAAGACTTCAAGAAATCCGTCCTTAAGCTGGAAATTGCTGAGTTAAATTCTGAAAGTCTCTGACAGTCTCCGCCGGGAGGCTCAGAGACTGTCACCTCCACTGTAATCTGGATTGTATTAAGTGTATAAATAAATTCCTTTCTATATAGTGTAAATTCTAGGTCACAATAAATAATAAAATGAAATATATTGATTAATCTGTAGAAAAATAACATAATGTAACTTATGTACGAGGATGAGTAGTTCATCATAGAGATCATCAATCTGGCAATGGAGTGGCCATATAGCCCGACGGAGAAGGTAGGATCTGACACTGGCCTCGGACCCCCAGTCACGGGGTAAGACCTCTCACTAGATACAGCGGTGACCCGTATGGGTTTGACCGATATGTTGATGGATTCAGGTGGCCCAAAAGCACAATCCTAACAATTGTGCTTTTGTGCCACCTGTGAAGGAGGCTTATTTTCACCAATGGACTATTGATAGGCTGTACTGACGATGATTATAAACTCAGTAACAATTGAAAAGAACTTTTTTACGTAACTTTGACTTTCATCAAAACATTTTTCTTTTTCAATAGGTATTCTGGCTTTTACTAAATGTCTATTATGTAAAAAAATATTATCAGCCTATACGGCTCTTAAAGCTTCATCGAACTCGTGATCAGTTATTTGTAGTGCAGAGTCTAAGCGCTCCATACTAAACGTTCAATATGCGTTCTCCCCCTGAGGACTGAGATTAAATGCCTTGTTACCGTTGGGGGTATGTAGGCATTCGAGGACCCATGCTCACCATACGAAACACAGTGCTATTATAGTCAGGTATTCTGTGAATGCGAGGTCCTTCATCGTTAGAGTCGGCCTATTCGTGTTACAATAATAAACTAACATTGTCAAGACGGTGACGAAATTTTGTATTCTCTCGTGATGTTTGATGATTAAATTCAACACTAGGAATTAATCGAAACAATTCCTCAGAACATTTGCCGTGGTAAATGCGATAGAGGACGTATAGAGATGCTAAAGGGGGAAATACCTCGCGAGGCCTTGTTTCTTTGGTTTAATAAGAGTTACTGATTCTCTAAAACATGTGCCTTACTAAAATATTGTAATTACAATGCCAGCAGTACTGGTTAAGATAGTGGATACCGGGTCGCGCGTCCTGCGTTCGATTTCCAGCCGAAGAACAATATTTGTATATAATTGTTTAATGGTTTTCAGGCCTGAGTGTGTTGTATATCCCGTGTCAGAGACACTGCATCTGAACCTTCTTGTATAACCATATTGCGCATGCATTACAACGAAATAGGGAAGCAGCGGACACCGAGTAGGTACCTCAGTTGTTTGCGTAAATGCTTACGGCACTATGAAATATACAATGAAATATAAATATACCACATAGTTATCGACTCGAAATCAATCAACGTACCTTCTTGTTTTCTCCCAGAGCCTTTTCATCTTCTGAAAGCAAACAAGAAATAGCCTGGCTATAGAGTATATGAGAAGGAAACTTGAATTTACGCAATATTCATTACAATATATTAACTGTTAGTTAACCGAGGTGCGTCGTGTATTCACAAATGTGCAATGACGAATTCGTTTGAATTTTTAACGAGCAAAATTGTAACTACATGTAATAACCTTCCAACACGATATAAACATCAACAGAATCTAGACCGATTATTTTCATTTTTTCCGATTATTTTTATTTTTTTATTATTAGGATGCCCGGGTAAAGGGGACAGCTCTGACATACTGCAGCCCTTCAGGCTTGCGTATGCTCCTATTGGAGTGGTGGCTCCTCATCGTGATTTATGACAATCCATGGGGTGGGCTGTGTTCCGCTTTGGACTAGGATAGGCTGTAATGATGATAATGATAATGATGACTGAATGTTCAGCCCTACAATAAGGTATATTTTAAAAAAATATATATATTACGGCATCAATACAGAATTAAAATTTTCATCTTCATCATCTCGATGGTTCGCAATCACCACGGAATCAGCTGTCACCGGCGGTATTTCCAAATAGATAGGACTTAGCGACCTTGTTTGCCAAATATTCTATAAAAAAAACAGTACATGAATTATATCATACGAGTACATAAGCTTTTTGTATGCTCCAACGCTTGATGGGTATCGGCATTTCGTCTGTCAGGAGTATAAAAAACCCGGACACAAAGACTAAGTCTACATATCTCATACCTGATATAGCTTTTCGCCTTTCGTAGAAGTCATGAGATTTTTTTTAAGATAATCTATCTTAGAAATGTATAAGGGAACCAAAGTAACGATTACGATTACGAGTACGATACGAAGTTTATTATATGTTTTAAATAATAGAATAGTCTCAGTGAGATTTGGGCGATTTTCACAATATATGTATATAGTAATGGAACTGTGCTGACAATAAAAAGACTTCAAGAAATCCGTCCTTAAGCTGGAAATTGCTGAGTTAAATTCTAAAAGCTCCCGGCTCGGAGACTGTCACCTCCACTGTAATCTGGATTGTATTAAGTCTATAAATAAATTCCTTTCTATATAGTGTAAATTCTAGGTCACAATAAATAATAAAATGAAATATATTGATTAATCTGTAGAAAAATAACATAATGTAACTTATGTACGAGGATGAGTAGTTCATCATAGAGATCATCAATCTGGCAATGGAGTGGCCATATAGCCCGACGGAGAAGGTCGTATCTGACACTGGCCTCGGACCCCCAGTCACGGGGTAAGACCTCTCACTAGATACAGCGATGACCCGTATGGGTTTAACCGATATGTTGATGGATTCAGGTGGCCCAAAAGCACAATCCTAACAATTGTGCTTTTGTGCCACCTGTGAAGGAGGCTTATTTTCACCAATGGACTATTGATAGGCTGTACTGACGATGATTATAAACTCAGTAACAATTGAAAAGAACTTTTTTACGTAACTTTGACTTTCATCAAAACATTTTTCTTTTTCAATAGGTATTCTGGCTTTTACTAAATGTCTATTATGTAAAAAAATATTATCAGCCTATACGGCTCTTAAAGCTTCATCGGACTCGTGATCAGTTATTTGTAGTGCAGAGTCTAAGCACTCCATACTAAACGTTCAATATGCGTTCTCCCCCTGAGGACTGAGATTAAATGCCTTGTTACCGTTGGGGGTATGTAGGCATTCGAGGACCCATGCTCACCATATGAAACACAGTTCTATTATAGTCAGGTATTCTGTGAAGGCGAGGTCCTTCATCGTTAGAGTCGGCCTATTCGTGTTACAATAATAAACTAACATTGTCAAGACGGTGACGAAATTTTGTATTCTCTCGTGATGTTTGATGATTAAATTTAGGAATTAATCGAAACAATTCCTCAGAACATTTGCCGTGGTAAATGCGATAGAGGACGTATAGAGATGCTAAAGGGGGATATACCTCGCGAGGCCTTGTTTCTTTGGTTTAATAAGAGTTACTGATTCTCTAAAGCATGTGCCTTACTAAAATAATGTTATTACAATGCCAGCAGTACTGGTTAAGATAGTGGATACCGGGTCGCGCGTCCTGCGTTCGATTTCCAGCCGAAGAACAATATTTGTATATAATTGTTTAATGGTTGTCAGGCGTGAGTGTGTTGTATATCCCGTGTCAGAGACACTGCATCTGAACCTTCTTGTATAACCATATTGCGCATGCATTACAACGAAATAGGGAAGCAGCGGACACCGAGTAGGTACCTCAGTTGTTTGCGTAAATGCTTACGGCACTATGAAATATAAAATGAAATATAAATATACCGCGTAGTTATCGACTCGAAATCAATCAACGTACCTTCTTGTTTTCTACCAGAGCCTTTTCATCTTCTGAAAGCAAACAAGAAATAGCCTGGCTATAGAGTATATGAGAAGGAAACTTGAATTTACACAATATTCATTACAATATATTAACTGTTAGTTAACCGAGGTGCGTCGTGTATTCACAAATGTGCAATGTAGAATTCGTTTGAATTTTTAACGAGCAAAATTGTAACTACATGTAATAACCTTCCAACGCGACATAAACATCCAACGTAATTGGGTTAGACATAAAGTTTTTCTTTTTATGTTTCATTTTTCAACGCTACCGATGTTTTATGACAAATATCAACAAATATTCTCCTCAATATATTAAGTACTTAACTTTTTTTAATTTTAGCCCCTTTTCAGTCTCTTGTCACTCACGTGTATTTGGTAGTGATAATGGAAAACTTTAGAAACGGTTAGTTTATGTCAGGATTTCGATGACATGTTAAGTTATTTTAGTGTAGTATATTTTCAAGATTATTATTATTATTCAAGATTATTACATCCATCAAAAGCCACTACATTTAATTTAGTTTTTTCTTTGCGCGATCTTAGAAAATGGAGCTTAACCAAACGGGGAAACTGTTTCTTCGGCTAGTCTACATAGGTTAGGACATATGGACTCTCAGCCCTTTAGTCCCGGGCATAAGAGTAGGGCTAATGTACCCCCTGTCTGTCGTACAAGGCGACTAAAAGGAGACTTCGGGGCTCTGAACACCCAGGCAAGCGGACCCGAGGAGGATGGCAACTCGAAATGGTCTCGAGTTGCCGTAGCACAGTGAGGGTGCTAGGGGAGGCTTGACGTCCCCTGGGACGGAGCCCCTCCCAATGCACTGACGATGACCACCGGGGGGGTTTTAGTGGTTAGAAATACCACATAACCTTGACTCTACCCCAGGAGGCAGGGTATCTTTTGAAGATTTATAATATATAATATAAATATATATTATATAAAGATAATAAAAAAAAGGACATATGGACTCTAGGGTACATTACAAAGCTCTACTGCGAATTGACAGACTTAACTTGTCTTTGTTTTTTGTTAATTTTTTTATTATTACTCCTTTACCGCCGAGCACGTGCTAAATGTGCACTTAAAATTACGTATAGCAATTTTATTCGTGCCGGTCCCCGGATCGAACTCAATTTACCCGCGTACCTTAAATTAAAAGCGCTTCCACACTGAGCTGCCACGGGTCTTTCTTTAAATTTTGCGGTCATAAATAAAATCGTTCTGATGGGCGTTGCTTCTAAATAAAAAAAAATCAGAAGGCTATAATGATCGATGTATTATCTAACTTATAATATAATATTAATATTAGTTATATATAGTAAAATAACTTCGATTGGCAACTAAGTTCTTTCCATTTTTTATTTATTTCATATTCCGCATATCATTAAACGTTTTGGGCATTTTTAAAAATGTTTTAAAGTAAATGTTTTGTTCTACCGAAATCTATGTTTTGTTCGAGTTAATTTACGTGGATTTCCACGTCTTTCGATCGCTTCCAAATGCCATGCGCGGTGTTTCGTTTAATACAGAAAAATATGATGATACATAAATGAGCTCTTGGTGGTTGGATGAATTTCACAAAAAAACGATAAAAACAAAAAAAACTGAACAAGAAAGAACTTAGTTGCCAACCCGATATAATAAAAAGTGGTCTATGCTGAAAGGTTGAAACATATCAAAGTAACTTGAAGTACCTTTCTCATTTTACTTTTATGCAAAAATATATACTCCACAAAATCCCCTTCGAGAAAATGAACTCACTACCTATACAGAATACACTCGTCGTTCGTAAAAGGACAGCTTTGACCGTTACTCGTAAAATCATTTTACCGCATCGATACCCTTTCATCCAAATCCAGACATAATTTAACGCAAAGTAGTTCCTATAGTACAGGCATAAAGTTGAAAGATGCATGCAGTGTTTCTATAACAATGTACGTACGCAAACACGTACGCTTGCTTAAATATAGTGTCAACACAAATCAACAACAAATTAAAACAAACTGCTTATTAGCTAAGAATGTTATAAAGAAGATAGTAAAATTTATAAATATTATAGCCATATATCTTTCGACAGTGGTACCGTGAGCTACACTGCAATTTGTTTCAAGCTGCAGAATGAATGGGTCAGCACTACTGTAGCTACCTTTGAAATATGGATAATTGCAGTAGAACTAAAGTAACAGAAAGAGCTAAAAGGATCAGAAGAAAGTCGAAATAGCAATGGGCCGGCCATAGGCGCATAGGTTAAAAGGACTGATAGACAATGGAGATGAGTTACAATGTAGTTGAATAAGAATTAACAAAAATATTCTACAAAAGCTGATGTACACGCTAACAATACAAGAAAAAAAATCATATTTGGGAAACCTACTTTCGTTTAAAAAGGTACAGAAGACGTTCGTGGTAAAACTATATAATCAAAAAATTTTAGTACTTACTCTCTGTCAGAATATTTGTCTGACTAATATGGGTTCAATACTAGACAAGGACATTTGGACATTTTGTAAATTATTATTTAAAAAATAAGAAAATTAAAAGCAACTCGTCAAGTTTCTTGCCGTTTCTTCTCGCACAATTACGTTACATATATTGTAGACATTCTATCACAGTGCTAAAGCTACACTGCAGTTTGTTTCTAGCTTCAGAATCAATGGGGCAGCTCGACCGGAGTAGGACCATACCCTCACAGAATACCACTTTGAAATAAGAGCATAATACTGCTGCTCTTGGTTATGATTATTAGTAAAGGATGAATGTAGATTGAACGGGTCGCAGAAATCACTTGTGTCGTCAGGTGCATTGTGTGTGTCATTTGTTACTCTCAATGTAATAAAAAAAAACAGCCCACAGAGTCGACAACACATGTGCGAGTAGTAGAACAAAATCAATAATTTTGATGTTCCTAATTTAAAAGCATGTGGTGAAGGCTTTCAACGACAATTGCTTAAAAGGCCACACGACGCCCTGACCAGGCCCTTCGTCAAAATAATTATATTATTACAATAGCGCAAGCTCCGTGTATGTGATATATAAGGGTTCAAGAACTGTGGCCGATATAGTAAAAAGCTTTTGGCTGTGGTTAGGCTGTATGTGGTTTTCAGTAACATGGTTACAATACATATTTTTTATTTTGTTGTCCTACTGATTCTATATCATACGCATGCATATGCACCCAATGCCTTAGGATCGCTAAATCTCGCTTATGTGATTTTATATTTAATACGCAATCATTACTATGTAATATCCGTCCTATTTACTTTGCATGTGGATCTTATCAAATTTACAAAAAATTAAATAACATGAGAATAATATATTTAATGTTTCTATCTCTGTAGTCCTACTGCTTCCATATCATACGCATGCATATGCACCCAATACCCTACAATCGCTGCATCTCACTTATATATGATTTTATATTTAAGACGCAATCATTACTAGGTCATATCCGTCCTTTTTACCTTGCATGTGGATCTTAACAAATTTACAAAAACTACAATAATTTGAGAAATAATATTACATATTTTGTTTCTGTCTCCGTAGTCTTACTGCATCCGGTTCATATGCATACATGTACAACCAATGCCACGGGATAGCTCGTTATGAATTATCAGATATTACTAACAAGACGCAATCATTACTAGGTAATGTCAAATATCTAACAATAATTATGATTAAAATATAATTATCATTACTTTTGATAATACTATTAGTAAAGTTGTTTGTAGCTAAATAGAAGGTATCTTTAATTATGAGTCGGCCACTCTATTCATCGATTGCTATGTTTCCATTTTACACTAGTATTATGTAAGGGCGAATTTCAATCTAATCGTTAATGCTAAGTAGCGATATAATTTTTTTAGATTCTTTTAAACACTAGCTTGTACTGTAATCTGTCTGCACAATTATCTTTATGTATTGTTTCGTATTGTATTATTGTCAACAAGTCAGTTTTTTAACTAGCTAAAATTTGTGGGAATAATAACTATCCACGGTACCTGTTAGGAAACTCGTATAGGTAATCTAAGGTTAAGTCTAAGGTACTCCTAAAATTGATAAATAAAAAATAAAATAAATATTGATTATAGTTTTTTACTAGATAATTATTTCTGCTAGACTATTTCGAGAGTGTAAATCAGAGACGGTAGTATCATCTTTGCAAGAATGGTTATGGCTTCATGATGTTTTGTCGTAAAATGATTGGGCAATTCGCAAAGTGAGTTTCGTTGTATATCACGGAAAGATTTCCCATATAGACAAATAACATTATTTTGTTTTCCTTAGCTTTTCTTATAATTGACATTATCTCGATTATGTTCTTATTGACAAGAATTTTATTACAATGTAACGGTTGTTTTCAATAAATAAACTTGGGTAGAAATATAGCTCGGTTGAATGTCTTCTTCATGACAGTAGTTAGATGGGAAGCTTTTATTGAATTAAATTTCGGAAGCATGCCTTTTTAACTTACATAAATATTTAGTTTTAAAGGGTTACGGTGATGGGTAACTTTTAATTATTATATAGTATTCAGACGACATTACAAAATTTCCTCTATCTTCGATTAATTACCTCATTAATATCTATGCAATAACCCAAAAGATAACAATATTAGATACGAAAGTAATAGTAAGAGGGTAATGCCCTCAACAAATACATCATAAAGAGAATAATAATCAAAAACTACAATGATATAAAGTTTTGTTAAACCAATATCTAAAACTAAAAACTCAATAACACGTGTTTGGTTATTTAAATATCATTTGCTGTGGTCGTAGTCTGAAACGGGTTACAGTTCAATCCAAGCCGATTAGAGTAAAGTCTCATCGAAGCGTATTTGATGGGGGTTGGTGACAGCATTATGTAAGTATTTTCTTATAATTCGTTAATGTAATATTGTTACGTAAATTCCAAATAATATATAATCATGAGCTCTCACTATACCATTACATTTATTGCTCCTACGGATTTTCACAAGATTAAGATTAGTGTTTATAAATCTTTCACTAGCGTTGACTAAAAAAAACCTCCACGCTTAAAATATATATATATATGAATATATATATATATATAGCAAAACTATTGATGGTATCTTATAATAATATCTTTTTACCGTGGAAGCGCGGTGGTCCTATACATTTTTAATGTTTTATATATATATATATACATATATTTATATATATATATATATATATATATATGGCGAATGAGCTGTTAATTTCTTACCGTATAAGTACTTTATTATTGCAATATCAGATTTCAATTCTTACGTTTTTTTTTTCTAAATTAGAAACGGCATAAAGTTTGAGTAGTCCTTCAATTCGGATTTAAAGCACAGTTTGTTCTACTCATAACTTTTTATTACGGGAATTTTATTAAGAAACTTGGGATTGGTTTTGATATTTTCTGAATAGTCAAATTATATCATAGTGGGAATGAATGGTTATAAAGGAGTACATATAGTTCACCGAATATTAACTGATGACTGTAGGCCACACTTGATTTCTCCCGATATAAATATACTTATGATACCAATCCCTTTACTTTTGTATAGGGCTAAAAATATGTGAAATTTCTAAAGGTATTCATAAGATTAAATACTTGTAAGGTTTTCACGAGTACAGGTATTTGCTTACGTGCAGATCGCTCAGGATCGGAGTCTATGTCAGTGGGTAGGGGACGACCACGTTCAGCAGAGGACTGGTGATGTGTTGAAATGATGAAGATGGTGATGAAGGCTTTTACAGTAAGCACGTTCCGAAGGTTTCGTTAGGAACAGACCGTAAGCAAAACTGTATACTGGTAGATGTAGTGTTCTTTTATGAAAACACACGAGGACGCAGTTCACCTGATGATTAGTAATGACTGCATCACATGAACACCTATGTATCCGTCCTCAAAAGCGATTCATATGCTTTGTCGCCTTTAATGACTGAGATGCGTCTGCGTACGTCGAGTATGCGTCGATACTTAAAATTTTATTTAGATTTCTTTCAAAAAAAGGAACACAGTAGGACACCTTGAATAAAGGCCGACAGCGCCTCTACAACACCTCCAGTGTTGTGAGGTGAACAGCTTCTTCGTTCACCACATATTCTATATGAAAAACAGCTATGTATATATATATATATATATATATATATATATAACCCCACCACTGGGCATAAACTACCTCTCTAGCGAAGGAGTTAGAGCTTACTTACACGACACTGCTCCATGTGTTTGAATTATTTTTTATTGTTATGATTTCTTAGATATGCACATTTCCTCACGACATTTTCTTCCACCGCCGAACTCTTGGTGAATCAGCAGTTAACAATTTCATGGGTGTCGGCACTGGGGATCGAATGTGGTTTGCTCGCGTAATTTATATATTATATACGTATATATAATTAAAAGCGAGCGCTTATACATTGAGCTACAATGGCCTTCTGTCTAGTTTCATTTTATCAAATCATATACTAGAAATTACTTTATAAAAAGCATGGCAATAGCTTTTTAATAAGAGTAATTGAAACTGAACACTAATTAAAAGTAACGTGAAATTTTTATTCTATTTTTCAATTTCGCTTTTCTTGAACCATGCATTTAATTTAACGAATAAACGTTTCGTTTATTTAGTACGATTAACAAAAATAGTTCTACATTTATGAGACGCTTAGCTATACATTAGACTAAAAGGTTAAATAATTACTTTTTAATGTAAAAATTCTTAGTTAGGGTGTGTAATTTCTTTTACTCGTATCTATCTGGTATGGTTGAGATTTCAATGTAACTTATATTATTATAGCATTTTTTTTATTAGTGTCTCTGCCAGGCAGTAGCCAAATCGACTCGTCTGTGGAAGGACCATACATACTCGGTTTCGTATGATGAGTGAAGGAAACAGGAGGCACATTTACAGTCACCCAGGTATTCTATTACAGGTCGTAGAGGAGCACTATTCTGTCCGTAGCATCTGAAGTAGATCACACTATTACCAATTGTTATATATCTATATATAGTATCAAAATAACTGATGGCACCCGCAACGGCCAAAGTTATACTTTCTATTACTAGAGAAATAATAACTTTTTAATAATTCAAAGATTACATAGGCAACCTCATAAGCTTAATCTATGAATTTTATGATCTGAAATACAATTCATCACGAATTGTTTTATTATATTTCCCCTGGGAACCATAAATCGTAGCTTGAACCTTTCGGGAGTAACACGGCGTAATGCAACAAATTTAAATTAACGTCTATTACTGTCTGTGATATGACCATTTCAGAATTAAATTATGTGAGAATGCAATAAAACTCAAATTGGTAAGTGGCGAGAGAATTGCGAAAAATAACAGATTCACTTATTCCAAAGATTCTCGTGATTTTAACGTAGATTTGATAATGAAATAAATGTGCTTTAGGTAGAATAAAATATTTTACTTTATTGTTGCCACAAAAGATTCATCTCTACCATGATAAAATTTATAAATACTCACCTCTTTGGAAAAACAAGAGAATTTTAAATTTCATCTACACCATCTTGATAGTTAGTGATATACCAGTGTTTGTTACGAAATTGTTATACCATGCAGAATTACTTTGCGGAAACAGCTGTCGCCAGCGATATTTCTAAAACGGTACGATTTGGATACCGTTAGGACAAGAGTCTATTAATTTGTTACGTGCAGTATAGCGAATTAAAACTCCTCTGGTGTTGCAGATATCCGTGAGCGGCGGTTATCACTTACCATGCCGTTAAACTATTTATTTATTCGTTATTTATTCATTTAAAAATAAAATAAAAACAGTAACATTTTTAATACATTGGGAATTCTTAGTAAACCTGAGACCCAATTACTGGTAATGAGGCATTCCAATTGTCAAGGGTGGCAACGTATCTCGATTTCTTATTGAGGATCAATGCGATATAAACAGGGATGAAAACCAATAATTTCTCTGTTAGCCAAACGCTGACATCGTTATTATCGGACAATATATTGGTAAATAAAGGTATTTCATAAAATTCTAAGAAAGACGCTTCTCGGAAATGTTAATATATATATTTTAACTGGTATAAGATGATATAGCGGCTTATTATTACCGAATAAAATAAATCTGGCAGCTGTAAAAACTTTCAAAATTTCAAAAAAAAACTTTGAAAGCACGAGTTGAGTTTAAAAATATTAAAATATTTACATCGACATATTTATGAGTTGCAATTGAAATAAATAAATTAATCGTATTCTGTGTGGTCTTATCCCGTTGGGTCAATCTATTCATGCTTTAGCTGGAAACAAACTGCAGCAATTGATGTTAAAACTACATTTTTATAAGAATGCTGAACGGCTTATCTGAATATACCAAATAATGATTCTTCTTTATCATCAACCCACCAATAGATATATATATATATATATATATATATATATATATATATATATATATATATATATATATATATATATAACGTGCTTATTGTTAAGCAAATTTTACATAAAATATTTTATACAATGGTCGAGATACACGGGAGAATGATTGGGTCAGCTCGAACGTGGTAGGACCACGCCGTCACAGAGTACGAGCGTAAAATAGCTAGCTAGCATAATGCTGCTGTGTTTCGTCTGGCGAATGCAGGAGATAAGTCCGGAGACCTTTATTACTGGCGACGAGGCTTTCCATCTCAGTACTCAAGGGTCACAACGCATCTGCATTATAATTCCTTGTCAAGGATGCATATAGATGTTATTGGCGAATCACTTGCCATCAGGTCAACTGTGTGCTCGTTTGTTACTCTAAATGTGATTAAAAAGAAAAAAAAAACCAAATTAAAACAAGCCTTGACAATTTGCACGAGACACAATACATATGTTAATTGTTTCACTGTATTATGTTACGACAGGATGTCACTCACGGCTTTGTTCATTTCATTGCATAAATTATCCAAGCTCGAAATGTACATTTGTAAATAAATTCATAATTCAATTTAATCCCGACTTGACACGATGAATATATTTTTTCAACTAAAGCTAAAATTTTGAAACACAATTCGCAATCACAAATAGTTAATCATCAGAATTATTGATTTCTTTTACATTGGTACTTAATTCTTAATTTATTGCTGCAAGACGTTTTGTACATGTAAAAAATTGTATCAGAATTAAACAAGACGAATATCGGAGAATATAATAGAATGGAGTAGAAATATTTAGGTTTACTAGGTGCCGAAAGAAATTATATATATTTTATAATATATGTAATATTATAAAACGTATTATAGCATTTTTTAATTTATATATTCTATATCAGACAAGTATGCATTTTTCCATTTGCCTAAGCCACTAGTTTAGACATCACAAAAATCTCAAATTTATAACCAGCCAGTGCATCTTTGGTTTCAAACCTCTTGCCCATTATTTTTCATTGATTATTGGAATGGGGTAAAGGCTACAAGGTTCAAGTAAATATGGCAAATGAGAAATTAAAATGGTCGTGCTGACTACGACATTTATCGCACTAATTTGACATAGGCACAGACTGTCACACAACTGAGGCATTTTATCCCCTAGCACGACAGTGACAATGCGTCCCGTTTTTACTAAAAATGAGGCTATAATTGGTTTCGGTGTTCCTCAAAGACATTACCTCGGATTCGGCTCACCTATCAGAATATAATAAACGTTTGTTTTTCGTCGGCGCCGAATTAATCTATCGTTCATTTGCACCAAACAACGCGACATTGTTTCTACTCATCGTAAAGTTCGTGTGGCACCAGTCTCGAGGGTCAGTTGAAGAATAGTTTCCAATGGTGCTCATTCAATACCCAGTTCTTTCTCTGTTTACTATGTATTTAAATCCATCAAGTCAATTAAAAATTGTTTCTCGAGACGTACAGAAATTTGCGGCTAAAAGTATAAGACATTCTTGAGTTTTTAAAGATTTTTATATTCATAATAAATCATAACACTAACATGACGTCAATGGTGATCGTATTTAGATCCCTTGTATCGAGGAAGTTTCCGACAAAATGTCTACGAAAAAAACATTTCATTTACAAAAAAACGATATAATAAGTGTTGAAAATTTATTACTTAATACCATCTATAATTCCAGTATACAACGATTCAGTAAGTGAAATTTATTTACACTTAAATTATCCTAGTTATTTTCTACGATGAGTATTTTCATTTTAAAAGTTATTTATTTAAAACTACAAGTAAAAAACTATGCAATGACTGACTTTTCTAATATTCATATAGTGGTACAGGTATTCGTTGATAGGTATCAACGGATAGGTAGACAGAGTTCCTTAAGGAGTGGGAGGGGTACGACGTGAAAGAAAACTAACTGTTATATATATATATATATATATATATATATAACATATGTATAACGCGTAACCAATTCTTTTCGTAGAATAGAAGTTTCGCTTCAACAACTTAGAAATTAAACAATGATGTAACTTCTGACTAAGCTGTGAGTAAGTTATATATTATCATAACTAAGTAAGCATAAAACATCACAAACAAAAGATTATTGTTTATAGAGATTATTATTTTTAGTTTAGTAAAACTCAAAAAAAGTTATCAACACAATACACAATCATTTTTACGTAAATTACAGTGTACTAAAATATATTAGCAGTTATTTGTTAAACCATAAAAGTCTACAAAACGTGAGCGAAAAAGATGTTATTTTTCCTGTTTTTATGGAACGTGGCACAGGCTGGCGTCATAATTAGGTTTTATTTCATTTTTTCTATTCTATTTTAATTTATTTATTTATTGTTACCTATATTGTTACATTTTATTAATTATATATTAAATCATAATCTTTATGTGTGGATTATGGGTTGTACAAAGGTGTTAAAATTTAACATTCTACTGTAAAACTTTCTAAAGCACGGGTATGCAAATATTATATATTGTTTTAATAATGACCGTCAATTAAAAGTCAATTTATGTAAATTAAGTTATATATTGCAATCGACAATATTTAATTAAAAGAATATTAATTTATTAATTAGTTTTAATACTGCTTTTCGTGCCTGCGATTCGAACGAACTATAGAAGTAACTATTTTATGTACAGGACTAGCAATTATATAAATTGCTACGGCTTGGTACGGATATAGATCCTTTTTGCACCTTACCAAATGCAGCAAAAAATACTTTAATAACATGACCTAAACATTATACTATTTATATTTGTAAACATTTGCAATGTTTGGTCACTTACTCTACATAATTAAATGTGGAAGCTTTTAATTGGCTGTATTTAATTTATTATTAAACTGTATTAATATATAGCTGTAATTTTTCTTAATAAAATAAAATAATATAAAACAACTTACCAGCCTAAACTATATACCTATGTACCATGTGTGGCAGCTAATAGATCTGAAGATGAACAAATTGGCGTTACATGGAAGATGTCTTAGCCTCGTAGTGGACGTTTGCAGATTAAAATGTGCTATTCGTCTTAATTAGTTTTATCAAGATATTACTTTCAAACAACTTCAATTAATATCTCAAAAAGCGACGTTGAAGTGCATCATAATTTCGTAGAAGATAAAAAGTTATGAGTTATTAAGTATCCAGACAGACTACAATAACAGTTAGGTTTGCTTAATCTAGCTTCTAACGAAATTAGTCTAGCGACCGGTTTCTCTCAAGGCAGAATTTTGAATATAATGTTCAAGTAAATTTTAACCTCTCACACCTTCAGACATCAGTAAAAGGACATGTCAAGCTATAGATATATTATATTTTTGGTAATTATACGATATTATCTATGTTATTGTTTCATCTCTTTCGCACACACATTCTCTTTGTCGCTGTCTCACACACACTATACCTCCCTCTCTTTCTTTTTTATATTATGCATAGTATGCGATGCCATAGATAAAAACTTTTACACACATGGCGTACATGACCTAATTTTATTTTTTTGAGGATTATGTTACGAACATTCCGGCTAACCACTTCAACTAAGCTTTGAATGGTTATCTTAGATTAGATTTATTTATTTCATAAAACAATTACATTATTAATTACACATCACAATATTATATAATTATAGTAATGACATTTGGATAATTTTAAATTACTTAGGTTATTATAATTTTAAAGTGATTTGATGTCAATTTTGTTAAAATTCTTGTATTCTAACTAAAATTAAATAAGTAAACATATATAAGTTGGAAGGAATTTTGTAAGAAAACTATTTATAATATTAATACTAATTGGGTGTCAAATAATTATAGTTCTTTTAATTCATTCTTGTCTTGAAGGTCGCTAAGTCGTATTGGTTTGGAAATACCGCTTGAAACTTAATTGAAAAAGCTGTGTGAGAATTAAGTTTAATTTAAATCGATAACGTCGACATTTTAACCGTGCTAGAGATACACTGCAAATCGTATCTAGCTGCGGCATTATTGAGTTGGCTCGACCGGGGAAGGTAGATACCCTCTTACTACCAGTGTAAAAGAGCAGAACAACGCTACCGTGTTTCGTCTGGTGAGTGTAGGTATCCATAGCCTAAGCCTTTGTAACAGCCGGCATCATCTGTGACTAATTATTACTTATATGTTATACTATTATGTTGCGGATCATGGGCGACGGTGATTCCTTCCATCAGTTGAGCTCGTTTGCAACCTATTCTGTAAAAAAAAGTACAAACACACCGGGACCTCGAAGACCAACAGTGGTGTAGCCTCATTGCAGTTCGTTCCTAGCTACTGCGTCGCAGGTTCTTAGTTCGATACACAGCAACAAATAGAGGAAGGCGATTACGAGTGAGTACCTCTGTGGTTGCATTCCGCAAGTGTATTACTGGTGACAAGGCATTCCTATTAAGACATTAGCAGTGATCACTTACCATGGTATGAACTGCGTGCTAGTTTACTACCCTGAAAAAAAAACACATATCAAAGTATTTGAATATTTGAAACAAAAAAATATCTATTTGTTTCCAATTGTCTTCACGATTGTTTTATGTGGAAATAAAACATCCCCAACATTTATTTTATTTACCATAGTGTTGTTTGGTATCAGCAAATAAAGTTCAAGTACGGATGTGATGGGCGTGTACATCCGGTTAAGCGGTATAACTTAAGGGTGAACTGAAGGGTTGAAATTCAACGTAGACAATACTTATTGGAGGACTTCACATGTCTTCGATATATTTTTTTAATTTGTAAGATACTTTGTTTCTGAAACCTTTAAAGACGTTTTGTAAAAATTCGGTGGTGAAACCGAATTTTTAGGAAAAATTGCATTTGACAATTTTAACAAATTTTAACCAAAGAAGGAATTCATATCAAACTTTAATCACAAATAACATAATAGTTTAAGTAACTCTTTCTAAATAGTCGTAGGTTCGCCATTCGCCTATAATTGTTGAGATCAATGGTAAAGCGAGATGGCAGCTACTTTGTAGCAGTGTTATGCGGTTATTATGTATTTATGGATTGCACAAGGAAAGTTTTATATTTCTTTTATAAAATAAAATTGTATACAGTAAAATACATTTTTTATTTTTATTATTTGTTATGTTCTATTCTGGTAGGAGGGACTTCAAAATATCTCAGGAACATGAATAAAAACATACGCTAAAACGGAACAGGTTACATCAAAGCACTGCAGAAATCGGAATATTCCAAATTAAATTGCATGACCACATATTTTATGTACCGACTTTTAGCTAGAAAGTCCTCTCTCGGGAAGCTGCTCACTCAGAGCTTAGTGCATATTTCTGATATGTATATACATATATATGATATGTATATACATATGTATATTTATATATATATACATATATACATATATATATTTTTTAGTAAAGTAATGTATTTTTCATGAAACTGTCGTTTCATTTAGCTACACTAACATGACGGACACTATAAAACGTTTTAAAAATATGATTTTTTTCATCAGGTTCGATTTTTTGCCGTCCCATCATCGAAGATGTCATTAGTACTATCGTCTGTCTTCGTTTTCGGTACTCATTTATTTGCAAACGTGGTTAACCGTTATTGGCTGCGTCAACTTCAAAATGAGATGTTATATAATCTGTGTCTATATATGTAATCAATTACATCTATGTTGTGTGCAGCATGTACAATAGTATATTGTGAATGCTGCACATTGAACATAAGCGGATTACCATTTATCCCGCCTTTTCGAGTGTTTTCCAGAACCCACCTGGTCACGATGTTATCAATTCAAACCAAACTCGTCAGCTTTTTAATTATTTTTGGTCCGATCTACGCAGAAGCCTACGCCTTTATTTTGATTAAAATCATAAACACTCTCTAGACAGTAAAATGCCAGTGGTATATAAATAATAAAAAAATGTTTGCCTAAGCAATATATATTATAGAGCCTCTCGCTGTAATTTATGTCTAGCTACTGCATGAATGGGTTGATTCGACCACTAATATTATAAAAAAACTGGACCAGACCACAGTTCCATTATTTTCGGGAAAAAAAGTCTTTTATACATTTAATTTATTGTATATTATACATATTAATATCTTCAATAAAGAAGTTTAAGCTAAAGTTGAAAGGATTCCAATTCCGAATTTAAAAGACTGAGTGGATTTGCTTTGCAAATTTACATGCAAGTAATTTCCTATAAAAGAAATGTGATATGACGACTACTTTAGGATGATGAATTAAGTTTTGAAGTGGAATTATTTAGTTAGAAAACTTTCTCTTTTTAGTATGCTTAATATTAGGAACTTCACATATACTAGAAATACTAAAGACCACTTATTTGGTTATCGTTCATTCCGTTGCTAAGTATTGACGTGATTTTTTGTGCATGACAGTTTGAGGGTAGTGCAATAAATAACTTTTGTATTGCAATTTTATTTTTTAACTGGTAAATTTAAAAAAGTGAAAAGACGCAATACAATTTATTATTATTACGGAGAAATTGAAATTTATAGAAAGCTTCAAGATAAACAAAAAGTAAAGCATAATATTTTTTCAAGAGAAAATTACTTATCTGCCCTCAGTTTCATTCTCCATAAATAAGTTGACTACTTATGTTTTTGGTTTCATTTGATATTTTGAGTTTGTTTTAATTGTTTTGGTATTATCCTTTAAATGACCGGTTCCGAGGTGTAGTAGTTAGAGTACCTAGCTGGTGCGTCACGGGTCCTGGGTTAGATTCCCAGCTGGTGAAAATTTGTGTGCTTCTCAAATTGTTAGTTTTTGGATCTGGGTGTGCTGTACATAAGTCCCGTGTCCCTGACACTGCATCTTAACCTTCCTCCTCTTATTGCACACGCATTACATCGGAATAGGGTTGGGGATGCTATGTGAGTGGCTCAATGTTTGCGTAAATACTAAAATGTTTAGGCGTATTAAATAGGTATGTGGATAGGCGACGAATGTCGGGTCTGCTCTTCCCCACGAAGGTAACAAAAATCTGCAGAGATTGAGGTGCTATAGGTATATAGAGGTAGTAACAGAGTCTGGTCCGCACTAACAATATAAAATAAGATGATAATTCTGTAGGAGCATGGTATTTTGTTTAGCTGTGTTTATATTCGTAGGCGCATTTAAATTGTTACAACCAATTGATTATTATTAAGTCTCTATAAGGATGTCTTGTAATCTTCGTTTCTATTAATTAGTAAGTAAATTTTTGTTTTTTATCAAATTGAGAGTATTTTAATAAAAATCAAATATTATGCTGCTATTTCAGTTTTAGCATTTTGTACTGCTTCATTTTGTTTATTTGCTTTTTATATATTATATATTTTTTAATATTAATATATATATATAACATATTTATGAAATGTTAAATTATCACATTTAGACATCCTATAATTGTAGCTGTAATGTTGCCCTAAAAGGATATTTTTATAACGACATTTTTTTTCCGTTGTCAGAAAAAGTAAATGAATAAAATTTTAATTATTTTAGTATACTTTTGTTAAATTAATGCAACATAAAGAAAATAAACGAATATATCGGATTCAAATCACGACATGTGGCTCTAGTCACGCACTCCATTTAAGGCGATCCAAGATAATAAACTCGTGGCTAAGCGCCGAAAAGTCCAAGAGAATCTCCATTAGGCGTATCCATAAGATAAAACTACTGCGCAGTAAAATTGTATTGTATATATTTATATTTTTTTATTTTCAAACGTCAAAAGCAGAAAGAACGTGTCTATTCATTATTCGTTTTATATATCATCTTCAACCAGTTTCTACCATACCCATATATACATATACATTCATGTGTAATGAGACACGGAATAGACAGACAAAATTTGGTAAAATTTCTTATTTTCCTATTTATAAACAAATATACGTAAATACCACGTATTTTAATACACGTTTTTTTTTAGTCTATTATAATTTTTTTTTATTTAATAATTATACGACACGTAATTTCACTCTCATTATAAAAGCAATAACTTTATTGGCCCTCATCGTCGTATATATCATCCTATATCATAACACCCTGTAATTTATATTACAAAATTAACGCAATATGATATTTTATTAGATATTTGAGATATTCTTATTATTTAAATGTTGTTATAATTCTCATTTCGTATTCTGTGATACTATAGCGCGAAACACTTTACAGAGTATTTCACTGTTTATTCGTAACATTGACTTGAAAACTACTAAACGGATTATAATGCTGATATTGAAAAACGATATCATCCTCCTCAATTTGACACCAAAATACGTTTCGTAAACTAGATGCAATAAAAAGTAGGACTCGCAGGACACCCGACAGGAGTAAAAGCTTCTTATGCGTTGTATATAAAATCGAATCGAATCGTATTTAAATTACTTTCTTGAAATGATAATAAAATAATTTTAATTTGTATAAATACATTTATTTTTATTTATAGGAGCATAGATTACCATAAGCAACTTAAAAAGAAGTGGGGTTTTTAATGTATTTTACCGCGTAGTTGTTAAGGAATCTTGCATTATCATTAAGTATTTCTACACTATTATTTTTTTGTACCAGAGTACACTGATTGAGTTATTGGAGTAGATCTTGATTGCTCACGTGGGAAAGAAAAGCACTGTCCAGCCAATGAGGTGCGTTGCATCGACGCGCCAGCTTGTTTTGCGTTGTAGTGGGATTACACTATCTCGTAATTTAAATGGTAGGGCACAGCTCCTGTCAAAGCCTAAGTTTATGCGAGCTTAATCCATTTGTATAAACTAATGGTTTTATATTTTATAGCCATGACCAGGTAAGGACCGCGCCCTCACAAAACAACGCTGAATAGTTTCCTCGAGTGAATGTAAGGATCCGGAGGCCCATATTTCTGGTGACGAGGAATTCTATCCTAGTCGTCATGAGTGACGAGGCATCTCCACTATGATGGCTTATCCAGGATGAATGTGAATGTCGTGGGCCTCAGGAATCACTTACCATCATGTGAATTGCATGCTCATTTGTCTAACACAATATAATTAAAGTGTTTATTTATTTCCTAAAGAATCAATACAGGTAAATATTTCTTTAACATGACAGATAAAATTTTCCAGTCAAGCCGTGAATATGGCAGGAAGAACTCTTAAGTGTCGCTGCCGAGCAATTCTTTTGGATTTTATTTTATATTCTGAGAACAACTCGGTGTTGGAATTTCTTTCGATGACGAGTTCAATACTTCCGTTCATTTCCCTTGGTAAATTGTTACTTCTATACTGACGGGGAGGAAAGGAAAGGAAAATGAAAAATGCATATTGTAAAAGTCCGGAAAAGGACATGAGAGATCTGTTTTAAAAGAATATTAGCAATGCATTTTTCATTATTAACATTTCCATCAAACATTCCAACCAACCAACCAACCAACCAACCAACTAACCTTAAAATGTTTGGAGGAAATGGTTCACTGCAATAGTCTGATCTTAAGCTTTAAAGACCGTACCTTAAACCATTAGTATATTGATTTTGATTGCTCACAAGGCACGAACTACCCAAGCCTGGCTTGAAACCAACGTTCCGGACTTTATAACAGCTGAAGACTGGCCCTCATCTCGCCCAGACCTCAACCCTTTAGACTTCAAATTATGGCCAGTTTTAGATGACATGGCCTGCTCTAAACGACACGGCGATATTGAGTATCTTAATAAATCTTTGGAGCAAGCAACGTTAAAACGTCAACAAAAGTTAAATGCTTTTTGGCATTGTTCAGTATTTTATTAGTAAAATTTTTTGTATTTATTCTTGTACAGAATCCCAAAAAGGCTCGAAATGAAACCACCAGATCGGGCGAATGAGTCTCTTTATTCAGCGTCAGTCGCATTCAGCATTAAAAAAGCGCGACCAAACGATAGTGTGAATTCACGCGGCACATCGCCATCTAGTTATACCTTTCACAATTACACTCTACTGGCACTTTGTCGTTTCTATACATAAACATACCGCCCACCAGGTGGGCGGTATATGTTATAAATATCAATATCATATGTTCTAAAATCAAAATAATAAATATATTATTTAGATTTACATACATTACTTCGAATTATAAGGTAGTTAGTTAAATAATTTTGGTACTAATTATTACATGGTTGTATACGTATTAAATTAAATAGATTTATTTATTCAATGCATTTATTTACACCCTGTTTTTGCATACGCGTTTCAGACCGGCTTACTGTTCAAAATTTACTCGGTAAGCGCTTTCCGAGCGCCCAATATATCAACTCGCATGCCACGTCACGGACACGTGTGATGTGCGCATTGCCGGGCGGCGGTGATGTGGCCTTTGTGAATTTATTACACAGTGGCATAACAACTAATAACTGATCGCGGGCTGACATGATAAAATTTAGGGATATACTAATTCTATTTTAAATAAACGTTGTTCATTATAATTTTGCCGTAATGTCATCTTAGTCTATTTCAACCACGGTTTTATTTGGTCAACTGAATTAGCAGTTTAATTATTAATAATAAATTTATTTATATATGTCATGTACATACTATACGATACTTATTGTATATATCAAATATTATATTTATTATTATTTATGTTAAGTCCGTTACATATATTGTTAATAAAAAGTAAAGAATACCAAAACATCAGCCCAATTTACCTTTTTTTAAAACAAGGTATTTACAATTGAAGATTAAATTAATAAATATTTTCAAAAAATTAAGCTAACCTTTACGATAGTTAATTATAGATGTATATTTCACTAGTCTTTTAATTATTAAATTATAATAATGACATCTCAGGTTGTCAAGGTATTGGTGAGTTCTGAGTGGATTACGCTAGAGATGCTGCAAACCAACTCACTAGTCAGTAACATTTTAAGATTTATTCTCATCTGTTATTTAAAGGGTTCATCTGATGCAAGGAGATTATAAAGTTCTATAAATATAAGCTCAAACTAACCTAACTACAGATATAACAACAAATACAGCGTTGTTATTATAACTAGAAAATATTACTTGTGTTTTGCTCTATCATTGGCATATAAATACTTTTTGCTGTGTTATGTGTTTTAGTAAATGCTATAATAATTCTATCTGGTACTCCTCCGATTGAACAATACCATATTTGGCTCTATCATTGATAAATGCACACGACGGAAAAGAACGACAATAAGTGGCAAAGCACCGTTCGCTCATTTTAAATAATAACTAAAATCTATAAAAATTTGGAGGTCGAACGATACTAAGGTATATAGGATAACTGTTTATTAAATTAGTTTTGTTTACGTAAGCAGAAAATTCAAAAGAAACGAAATGGCAAATACGAAATTTTCACCACATTAACGAATATAATCAATCGGTAAGGATTGATTTTGGACAGATTGGGATTGAAGATGGAAATATATGTGACGAATGGGTAGGAAAAGGAAAAGAACAGTGGTAGAGCTACCCCGCAGTTGGTTGCTACAGAATGAATGGGTGAGTTTGACCGGGGAAGGACCACGCCCTTACAGAATAGCAGCGTGAAATAGCAGATTTCCCGCGAACTTGCATCGGTCTTCTCTACATCTAGTTGTGGTTCGTCCTACACTAGAATTGTCTTTCGAAGGTTACCACTAAGGAACGTTTCTTCCTCAACAGTTACCGGTTCTACATGCTATACGACCAGCTCATTGCCACTTCATCTTGCTAATTTTATTATACATAAAATAATAATTGAAATTTACTAATTTATTAATATCAAAATTACTAACACGGTTATTAATCAGTCCAAATGAGCTAAGGATATTAACAACATCATTTGTTGGATTCCGAACCTATAAAGTGAATTGTCAGTGTATCATATAACGTTTAAAACAATGAGGTTAGTGCCGTTTTATAACCACCGTTATTAATGCCGTTTTTTTAATATCGTGTTTTTTATTGATATATATCTATTGTATTATCTTTGCAAGATTTTAGATCATGCGGGTGTCTCGAGGGCGAAAAATTTCATTTTATTCATTCATTCATTGATATATGCATACATACTAATAGGTCAAGTTAACAAATTATCTTAAAAATGATGCTTACACAGAACATAATGTACACTGCAGGCCAAAATTATAAGACCACCTTAATTAAAGTAGGAAAATAAAGTAAAACTACAATAAAATATTAAACAATTAAAAAACCTGTTTAATCATCTAATAGAAAATTGATTGACAAACAATATACTTTAAAAGCGTAAAGAAATATTAACAGTCCATGCAAAGAAAGGTTATAGTTAGCTAAACTGATTTTTCATCAAAAAATCTCGGCTTTCCTTTACATTTTATAACTTTTCTCACAAGTCTCGGCATACGGGCAATCAATTTGTTAATGGTGTCTTGTGATATATTGTTCCAAATTTTACATAAAGCATTCCACATATCTTCTCGCGAGTTCTTCTTTAATCAAATCGCCAGTTCCTTGGCTGCAGAAGCAACCCCAGACCATAATTGAGCCACCACCATGCTTGATTGTAGAGACTACACAATCTGACATCATCTTTTCTTGGGCACTGCGTCGGACGTAAATTCTACGTTTTGAACCGAATAGTTTAAACTTGGATTCATCGGTCCAAAGCACTTTTTTAAAATCTTCTTCAGTCCAATCTCGATGGGCAAGAGCCCACTGAATCCACTTTTTCTTGTTTTGCGGCCTTAGCAGAGGTTTTGGAACGGCAACGCGATCATACAACTTCGCATCTCTCAGTCGCCGTTTTACCGTAGTCAATGAAAAAGATTTAACTCGGGTTATGTTTACTTCAACGCGGATTTCTGGTGTGTTAAGCATTTATTTTGCTTGCTGGTAACAAGAATGAAATTATCTTCACTAGACGTGGTAGCTCTCGGCCTTCCCGAGCATGGAAGATCTTGAAAACTGCCTGTTTCCCTGTATCGAGTTGTTGTGCCATGAAGTCTTCGATAACTTCAGTTGTGAAGCAATCTCACGTTCGGATTTGCCATTATTATGTAAAACAACGATGGCAGAACGCACTTCACTGCTAATTTCTTGAGCTTTTCCCATTTTATGACGTCTTCACTGTAGAAACCACAATTTTAGAGTAATTGAGATTGGTTGTGAACAAACCCAAGTAAACTCATGTAGTAATAAGTCAGAAACACGTGTTTTCATGAGCTAAATAATCCTAATTATTGACTAATACGTAACAAAAGCAAAGTAATTAGTAATGAGGACATTATAAAAATATATTTACGACTCTACCACCTGGCTCGTATGTCGCTGTTTGAAAACAATAGATGTTTATTGTCCAATAACTTGAAAGTAAACGAAAGAATGACTTCATTAAATATTCGATACTAACAATAGAATATGCAGATGTGCATTTGTTTTATTTATCCTATGGATATTATTTGTTTGGCTATTTTTGTTCGTATCAAATGAGAAATTTTAATATAATACGATACAAATACGTAGGTATTTTAGGCTTCATTCTTGATTGTCGTGAGAATCTCCTGCTGGTCGATTTTAATCACGGCGGTATCTTCTGGTTATTAGCCCATGAAATCAAATGCGTAGTCTATATAATAGTGCCTTAAACCTTTGCTCAAACACAGAGGCTCTCAGTAGCTCATCCCCTTCTCTAGTCCGCTGTAAGGCTTGGACAATAAGAGGGGAGGAAAGTTCTGATTCCGTGCCAGGGACACGGGGCCACATATGCAATAAACTTACACCAGATATCATACAATTTGTGCTACATAAATTTTGTGCAGCCGACAGTCATTCTAACTACTACGACATATGGTTATCCATGATTGATAAATGTAGATGTCGGGCAATGGAGCCCTATATACTGTATATACCTCATATTCAAAAGCCTGTGAGTTTGTTTTGTTACGTTTTAATGTGGCTACGAATGACTCTTTATTTAAATTTTTTTGGTTGTTTTAAATGGTTCCCTATAGTCTAGTGGAGCGGAGAGTAGTAGTGGAGCTTGACTACCCTTTGATTATGAGCATATCCTTTGACATCGCGGAACGAAAACGCTACACCATTTTTTTTGCGGCTTCTATCGCCTTTACACTCTTAGGTAATAAAACTTCAAAATGTATGGAATTTCTTCGTTAGATTCACTCATTTAGGCGGACAGAAAAACAATAGAAAAATAGGGGAATACCGATTTTATTTTTTATTTGTCTGTTTTTACAATGTCATCTATTTAATGGTATCAAAACCAGCCAGATACAAACAGTACAACTGAAGATATTTTACTACAACTTCTTACTTATAAAATTCGAAAAGACTTTTTCCCCGAATTTCACCGAATTATAGAAGAACAATTTTACATCTTGTCCTACTAGAACCATCTAGTGGTCAAAATTTAAACGAATACAAAATTATGTGTCCTGGACGAAATTAATTATGAAATTTATTATATGACTATATTTTCTTGTAATACCTTAGCAACCAATTCAAATTTTACAAAAATAACCGAATAAAAAACGAATAAAAGTCAGAAAGAAAAACAATATTAAGCACGAAAAGGTAATAAAGCTAATTCTATACATAGGCTGTATCAAGGGGGTGCAATGCTGACCGGGCTTGAAATTTTAACGAGCTAAACTGTTACGAAATTAAATTGCTCGAAGCACGTTTAGCGGTTTAAATTATACTGTTTTGTATTTAAAATATTGTTGATAAGCTGGGACTGAAATATAAGTTCACCTAATTTATTTACGAATCGAATAAAATAAAAACTTATCAAAAAATATCGTACTATACGTACTAGTATATATACAAATACATATATACAGAGATGAAGAGATAAGAGAGCGGAAGATGGCACAATTAGTCAATTTTGAGTCCAGGTAGAAAAGAGAGCTTTATTTCTTATAAATTATAAAAAAATATATATATTAAATTATTTATTTTTATATAGAATTATTGTATTTTTATTATATTAAGGGTGATAAAGACAGAATGTAGTTCATCTGATAGTAAATACTTCCTGCTATCCACATTCACCATCGTTAAGGAATTATAATGTAACCTCATCACCCATGAGGTTTAAGGTGGAATGCCTCGTCACCAGTAATAACTGCTTCAGGATCCCACGGATACGCTCACCAGAAGAAACACAAATATATAGCTCGTAGAACCGATAACAATGGGGTACAAAAAGGTTCCTCGGACTGACAGTCGCACTGACAGACGATCTCCACTAGATGGAGTGAGGACGTTTGCACGTTGCTGGATGTCATGTTGGCAATCTATGGGGAAGACCTATGTTTAGCAGTGGACAGATTGTGATGACGATGGTCATGATTCAGTGAGAGCATGGCCCTTCTCGTCAATGCGATTGATTAATATCGATTATAGACACAAACTGCAGTACCTCCTCTGCCAATAAAATAAATAGCCGTCATAAGTAGCTCTATATGAAGACTTTGGAACACCCTGTGGCCAACTAAGTGGCATGGATTTAGATGAACAATCACCTAAATCCATGTCCATAATATTATTTAATAAATACAGTTACAACTCCCTTTGCTATTATATTAATTATATATTTAATCAATTTTTTTTCCTTGCAAGAAATTATCATAATACAGAATTGGAGCAAGGTCCGGGGAGTATGGCAGGTATCAGATACATTTCAATCGCAGTCCCTCTAATTCAGCGACCGTCTATCGGTAAGTATGGGATGTAACGTTGTCATGAAGCAGCAGTCGGATAGAGCAATGTGTATTTATTCGTGTGCTTCACTCAATTCATGCACTACCCATTTCTCGAGCTTTTTCCCTTTTCCTATATGTTTCAAGTGAATTACAATTGTTTTGTCATTCACATCGAGGCCTGCCGCTAACTATGGATGGTGGATCTAATCTATATTTATACTATACCCATCGTACTTTTTCATCTCAACTCAAAAGTATGGCATAAGTTTGGCTATACAATTGTGTATGTGCAAATAAATAAGTAATTAAATATTTGAACAAGGTTCAAATGCGATGGTCTAAAACAGTTCTTACCTGTTGCAAATATGCAAACAATATTGACTAGCTTTGTTAGCTTTGCGATCATGAAGAAGTTCCTGTCACACAGCTGTATAACCGATCGCTGCTACAGTACGAGTCTCCTTTGATTTGTCACTTGGGTCTCTTAACAACTACGAAACTTTGGGCTATGTCGTTCTGGATACTTGAATTCAATAGTAAGCCTTTCACACAGTTGTATTGAAGAGTCACTATCCTAATGGTTTAGGGTGCAGTCCACCAAAATCGCCATTCCACTTTTGTCGTGAACCATCTCCTAGCACGAGCATTTAAGCTTAGTTGGAGTTGTTAAAATGTTAGTAATTATAGAATTGCTAGCATTCCTTAAAAAAAAAAGCAAATTAGCAGAATATATACACTTAAAGTTTATTATATAAAGCTGTTAATTTAAAATATATTATAGTATCAATAAATAAAATTAAAATTAACAATAAAAAAGGAGATTAAAAGTAATACTGTAAATTTTAAATTATCAATCGATTGTTATAATTCACATAGCCTGATTATAAAAATATCTATGTATGTATGCTTTTCTAAATATTAATAGATTTATTTCATTTATTATTTCTTAGTAAAATATTGGTTTTAGTTAGTTCATATTAGTATTTCAATAAAACCGCAAATATATTCGGAAAAAGTTTTCTAATTTCACACTGAAGCCGTGTAGTATAAAGTTTTCGATGCGAATACAAATTTAGACCGTGAACGTACATTCATTTCGGTTTTGTTGTACCAGTTAATGTATGGAAACTTAGTCTTATAATAAATGATGTTTATTTATATTATTGAAAATTCATTCATCACTGACCATCGGATGCACGGTGGCTTATTTGTCAAAGATCGAAGGAGGGTTTAGATGAAGTGTGAAAAACCTGGGGCATACATACAATACAAATCCAAAGCCAGTCAATTTATGTAACGCAAATATTATTCCTGGTCTGCAAATCGAATCCAGGACTCAGGGCGTGACAGTCATGAACTAAACTTTCCACTAAACCATTGTCCTCAATTGTATGCTCTTCCTCCTCGCAATAGTATCACTGAATCTACTGGCACTATTCAACATCTACGGAATTATCAACGCTCAAATAATAGAGATAACTAAAGTTAAATGTTTTTATGATTTTAGGGTGACAATTGACAAACAATGTTAGATTATGCTTATATGAAAGTGGTGTAGTGATATATCGAGAAGGGTTGATGACGGTGACAAATCAGTCGCCAGCTCATCAGATCATAAACGATTCCAGCCAATGACATCTCATCCATCCACGATAAGAAATCATAATACGATTATCTCTTAATCCGTGAATATTGAGATGAAAATCCTCGTCACCTTCAATAAGATCTTGAAATAATATCAGTAAAAGCATGTCATTTACCAGATTTTCACCGTCGTAAAAAATATATATTAAAAAAGTCTTTCCACAATTGTATTAGAAAATGTAGGTCACATTATACAACAAGGCTCAATATCACAGAATCAGATTCTAATTTGAAACGAAACGTTATTGGTATTACTGTCTGTGATATTTGCAACGATGTGAATTCGAATTCTCGTTGTATTCGAATGACACAATTACGGCTGATATTATATTTTGCCTAAGGCAAGGAGATTATAAAAAAAAACCCGCCATTTTGTGTTGCCACATTTCTAATAAAAAAGAGCGCGTGCAACTGAGTACAGTGACGACAGTGAATCTTCGCCGAATTGAATCTAGCAATTTACATCTTGATGTGTATGGACGTAAAATAAATACTAAAGGGGTAAAACGGCAGAGAGAGAGAGAGAGAGAGAAAATAAAACAAAGGGAGATAATAAAAATAGGAAATAGAAGTACAAAAATGAGACCAGCAATGTACGCTCTCCCTGGTCGAGTATCTGCTTTCCGTCACAAGCTTCATCGAACGTTACATATAAAACACTGTCCTCAAATTAAATTCGGAATTTTACTCTTGTGTCCAATGAAATTTTATTTAAAAAACATAAGAAGTATTGTGTTATTAAAGTAACGATAATTTCTACATGTCATATCAGTTTTCTATTCGTTTCCAGTTTTTAGTTCATCTAGAGGTTTTCTGAAAGTAAACTGCTATTAGAAAATTTACCGGCCATTTTTCCTTGTCTACTGTAACAAAGAACAGCTATTGCTTACTTCAAATTTAAATTAATTCTGTGATAATTGATATTTATTATCTCAGTTTGTTATATATATATTTGATTCTACTATGTTCTAATAAATGATAATAACATTTTTTCATAAAAAAATTGGTAATAACTGTGGTAATATTAAACTACTGGTGACAAGATATTCCATCACAGTCCTAAGGGTTGAAAATCCATGTGCACCTTGTATTTTTATTGAGCATGGATGTAGGTATCATAGGCGTTGGACATCACTTACCATCGGGTGAACTGTGTTCTCGTTTTTCACACCAAAGTATCAAGTACCAAGTGAGCCGACAGCTCGTTTGCCTTTCTTCTATAAAAATACCAAAGTGTGAAGACCGACGTAATGTATCACTGGTAGATATATAAGCTAATTTATTTTCGTCCCATTTATTTTCACGAATAAATGAAAAGCTCGTCTAGGAATAAATATAAGTGAGACGTGCCTTATCTATATCCGTAAATGTTCACCCAGATATTTAGGTTTCCGGGGTCGTTTTAGTTTATGAGTCAATAATAAGGGAATAGATTACAATTTAATTCCAACTATGAAATATGAAAGTCATTAAAATATTGTGTATACAATTTAACATTAGTAAATTTTAGTATCACATGTACAGCCACGATGTAATTAAAGACTATACTCTCGTAAAATGCTAATATAGTACGGGTCGTTATATTATCATATATAGCATATATAGTGAGAGAACCGTAGTAACGAATCTTGTTTTGTGGGTACGTTTTGGTCTACTGGGCGCATTGGTCCAGCAGATACTGGCATCACGTGATCAACTTCCTCGATTGTCATCCTCATTTCTAAGGAAACGCCATCAATAGATCAATGACTGTATTCTGAAAGGTCAGCGTCGGCGTTAATTTAAATCCTTCAACCTTTGTTTCGAACCTTATCTCGTTTTATTGGGTTTTGTCATTGGTCATAAAAATCATCGTTAGACAAACTAGTGGTAGTGGTTATAAGTAAATTAAATATTTTGGTATTATTTAATTTACAATGTAATCAATTACATAAAACTTTTACGTAAATTCAGAGTCGTGTTACGTTGAAATGTCGCAGTTCGCTGCAGGCGATGTGGCTCTTTCTCTTCTTTTCTGTAAAATATATCCCAAAACAATGTCCTAAATTAAGCTTTTAAGATATAAGGTACAGTTATCGGAAATAGTTACAAGTAATTTATTTGTATATATATTTAGTATATCTACATAAATCAATTAAATTAAAACTTCTCCCTAAATCCCAAACGGTACTAACGTAAATAACTTCAGGGTTAAGGGATTATAGTATTCACCGGTAACATCCTGCTGTTGACTGCTTGCCATATGGACCTCTCCTCAAGTATGATACTATAGCTCGATATTTTGTTTAAAGCAATAGGTATATAGCTTCTACATCAAGTAGCTTATCCATCTGTTCAGGGGACGCCATAAAGTTACTAGATTTTCCTTAAAGCTATCATCGTTCTAAGACAGGTCACTCATTGAATCATATATTAAAATATATTTCATCTAGGATTATGTTGATGTTAACTTGTTACCGCAAATAAGTTAGTAAGATTTTTTTTATAAACAAATATATTATATCAATACCTATTTAGTAAAAAGTATGTATTAGAAAACAAATACATGGAAGCTGCATATAGAAACGGTTAAGTCAAAATTAAAGGCCGTCCTAGGAGCTCTTTACAAAACAGCTCACTGTATACCTAAGAAGATTAAAGCAGTTATATATAATTCTCTAGTAAAATCACATATTAAGTACTTAATAGAAATCTGGAGATCAGCAGCATCAACTAATTCATTGTCATTACTAAGAACACAGAATAAAATTATAAAGGTATTATATCATATCGACTACCGAACTCCAACTAAAGAACCATACGCGAAAACAAAATTATTTAATCTCGCTCAAACATTTAAATTTAAAACATGTTCTCTTATAATGAATATAAAAACAACAATATTAAATCTAACATTAAATTAAAAGAAAAGGGATAACAAACAACTTACGTAACAAACACAAATTAAAAACAATTACTCCGCGAACTAACTACGGAAATACAACTTTTTTGTTTGAAGGCCTTCAAATGTTCAACACACTGGCGGACGAGATCAAGAATTGTACCAGTATGAATATTCTCAAAAACAAACTCAAATCACATACTTAATTATATGTTTGTTTCTTCATGAATTTCTTGTCATTCATTATAAATGATTCTCTTTATTAAATATTTGTCGTATATTTCTCCATAACTTATTAGTTTCTCAATTTAGTCCCGGAATTTGGAACGACACCCACAGGAAGCGTATCTCATTATGTAGGAGTTCATAGGCTGTGAAGCCTTACATATATTTTCCTGAAATGTAGCCCTGAGGAGATATATTTCAGCGTATTCCTGAATAATTTTTAATATCTTTTTTCTTGTTTTACAGTTTAAACGTACAATAGATTTCCACAAGTTTCGATAATTCTGTTCTTCTAAAACATAGACACCTATTTCTTTTAAATAATCAGATACGAGCACTCTCCATATATAAGCTAGGACAGTATCTGCAGATAAATATGACGTTTCCAGCGTAAGTAACTACAATGTTGTCAGAACCCTATCCCAAGCTGGTATTAGCCTTCTTGCGCTAACTACGGCATTTAAGGTTAAAAAGGTAATAGGTTATTAATAGTATCAAAATAAAAAAATAGTAAATCACCTAATAATATATTTCCACAACGAGTAAAGCAACTTGGCCGTAATTTATATTGATACATTGAAATAAACTTCTCTAACATTGAGTATTTGTGTCATTTAAATTGATGGGAAAATAATGGATGTGCTAATTTTAAGGTATTTCAAAATGTACTATTGGGAAACTTTTCTGTGAAATCTGCTGTCACCAGCGGTATTTCCGAACTGACAAGAAAAGAGCCTACAACTTTTGTAAAGGCTGGCAATGCATTTGAGACTGCTGTGGATGTTCAGGGGCAGCGGTGATCACTCGCCATCAGGAGCGATGATCACTTGCTAGCTCATTTGTACTTTTCTATTTAAAAAAATATGTAGAGTCGTAGGCAAAACTAGTTTTATATATGAGAAAATAAATTACTAACAGTCGTTACTGTTGTAGAAGGTAGTAAAATGATTGAAGAAACGAATAATACGTCATTTCTTGTGTTGAAATGTGCGGAATGATAAAAGTAGTTTATTTCATATAATTGAAAAGGGAAAATGCAGATATGTTTTATTTTATTCGCAGAATATATATATACTTAAAGTTTATTATATAAAGCTATTAATTTAAAAATATATTAAAGTATCAATAAATAAAATTAAAATTAACATTAAAAAGGAAATTAAAAGTAATACTGTATATTTTTTTGTTTGTTTCAATCGTTTGTTAAAATTCAGATAGCCTGTTTGAAAAGATTTATTTCATTTAATATTTCTTAGTAAAATATTGGTTTTAGCTAGTTCATAGTAGTAGTTCAATAAAACCGCAAATATATTCGGAATAAGTTTTCTAATTACACGCTGAAGCCGTGTTGTATAAAGTTTTCCATGCAAATACAAATTTAGACCGTGAACGTACATTCATTTCGGTTTTGTTGTACCAGTTAATGTATGTAAACTTAGTCTTATAATAAATGATGTTTATTTCTATTATTGAAAATACAGTCATCACTGACCATCAGATGCACTGTGGCTTATTTGTCAAAAATCGAAGGAGGGTTTAGGAGAGGTTCCTATCTGCGACACATGAAGGACTACGCCCCCACACAACAACACTGGAGTGAAATAGCATCATAACGCTGATGTATTTCGTATATTTGGTGAGTGTAGAGATTCGAGGACCCAATAACAGTTGAGGTATTTCATCTCAGTCAATGTGGCATGTGCATCTTGAATGTATATGCTGAGGATGATTGTCCTAGTGTATACTATACAATTCAGGTGAACTGTGCGCTGTTTGTCAAACTTATATATAATAAACGCATCCTAATTATGTGTTCTATAAAATAGAGGAGTAACCAAATAATGTTTTGGCAATCTCCTTTACTGCTAACTAAAACAACGCATTCATTTATAAAATACCTTTTTGTTTGCTGAAGCGGGAATGTTTTTTATACAAATAAATTAGACAGGAGCATTTTCGTCACTTACGATATGAAAGACAAGAGGGATATGCCATTGTACAGTGTTAGTAGATGTGATTCGCAATGTTTTGTAATTATCACAATCTTATAATTAAAAAAGTTATATAAATATTAATATTATTTAAAACATAAAAAAAACTAAGAATAAAAAAAGCTATATAAAATATACATTCGCCAACAAAAACACAAGTAGAATCACTGTCTCATAATGGGCCAAAGCTATCGTTTTTCCTTTCTTTACATTATTCATTGGGATAAATTGCGACTGCGACATTTCACAAGGCGTGACAATCTCCTTTGATAACGGTCCTTATAACTTTTATACAGTCAGAAAAATTGGCAATTGATTTCAGCTTTTAACTTGCGCGTACAAATCTGAGAGCGAATAGAAGAAAAGCTTCATTTGTTTTCTAATATACTCTTAGGTATTCATTTAATTTGTCCGTTATGTTATAAATTCACATATTCATCTCAATATTCTATTATTATAATAGATTTATATATTCTCCTGTAGTAATTACAACATAATATACTCATAAATATATAAATACATATATACATATATATATATTTATATATATATAATGTGAGTGACCTATGCAAGTTTTCCGGCAGATAAAGGTGGTTTAGAATCGTACTCTCGTATCTTCTTTGGCGGAGGCCTAGGCTCAGCACTGGACTAGTGATATGCTTAAATGATGATGATGATATACAATGTATATATATAAATAAATAAATAAAAAGATTAAAATATAATAAATAAAAATGTTTCATTATATTTTCAGCTGGATAAAAATAAATTGTGATGCTCTATTTAACAGCACAACATTCTTGGCGATTAAAAAAAATACAAATTTTATTACGTTAGCTATAAATTTATCTGGAACATCCATCACATTTTTGACGCCTAATTAAAAATTATAATTAAATCTCAAAGGAACTGTACCTTGCTTTCAAGGTATGACAGTAAAGACGGTTGTAACTTAACACTGCGCCCTTCTGGTTTAGTTTATGGTATCGTGAATATTTCATTTTGTCGTCACTCGTGAATAAGGCTTAGGAGCTTAGTGTTTTGAGGTCGTCAATGAATAAATCAATTTTTCTACTTGCATTTTTTCATGCAGTAACAGACGAAAATACACACATGAGAGTGATGCTATAAGGGTTCCGTTTTTCACCAGATGTACGGACCCCATCACAGCCTGTCAATAGTCCACTGCTGAACAAAGGCCTCACCATTAGTGATTGCCACAAAATATACGACCCTGAACCACCTGCAGCCATCTAGTTCCCATAAACGTGCATTACTCCATTTCCATCCCGTTATGATACTAGCCCAAAACATGTTAATAAAAAAAGATCCCACAGCTGGGCAAAGGCTCCCTTTCTAGAGAGGGTTCTGGAGTAATATGCCTTATTATTAAGAGCCTAGCACATGTCTTATTTCTTTTTATATATCTATGTCTAAGATAGCTAGTTTCCTTGCGTTTTTTTTTCTTCATCACGGCCATGTCGAATCTTAACGTAAAATTGCAATTAACTCGTGCAATAATTATTTTTAATTTCGTCTACAGTTCAAGCGATTTGACTTTGATAAGGGTCAGCTATTAGCTTATTAGCTACTCTTTTTAAGGTATTCTATGTTCAACTTAAGTTTATGTATTTGTTATTTAATATTAAATGCACTTCTATGAAGTTTATTTTAAAAATAATAATGTTGAAAAAAAGGCACATAGTTCACCTGATGGTAAGTGACGCATGCAAACCATAAGCTTTAACGTATCTACGGTTGAATTAGATAAAGAAAAAACATTTAAAATTTCATTTTTGGTTAAAGTAAAAGAAAATTTTAACGTCTTCTGACGTCTGACGACACTCCCCCAGACACGGTTCCGTAAGGTATTAGAGTTGAATAAATTACTATTCTTTAGGAGCAAGTTTTTGATAAATAGAAAAGAGAAATTTATTGGAGGTCGGAAAAACTAATAATACTTTACATGTTAAAGGAATTTATTAATAGATTCTTAAGTTTCTATATTTTTTTTGTAAATTTAAATATAAGAATATTGTTTTATTATTATTACCATATTATTATTATTGTTACCTATGTATTTTAGTGATAAAATTCAATTCTTGAAATCCTTTTCTTGAAAATTTGTACATTGATAGAGACATGATGCAGCTACCTTCTAGCTGCAGCATAAATGGGTCGGCGCGACCGGTGTAAGGACACACTCTCACAGCACACAAACCTGAACTGCCTACCGCGGATGTGCTTCGTATGGTGAGTATAGGGATCGGAAGACCTTATCACAGGTCAAAAGCGCATTTGAGGTATGGCATTCCACTCCAGTTCTTAGGAATGATAACGTCTGCGTCCTGACATTTGTTGAAGATTGATGTAGATTATCCATCAGAGTAGCATCTAGTTATTAATCTCATTTAAAAAATGTTACGGTGTCATCATGCCAAAGTCGCCGATTATTAGTCTCAAAAATTAATTATTTCACATTAATATATTACTTGTAATTTTATGAATGTATATCTGTGTAATATGTATACATTACTCTATTTTGTTATTTTATATATTCTCCTTTAATTAATTTAGTATTCTGTATTTTATTAGCTATTACATAAGCACCTGCTTCATCTGTCATGGTGATGGAGCTGATGAGTTGATTATTATAGAATGCTTGTTAACATTATGACCGCCTGTTTATCTTTTTTATGTGGCTTATGCAAAAGATATTCAATAAATAAATAGATAATAGTACACCAGCACCTTTTCAAACAGTTTTTCTATTGTGCATTTCGCACTTCAACGTATAGCATTGGGCGACTTGGCAATATAACCATATTAAATACGTAGTAGCACTACGTTATGGGTCGTATTATGGGTCTCCTAAGAATTGTACCCAATCATTTGAGTCGCACGCTTTTTCATATTTTAGTCAGCGAAAGAACTTAGTATCCAAGCGCTTGCTTTTAATTCACGATACGCGAACGAACCAAATTCGGTGACGTCGTTGATTGCAATTTTAAGCGTTGATTCACCACGTGCACCGCGGTGAAGGAAAACATAGTGATGAAGCCTGTATGTCTAAGAAATAAATTTATTCTTTTCTTTTCAAGCAGATGTGAAGTCCGCCAAGCAGCAGTGGAGCCGCGTGACGGACTATTCACCGACGGCAAATATGTTGAGGCTAGCTGATGATCTGAGGAGGCTTATGCCCAGCAGTGGGATATATATATGTAATCAAGCTGTTATTTTTACTTTTATACTTGTATGACGAACATTCTATGTTATATATTAATTAAAGTAAATCATTTAAAATTTACATCAGTTTATAATTTAATTTATAAACTATCATATCATTTCATCACTTATATTTCATAAGTATATAGTTTATATGCGGCGATGTGGTCGCAGGCAGACGCACTATGACGAGGCCACTCAGAGGTTTGAACAATTATTGTGACGAGTTAATAAAGTATCGCATTTGATATTTTACAGTCTTGTCAAAAAAATAAATATTTCTTATATAAAATTAATAGAGATATGTATACATTTTTGAGTCGTGAAGATCTTTGATCGTGCTATATAATTGACGGAGCTAATAGCCTAATGGTTTTAGGGGAAATTCTACGAAACTTAAGGTAGGTTTCGTAGATTCATCACATAATTCATCACATTGACTATCACCATCAACCTTAATCTAGAACCTAGATCAAGTATTTTAGCTTAGTTGGAGTGGTTAACGAAAATGTTAGCATGATAATACCATTGCTTGATTACGTTAAAAAAAGCGAACGCTGACTGACGTTTCCTTTTTTTCATCACATTGAGAGTAACAAACGAGCACACAGATCACCTGTTAGTTAGTGATTCCTGCGGCCCATGACATCTAAATTCATCCTTGATAAGAAATCATAATGCGGAAGCGTTGTCACCCTTGAGCACTGAGATGGAAGGCCACGTTACCAGCTATAAAGATCTCCGGATTCCTACACTCACCAGACGAAACACAGCAGCATTATGCTGCTATTTTAAACTGGTATTTGGTGAGGGCGTGATCCTACTCCGGTCGAGCTGTCCAATTCATTCTGCAACTAGAAACATAGCAGGGTTGCTCCACCATGCCCTCAGTGAACCGGTTATCAGCGTAAAATAACTCCACTGTGTATTGTGTGTAGGGATCCATAGACCCTTATTACTGGTGATTAGGATTTCCATCTAGGACATGGGCCAAGTTGAGGACCAGACTATTGATAGGCTGACATAATTATAATTGTAGTCTATGTAAATCTAAACTAAAATGGTAAATAATCGAGTAGATACGCAAGAAAAACACTCTCTTGTCAAGGAAAATGCTTCATACATTCCATTCTAATTGCAGATACGAGATTAAAGATATTCAAAGCACTGCGAACGCTCGCACTGCTAGATTATGCATGCATTTAGATTTTGTGCCTGCGCTGAATAAAGCGCTATTTCCTCGCTCTGTCGCCTGCCCATTCTCAGAAACTATAAAACGTACACACGTACAGAAAGGTTATTTGAAGGAAAATAAGTTCTTTTGTATATTTATATTTTTCTTCATGGAGTGAACTCTGCAAGTCTGCGAGGGTTGTCTATAGATGCAAGTGGCTCCGGATAGTGCCTTGTGTATAAAAATCTAGAGACCTGATGTTACTGATAAGGAATTCCATCTCAATGTTCATGGCTGGAAACGCACATCTTTAATCTTTCACAAGGATTTAGGGGATCTAACATGGATGTAGGTTTGAGAGGTTTTAGAGTAAAGTAAAAGTTAAAACTATATTTATAAAATTCACTGTTGGACATAGACTCATCTCCAGAGAGGATGTAAGAGCATAGTCCACCAAGCGGCTGCACTGCGAATTGACAGACATCGCATGTTTTCGAATAAAATATTTCTTTTATTTAATTCTTAGACATGAAAGTTTCCTCACGATGTATTTCTTCACCGCTGAGCAGGTGATAAATCTGCATTTAAAATTGCAATTAACAATTTAATCGATGCCGGCACTAGAGATTGAATTCAGTTATCTCGCATGAATTAATATCGAGCGCTTAGATACTGATTTGCCACGGCTAATGACTTTAGTGATTCCCTATTTTGAATCCTCTGTTAAGACGTGTTAATTTACATACGATATTTTTTTTCATGTTCAAAATTGGGAATTTAGTATTTTAATTAGATTTGATGAGCACACAGTTCACCTGATGGCAAATGATTGATGTGGCCCATGACATTCATTATTTTATCTTTCATTTTCATCCCTGACAAGGAATCATAATGCAGAAGCGTTGTTACTCTTGAGCACTGAGATGGGATGGGCATCCTAAAATCCTAAAATCAAAAGTCAATAAGTCTCCGGATCCCTATATAGCTGCTATTTCACACTAGTACATTGTGAGGGCGCGGTCCTTCTTCTGTCAAGTTGACTCATTCATTATGCAGTATTTATTATTTATTTGCAGAATTATTTTGATTATCTGTAGGCTGGTAATCAAATTACTGCTGAAGTGCTACATAATTTAATGATAAATAATCCCAGACAATGACAAAAAAAAAACAAGATATAAAAAGCGTGATAGCAAAAGTAATGAAGATATGATAAAATATACTTTGAAGGTAGAAAGTCGAGTCAGAGATAAAATACGAAAATTGTTGTTTACAAACTAATAAAGTTATAGCGACAGTTTTATTAACAAAAAATAAGGTAAGATGAGAAAGAGAGAGAAATGTATATAATTTGACTGTAATGCAATTGTGCAAATAATGGAGTCACATTATTTTCAGCTTCAATAAAAATGTCCTTTTTTATTTCTAATTAAAACAAAATTAAAACCCATAACATAACATAGTTTCCATTTTAGTAGGGGCACTCATTAGTTAGTTATTAACTACAACGAGCTACGTAACGAGCTGATATAATACTTATATTATTAATTATTTTAATAATAATTATTAATTGATATATTTAATAAAGAGCAGTGTGAGAATTATTGTATTAAAAAATGTTTGTTGACAAACATTTTTCACAAATTTTGTTTAATGAACTTCTGAGCTAGATTGTTAGAATCTGTTACAGAGGTCAGTGATATTTCCATTTATAAAACACATCATTAGTGTAAATAAAATAAAGCCAACATTTCGTATATATATATATGTGTTGTGATGTTATATATGTGTGTATGTACGTGTGTAGTGTGTACGAGGGAGTTAGGTATGAGCATAACTTTAAATATTACGATTTTAAGATGAAAAGTGCAAGAATTAAAAAATATTGTACATTTCAGTATTTTAGTTTGTTCATAATCTGACTAAAAATATAAAAACGTGATTACTAGAATCACGTTTTTATATTTTTTACTATCCCGAGAAGAAAAAAAATATAAAAATACCTTGTATGTGAGTATATTTTTTTATCTAATATGAAATATATTGTCTTACTCTCATAATGATAATAGGTCTTTACCTATGAAATTGTTGTTGTTCAGTACTGGCCATTTCAAAGCAAAAAAAAGTTATGATAATATATATATATATAATATCAAATTAATTTTGTGTTAAAAACATGACATTATTTTTATAAAGTCTTTTGATCATTGATTAGCTTTGTATTTTCATTACGTTTGAACATTTTTCGTCATAATGGATGCTTTAAAAATTCGTGTAATTATGGAATATGAGTTCCGTCGTGGCATCAACGTGACACAAATGGCATGTAACATCAACAACGTTTACGGAGAGAACTTTATAAACGGACGCAAACCCCGTTATTGATTTGCCTGATTCCGTTCTTGAAATTTTGATTTGAAAAATGAACCTCGTGGTCATCACTTTGGTCAACAATGATAAATTAAAGGCGATTGTGGAAGCTGATGATACTCAATCTACAGCCGAGCTAGCAGCAGCTTTTTATGTTATCATCAAAATAATATTGGTCCATTTGCGACAAGTTGGCAAGGTAAAAAACCTTGATAGATGGGTGCCCCACGAACTTAAAGATCGTCAGCGCAACGTACTCGTTGAGAGCTACCTTACGCTGCTCATCAGGCACAGAAATGAATGAATTTTGAACCGAATTGTTACGTTCGATGAAAAGTGGATTCTGTTCGACAATCGAAAGCGCTCAGCAAGTTGGTTAGATCCTTGTTCAGCATCAAAACAATGCCCTAAACGAAAAATGACATCTGGAAAGTTGATGGTCACTGTTTGGTGGTCTAGTGCCGTTGTGATTCATCACAGTTTTTTACCAAACGCCACGAGCATTACTGCAGATGTGTACTGTGAAGAACTGAAGACAAAGATGGAGAAGCTCGCACATCTGCAACCACCGTTGGTCAACCGGTCATCCCCGCTGCTCCTACACGAAAACGCGCAACCCCATACTGCACAACAGACAGTCTCCAAGCTGCAAGAGTTGGGGTTGGAAGCTCTCCTTCATCCACCGTACTCAACATAGCTTGCACCCACCGACTATTACTTTTTCCAAAATTTCGACAACTTTTTAGCGGGAATAAAATTCAATTCCCGAGAGGCAGCACAAAATGCCTTTGAGTTTGTTACATCCCGTCCTGCTGATTTTTACAAGAAGGGCATCAATAAACTACCACTGCGTTGGGAAAGATGCATCGATTACATGGGTGATTACTTTGAATAACAGTAATAAAATTGTTTGAAAAAATAATACTTTAACTTATTTCATACAAAACGGAAATTTCATAGGTATTAATTTTTAGTTTATTTAATTATTTTCATAGTATTAAATTAATCATTAGAAATATATTATATAATATATTTCTAATATCATAAAATCAACAAGTTCGAGGGCCATTGACTCCATACTTCATACAAAATACTTTAGGAGCACATTAAGCTTCAACGCCTCAGGATATATTACAGTGCCGTAAGTATAATCATCACATACAATTACGATCTATAGAGACATGTACTTCGCATGTGCAGAAAGATAGGAAGAAAGTCAGATGTAGTGTCAAAAGAGTGCAGTAGAAAAGTCTAACCACTACACTACGCGGGCTATATTGTATTCGGTAGGTACTATATGTATGTAAAATTGAGGTCAACTTTTAAGACTACAGATCGCATATACGTTGTTGATCAAAATTCTTAAAACATTTTCCAATTCGGACAACAAATCCGTACGTTACACTAGCGGAAATTGAAGTGAACGAATGATATATTGTCTTTTAGCTTCTATACGTCTATCCCTGGATATAGACGTTAGAGTACTATAATAGCTATGGATAGCGCGAGTGGTGAGTTTTGTCTGCTTTTTTTTATAATATTAGGTAGTGTTTTATCATTCTATTATTTATTGGTGCCACCAAACGGACACAAAGTTATGGTAATTATTTCCTGTGGCATATCACCCAGAAGTAATCATAATGCAGATGTTTTGTCACGCCTGGTAAATAAGGATGAAACGCCTCGTCACCAGTAATAAAGTTCTCTAAAATAAAGAAAACAAACTAACATAGATCACCTGAGGACAAGCGATAACTGATAGCCAAAGATTAATCTTCAACAAAGATTCATGATGCACATGCGTTATCGCTTCCCAGAAATTCCGTTTTAGTTCTCAAACTGAATTTCTCATCGCCTATAATTGAGTCCTGGGATTAGAGTCATCACACTAATCCCCTCAGCTTTATACTGCTATTTCATGCTGATATTTTGTGGGGTGTTGGATCTTCTCCAGTCTAGTTGACTCATTCATGTTGCAGCAAAAAAGTAAAAATGAAGTAAGAAAAAATAAATAGAAACGAAAATTCTATTTCTAAATTTCTGACACTTTTAAATTCTGGTATTAAATAAAAATACTCTTGCAAAGTTTTATTACTGTATACGAGGTAGGTTGATACATCGCATTACACTGAACGATATTATCGTTTACCGCTTCATTTGAACTTTCTCGATTGTATACAAATGAATTAACGGCAAGTTTTACTCGATGTTTTTACTCCACTTACAAACGATTTGTTGTAATTCATAACTTCATCTACGTTTATATATCACATACATTTTTCATAGATGCAGGTTGTAACAGTGTAAGACTACTAAGGATGCTGATGCTGATACTTATGGGTTGGCAAGGCGAGAGAAGGACGACGCCCTCACAATATACTAAAGTGAAATAGCAGAATAACGCTTACGTCGAGTGCAGGGATACTTCGATACTTATTGCTGGCGACGAGGTCTTCCATCTTAGTCCTCATGGGTAACAACGCATCTGCATTATGATTCCTTGGCGTTCCACCTCAGTGCTCAGATGGTGTAACTGAGAACTGAGATGGAACGCCTCGTTATCAATAATCGGGTCTTTAACCTGTAATTTTAGGTTGGTTGGTTGGAGTGGATTCTCCTCCTTTGGTAGAAAATAGCACTACTACTGTCTTTAATATGCCTAACATTAAATAATGGTGGAAACAAACAATGATATACCGACTGGAACAGGAGTCAGCAACTCATGGCTCACCGAGTGACCCATTTGATAATTTCAAGTGACCCACTCTATTTTCGAAAATAAAGTATAATAGTATAAGGTTTTTACCTATAAAATTGCCGTTTTGTATGAAATAAGTTAAAGTATTTATACTCAAACTTTTTATTTCTGTTATTCAAAGTAATCACCCATGTAATCGATGCATCTTTGCTAACGCAGTCGTAGTTTCTGTCCCTTCTTGTAAAAATCAGCTGGACGGGATGTAACAAACTCAAAGGCATTTTGTGCTGCCTCTCGGGAATTGAATTTTATTCCCGCTAAAAAGTTGTCCAAATTTTGGAAAAATTAATAGTCAGTGGGTGCAAGGTCTGGTGAGTACGGTGGATGAGGTAGAGCTTCCAACCCCCACTCTCGCAGCTTGGAGAGTATCTGGTGTGCAGTATGGGGTCACGCGTTGTCGTGTAGGAGCAGTGGGGACCGCCGATTTGCAGTAATGCTCATGCCATTTGGTATAAAAGTGTGATGAATCACACCGGGACTAGACCACCAAACATTGACCATCAACTTTCTAGAGGTATTTTTCGTTTAGCGCATTGCTTTGGTGTTGAACTAGGATCTAACCAACTTGCTGAGCGCTTTCGATTATCGAACAGAATCCACTTTTCGTCGCACGTATCAATTCGCTTAAAAATTCTTTCACTTCTGTGCCTGAGCAGCTCAAGGTAGGTCTCGACGCGTACGTTGCGCTGGCGATCGTTAAGTTCGTGGGTACCCATCTATCAACCTTTTTACCTTTGCCAATTTGTCGCAAATGGACAAATGTTTTGATGTTAACATCAAAAGTCGCTGCTAGCTCGGCTGTTGATTGAGTATCATTGCCTTTAATTCATCATTGTTGACTAAAGTGTCCGGACGACCACGAAGTTCATTTTTCAAATCAATATTTTCAGAACGGAACCAGGCAAACCAATAACGGGTTGTGCGTTCTTTTGTAAAGTTCTCTCCGTAAACGTTGTTGATGTTACGTTTCGTTTGTGCTGCGTTGATGCCACGACGGAACTCATATTCCATAATCACACGAATTTTAAAGTATCCATTATGACGAAAAATTTTCAAGCGTAATGAAAATACAAAGCTAATCAATAAACAAAAGACTGACTTTGTAAAAAGAATGTAATGTTTATACAATAAAATTTATTTGAATTTAGAATTCACAGCTAATCAAAACTTTCTTTTAGTTAGAATTGGCCAATACTGAAGGACGGCAACTTCATAGGTAAGACCTAGTGTATAAAAATATAAATAATTATTTTTTTAATAAAATATATCCTATTATTTACCCAAACACTGTTTTAATACGGAAATATCTCTGACCCAAACGTCTGTTTAATACTCACATTTTGGTTGATTTTGACTAACAGGCAAAAAAGGTTGCTGACCCCTGCCTGACCCTTGAATCTCATAATGTCCAAATAAATCACATTTAAAGTTGTATAAAATTAAAGTAAAACACCAGTTAGTTCAATTTGTGAGTACCTCGATACCTGACTTCATGCACATCGATTTCCAGTTCGGACATATTCCAGAATAAAGTTCTAGTCACTTCTTCTATTAAAATAAAATCAAGTTTGATATTTAGATTTTTCAGTATTACGAACGTCATCTTTGTGTTTTTTTGGTATTTTTTGGGAATGTGCATTATTATTATTTTTAGATTGAATGCAATATGAAATATCTAAACTTTCGTATAAAAGAACTTTAAGCCGTAGAATATATTCGTAGCAAACAAAACAGAGTTATTTATTTCATTGAGACTTGTACGGAAATCTATAAAACATCACAGAAGTAAATACCGTCCTTACTAATAAAGAAGTATGCCAATGGAACGAAATTTGTCCGACTTTATGGAGCTCGCCGTGCCAACTGTATGTACCTATATACCCGTGTATTCAGAAAATTTTCATAATTCTATTTTATATGCGAACGACGCAAATAAATAAATACGAGTACTATAGTAATATTTATCCATTAAATATGATCTAAATAATTGTATAAAATACTGTACATGTTTATATGGGGTTACCTGAATAGGTTACAATAGGGTAAACAAGCAAGCAGCTCACCTCATCAGGTACATTACTTACCATCGTAAGTGATTTTTTGAGTCAAGCTGTAGCTAGTTTAGATTTGTATCATAAATGTATCGGTTCGACTGGGGAAGGACCACGCCCTCACAGAATACCAATACATATACATACATGAAAAACCAGAATAACGCTGCTGTGTTTCGTATGCTGAGTGTAGGGATTCTCAGGGTCCTCAGACCTGACGATGTAATTAGATCTTGATATTTTCTTGAGGACGGATGTAAATGTAATGGCCACATCATCACGGTCCATCAGGTGAACTGTGTGCTTGTTTATCATCTTTAGTATTGTAGAAGTCACGCCCTTTATCGAGATAAGCAAGCGGCCATTTTACAGGAAACTGATATATCTCTCTTCCATCTTCCATATCCATACATATCAATATTTTTAACATTGAGTTGGTGAAACTTCTTAGACAATATCACCTTCTCTATATAAAATTCTTCTCAGTTTGTTTCTAAAAAAGTGATGAAGAAATTCTTGCCTTAGCGGTCGTTGTTTGAATCACTGCAGCATTTTTTCTTCCCAGTCATATCGTCATTATCAGCAGTTGATTATTCACAGCTACACTGCAGTTTGTTTCTAGCTGTAGAATGAAGCGGTCAGCTGAACCGGGGTAGGACCACGCCCTCACAGAATAATAGTTTAAAATAACAGTATATTGCTATGTTTTGTCTGGTGAGTGCAGGGATCTGAAGACTTTATTACTGGTGACGAGGCATTCCATCTAAGTCCGCAAGGGTGATAACGCATCTGTATTTTGATTCCTTGTCAAGGATGAATTCAGATGTCATGGGCAGCAGGAATCACTTCATCTTCATCAGGTGAACTGTGTGCTCGTTTGTTACTCACAATGTAATAAAAAAAACCTTACCAGACAGACCTGTAGATAAAACAATACTAAGATGTGCCTGAAGTAAAGTGTGCATGAGCATATACTAGATCCCACTGCTTGACGCGGAAGGCGTAGTGGACTTCTCATATACATATGTGCACGTGGTAAGACAGCTCTTGAAATAGTAATCAATAGATTCATTGGTGCCGACACCGGGGATCAAACTTAATTTGCTCACTCGGACACTGCTACCATGGCATTATATTCTGATATGTACATAACAAAAATCTCATTATTTTGGTTATCCAGGAAATTCATTATTACCGTTTTTATTTTGAAACTTTCAAATCGATACGAAAGGGAGTTACTGAGAAGTATTACGCTCCGAGAATACTTGAAATTTTGTTTTCAAGTAATATATATTTTTTTAATTATTACTTAATGACGACTTAAGTATATAAACCCAAGAACATGGAGCAATAAACTGCTCATTTTTAATGATAAGGGTTAAAATTGTAATATGCACGAAGCGGGCATTACTTAGAGTATGAGCGTTTTGTTTAAGACTCTATTGTCTACCCGAGCGTTTCTTATACTTAGGACTGCTTTTGACAAACCTCCTATTTCTTTAAGTTAAGCTTTTCATTTCATTCCATCCTTTTTTATTAAAGTTCAGATTTTTTATCTTTTGTATTCCTGTTTGCATCTTACCATTTTTAAATGTAACAGTGGAAGGACTAATCCTAGCACGTTTTAGATGCGGTATTAATGGATCGGCTCGACCGGGAAAGGAACACAAACAAATTATAAACAAAACATCAAATTTTAATGATATTGGCATATGTGAATTCAGAAAGAATTTACAAGAACGAAAAACTTAACCGAAGAAAATTACACCTCGAATAGCTTTTTCTTCCCTTCAGGTAGTCACAGAATTCTGAATAATAACCATTAAGGGCGTGTTTGTTGTCGGCTTATTGAAAATACGGGGTTCAATTATTTCTGACAACCTATTCTGAATATATGTTTTGTATCTTTGAATTAAAAACGTTGTTTCTAAGGAATAACCACCCGTCAAAACTCATGCATTATTAAAAAATCTTGTGACTATTTCAAATTGAATTAGGAAAAATGGTATTTAAATATTCTTTTTTTTATAAAAAATACTAATAATTTCAGCAAATCAATGGGATAAAAGACTAAAGCATGTAGAGCATACAAGCGGATGTAGAAAAACGGAAGTATATTTCAAGGCTTATATAGGATATTTTTTTCAAGTATCAAGTGCAAAATCTAAAAAATGTTCTCAAACTATGTAGCACGTTTGATACCGGAACTAAATCTCAATTCAATATAAGCCAATATTTGAGAATCACAATTGTAAATTGGATTTAGAATTAGATTGAATAGGGATGTGGAATTACCACAAAAGCAATTCCCGACAGCGATACTTTCTAGAATAATACGACGATAATTTTCATCTAAACTTATTTTTTCTTCAAAACGAAATGCCGTCTAAGTTATTGGACATGTTATTTATTGTGCACAAGTTCAAATTACTTTCTTCTATATTCTATAAGCCATTGGAACGTTCAGTATATCACGGATGTACAAAAGTTGTATCGTACTATATTAATAAGCTTTTATTGCAATCAATAAAGCTTTAATACATGGAAATAGATCGTATTTTTTTTAAATATTTTAGGTTACTAACGGTTCACCTGATGGTAAGTGACATAATCTACAGACATATTTAACATCGATTCAAGATACATATCACCGCCAAGGACTAAGATGGATTGCCTTGGTACCTATAATGAGTTCCCCGAACTGATAAACTCATCACACGAAACACAGCAGCTCTATGCTTCAATATCAGCCTGCACTCACTAAATGCAATCTTGCTACTTTCCTCCTTTTTATTGCTAGATATTGGCAGCACCGTGGTATATATACTATATCAGCTCTCTATTCATGTTTTTATAGAATAGGTGGCAAGCGAACAAGAAGCTCACCTCATGGTAAGTGATTACTGCCGCCCATGGACATCCGTAACACCAGAGTGTCGCATATGCGTGTGTCTTTTCTTGAAGGTCCCAAAGTCTAATCGATTCGGGAATACCGCTGGTGACAGCCGATTCCACGGAGTGATTGTGCGATGCCGAAAATTTTGCGTAAACCGCAGTTTATGTATACTAAAATGCAATTAGAAACTATAGAATTTACTCGAATTGTGGCTAATCAGTCCTAATGATGGACGTAGCAATACCAACGATTATCATTAAGCTGTTAATAAAATAAAATTATTGTTATTTTATTTTCACATACTGTTTTATCAGTGTAGTTATTATGTTTATTAATCTTAATTTTTGGGTGAAAACCAACACTATTATATTTATTACGATCCGCATTATTTGAAGGTGATAACATTTTATTTTAAATTTAAGAAATATATAATATACAAAAAAGTACCAAATAAACGTTGAAAGAATATATTTTTAAACTAATTAACAACAGCATCCTTCATCCTCAAGTCCATTTGTAATCGATACATACGAAAACTATGTGACAGAAAACATTTGCCAAAAATTAATAAAAAAATACATAATCTGTTTTCTTTAAGAATATTAGTAATGCTATTAACATAACTAATATTCCGGTTAACCAGTCCAACTGAGCTGACAATGCTTGTGCCAGGAGATAGGGTTCACGACTACAGTCGAATGGTGGGTTGGAACCTACGACCTTAAGTTTCGCAGACCGTACCCTAAACTATTAAGCTATTGACGCTTTATATTACAATAAATATTTTTACTTATGTTCATTGTACCAAACGAGCAGGCAGTTCATCTGATAGTAATGGATTCTTGCGTCCTATGACACACGTTCTTCTTCTTTAAGGAATCATAACAGACATGCGTTGGCACCCTTGGGTACTAAGAGTAATTACTTTTATAGAATAAAATTATCTAATATTATATTTCAACATCTTAATTTCAGCACTACACTAGGCCACTGTTGTACGCAGGCTTTTCCCACATGCATCCGTCGAATTCCCGCAAAATTGCACTCCATCGAGAGGGGATGCTCTACTCTGCGCGCGTTACTTATTTATTTTCTTTATTAGGAAACTTCACAGAATACAAGAAAAAATAAACAAAAAACCATTAACAATGATATTTAGCCATCAAAGAAGTTACAACTATACAATTTTTTTTTATGCTAAGTATATGCAACAGGAGTAACATACATTTTATGCTGTAGTGTAGTGTATGTGTGCGTATACATGTCTGTGTTTTAGCGCATGTATCGTATTAAGGAGTGCTTCAGAAACATTGTTTAGAAACTGATTTCGCTTAAGATGGAATATGTACATTTTTAAAACATATTATACATTTGTAAGAGGGACATCAAATAAATTTATACCTCGTAGACGGCATGTTGGGATACGAAGACGCAATTTTACTATCAAGGTAGGACAGTGTATCTGGCCATTTAATACATTATATAAAAGCCGCATATAGGAAATAATTCGTCTATTAGATAAAGATAGGAGTTTATATACCTTTAGCGAGATATAATAATCACTCGTGGAATTTTTTGGTAAAATGATTTTAAAACTTTAGAAATTTTACTTGGACGTTTTGAACGTTACGAATACCAGTTGCCACACGAGAACCTTTCTACTTCATTCACTAACGGTTTTACGAGCTATATCTACGTCCATTGCCACTTCAATTTACTATTCCTTTGAGCTATTTCGGTTACTTAAGTTTTTCTGCATGTATCTAATACCGAGTTTTATATTCCTATGCCCGACAGCAAATTAGCTTTAAGAACTCGTGTACCATTATAGAATGCAATAAAGTATTAAATTAAATTTAATTAAACCAATGAATACAATGGGAAGAAATTTGTCCAAAAGAACTAAGATTTGTGTGAGAAAATAAAACTCAATTGGTCCGGATTGGCAAAACACTTTGTGCTGTGATCAAAATTTATTGCTTCCTCAAGAGGAATCCATCCGATGTTTTTAGATGTTTTTTTTGGGTCTGTGTCACTGTTTTAGAATTGCGTGGAATTTCTTAGAATCTATAACACATTTTATAAACGGCATTTTAGTATAATTTTTGGAATATTTATTACAATACCTTACTATTAACATTGTATAACAATATGTCGCACCATATAACATTTTAATTAAATTATAGCTATACAATTTAAATGCATATATATATATATATATATATATATATATATATATATATATATATATATACAGGGTTATTGGTAATTCGACTTCTTCCCGTTAGGAGGTGATAGGGCTATTCGTGATAATTTTAACCCCCATATATACTATGCAAAAGTGAACCATTATTTTGGACGCTCAGCAGTCGCCGAGAACGGTCGCCCGGCTCCCCGCCACGATCGTCCCGAGCTACCTGCCCCCGAGCAAGCCACCTGCGCATCCATTGTTCCGAGAACAATACACCGAGCAATTTTTATTGCTGTTGCTATTGTGATCGGAATTTAGTTTCCAAGAAAGCTATTGTAAAGCCACCTGGGTGGTTATACTAGTGGATACCTTGCGGTGTTAACTAAGCTAGTGTAGGGCAAGCCCCGTACGCCCGCGGTTCCCCTTCTGGGAAACGCAAGATAGCGGAAGGAGTCAACGTAAACTTGGCCTTGGGTAGTGCCCCACAAGGCTGGACCAACCTGCCAGGACTTATAATTGTCTCACGCGTATTTTAGTTAGCTCTTAGCACACACCCAAGTGCACAAATAAGATTGGCACTTGGACGCACTAGGGCTACACAACTAGGCACTCATCCTCCCTGCCTATACCCGGCAGGGGAGGAGTAAACTACTCACCCCGGCACCCACCGGGCCACACATCCCGCGTAATAGTATTAATATTATTAATAATTTGTGTACAATGGAGAATCAACAATGGATTTCCTTGTACACTTGGTCAACTACCTGAAGAGTAAATACCCGATGTCTTCGAAGACATTATGAAAGAGCAACCCCTACAGGAGGGCAAAAATCACCCTCAAGGTCCTCCTCAAGGGCCTCTGCCTCATCGTCCTCCTCGGTCTCCGAAATGGAGCTAGATAGCCCTTCGTCCCCGAGGACCTCCCGCAAGACACCAGCAACTTCACGCTGGTGGAAAGAAACGAAAAGCGAGCTTCACCCGCCCCGACGCCGCCACCCAAGGCGAAAAAACGGGAAAGCGATGTCCCTCTCCCCGGCCATCGACATCTGGGGTTGGGCCCCATGGCACCCCTCTGCAGCCTCACAGCAAGCCCCGCCGCTCCTCAGCGCTCCACTACTGGCTCCCCAAACTTCGGCTGTCTCACAGCCATCGAAACGCCGCCGCCTGTCTTCATACAGGCACAAGATAAATGGCCGATTGTCGTATCGGCCTTTCCAATCGCTACAAATATCAAGCGATCCCCACCGCTGTAGGCATTAAACTGCAGCTAGAAACCACGGATGACCATAGAGCGGTCACCCGCTACTTACAAGACAAAGGTGTATTCTTTCACACCTACACCCTGGCAGAAGAGCGCCAACTTAGAGTGGTTATTAAAAACCTTCCGCGGGAAATCCCCGCAGACCTCATCAAAGAGGACCTCCAGGCTCAGAATTTACCCGTCCTATCCGTGCATAGGATGTACAGTGGGCATAACAAAAAGCCATTCAACATGGTAATTGTGGCCCTCGAAAGGTCCGAGGCAGGGAAGCAGGTATTTAACCTGAAAACGTGCTGCCACCTTTCTGGGCTCACAATAGAGCGCCCTCATAAAAATGGCCCTCCGGGCCAGTGCCACAAATGCCAGTTATATGGCCACTCTGCTCGCAACTGCTTCGGGAAACCCAGATGCGTAAAGTGCCTGGGTGACCATGGCACCACCGACTGTCCGAGACCCAAGGACAAGGCCCTTTTGGCTGCTTTCGGGCCCCCCGCATGTGTCCTGTGCAACTCAGAGGGACACACAGCCAATTACCTTGGCTGCCCAAAGGCTCCTGCCGAAACGCCCGGCACTTAAAGTCGCACCTAAGGTAGCTACACCGATCGCCGCTCCGCGCCTATTCTCGCTCCTGTTCGTCCTCTACGTCCCGCATGGAAACCTCCTACTGGCGTAGTGACCGTCGCTCAACCGGTTGAGCAGCCCCTCCATCAGCCGGACGGCCGGTTAACGAAAGCGACCTCGACCTTGTGTCGCTTCGCCGCCGTTTTCAACGGCGCCGACGTCTCAGCCCTTGCAAAGCCCTAAGGGACTCAATGGCAAGCCCGAAATCAGGATTGCTGCCACAATGCGCTACCAACATGTAGTGTCAGCCATCGTCAATTTTCAAGCATAGAGGGCCTTTATAACGGCAGAGTAAAACCGCGTTCCCTTAACGTCGCATTTTTTAACGCGAACGGTATTAATAATCAACGCGACGAAATCTTCAATTTTGTTCGCGATCACCAAGTCGACGTGCTCCTAGTGCAAGAGACATTCCTCAAACCGCACACTCGCAATCCCAACATCGCGAATTATAACATCATTAGGAATGATAGAACTTCCGCCGCTAATGGCGGAACTCTCATCTACTATAAAAAGTCCTTGCACTGCGTGCCCGTCGATACGCCAACCCTAACCTTCCTAGAAGCCTCGGTCTGTCAGCTAGCCATGACCGGCCACGCCCCCATCACAATCGCGTCCGTCTACCTGCCTTGCAGACGTGACGCACAAGTATTACGAAGCGACTTCGTGGCGCTCCTTTCCTTGGAAACTCAGTCATTTTGGCAGGAGATTTCAATAGCAAGCACACTCGGTGGAATGCAACTAAAATCAACCCCGGGGGTTGGCTTTAGACTCGCTAAGCGACGCACTCGACTTCGACGTCGTAGCGCCTACTACGCCTACCCATTTTCCATACATATTGGGTCACGCACCGGACGTGCTTGATATTGCCATCTGTAAGAACATCAATCTCGCCTTCCAAGGCATAGAGGTAATCCATGAGCTCGCTTCCGATCATCGCCCGTTCTTCTTCGGTTAGGGCCCTCCGCCCCAACCTCACCCTCCACCAAAACCATTGTAGACTGGCACCGACTCAGGAACGCCCTGAGGGAAGCCACATCACCGCACCTAGATGCTATTCCTAGGAACATATCTTCAGTCAACGACACGAACCTCGCAGTTCATGCCCTCACTAGGCACATCAGACCGTAATCGTGGATTGTTCGAGGCAGGTTCCCTCGGTGGAAGACCACCGATGGACCCTGCCAAACGACATAAAGGACCTAATGAGGCGCAAGAATGCGGCGACTCGTGCCCACGACTTATATCCCACTGAAAGTAACCGGCTGGTGCTACGTACCCTTCAGCGTGAAGTCCGATCACGCATAGCCCAGTATAGGAACGATCGGTGGGATAATCACCTCTCCAACATCGAACCTTCCCATCTCGCCTACTGGCGACCCCAAATCCACAAAGGGGGCACCGCCCAAACAATGCCTCCCTTAGCGCGTCCTAATAAACCACCCGCCTTCTTAGACGAAGAGAAAGCCGAATGTCTGGCTGACAATCTCGAGCTCAATGCTCACCGAGCACCCTACCGATCGACGCCGCTCACCTTGAAATGGTTAACAGCGAGGTCGACCGGAGGAGTAAGGAACCACCTCGCGATTCCGTCACTCAAGTTACATGCACCGAAGTTGAGTCCATAATTAAAACCTGCGACCACGCAAGGCTCCCGGCCCCGACGGTATCACCAACAAGGTGATGAAACTCCTACCCATGTCCATTTTACACCTACTGGTGATAATCTACAACGCGGCCATATCCAAAGGCACCTTCCCGAACACCTGGAAGGAAGCCGATGTCATAGGGATTCTCAAGCCCTCAAAACATCCAACCGATCCATCAGCCTATCGACCCATAAGCCTACTCAAAGTCTTGGGTAAGGTATATGAAAGGCTCATCCTCACCCGCCTCAAGGACTTCATGTGCTGTCGAGGGCTGCCAATCAATGAGCAGTTCGGGTTTCGCACCCAACACTCATGCACATCAAGTGCACCGCATCACGGAGCACATCCTCAGTAAATTTCTTCAGGGCTACCAAACTGGGGCACTTTTTCTCGACGTGGCGAAAGCTTTCGATTAAGGTCTGGCACAACGGGCTCATATACAAACTATATGAGCTCGGTGTGCCAGATCGACTCGTACTTATCATACGAGATTTTCTCCGAAATCGAACCTTTCGTTACCGCGTCGAGGAACGCGCCTGAGGTTCTACCCCCTGACGAAAGCTGGAGTACCACAAGGCTCTGTCCTAGGTCCTACTTTATACACACTCTACACCAACGACATAACGCGCACTCGCGGTGTAGAGCTAGCCCTTTCGCCGATGACACCGGCCTCTACGTGTCTGGATTTAAACCAGACGCTATTTGTAAACGCCTCCAATCTGCAGCCAACACCTTAGGGAAATGGTTTCGGAAATGGAGGATCGAGGTTAACCCACCAAAAGTGCAGCCATTTACTTCTCTCGGCGCAACAAAACGCCGCATCTCCAAACTATAGAGTTATTTGATCGTCCAACTCTGGGAAAAGACAGTCAAATACTTAGGCGTCACATTAGATGAAAGACTCACCTTCGGTCCGCATGTCAACCGCGTACGGAATCGAGCAGCGTTCGTCCTAGGTCGTTTGCACCCGTTACTTAATAAAAATAGCAAAATGTCCCTGCGTAATAAAATTACACTTTACAAAGCGTGCATCCGACCCATAATGACATACGCAAGCCCCGTCTTTGCGCATGCCTCCCCGCGTCACATTCACCGACTTCAGGTAATACAAAATCGTTTCATGCGCAAGGCCACCGGTGCGCCGTGGTTCTTGCGTAACGAAAATCTACACATAGATCTTGAGGTGCCGACCATAGCTCAGTGCCTGAAGCAGGCTTCGCCGATATTTCGACTCTGCCGTCACACACCGAAACCCTTTGATTGTTAGTGCCGCCACTTACAATCCCATCGCGAATCACAGATTTACCCGCGTCCGTAGGAGACCGAGGCACGCCCTCGACGACCCTGACGACGCAACCACCAGGGCCCAAGCCCTTCATAAAACACAACACACAAACATTGCACCCTCATATCGCCCCCGCCGACGGCGAGGGCGTCGCAAACAAAGTTATTCGCGATACCGCCATGTCACTGGCCGGTTCTCTCCAGTCCATACAGATAGAAGCGTTGCTGGAGTTTCTTGCGCCACTTCTTCTCCAGCGCCCACGCATTCTGAAGTGGTGGTACAGGTAGTTAATAATAATAGTGATATTAATTAAGATAATCCTCTGTCAGAAGCAACTGACCGAGCCGAGGTTCGGCCCTCTTGGGCACCCTCGAGTCAGACGCTCTCGCGAAACAGGGTAACGGTCAAGCCGAGGCTCCTTCTCGGGAGCCCTTGCGCTGGTTACCCATATATAGAGGTCTCGACTGAGAGCCATAAGCGCTTGGTCACCTCTCAACCCGGTGAAACTGTAAAGCCCTGGGGCTAACAGCGGCCATCAGCCCTAAAAAAAAAAAAAAAAAAAAAAAAAAAAAAAAACTTTATACGTATATATCATATGATATATTTAAATAAATGTTAATATTTTTATATTGTTTAATAGTCAAATTTGAATTGTGAAACTATCTTTGTTCAAAGTTTCAACCGAAGCATTAAGAGGCAGTTGGGCTCTGTGAAGTAAATCGATTAATCTATTAAATACTTAACTTAGCAATTGTGCGAAATAATGGCAGTAGCGCCGAGAAAAGCACTTAACGTTATGAAAATTCTTCAACGTAAATTATTTCTGTAGAATATGAACATGCTGTATCAAATTATGAGTATATTATTGAATTCTAGTTTTCATTTAATTTTGTATATTCACAGATTACACACAGGGGTTGTGTGCGTGGTAATTATTCGTTTCTTAATTTTTTTTTAAAATTAATATTAGGGCAAGTGAGTACACAGTACTTTTTTATTTTTTGTATGTTCCGCCACTAACTCCTTTCGATTGATTTCAGTGGATTACCGACATTGTGTCGTTTCTCACGGGTATTTTATCTAACAGTCGTTTCTATCAATCTGTACATATTCAGCGGGAACTCGTCACCAGTCGCGACCCTCAGCATTTAAGGAACGAGAAATTATATAGATACTGGATGGCCATTTAAATTGAGTGGTCCACTTCCTACCTACATTCCACCAAGTCGCAAAATATATACCAACTTCATATTATTTCAAAAAAGAAAAACAAATTTCATACATCAAATTTTTTTGTTAATAAGATTTTTTTTACGAAAGTTTGTTCGTAAAGGTCTTCTAATTAGAACTTTTAATGAATTTCGACTTTACCGTAAGTTGGTGAAAGCTTCTTTTTGTAATGAATAAAGTTATAAAACATATTTATACAGATTAGACGTGGACCTCGTCTCTACTAGAACGATGTATGTGAAGTTTGCCAATCTGCATTGTAGCCACGTGTTGAACTATGTTCTAACACCCACACTAGAGAAGTGGCATACAAGGCTTTAAGCCCAACTGTGGCATTAATATATACAGACTATTACTTTCATTTATTCTTAATATAAATATATTATTATGATTAATAAATAAAATAAAATAATAATAAATATATTACATTATTATTACTACATATATTATAGTAATACAAGAATTTTACGATTATCCATCTTGTTTCAAATTTATAGCATTTCAAAATAAATCTTTTTCTTTTGAATTCAGCTTAAAATAACAGTTTATTCAGGAAATATCAAAGCTCATATTTTCAGGTCCTTAAAGTGGGAATGGAGTGTAGGGATCTGGAGAGCTTTATCACTGGTGACGAGGCATTCCATCTCAGTTTTCGAGGGCAACAACACAACTACATTATGATTTCCTATCAAGTATGAATATAGATGTCATGAGCCGCAGGAATCACTTACCATCAGGTGAACTGTGTGCTTGTTTGTTAATCTCAATGTAATAAAAAATATATGTAACTTAAAAATACATTTGCGGTGTCATCACTGAGGACTGAGATGGAATGCCTCGTTACCGTTACTTGTGTATGATTGACACTAAGTACAACATACTTAACTCAATTGCGTGATACTGCTATTTCACACTGCTGTTCTGCAATTCCACGAGGGTCAAGCTAATCCATTCATGCTGCATAATATGAAAATAATGTTCTATTTACAAAAGCCTTAAGCAAAGTAGAGTTTAGAGTTTAGACTGCATGACATTGATTCGATATGGCTCTATCAAAGTGCCGTTGTGTCCACTATTTTACAGATGCTGTTCTGCTTTTCGCTTTGTAAGGGTTTTAAAAATGGTAAAGCTCTGTTAGTTATCTTCTGGCTACAGGAATGGGTCGACTCAACAGGGGAACGACTAGAACTAAGTCAGAATACCAGGCAGAATAATGCTGATGTATTTATACAGTGAGTGTAGGGATCTGGAGAGCTTTATCACTGGTGACGAGGCATTCCATCTCAGTTTTCGAGGGCAACAACACAACTACATTATGATTTCCTATCAAGTATGAATATAGATGTCATGAGCCGCAGGAATCACTTACCATCAGGTGAACTGTGTGCTTGTTTGTTAATCTCAATGTAATAAAAAATATATGTAACTTAAAAATACATTTGCGGTGTCATCACTGAGGACTGAGATGGAATGCCTCGTTACCGTTACTTGTGTATGATTGACACTAAGTACAACATACTTAACTCAATTGCGTGATACTGCTATTTCACACTGCTGTTCTGCAATTCCACGAGGTCAAGCTAATCCATTCATGCTGCATAATATGAAAATAATGTTCTATTTACAAATTACACACAGGGGTTCTGTGCGTGGTAATTATTCGTTTCTTAATTTTTTTTTTTAAATAATATTAGGGCAAGTGAGTACACAGTACTTTTTTATTTTTTGTATGTTCCGCCACTAACTCCTTTCGATTGATTTCAGTGGATTACCGACATTGTGTCGTTTCTCACGGGTATTTTATCTAACTTATAAATTCAAATTCACTTTGTTTGCGTAATGTGTGCGCTCGTAGGTGTTACAAATTATAATGGTCAAAATAACATTAGGACATTTTTGGCGTGCAAATATTAAATGTCAAAGTATACAACTATTATAATCTTACATAACAGACATTTATTAAATTTTGCCTACTGGAAACATAAGATTTTGAAAGACATAATAACCCCAAGAAACAAAAAAAATCCTAAAAAAACCTACACATACACCTATACAATACATATATATATATATATATATATATACAAAACTACACATACATTAACACAAGCTGACACATGCACATGCAAGAGATCATATAAGTAATAGTTAGGTACTAGTAGATACTCTTTTTGTCTGCTCAAACTTATTTTTTCTTATTGTGTATTCATATTTAGCAAATCAATTCTAACTACAGCCTGAATAACACAACAAAATAACACACAAGCGGTCACATACACCCACACGCACGCACTCATACACAAACACGCACCACATACACATTTATAAGTACATAAATATATTATTATGATTAATAAATAAAATAAAATAATAATAAATATATTACATTATTATTACTACATATATTATAGTAATACAAGAATTTTACGATTATCCATCTTGTTTCAAATTTATAGCATTTCAAAAATAAATCTTTTTCTTTTGAATTCAGCTTAAAATAACAGTTTATTCAGGAAATATCCAAAGCTCATATTTTCAGGTCCTTAAAGTGGGAATGGAGTGAGGGCTACGAAGAAATACTTATGTACAAAAGTGTGAAAATAAAGTTTACCTTGAAAGAAAGAAAAGAACTGTGAAATGTAAGGAGTACATTTGTCACAGGAATTTCATTTGAGGCCAATGTCGGCTAATATCAAAAGTTCCGAAGTATTGTAGTAGCTTAGATTCGGAGTAAAATGGAATAACTTCCGCGCAGCTGCAAACACACGTCGTTGGTTGAACGAAATTCCGTTAATACTTGATCGATTTTGCGATATGAATTGGTTAAGGTATTTTCGGAATTGTTATTTTCCATTTATTGGTTACGTATTATTTAAAAAAAAAACATATAAATTTGGTTTGAATAAAACAAACTGAAGTTAGCTTTTTAATATACATAACCATCAACACTATCCATTGATCACTGCAGAATATGTACCTCCCCTATAGATTGCCACAAAGCACGATCCTGAGCCACCTGCATCCATCTTCCCGCAAATGTGCATAGGTCATCGGGCCTCCTAGCGGTTGGTCGTCGTGATTATCGCTCAGGAACCTTTCTGTACCCGTCGATTATCGGCTCTACGTGCTATGTGGCCAATGCATTGCAACTTCAGCTTGCTATTACATAAACATTTCACATACATACGAGTACTTGTATTCTGTATTATATATGTACGCCGAGTTTTGCAAACCACCGTCCTCGCCGACAAGCCAAATTGCTGGCAACTAGCTATTACCACAAAGCCACGTATTTTCCCTGGATAGTACTCAAATATACTCCTACCTTATATTCCTGTAGTTTTCTTTAACTCCAGGGTTTATCTGACGGACACAATGCTTTTATATATATATATATATATATATATATATATATATATATAGATATATGTGTGTGTGTAGGGTGAATACCGTTCTAATGGTTACTTGCTTTTACCGTTGGTGTTGACTAATGACCTCCGCTACCAAGGTTGAATTAAAGTGATCTTAATAATTCCTATTAAAACATTCGTATGTCATGATTGAAAAGAGACTGAAAAAAAAATAACTTGTGAGGAAGAAATATTATTAATGACTCATTGCATTGCATTGAACATCATTGAGTGTTTTGCATAGATGCCGTAGTATTTTTTTATAACATAGTACCAGTGGTGACAAATGAGCACACATTGCATCTTGTAACAAGTGATAATTATAGCCCATGACTTCAACACCCGACCTCAACAAACATTCAAGATGCATATGTGTAGCATCATTGAGGACTCACAGACTACAGGGATTAGCTGTAATTGGTTCGCCGAATCTGCACTCAGTGTATGATATACAAGAATGTGACGCTGTAATTTTACACTTGTATTCAGCAAGGTTATGGTACTTCTATTACCGAGCCGACCCATTCACCGTTTACAGTTAGAAATTACACAAATGTAGCCGTGATCAATGTTAAAATACATGCCATGTAACAATCTTGTGTAATGATAATAAAAATATAGAAGATGTCATTTTTTTTCTTGTATATTGTTGAGTTCTAACTGTTGAAAAGAAGAATACGTACACACATTACACTACACATTTACATAGGTAGGTTCCATCATATGAATCGGGGACTTGAAGACCATTTGCAACACCTAACCTACAACCTAACCTAGGTTGCATTATTTATTTTTGTAATAAACTGCTTTCTCAGCAAACGTTACTTAAGGGGCTCTCGTAAGCCTGGTCAAAGTATGACATATGGTCGCTATACTAATGCAATTATATCGTAGAATCGTAATAATTTTATAGAGATGCTCGTATCCAGAATCTACATAACGTATAAAGTTGAGACATATGTAGGGAACATATCTAGTTCATAATCTACATATATAGCCTTATGTAATCTCAGAGTTTATAGGGGCTTTGTATAATGCCAGCTTATCCCAAAGTCAGGCTGTACGTAGGTATCCTGAATATACATAAGGTCTAAAGGCATAGGTTCTACAGGTTAAAGATAAATTCACAAAAGCATTTATATAGTTTAACGTTATCACAGAAAGATTATCTGTACCGCTAAATAGTAGAGTGGCAAATTTGTCTGCCTCTGAGTGACAGTTGTCCTGTAATCTGACCTCTGTAATCTTCATGGAAAATAATTAAAAAAGGAAACCAAAGGAAAAGGATCCAGATGAACTTTTTAAACATAGATTATTTAATATGATGTACATTTTAAAATAATAATTAGCAAGTAAAGAATGTCCTCATTCATGATCAAATTTGAATCAGTCTTTATCGGTTCACTTAACATCAAGTGAACTGTGTGCTCGTTTGTAAGTCTCAATGTAATAAAAAAACAAACATTTCAGACCATTGTTCTAGTTCTTATATATATATATATATATATATATATATATATATATATATATATATATATATATATATATATCTATATATATCTTTCAAAGTATATTTCCATATCTCAAAGACAATCAAATATAATTAAATCCTAAACGTGGTATGTTAATCGACAAATTTACGATTAAATATTATTCAAATTCAGCTTCTTTAAATAAGTTTTATTACTCTGTAACTTGAAATTCATCCTCTTAAAATTACTATAAATTTATCGAGTTAAATTATCGTCTGAAAGTTAACGATTGCTTTATAGAGCAATAACGTTTATTATATACATACATTTCGTTGCTAGTTGTGGTGCGTGGCATGTGTACGAGTATATATTTATGATAGAAACGTATAATTACTTTACGTACCCCGTATGTGTTGTACGAGCATATATTCGTAGATGTATAAATAAAAATATACATTAAAATTATTTTGAGTTTTTTAGTCATTAAATTGAGTATACCATCTAGTATAACATGTTAAAGATATATAGGATGGCTCTGCCTGCAATGGATTCGAACAAGAAATGTTATTTATTGCAAGTTTACATGCGCCTAAAACATTTTACTTTTGCACTATTGTAAATGTATGTCAATAAATATTGCAAATGAAATACTTAAAATGATTTGCTTGCCTACGCAGATCAGAATTTTAACAGTGATAGAGTCACGCTGCATCTGTTATTATCCCGTAGGATATGATGTAGGTAGGACGTATCCTAACGTTATAACGTCTGTTATTATCTGCAGTTTTAATATATCGACCTTAACGAGCAAGGACCACGCCCTAACAGAATAGCATGAGCAATAGTAATTCCGCTGCTTACGAGGCATTTTACCTCTCTTACCGAGGATGAATGGGGTTGTCATGGGGCATACGGTATACACTATACCACAAGCCATTTTATATAATAAATATACTTTTTATATTATAAATACGAAGTTATCATAAAATTTCATTCTAATCTTCAACCAGTCTTTAAGAAGAGACAAACATTGTACAACACGTTGGTTCGATGCCAATTAGAATATGCATGCACCATATGGATCCTTTTTATAGTGTCTGTTCACAACGAATTGTAAATATCCAACGCAAATTTACACGACAATTAGCTTTTGTATCTGAGGGTATTAGCCATCGGTGCAGTTATGCACAACGGCTTCATTACTTTAAAATGAGGAGTCTAAACAAGCGTCGAAAATTTCATGATCTGATGTTTCTATACAAATTATTGAATAATAATATAAATTGCAATGATTTTCTTGGCATTAATTCTTTGACAGAGCCCTATAAAATATTTTTAAAAATGTTTTACACGCCGATTGTCAAGACGAATCTAGGCCTGAATTCTCCTGTTGTTAGAATATGTAATGAGTTTAATGCACTTAATGCCCGAGCTGAAAACATTGATTTATTTAATGATACTCTACATACATTTAAGATGAAAGCACTAAAATCATTCTCTTAGGTTGTCTCTCTTTTTTTTTAATTTAAGTGTTTGTAATTAAGGTTCTTTTTTAGTGTAATTTACAGATTTTGCTTTTTTTGTATATTGTTAATATTTTCTCATTAAAAATTGTTTACGTCCATATTTTATACTGTATCTCAAAATTTCTAAATAAATATCAATGTCACAATTAGGTAAATGCTGTACATACCTATTGTTTGTGTACATATAAGTTTCTAATGCTATACAACTTTATTAACTATTACGAATGTGTGAGTATGTACATTGTTGGTGTATCTACAATAAATAAATAAAATTAGGAAATTTTGGTCAAGGTGCAAACCATATTATTTATAAAATTAGAATTCTATTAAATTAGTGATAGTAATAAAATTAAAAACATTATATCTTTATTTCTTAAAAAAAAATGATAATCACTCAACTTAATCCTTAATGTAGGTAGTAGCGATCTAAATAATTATTTAATTCTGCCGTGTCTATTTTATTAAAAGATCTATGTCTGACTTAATCTTCATAGATGATGCCATTGTGGTTTGCTACCAAAAAAAAAATTTGCATTGTCTTAGGACAATTAGCGTACCTTTGCATTTTAATCCCAAAAAATGTATGTATAACTACTTATATTAACGAAATGCCATTTTGATAAGAAATACATGTCTATTCTTTTCAATCACCACATTGATTAACAATTTTCGAAATAATTCTGTAGATTTAAGCTTCAAGGTAAGTAATCACTGCACCTATGTACATCCGCAACACCTGAGGAGTCGCAGATGCGCTGCCGGCCTTTAATAAAGGTATAGGCTCTTTTCTTGAAGGTCCTTATGTTGTATCAGTTCGGAAATACCTCTGGCGATAGCTGATTCCACAGAGTCCTTGTGATGAAAATTTTGCGAAAAGCATATACCATCGTGTTGATGAGGATGACATTTTTAATTCTGTCGTGATGAATTACGTTTGAACCCAGCGGCTGTTATCAATAAGAACAACTCCTCAAAATACTCAGCATGTAAAATTTGTTATAAAATGCATAGAGATGCAACATCTCTTCAAAACGCCGTAATCGTAAATCTAGCCGATGGGCAAATACCTGGTCAACGTCGGTATCGTCAACGATTCGAGCCCCTTTTCGTTGCATGCGGTCAAATGGATGGAAATGATAGTGGGGTGGCCCTGTCCGGATATGAAAATGAAATACATGTGAGACTGAACTTGAAGACGTACGCTCTTTTCTTGAAGGTTTTTTTGCATATCAAACAATATATAAAAAAATAATAAATACTAGTAGTAGTTATTAGCAGCTCAATAGACTCAATATTTAAAACAGCCAGTAAGTGTGAGAAAAAAAAAATTGGCCTTCCATATAATGTGTTATTGGGTATAAGCCCTTGCTACGCTGTCTATGGTATCTCACTATTAGACAAAATCCGAAATGAGTACATCAGAGATAGTTTTAAAGCTACCCCGATACTACATAAGGTCAAAGAAAAACGTTTGCGGTAATAACGCCGGGTCCAAAATGCCTGGACGATCATATGGTGAAGCTTATCTTAGACTTGGGATTGATGAAACGTACACGTGGAAAACCACCTGCTACCTGGCTGATGACGGTCGGAAAAGAAAAGAGACTCACGTCAACAATGTCATGGTACGATAACATGGATAATGCGTACGGGGAAGGCTGACCAAGCAAATGGACCCAAATAAATGAGAAATGCTCAAGAAGGAGGTAGAAGAAAATTGTGTGGAAGCCCTTATTTTTTTGATTATATTGAAAAGTTATAATTTCTGGTCATCCGTCAGTTTCCGACACACAAAAATAACAGCAATAGGAAAGATTGCGCTCGTTGCCAACCTCTAATTATGATAAGTCGTTATTGAAGGTTATTTTTATTGTAATTGTTCGTACCATAAGTGGCAAGCGTGAAAAATATATACATATCTATAAAATTTTTTGGGACATGTTTCTCAAGATATTACTTGCAACTTTTTGCAGACTGACTTGCGGTAATTTGAATTCATAGCAAATGGTTTGATGTGAACTCAGCAGCTTGTATTCATTCAAAAAAAATTGAATACTCTCAGTATATTCGTATTCTCAGCATTAAGTTCAAAGAGAGGTCACTTCTCTTAAAGATAAAGGACCCGGCCGATCGGAAATCACTGGCTCACCGACGATTTGAGTTGCCCTATGTCGAACGCAGTCACACGGAACAAGCAGATACTGAAGAAGACTAAATTGAATTAAAAATTATACTTAAATGTTACAACTCAATTTCTCTCAAATAATTTTTAAAGTAAATGTGACAACACGTAAAAGCTAAGTTTATCATCAGTTGATGATAATTGATTACAACTGCCTATGAACTGACCTGAAACATCCACGACTATCATAATTAATCAAATGGCTTCAAATCAATTACAATCTGAACATGATTGAGAAAAAGATTCATTAAGGATTTTTACATCGGTAGAACCAGGTTGTAGTTAGTATCTATGTTTTTTAGGAAATGTCAAACGGGCATACACTTTACCTGATGGAAAATTATTCCTGTGACCCACGATCCCTACTTTCATCCTCGGTAAGAGATTTTCACTCTTCACAATTCTTAGCCTTCTTCATCTATTTGTATGTATTTATTTTATGGATTATTTCGTTATCTAAGGTCTTCGGGACTATTCTTCTGATAGAAAACGTTTGTAATGTTTTTTTTTTATTTTACACTGTTATTCGGTGAGATAAATGAGTGTAGACTCGTTCGGGAATTACCAATCCCCCACCCCCACACGGCTACATGCTATATAGCATGAACATAAAATAGCAAATTATCATTGTTGTGTTACTTATAGTACTTTATTTATGTCTTAGACATGAAGATGACCTCCTGATGTTTTGCTTCACCACCGAGCACGTGGTAGAATTGCACGTGAAATTGCAATTAACACATTTTTCGGTTGAGGCACCGGGGATCGAATTCGGTTTGATCGCATACACCGAGTTAACTTGACTCTCACTATGTTTCATGTTGTTTATTTAAAATTGTTAAAATCAATGTATATAATGTTATTTTCCTATATACTGAAGTATTATTGTTAATAAATATGTGCTAGTTATTTATAAAGAGAATTTGAAACGGTCCAAATTACAGTGGAGATGACGGTCTTTGAGCAGGGAGCTTTTAGGATTTATTTTGTAATTTAAGTTATGAGACGAACTGCGTTGAAACCTTTGTCATCCAGTCGTTTATTTTGTTATTACGTGCACTGAATTTGTGACGATAGTATTGAGTAAAGAAAGTAAAAAGCTTAAATATATAAAAGCCTCCTCACTAGAAAGTTATATAAGGTGTTAGGTATTCCCCTAGGGAACACCTAACACCCTTTGCATGCAGGTTTCCTCGCAATGTTTTACTTCACCGCTGAGCACGTGATAAATAAGTACTTAAAATTGCAATTAACAATTTCTAAGAAAAATTTAAAAGAATTATATTTATTTGCTTGACAATAGTAAACAATAAACGAAATGAATTATATCCACTTGATGTGTTAAGTGTGTATGGAGGATACTAATTATGTTTTCCACTGAAAGAAAACCACACGATCATCCTAAGTCTCACGAACTTTGGCTGTCCAAGCTTTCGACAAAATCCAATCCGTAGAAAATATCGTACATAATAATCCGTAATAAATAAATATAGTTTCAGTTTGGCTGCATCTTGCAATTTGTCTGAGGGCGATCCATTTCAAACTCCGCGTGGTTATTCAGTAAAATAAATAAATAAAATATAATAATATATACAATAGAACAAAATCAACATATAAAAGGACCTGCCAGACTGGAATGCCTGGACATGGGAGTTTGGGACTCCCCGGTCGCGGGTTAAGGTGAGAAACCCGCGGACTATATGAGCGGATAATTTATCTAATTGTTATTATTCTTATTTTATGTCTCTAATAAGCTTTGTGAGCAACGTTATAAGCCACAAGATCGCCACCATATTTATACGAGAATATTATCTTGGCCCGACGCACCCTAGTACTTTCTCCTTCTGATTAATCGCATTCAACAAAGAGCGGCCCAAATAATCAACGACCAAGTACTTTCCGATCGGTTTGATTTAAAAGTTTAAGAAGAAATATGTTTTGTAATTATTTATTTATCTAATTTGGGACATATATGAAAACAATCGAAATTTACAAATGCATAAAATCAAATCTAATGCATGCATAAATTAAAGATAAATATGTAAATCAATTGTTACATCTGAACGGTTATCGTGTTTCATAAAAAAAATAATTGAGTATAACACAAAAGAATAACTGAAATAAATAAAAAGTTTACTGAATCAAAATCAAAATAAAAACAGAATTAAATAAAGAACAGAATTCAAAATATCACCCTCGTCATTACCACGGAGTGTTTTGAGGAGAGTTCAATTCTGAATGGGTAATAATCATTAGAGCACATTTATATTAATGATATTAAGTTTGGATTATATTTCTTATATGTTTCTATTTCGTATCATCAAAACTCCTTAAATATTTTTTCGTGTTTCGTAACGTTTACGTAACACAACAAATGTTCCTTAAGATACTAACAGAAGATATAAACTCTTAAAAAAGTAAATCGAATTATTAAATTAAAATCACAATAATCGTATAATAATTACTTTTGAATTTATTAACTGGTGATAAAATATATGAAGTAGATAGAGAGAGATTGGAGTGAAAGATCGCACATTGTTCAATTAACCTAAATGGTAAATGAGCTAGGACCTCGAACAGAGGTTAACAATAAAGTTGAAACTATGCAAATTGCCAGTCCACACGAACTACCAGCACTTTATTAAACGGAAGGTGGAAATTTATTAGGACCCGTTTAAAGCAACTGCTACCGGCCGAAAGATAAGGTTGTAATAAAAATATAAGATAGCCATTTCCATAAAAATAAATTATAATCTTTAAAGTTAAGGTACTAGTATATACCCCACTGTCAGGCTTATACCCGGCCTCCTCACTAAAGGGTGTTAGAGCACATCCACCAAGCGGCTCCACTGTGAATTAACGGATTGAATGTGTTCGAAATGTTTTTTATTATTATTTCTTAGACATGCAGGTTTCCTCACGATGTTTTCCTCCAATGTAGCACGTGGTAAATCAGCATTTAAAATTGGAAGGAGGGGTTCATTGGTGCCAACACCAGGGATCGAACTCGGCTTGCTCCGGAACCGTGAAATAAAACGAGCGCTTAGGCAATGAGCTACCGCTGCTCCTTCCTTCCTTATTCCGACAATCCAAACGATTGGTGGAAGTTTCGATTAGTGTTAAAGATAATGGATTTACATACGTCACATCTAGACCTGAAAACTTTGGAAAACGAACCTAGAACCCGAAGTAGCCAGGTACTGTTATTACTAGTGAGGAGGCATTCCATCTTAGTCCTCAGGGTTGACAGTGCATCTGCACTATGATTCTTGATAGAGAATGAATGGACCAGATTCATTGTGACTTAGGGCCACAACCCTGATCTTCCGTGAAGCCTACACAAGAGAAGTGACAGTCCTCACCTTATATACTATAATGAAAAAATAATAAAATAACAAAACAAAGTAATAAAAAAAATCATACTGATTCTTTTTTAAGAAATCTAATATGAAAGTTGACAAGATAAAGTAATTGTATCTTTAATAGCTTACAAAAAAATATATAAGAAAAATGAAATAACAGAAACAATAGAAAAAGAAAATCATACATTATGGTATCATTATTACCCCTTTGTAATTCCATAAGATACCTCTTTAGTTTTGATTTAAAATTAAGCCACGCTTTAAGATTTATATTTGGAGGGGCAAATTGTTCCAACACTTTGTAGCATTATACCTAAAAATTTAAATTTTCATTCTAGTCGATATAAATTTATCTTTACGACCATGTTACTCAAAAACTTACCACATACTTTTATCATCGCTCTTTACATGATATCTAAAACAAAACCGTTTTTACAATTAACAACACTGAGAACAAAATTGGAACAAAGAAAATAAATTAATAATCTTAATTCACAAAGTTTCTATAAATTTACCGAGAAGCGTACATTAATTCAACGGTCCAATTAGAAGGTCCTTAAAAACCGGTCTTCATTTCTGTTTAAGTCTTTATGAAATTTTGATAGCGTTTTGGTTATACCTTCCATTATTCGACATCAAAAGAAATTACAAATATTTTAAGGTAGAATAAAGTTAGATATGCTATATTCCATTTATATGTGCTTTATACTCGTATATGCTATTTTTCCGTCTAAAAGTTAAGTTGATATTAATTTGTTTCATCGAGGTCCTGGGTGTGTTCTATTGTCAGCCGAGTAGCAATATTGGTTCCGGATCTGGGTGTATTTTATGTATATTATCTCGTATACGTGACACTACATCTACGCCTTCCTTTTTTCATGTTATTGTAAATGCATTACATTGGGATAGGAAAGGGAAGAACGATTGAATGCCTTTGTGTGCACGAATCCTTATAGTACTACCGTTCCCCACTACGCCATGTAGGGAGGACATGTTTTAGAGATCCACCTTCCGAAAGGCACCCAGCCTCACTAGTTTACCCAGATATGTGGGAAAGCGTCCTGTGGCGTGAAGGTGGAATTTTCGGGATTTAGCCAATGCCAGGTCAAAATAACCGGACTTCGCTTCGGCAAACATTTATCATTTGTTACTAGATGGTATCAACTAAGTAAATATGTAACATATACGGGCTATCTACAAGACTTCATTTACGTGGTTAAATGTACAATCCAAAATCTTGTACATTCTGCCGAGTATTACATTCCAATTTGAAACACCTGTACAGTAACTTTGTATCTGGGCATCATACATTCAAGCATTTAATTCTCTCAACAAATTTGCGGGATTACAATATCGTTTATGTATATTTACTAACATAATACTTGTATAAAATAATGGAATAATGTTACAAGCACCAAAATTTCCTAAACCATTTTTTTAAATATATTTTACCACAACCAGTTAGAAATGATTTTGAACTTTGATAACCAACAGTAAAATGAAATTATATAACAACTAAATAAAAATGAGTTTGTATAAAAGGTATTTATGCCATAAACGGATAAAAAGATTTATATGTGACGGTGTCAAATAATGTAAAATCATAAGCGATCCACCACTGTGCATTTTATTTGAAATTTATATAGGTGTAATCACTTACCATCGGGTGAGTTTCTTGGTCGTTTGCTACATGTCCTATTCTTAAAAAAATTAGTACACAGTTCACCCGATAGTAAGTAGTATATCTCAACGAATATTTTAGTTGCACGTGTATTGAATTATTGTACTTAAACTACAATAAAAAACGTCTGAATAACAAAATGCATATAAAACAAAATAATCATGCAGTCATTCCAAAAATATATCAATTTTAATACATTAATCCGTAACCGAGGAGACATTTTTTTTACTTTCCTAACATGCGGTAGCTCGGTAGGTAGTTTTAGTGAAAAAAAGAAATAAAAACAGTTGTGCTAATCATAAAAGCTGTGATAATCATGTGTTACTGAAACATGTCCAGTGGTATACTTCGCTGAGGAGGGATTTAAATGTCATGGGTCGCTGTTATCGCTTACGCATATATTATATATATATATATATATATATATATATATATATATATATATATATATATATATATATATAGTTTGTCATTTCTAATATTATGAAACAATCAATTACTCTTCAAAAAGCTTTAGATTTATTCTAGTTATTATTTTGAGTATTACAAAGAAAATCCAAAAAACTTTGACGAGCTGAATTTAATCCAAAACCCATATATGATGATGTCTCTGTCATCTTTTGTTTATTATCAAGAAGAAGAAGATATCAGCGGTGTAGGACATATCATTGTGCCGTTAGTTTTGTCTTTTATCTGATGTAGAGATGATGCGATATGTTCCATGGAAGGCAAGTTAGCTTTTGATGCAATGTCATCAATACGGGACAATTATACAGACACACCCAGACCAGATAAGCGTAATGTAACTACCCTCGTCGTAGACCCCATTAACGACGATTCAAACTATTAAAGTCGTAACTAAAACGGATAAGGGTCGGAGCGGCACAGTTGTAAGTACGAGTAAAAGATTGTCTTGGAAAACGGCATAGTCATTCAAGTTCTTAACAATTCCCACGGGTGCTGAAAATGCAAGAATCTGAGATTTTGTATGAAATAATTTTATTGAAAAACATACTATTATTATTAAAAATTAGGAAAGTTTTTGAATTTTATTAAACAAATGCATATATTGATTAGATAATTAAAATCCGATCGAGTACGAGCTGAACTCGTGTGTAGTGGGTTCCGTACATTATTAGGTAATTTTAGGCTCATTAGTTTTAGAGATTGGGCGCAGGGTAGGGCTTAAAACGAAACATTTTATCATAATGCCCTTGTATTTTGTTTAAAATAATTTCCTAATTAGCTCGTACAAAATCTAAAAATTCAAAATTCCTTAATATAAGATATACTCTTGTCATCTCACTTTCTATATGTGCTGCATTTCATTTTATTCGGAGAACATAATCTATGACAGGCAGACAGACAAATCTGACAGTGATCCTATAAGGATTTTTTCATCGGATGTACGAAACCCTAAAAATATGGTATACTATGCGTACAGTTAAATATCTGTATTATTACCGGTAGAGCTCTATTCGTAGATGCCCATAAATTTAACTATTAACAAAGGTTTTAGTTTTAAAGATTAAAGATATTTGGTATACATTAAAAGCCAGCTACTTATGGAGAAATCAAAGCCACATTTTGTTTGGTGTTATTATATTTTTAAATGGAGTTAAGAAGGTAAACAGTAAGAAATAAAATATCATGATATTGATATTTTATTTCTTACTGTACATTTCGATTTCAAATACGGCAACTTCTTCTGGTTATTGCCAATTGACATCAATTATATCGCAGAATATATCTATATATATATATATATATAAATATATTTAATTTTTTTGATCAAATAATGAAACGAAGAACAGATATATGTATATATGACATTACCGCCAGGATGTACACAATTCTTCTAATAAACTCACGGCTAAGCAATTCGTGCTGTTATCAAAATTCAGTTTGTTTTCATTTGACATTTAAATTCGTTGAAATGTTTTTAATTTAGCGCATGTCAATATTATATTAAATTCAGAAAAACAAAAAGAAATCTCTGTAAGTCTTTAATAAGTAATCCCGGAGTTACTACACAAAGTAAGTAGTTTGTTCCTTTCGTACTTAAAACAAGGTGTCCACCACAACTTGGATTCGCCTAGTTTTACAACCCTGCTCTATTTGAATTCCAGGTGAAGTATTGCATTCACAAAGTTTGAACTGACGTCAATGATGCACTACCGAGACAACTTCTAAGTCATTTTAAGGTGAAATTTCAATATACGAAATATTTTTTTTATTAAGTTTAATTGTAGATCTATCTAGATCGAGTTAAAAAGAAAATGATGACAACTGAATTCGAAGATCGGGCAAGCATTGTGAATGGAAGACAGTTTCGAATCTATAACTATGACAGAGCCATGCTGGAGCTGGTAGATTCTAAGCTAATGCATAAACGGTTTGGCATAACCGGGGAGCGGCTCGTACACAAAGCATAGCAGCATAACTCTGTTGTGTTTCAAATGGTGCATCTGGGGATCCGGGATACTAATTGCAGGCAACGTGGTATGCCTTTCCAGGCCTCAGGGTGCTTAAGTATGTGCATCTTGAATCTTCGTTGAGGACTGTCATCACTAACCAATTGTGAACTGTACGTTTGCCACCCCTAATATTATAAAGAGAAATTAAATGGAGAAACACGGTTTTCTTTTATTGGTTAAAAAAATACAATGGATTTTCTCTTTTACATACAAATCATATAAAAAATATTGCAAAAGGTAAAAGGTGAAGCTTTCGCCGCGTTCTAATACGCAACATTTTCCCGGTTGAATTAATTATTGTACTGGTTTATTGTGTTATATTGTTAGTGACTTCGGTTTTCCTTTATTACGCTTCCTAAAGGATTTCTTCATATTGCATATGAATTTCATTTATTCTCTGTTATTTTAACACACTCAAAAGAAAAATATGTTTCTGTTTACTGCCAATAATGCATCCAAGTACTTATACTTTAATTCAAATACTGTATTTTATACACAAAAATAAAACAACTTCACAAGAACACACTTAGAGCATAGCACTTACACTTACAACTTAGAACTTCTTCCTATATTTAGAACCCACTCAAAGATTGATTTAGATGTATTTTCTTTAATACATATTGTCTTATAACTATTTCTATTTCAATTATAGAAATATGAAGTTGTACAAATAGTTAGAAAAAATACTATTTCAGTCATACCTAAATATAATAAATATTAGGGCATGCCTGTGATAGTTGTGTTTTAGAGTAGATATATATATATATATATATATATATATATATATCTGCAGTACCTAATAATTACAATAACATAATATATTAATTTTGAACTCTTTTAAATCATTTTTTGAACAATACGATAATTCAAACCTCTCGACCACTAGATCTTGTATGTGCATAGAATGCTCTAAGGCCGTTATGGGCATCAGCAGAGCTCCGGGCGAGAAAGAATTGCTTGCACATTTCAAAGTAATTTATTTACTAACTCGGTACTCACTACACAGATCGTTACAAAAATCACTTTTATTAATATACAGTACAGTTCCTAGGCACTTCTTACTTCTTGAGCGGATAGTATGAGAAATAGACAGGAATACAGGGAGCACGTTCTTTTATAAACGTTTTCCCTTTCCAATCTAGGCTCTGTACACGTCAATGTGACGTTTATGTGTCGATGATTATTCCGTACTATTGACCCGGATGCGACATATATAAAGAAAGTAACATAATGAAATAAAAAAAACTTTCGGTGAAAGTTTTTTTTATTATTTAATTTTTTCTATATAGTATATTCTACCGGCAATGATGGAATGCTTTGCGAACAGTAGTTTGATTTTCGGTCAGCGTTAAGTTATTAATCTGTCGCCAGTCGAGACGACTTATTCATGTTGTAGCCGGAAACCATCTGCAGCGCGAATATATCATTGTTAAATATTTTTTATAACCAAAATTTATTTGGCAATGTTTCACTTCTTATGACGTAGCACCTGCTACGACAAGATCTCGAAGCTTGCAAGCTCGTACTACACCGGCATTGTACACTATCATATTTTCCTTAAATTCGACTAGTTTTCACAACAGCTTTAAGCTGCATAACTCCTGTACAGTTACTATATTTATTAAAACAGAAATTACTAAGGTAGAGCGATTTAAAGACAGTTATTTTCAATGCAACATCGTAGCTCGTTTTAAATGCAGCATGAATGAGTCACGCCCTTATAGAGTATCAGCAAATAGCAACATAAAACTGCTGTGTGTCAGGTAAGTGTAAGGATCCGGATAACTCGGTAACGAGGCACTCAATCTTAGTCCTCAGGAGGACAATACATGTGTATCTTGAATCTTTATTGAGTATGGATAAAGATGTGAAATTCCCGTCAATCATCGGGTGAACAGTGTGCTCGTTTGTCACTCTTAATATTATAATAATAAAGAAAACAAAAATTAAAAGAATTATAATAGCGGAAAATTATTCCTGCTAACCCATCCTCATTCTGTAAGGAATCATGATGCAGATACATTGTCACCCCTGGAGCCTATGATGCTTCGTCGGTGGAATTTGATGTTTAATATTTATGAGGCACATGATATGAGAAACAAACAAAATTTTCATATATAAAGCTTAAAAGAAAATGACAGTACAGTGATTCACAAAGCAGCTTAAGTCCTTTGATTTTATTTACTTTTATTTATTTTACTTTATTACTAAATAATTTCGTTATAAGTTATTTTTATATTGCCATATAGCAGAATGTTATATTTAAACTAATTGAGCAAATTTATAAAAAAAATAAATCTATTTCCAATGATTATATTTACAAATTTTATTTATAAACTATGAGAAATTCAACAAAATAATAATGCATTCTTTCCATTTTACAAATTTTAATAGAAGTATATTTTTCAATAAATGTCTTGATTGATAACGTATCTCCCGCGTTGTTTTCAGCTCTGTCCCACTCTTCAACAAGATTTTTGATAACTTGTTAGTTTATTTAGGTTTAATATTTAGGTGTACATCATTATTAAACGAAACTCCACGCATAGCATTTGAAAGAGATTCAATGAGGTGAAGGTCCACATAAATGAACTAGAACAAACAAAATATACATTCCGGTAAAGCTAAACAATCTCCTTTGAAACAATCTTACACTTAATGCCAAAAACATTATAAGGCATGTTCAAAACCCATTTATAGTATCAGGTTGGCACGATAATACATTAAATTTGCTTAAAACTATATACGTATATGCAAGTTCATTTTATGGTATGTAATCTTTTAGCTCGTTTTTGGAGCAATGTTGTTGACAAAAATCAAAATAAATTGAATGCAGCAGCATGCAGCCGGCTTAAGAGCGAACTCTGTGGCAGTTGGTAGGGGAGGCTTATGTTTGGCAGAAGGACTAGTGATGGGCTGAAACGATGATGATTATAATGTACTAGTACCAGGTAATACTTATTACTTAGATTTCTTGTGCTGTATTTGTGTTATCTTTTTAAATTTATTTTTGTATATATATTGTTAAGACTTGAAACACAAAATTTAATAACTTGCATCATGCACTTGAAGACTACTGTACTAATACACCTGTTGTGTTTCGTCTGGTGAGTGTAGAGATTTAGAGAGGGTACTGGGAAAGAGGCACTCTATCACAGTCCTTGTGGCTGACGCACTTGCATCTTGAAGCTTTGCGAATGAATATACTCATAGGTCATTTAATATCAGCTAAACTGCATTATCGTTTGTCGACTATAGTGCTATGTATATCAAAAATGCACAAACATGTATTTTCACAAGTATAACGCACATGCATATACATTTTTTGACCTTTAAAGGACGTGGAAGAAATAATCCTTTTAATAAATTATGAAGTTTCATATCTGAAATCTATTATAACTCTTCTTGATATTAGTTTTTTTTATTGTGTAATCAAATTTATTTTATTTCAAAAATACTATGTATGTCCTTACATATCAAATTGGCGTTTTGTCGAACTGGCCACTTTGATCTCAAATAATTTGGAGTTTGGTTAGGAATTCTAAATTCAAATGTATTTAAAAATTTAGGCTTATGTATTTGTGTTTCGAATTTAGTGATTCATTTGTTTTTGAGCCATTTGTTTTTTCTTCGATATCCTTCTGTTAACAAAATGGAAAAATTTAATAATCGTGTTATTACAAATATTAGTTCCACCGTGGCACCAGTGCTGAAGAAACAGCTCGAAGGATTAATGATGACCATATTCAAGCTAAACTACTGTAAAAGAAAGCCCGGTACGTTTTTGGTTCTAAGGTTTTAGTTCTGGTGATTTTGTCCTCCAAAACAAACCCCGCGGACGGCCGGAGATCCAAGTTCACAATGAAGAAATAAAGGTGCTCATGGAACCGGATCCATTGCATCACATCAAAGTTATTGGAAGCTTCCAAAACAATTTTAATAAATTGAAATAAATTGGAATAGCGAAAAAGCTCCAGAAATCGGTACGGCATGAATTGAGTGAAGCACACCAACAAACACGCATTGTTGCTAGTGCTGTGTTAAATACTTAACCGTCACAATAACGACGGAATTTTGAATCATATTGTTACTTGTGATAAAAAATGGATACTGTACTATTGGAAACGCTCATCACAGTGGTTGAACCCAGGAGAACCGGCCAAATCCTGTCCCAAGCGAAAGTTGACTCAGAATATGGTAATGGTGAGTGTTCGGTGGACCAGTGTATAGACTGGCATCATCCACACTCATAAGATCTGTATTGTCAACAATTGCAAATCATCTAGCCGCTAAATAACCGAGACTAGTCAATTGCACTAGCTCACTGCTGCTTCATGAAAACTCTAGATCCCATACTTCATGACAGACGGTCGTTAAATTAGAGGAGCTGCGATTGAAATGTCTCCGACATTCACCATTCTCCCCGGACTCCTCCAACCGATTACCACTTTTTCCGGAATTTGGACAATTTCTTGCAAGGAAAAAAAATAATTCCGATGACGAGGCAGTCCAAACCGCTATCAAAGATTTTATTGATTCTCGCTCCCAATTTTTTATCAGCAATAGACAATCAATGAACTACCTAAAAAATGTTGAAAGTGTATAGATAATAATCGTGCATACTTCGATTGATAAATATATAATTTCATAATAAAAATTGGTTTTTACTTTTTCCATATAATACGCTAATTTCATATGTAAGGATTAATATTAAAGCTCTAAGAAAAGTATATAAAAAAATATGTATATGGAAGAATATTATTATTGATTGTATTGTCTGATGATTAACGATCCCTAGTAACTACAATGGATAACAATCAAGGCATGCCTTCACAATGTTTGGACCATGCAGGTGTGATTTTATCAATTTGAAACTCTTTCCTATATTTAAACTATCACTAAATCAACTACCACTACAATTACTACTTTAAACTGCGAACACTTGCACACTGAGATGGAATCCCTCGTTACCTCCTCCAGTCCAGAGTGTTATGTGGGTAAAATTAATAACATCTACTATAACTAACATGTAATATGCGTTGTATAAAATGTTCGTATGTATGTGATTTAATAATTACGACTTTACGCTAACAAAACAAATTCCATCATCTAAACTTAGTTTGAAACTACTATTTGTTTATTCTCCCTTAGAACGAGAATAAAATCATGCAAGAAGAGTCTGCTGTCTATGCGTGTTTATCTCCTTAATTACTAAACATACTCATTAGATTTTTGCCAGTGGAAAGACTAAATCTTGAAGTTTTATATATGTAATTGATAAAAATACATGAGATTGATGGAATATGATATGATACCTCCGATCTTATCCTGCTGAGATACCGGAGAGTTGAGACAATATTAAAATGAAGTAACACCTATATAACATTAATTCCATCAGAAGATTTTGGAGCGTAGTCCACACGGCTTCATTGCGAATTGAGAGACTTCGCCATCACCTAATTTTTTTATTATTTCTTTGATATGCATGTTTACTCACAAAGTTTTTCTTCACTGTTGGGCATGTACTTTTGTGATGAAACCGCCTGTTAAACTCTACTGCAGAATATGCCAGAAGGGGAAAGGCTAATGTCCTCGAAAGCATCTACTCAACACAATCAAAATATTTAAAGTTTTCCATTAAGTCCATTATAGTTACAAACCCATTACAGTAGTGCGTACACACTTTGTGTTAATGCTTTTAATTACACCAGCAGTACATAAAATCTCGCTAGCGTCACTTTAATACGAATTAATTGTTATCTAGATTAACGCTGTGAATTTCGGGAATTCTGAAATAAGCCGAACGTGACTCCAGTAATGGACAAGCTCTATTGTTACAGACTTTAAACTGGTTATATATTTTGATTAAATGATAATAATAGGACTCTACATTACAACAGCTTAAATACTTAGAATAATACCATGATCAAGTTCTTTTAACTGTGGTAGAGCAACGCTACAGTTTGTTTCTAGTTGCCACGTAAATGGGCTGGCAATACTGGGGAAGGAATACGTACCTCACATGATACCAACGTAAAATAGCAGCATAATGCTGTGTTTCGATTGGGACCCGGCGATCTTTATTGTTGGTGACGAGGCATAACATTTAAGTCTTCTAGGGTACAATACATCTGTATTTTGATTCCACGGGTGAACTGTATGCTCTTTTGTAACTCAATACAATAAGCAAATGTTACATCTATTAAAAACATCATAGATTAGAATTCGCAATGCGAGTATTATCGATATATATATATATATATATATATATAATATCGAGAAACATCCTCTAGAACAACATTAAAGATGAGTTGGAATTTTATTAGAAATGGAGTGTATTAAGTGGAGTGCATTGCTAACATTTTATTAAAAAGAAAAAAATATATATTAAAACGAAGAAGCCAAAATAGAAAATGACACAGAAAGCATATCATCTGCTGTAAGACGTTTGAAAAGTGAATAGTTAGACGATGTTGTGTCAGGCTGTCTCCTCCAAAGGTCCCGTAATAATGGGCAATTTTGGAATATATTTCCTAATAGTGAACCCGTTACTAGTTTTGGATTACTTTATTAGAATATAATGCTCCATGGTTATCCGGTACACCCCATTCGTACCTCAATGTCGAAATTCCTCATTACCATATTAGGTTTTGCTGCAGCTTGGTTCCGACTCATTCATATCACATTACCATGAGATTTTGCTACGGCTTCGGGCCCATTCGTACCATATTATCATTAGGTTCTTTTGCGGTTTGAATCCGACCCATTCGTGCTCTACTGTTAAAAGGTTTTATTGCGGCTTGGATCCGACCCATTTATACTCTACTACTATTTTTATTTTTTACTGCGGTTCCAAACCGTACTCCAATATTAAAAGGTTTGTACTGCGGTTTGGATCTGATCCATACGTATCACATTAACATTAGGTTTTTACTGCGGCTTGAATCTGTCCCATTCGTACTCTAATACTAAAAGGTTTTTGGTGCGGCTTGAAACCGACCCATTTCTATTCCAATACCAAAAGGTTTTTACTGCTGCTTGGCTCCAACCCATTCGTAACACAATATCAAAAGTTTTTGTTCCACGAATGTATCTGTCCTTTAGTTTTTACTTTTGACATGTAGTTTAAAATATACGATTTCAATAGTAATTAAAGTCATAGTTCCTTGTAAAAAAAATTATATTAATACCATATTGTATTTTCATATTGTCAAATGGTCGAGTTACGAAATTTAAAATTTCAGCAGACGTGAAATATGATTCACATGGGCGTAGATCGATTGCGGTCAATTTGAAATAATCCAGTATTTTGAATACATATTTTGTGATTGGCTAATGAAAAATAGATACGGAAATTTTGTACGCAATACTTTTAAAGAAAATACTCGCTTAGACTCTGGATTTTTTTTTAAAATATAAATAGCTTCTATAACCAACCTGCACCGTGTCTTAATTGCCATAATTTTAAAAAATATATTCCTAAATAGCCCAGTCGAAAATTTCTCGTTTCACGTATCAAGATTCTGTAGGTATCCATCTAATAGGTGTGATTCTGTAGATGCTACACTGCGATAGGCTATACTGCTATATGTCTATGCCCCTCGAGAACCTTTTTTCCTCCACTCTTGTATTTCTAAGAGTTTGAGTGGTATGCTTAAATCGAGCACTCAAAGCCGGCTCCCACGAAATTGTTATTTTGAAACTTTATAATTAAGATTGCAGAAAACATGTTCATGAATTTGTGAGGAATAAATAAAAAAATATATTTATGAGAACCAAAAACCTAACCTCAATGTTTTTTATCAAATGGAATTTTATATTAGACCCCAGGGTGACAACTCACTTCTAGAAGTAGAATGTATCTAATGTTGTTAATGGATGTAGATGGAAGCTTCAATGAAACTGAAACAGCTCGAAAAAAAGATGTAAGCTTGGGCTATGGTTATTGTATGTTTATTTAAACAGACACGCTAAATTCAAAATCTTAGGATAACAAAGCATAACATTTATCCATGTCGTGTCTGGTCGATCTTCCGATTATTGCCAGGTGGTGTTAAACACACAGAATATTTTATAGTTCCGTAAGCATTTGCGCAAAAACAAAGGCGCTCACTCGTCCCTTCCCTATTTCGATGTAATGTATGTGCAATGAGATCTTTGCAAGTTCAGATGCAGTTCCACGATTGAAGGGACACGGGACATACAAACTACAAAATCAAACTCGAAAACCAACAATTTATGAGATGTAAATATCTTGTTCCTCGGCAGTGAATCTAAAAGCTTGCACAGTTAGAGATCCGTACTTTTACTGGATTCTCTTTCTCTAAACATATTATCAAAGGAAATGAGACGCGTTATCTTTCAAGAAATACATTTTTATTGTCTTGAAATAATGAATATCAATCTAAAACATTTTCATTAATTCAGTTTTATATTAAATTAAAGCACCTTAAATGATTACAAGGTAGCGTTCACATACTCGACATCGCATTTCAAATACGAAAATGTTGATTTAATTAAGCTACTAATTCCAAGCAACTTAACTTAACAGTTATTCACAGTTTAGCTCATTAAAAGTTTAGATGAATTCGAGATACCCTAACTATTAACTAATAATTACGTCTATTTATATTTAGTGCAATAAACTGGCTCAGTTATTCTGATTAGTTTTTATGGAAGTAAGGGTAAAAAACGAACATATATGTATTTCACCTAACGGTGAGTGATAGTTGCGGCTTGTAAACATCTACATCTATTATTAATAAAGATTTAACGAGAAATAAGATGGAATGCCTCATTATTAATTATATTTATGTATTCAGAATAACGATTAGTATAAAACCCAGCAGCGCTATGGTGTTTTAACGATAGTATTCTGTGAGCCCTTCTTGAGACGACCCATTCATGTTCCACCTAGAAACTATCTGTAATGATAGTAGTCCATTCAAATCTATCAAAGGCATATATAGCAAAGGTAGGAAGAAACATAGTCACCAAAAATAAATAAAAAGTAATATTTGTAATTTGAAATTTTCTGACATCCACCGTAGAGTGGTATGTTCTATTTTGTCAAAGTATTTATCGCTCGACTTTGACATTATCTTGAGTAGGTTACTTCTGTCCTCACATTCCTTTTAAATTCAAGCGTGGAAACAATCGACTATTAATTTAGAAAAAACTAAAAACTTTTAGCGTAGATAGGAAAATATGCCTAGAAGTACACCGTGGCCCAAAATTAAGTTAACAAAATTAGATTTGGTTTAAAAACGATATACTTGTTTTTTGTTTTCTCCATAAAAAGGTTAAAAGAAACTTAATTATTTCATTATTTCAATGCAAAATGGGCCATAACTTAATTACACAAGCGTAAAAATATAGATAGCGATAGATAGTGGACGATTAAATTAAACACAATATTGAGCTCGGTAATAACTTCCTGGAAACGTAAGAGGACTGTTAGGAATTCTAGGAACGACATACTCACAAACAAAGATTAGTCCGCAGTTTACAGAGAAATGTCACGAGACCTGGCAACCTCCACTATATAGCGTATAGTTAAACATGAACAAAGTTATGAACTCAGAAAAACTCAAATACTTACGGGTAAAGAAAATTGCTCCTTGAAATATGCCATTTCCTTGAACAACACTTCGCTGCTTAAATTGGTAATATATATTATTCTCTGATAGAAAATTACTGCAACTCGTTCAAGACAAGCTGGAAAATATAATTATTCTACTCTTTTATAATAATAGGAGACAAAGGAGAACATAGTTCATCTGATGGTAAGTGACGTCTACACACGTATAAACATATTCATCCATTTTCAGCAAAGGGTATATGTACATATACTGTCCCCCTTGAAGATTGAGATGGAATACCACGCTGGGTCTTCGGATATCATACGACGACAACAATAGCGCTATGATACAATTTTCGCCAGTATTCAGTGAGCAGCTGACACATTCATCTTGTAGCGTGAATCAAGCTGAAGCGTGGCCTAACACCTAATAAGGCCCATTTCTTAGGTACAAAGGTAAACAGTAAGAATTCGCGTGTGGCAATACGCTGAGCAGATTAATCATGTCATTCCAGCGGTAATCGTTTACAACCAAGCTGTGATTATGTTATATAAATAGGACTCAAATTAAATTCGCTGGAAATATTATGCCCGAAACAGATGTAACAATTTATTTGAAATTAGAATCTGATCCTCGTGATATTTTTGCTTACGTAACGTAACCTACATTGTTATGGTTCGAGCTGAAATGGATTTTCATTTCACTTTGTACACAAAAACTGTTTTCGTAATCATACCATAATATAATATACGTTGGTATGTTATAATATAACTTATAGGCCCACACTAAAATTTACCTTTACACACGTAAATAAAGTGAAATAAGTGATTTTACCTTTTTTTGTGTAATAAAATATAAGATTACTGTGTTTCTAGTGTTTTCGGAATTGTGATATCTGAACGATGTCATGTTGGAATTACAGCCCTGAGGGCAGTTTGCTCAGATATTATATTTTTGTTGTTCTAGTGTTAATGACTAAACACAGTCTGAAATCAGGCTTTAGTATAAAAGTCCACAGTTTCACACAGTTGTACATTATTTTTTTCTTATACAGAAAAAGTATTAAACTCTATGAATGTTAACAATGTCACCTCAGTGGCGACAACGGAGAAATCTACTTACTTTAAAATGTCGCGTGGGCTACGCCAATCGAACGCAAAGGATTGATATCTAAATATAATTATATACTTAATGTATATAATTATATTTAACCAAAATATGTTGTTGATAGCTACACTTATAAAAATTTGTCAGCTCTTATAATTAAAGCAAACTACAACTTTGCTAAGGACGGTCACGTTCAAAGTGTGAAACATATTGCCGTCTCGCTTGCTTGGCAGTCAAGGTATTTTTAGTGAATACGGAAAATCTTCCAAGAATGCCAAGCAGTGTCTAGTAGCCTCTATTAGATTAATGGCAAACAAACCTGTAATAACAGTAACATGAGTATGTGCTCACGCTATAAAACATATAAATACACAATAAAAATCCGTAAGTACCGTAATCGAGAGATAAATTCATTAATTTTTACGCAAAGTCCGTGTATCGTGGAATTCGCAAATATCAATGTATCGGAAATTGCAAACGATTTTCTTTATTGTATCCTGAAAAATGTCACGACGTTATCCGGATAACCTGCGTTTGCCAATTGTTTGGTTAATGCATCGTGCTAGCGGATATTCTGTCTGAATATTTTACCACGATATATATATTCAGACACATTTCACATTTCTTCAGTTTTCCGTAAGTTTTAATACGTAATAAATACTATGTGTTTTGTTTCAGCCAATTTAATTTAACATAATCTTTTTAAAATGTTTATGTTAAATTCATTTATGTCTAAAAATGAATTTAAGAAGCCGACTCCCATAACGCCGGAATGATCATATTGTGAATGAAACATCACGACAGAATTTGAACTTTCATCCTCATCATCTCGATGGTTGGCAATCCACCATTGTGTGCTTCATGCGAAATTTCCTGTCACACACAACTACTATGTGGAATCAGCTGTAACCAGCGGTGTTTACCAACCGACATTCAAGAAAAGTGCTTACACCTTCCTTAAAGGCCGGCAACGCATTTGTAACTCCTCTGGCGGTGGTGATCAGTTACCATCAGGGGACGGTCATGCTTGTTTGCCGCCTATACTATAAAAAAAATCTTTCAAATAACGAAACTTAGACGTCGGTTAAAAAGAGCTCAGAGAAGTTCACCTCAATAATGACAGCACATAATTATGTAATACGGATAATGCGAACAAAGAAAGCCGACCCCAAGTAAATGGGAAGAGGCCAAGAAAGAAGAAGAAGAATTTAAGAAGCCATCAACTATACAAACCTCTTGTGGTGGCTCGGTTCGGTACTTATTAACGTAGTAGGTGTTGAACCAAGATGTTAGTAATTTTAGGTTAGATCTTATTAAATACACAATAACAAAAAAAGATAAATAATAAAAATACCTATTTATAATTCGAAATTAGTTGGGTGCGATAAAGAAAAAAAATCTATTTCTATATTAATTTCTATAGTAGTGCTAAAAACAAAGTTACTTGGTGTTAAATATAAGTAAAAATGTTACACATACGAAGCATGACTGTATGTGGCATATAGTACATGAATAATTTAAAAGAGCAGAATAAATTCCCATTACGTACTAAGTACATATGATGTTAAGATTAATAACTAATATAACTAATACAATTTTTTTATAATAATAATCGATTTACTGCCACAAAAAAACCATTGAGTCTAACCCATATATTAGTAGCTAAAGATATAGAAAATATAAAAGGAAGCGTAAAGTACTAGCGTTTCATGATTTCGATTTCCTCCAGGTCGAATTTGACTACGGCTAGATCTTCTGGGTATTAACAACAACTGCGCAGAATATTTTATAGTGCCGTAAGCAGAACATAGAGGCACTCACTCGTCGTCCCCTTCCGAAGTAATGATTGAGTAAAAAGATCAGAGAATGGTTCAGATGCAGAGTCAGGGACACGGGACATTCACACAACACACACAGATTTGAGAGACTAAAATTAGCAACACAAATTGTACACAGATATTTTTCCTAGGCTAGAAATCGAACCCAGGATCCGCGACGTAGGAGCCAGGTACTCTAATTAGTACACCACATGTCCGCAATATATATCCTTAAACGTTCTTCTGCCTGCCTGGCAGCGTATCTGCGGCTCCTCTGGTGTTGCGGATGTTGTAAGTGGCGGTGATCACTTACCACCAGATGAACTGCTTGCTAGTTTGTCACCTATTCTATAAAAAAATATCCAGCGACCTCAATGCGCTAGCAATCTAATTAAGCTTCGCCATCGGCGTTCAATTACTCCCCCTTCTTTTTTTATCTCGCAACCGTATTTACTTGGTCTGTTATTTTTTCTCAAATTTATTGTAAAAGAATATGTACTTATTATTTTTTTCATATTGTTATTATTCACGTGACTCGTAGGTAATAACGATTAGGACATTTTTGGTCAATTTCGTCCTCCTCCATTTTCTATTTTTGATATGAGTTATGATGATTACAGTAACAAATTGCATACCATAGTATATGCATAGTATTTGTGCAAGCTGCTTTGCGTAGTGGTTGAAATACCCGTTCCGTGGAGGAGCTTTGGTTTGATTCCTAACCGAAAAAATATTTTTAGCATCGTCAGTTGATCCGTACGTCTGTGTGTTTTTATGATTAACATAGACACGCGATGGGTCAAATCATCTCTTGTATAAGTTTTCTTTTATCTTTCGAATAAACCCTATTCATCTTCGTTATCGAATTCATTACCGTAAAATAACAATTGAGATTGATATTATTAATACGAAAATTTCCAAAATTTTTTGCTAATTTACGTTGTTTTTAAGAATTTTGAGTTACTTTTGGATTTTAGATATTATGTTCCTAGTGATGGCTTCGATTTCAAATATTTGTATTTATTCCTACGCACAAAGCACGATCCCTCAATAAAGAATGTATTGTACATGCAAGAGTCTTATATAATATTTTTATCTTACGCTTCGAATAACCGCTTATGTTAGGGCAAGCAGAATATAGATAATTACAATTGCTTTGTATTTTCTAACCAATATATAATATAATATGTATACATAAATAAGAGAATAATGCTGGTTTGTAATTGGCCCAAGGGATAAAACCAATATGCGATGTACATATACACAATACACCCGATCGAGAGTTAACTCAATTTTTACTGGCCTTGTGTGGCTAAAGGGATTTATTTGTGTTCAAAATATTGCTTTATATTGTCTTCAGGTTAAAACTGATTCTTGAGTGTATGTGTCACAGCCTAATTGCATTTCATTCCATCATATCTGCTCCCGCGTTGAAATTTCTCGTACTTTTTTCTTTTTTGAGGATGGTAGAGTATAGGAGTAATAGACCACGCCCTCACAGAATGCCAGCGTAAAATGGCAGCTTAACGCTGCTGTGTTTCGTCTGGTGAGTGGATCCGGAGACCTTGATTACTGGTGACGAGGCATTCCATCTCGTTCCTCAGGGGGTGACAACGCATATGCATTATGATTCCTTGTCAAGAACGAATGTAGATGTCATGGGTCGCAGGAATCACTTACCATCAGGTGAACTGTGTGCTCGTTTGTTACATTTAATGCTATAAAAAAATCTCTCTGATGGACATTTTTTTTAAACTTGCTATGCAAGTGCTTGACCACGATCCCATCTGATGTTAAGCGGAAATGCAGTCCTGGATGGTAAGGCGCACTAGCTCAGTTAATGCCTATTCACTCTAATCTTGAAAACACCCACATTGTAATCGGAGAAACATGCTTTATTACTTGTATTTAATACAACACTTTAGTTTTAGTGCCGAAGTATGTCTCTCGCAGTTGACGTCATCTTAAATTTACTCACAACAACGATATTGTCGTAATGTCGAGGATATTTGTTTATTTTCTTTATAAATTACATTAGGGGTGAAAAAGAGCTCAGTTCACCTGATGTTAAGTGATGACTATGGCCAATAAAATCTAAATCCAGTATCAACGCTGTAACTGTAAAAGTAGCTGTAACGCCTTGTTAGCTGTAACTGGATCTTCGGATTCCTATACTGACTAGACTATTTCACTATGGCCATTTCTAACGGCATGGTCCGTGGTCCAGGCCGATACATCAAGCTTTTTTTATGGAATAATTAGTAAAGGAGCAAGCAGCTAACCTGATGGTAAGTGATAACTGCCTCCCATGTAACATGTAACATTTAACATGTAACATGTAACATGTAAAAACAAATATCAAAATCTTATTGAGTGAGAGCCGTCTTAACTCGGTAACAGAGCGATCGTTTTCAATTTCACGATTCGAGTTTCGACGCCGGCACTAAAGAAATTGTTAATTGAAATTTTAACTAACCGAATTACCACGAGCAAGGAAAGCATGACGAGGGAAACTGCATGTCGGAGAGATAAATAAAAAATCTGACAATTTACATTGAAGCCGTGTAGCGGAATATGTCCCCATACCCATTCCAGAGAGTAAGCCCAGCAGTGGGCCATGTGCATATTATTTGCTGGTTATGTATGTACACACTTCATTGTTATTCTTGTTCTATACGTATTGAGTTGACATATATGTTTTAAGTTGATTTCGACACAAAGAGAGATTGCGTGTAATTTTAATGAAAGACGAATGAAAGGACATGTTGAAGAATAAAATAAGGCAAAACAGTTAACTTTGTCCTCATTTGCCATCTTTACATTCGCACGCAACAATGTCCTGAATTTGCGAGAGATATGCAAATTTCACAACTTCATGCCTCTTTATCCCAAATTGGTACACATAAAGTTCCTCCATTGTTTCTTTGTCATTTTCGTCATATATTCTATACATGGTTGATGATAGTGGTAGTGCCACATTGCAGCTAGTTTCAAGCTGTTACATGAATAGGTTGGCTAGACCGGGGATGGATCACGTCCTCGGAATATTTACTTCACATAACAGTATAACGTATTTCGTATGTGAGAGTAGGTCACCGGGAAATCTATTACAAATGAGCAGGCATTCCACCTTATCTACATTTTGATTCTTTATTGAGGATGGGATGGGATGAGGATGTAGAGATCACTTACTATCGGGTAAACTGTGTGTTCGTGTCATGCGATAATCAAGAAAACAAAATTCTACCTATTTCTTGGAGGCGCTTTATGTAAGTTAGTCTTGTAACATTCCTACTAAGAAATGTAAATAAGTTCATTAAAACTAGTAAAAGATCCAATGGCCTACTTTCCTAAACAGAGTAAAAATTGAAATGCAAAAAGTTTTATATTACTCGAGTGTACAATGCTTTCAGGCTTTTTGATAAGAAATATAAAAATAATTTCAGATATTTCTTTTATTATTTTTTTTATTGTAGTCAGGATAACAATTGGATATAAGATCACATGCGTCATAATACAAAATGTATTAATAACAGATATCTCGCTATCGCTATAGGTTTAGTTTTTCATGTTGTTATTAAATGATAATATTTAATTTTATGAAACTACATCCCTTTAATAAACAAATCTTTTGTATACAGGTCTTATTTATTGAACAGATTGCGACCTTTAATAACAAACGCGACCCCAGGTTGAGAAACGAGGGTACGTATACGTACGGTAAACGGATTCAGGCGGTTGGACAATGTTTTGGTAATTTGTGAATCAACGAACTCAAGAAACGATTTTATTTGAGATATAACGTTGGCCACCTTTCCTTGATAATAAAAAAAAACCAAATCCTTATACTATCGACTAATAATATTGTATTGAGGTGAGGATCACAAACGCGCGGTGACAACTACAGCATAATATATTGTTGTCAACCTATTTATCCAGTTACCAAGTAAATGATTTGCATTGCAAAGATGGGCAGCCCTTCAACCCCGTTACTTGTTATATATAGTCGAGCTTAAGATGCCACACAGCTACTTCGACCTTGCCCGTCGCAATACAACTACCTATATATTAGTTTTACTGTCTGTTGGTTAGGACAGTTTATCTAATAAACTTTACAAATATGGGATTATAATTATTTTATTTAATATTTTTATTTCTCGTCGTTATTTGACGTATATTATGACATAATTGTAAGAAGATAAACAAAACTACATCGAAAGGCAGCAGGGGTTCGTTCCACAGAGCGATAGACGAATATACCACTCGAGAATCTTTCTCCCCCGGTTATCGGTTCTACCAGCTACATGGCTGGTCCATTGCCATTTTAGCTTACTCGTTCTTTGAACTAAATTGCGTGCCTTAGTTCTACCAAAGATAACTACGAATTACATTCAATAACGCAGAGAAACTCCATGCAGACTCTCTTCCTACCTCGCTGAAAGACATTGATCATATGAGGATATGATCAGCCGTGAAGGTCTGAAGTCTTTTACTTTACTACCAGATGCTTTAACCTTCTTCAATGCCCTTGAATATTCTTATCCAGTTGTGGACTTCCATTCCGTTGACAACTGATTTACGACCGACCATAATTTGAAATTGCCCTGACAGTCAAAGCGAATGAATGCAAGCAGAATTTCGTGCTTCATAGCAATTTTGGAGAAGTGAAATTGAAAGGTCAATAACTATTATTAACTCCCAAAAAAATTGTACTATATGCGTCAAAGTATTGATATTCCTTGAAGTTCTCAAGTAATGACGCTGTAGGCAGTTCTGAATTAACAATGTGGTCTTTCTAGAGATTTCTTCATCGTGCCTCATGAATAATTTAGTAACTGTGCACTTTGCTCTCATCTTAGAACCAAGGTGAAATAGAATGTCAGGGGTATTAAGAGTAATCGGGCTTTAAACGTTAAATGGCTATCATTTGTGATGCTAATTTCCTGATGCTAATGTTAGTTTTACTCTCAATTTTATCAATGGGCTAACTTTCAACATAGACTTTTTACACGTATTACTTTCACAAAATTGTTTTAGCCACACAAATTTTCAGGAGGTCATAATGGATATGATATGTTAATTAAATTATCAGTTATTACAGACAAGGTCGTTAGGTAAACATAAAAATAAGACATTTGGGATTCTTAAGACAATCAAATAAGCTGTTCTAAATAATGACATTAGTTATTATGATTTTTTACACTATTATTCCATAGCATGGATGGGGAAATTATCTGAGAACCTACCCTCACAACGAAGTTATTTACACCTTTGGTGCACATAGCTAGGCTACAGAGACTGACCGGGTCTTAATCGCTGCACTATACTACTCGACTCCAAAGGCAACAGAGGCTCAGACGTTGCGGCCTCCTCGGCCTGCTGTGGTGTTTGGTTTTCGGCTCCACCTCCAATCAAATATCATCGTATAAATCTCCTCTCTGCATCAATGTTGCTTGAGTCGCAGAGCGTAGAGAAATTGGAAAAAACTCCATTACCCGCATAGTTCTGGACTGGCCATCCCCAGCTGGCCATTTTTTTTTGTTATCCGGGTGGGAAATCTTCGAAAGATACCCTGCCTCCTGGGGGAGATACAGGGTTATTTGGTATTTCTAACCTCTAAAACCTCCCCGGTGGTCATCCTCAGTGCATTGGGAGGGGCTCCGGGATCTCCAAGGGAATGAACCGGTGCCCATCTGCACGGTGCCTGAGCACGTCTTAGGGGAGGTCAAGCGTCCCCTAGCACCCTCGCTGCGCTACGGCATCTCGAGACAACTACGTGTTTCCGTCCTCCCCAGGTCCGCTTGCCCGGGTGGTCAGAGCCCCATCCTGATCACCCGCGGACCGGAGTCCCCTTTAAATCGCCTTGTACGACTGGCAGGGGGTGCCTTAGCACTATTCTTATGCCCGGGACTAAAGGGCTGACGGGCCGGGGCATCTGTTGCCACCGCCGTGGCGTCACCTTCTCCGAGTGGGATGGGCCCTCTCCCGATCACGCTTGGCCGTCTCCTTCTGTACCATTATAGTTTCAAAGAAGGAGACCAGCGTCTTCCACGCGCCTTTATCCGCTAGCGAGGCCGCTACTGCGACTGGCAGAGAGAGGTCTTACCCGATACTTTGGACAGGATTCGCCACTCGGACTCCCACGCAGGGCACTCGGTGAGCGTGATCCCGGTCCCCGCCACAGTGGTGGCATTGCGTTGTCGATTTGCGTCCGATCCTGTTCAGGTACTCACCGAAACACCCGTGCCCGGTGAGTACCTGCGTCAGTCGAAAGGTGACGTGAACCTCTACCCCGCTCGTAGCCAGGCTTCGAAGATCGGCAAGAGCGCGTTGGCGAGTGAAACGAGGCTCTTGGAGCCTCTCGCTCCACACCCACAGTGCCCGTCTGTGCTCCTGTCTTCGCACCTCACCCGCATCCAGGGGCTCGGCTGGCAAACACCCGCGCATCCATCTCCGCCAGGATGTTCAGTGGTGGAAACCGAGCTAGAACAGTGGCCACCTCGACGGATATCGAAATCCCTAGCTGGCCTAACGCAACATTTCTCCGATGGTACTCCTTTTTGCTTCACCGTGGGAGATCAAGCCACGAATACTAAGCCAACCTAAGTGACAAAGTGGGAATCCTTGTTTCTTATACAATCGGGAGTTACTTTAAACATTCATGCGTTTAAAATCTTTAATTGTGTCGAGGCAAAAATAAATGTTAGGGCTAAGTATGGGAAGCCGTGGGTAAGATCTCAAGAATAAGTAATTTAAAATTAATACCGATCTCCTGGTTGATACGACTGCGGTCATATCTTCTGGTTATTACGAGATTACATAAATCATGCAAGATATATATTACTACTGTAAAACGTGTACGCTACGTACTCGTTATCACTTTCCTAGTCCATTTTAATGCATAACGTTGCAGGAGAATGGATTTAGTTGCAGTTTTAAATACAAGACACATACATACAACTCACCCATTCCTGAAAACTAACAATTCGTAATATGCCTCTAACGCTAACCATTGTGTAAATGATTATTTGATAACTCAATCCATTTCTAAATTAACTATAATAAAATCATTGAATTTGCTACGAACATTTTTATTTAGATTTGACGCAAAAAGTACTTAGTACTTTTATAACCAAAATCAATATATAAGTAGTTTCTTCAACTATACGAACATTTCGCATGGCTTGGCACGAACCAAACCCAGCACCGCTCGTCACTGCCTCTTAAACTCACAATCAGCTCGGCTTACTCATCTTTAGCCCAAGCCAATGTGAATAATACCACCTGGGAGCATTCCCAGACCCTTCCGATCAATGACTAAATAACAAATCACTAGACGAAGTTTCTTTAAATCACGAGGATTTTTCGGAATCGATTGAAATACTAGTTTTGAAATATTTCGTTGTAATTGACGGATTGATAATGATGAAGCCTGCTTTTTGTTACTGTTTTGTTTTATTCGGCGTAACAATAAAAAAAATACATTACAGCTTTTTTTTCACTTAACCCAGATCAGTATTTTTTTTTAAATACTTTTCATTTTACCATCTCTTTTTATTTAATAAAATATATATGAATTTAGTTAATAAATAACTGTGTTAAGTATACGTTTCGAAAGAACGTGTTGATATGTTTCAAGCATATACTATGTTTTGCAGATCGTAACTATGGTAGGTTTTAACAATACGCAGGTTAAAATGTCTTGTATTCTATATCCAACAGAGCTTACAACTTCAACCGAAATATGAATATAATATTTTTTTATAACTTGACACAGAAATCATTTGACCAACTTCATACATTTTAGATATTTACTGAATGTTATTTTAATACCATTTAGATTATAAGGTTATATTAATACAACACGCCGTACAACTCATACACCTCACACAAGTACGCACACGCACACTCACACACAAACACACACGCACTCACACACAAAGCGTAAAGCTGTAACGTGAATACATTTTAATAGTTATATACTATACTAGTTTTTCCTAGCCACCTATATTTTGTAATATTAGTTCGGGTTTATTTTGTTCAAACATATCTAAGATATGGAAGAGCGGGGCCCCCTGGCGCATTTATATCAGACTTAAAAGAGATAATTCGATCATTTAAAACAATTTTTTTTTGTTTTTGTTTTATATTAATAATTAATTATACGTTTTATATATATTAATTACGTTGCACTAAATATTGTAATAACAAGGTACTAATAAAGGAGCTTAATTGAACAAAACTTCCTAGTCTTCTAAAGCGTGACAAAACAATTAATCGCTATTTTTTATTACGTTGAACGTAACAAAAGAGCACACAGTTTACCTGATGGTAAGTGATTCCTGCGGTCCATGACATCTTCATTCATACTTGACAAGAAATCAGATGTGTTGTCACCCTTGAGGACTGAGATGGTATGCCTCGTCACCAGTAACTAAGGTCTCCAGATCCTTGTACTCACTAGACGAAACACAGCAACATTATGCTACTGTTTCACGCTGGTATTCTGTGGGGGCGTGGTTCTACCCCGGTTGAGCTGACCCATTCATTCTGCAAGTAGAAACAAACTGCAGAGTAGCTCTACCACTAAATTGAAAATATGAAAAAAAATGGAAATAGCTTATAGTCGTGTCACAATAAGATTAGTAATTAGGCATATTTATATTATTTTGGTATTCTATTCACACTCTATAACGCACAAGTGTGTACAATTCAGAACACATATATTGTAATGCAGTATTAAAATGTGTAGAAAAAGGAAATAAAAAAATATATAATCGTTTTGTGTAAAATTTGTAAAATACTGTGTAAAATACATTTGATAACAGAAAGAAAAAAAATGTAAAATACAGTAGAGTGTTTAGAAAACAGACACGCAATGATTACCTGCAATATACCATACAAATAATAAGTAATTTACAACGAGTCGTGTAATCGTAACTACCGTAGATTAAATGTTAATAACAACATGAAGAAGATGCTGTTGCTACGTCTGACATATCATTTTGCGCTTAAATAATATCAGATTCATTACATAAACTTAACAATACAAATTAATTATTAACACTCCCCAGAGCGCATTCAGAACAGTAATCGTATTCTATCAACGTAAGAAAGCATAATGGGAAACATAAACTTTTATTGAGAACGTGCGGGAAATTTATATTTCATTATAACTTTGCCCAATAAATTTTAATAGCTTCATATGATTTTTTTTATCGTATTACATAATGTTTCATACAAGTTTCTTATACAATATAAAGGGAGACTAACGAACACATGGCTCGTGTGTTGGTAAGTGATTACTGTGGCCCATGCCATTTATACATCCATCCATTGCAAGCATACTTTTTTATTACATACAGTGTTTATACTAAACATGAGCTATTCTAAACCAGGGTTCACTTTCAAGTTTGTAAACGTAAATTGCAAGCGTATACACTAACATATTTTTTTTATTATTTACAAAAAACTTTTAATTATACACCAGATATTCTAAACCAGGGTTCACTTTCAAGTTTGTAAACGTAAATTGCAAGCGTATACACTAACATATTTTTTTTATTATTTACAAAAAACTTTTAATTATACACCAGATATTCTAAACCAGGGTTCACTTTCAAGTTTGTAAACTGAAATTGCAAGGCATAGAAAAATATGTTATTATAATTTAAAGGTTTTTTATATATTCACCAGATATTCTAAACCAGTGTTCAGTATAAAATTCGAAATCGTAAATTGCCAGCCCGCACGAACAACTAGGTCTTTATCTAGCGGAAGGTGGAAATTTATTGAGACATTTAGAAACCAATTGCGGGCAGCCGAAAATTGTTGCAGCACAAAGATTTAAGATAGGGCGCGAATATGTACGTTAAAACAAAACAAAAATAACATTTATCGATTAAGATACGAGTCATGTGATTTAATTTTAGAAAGCTTCCAAACAAAAATTTCCTGGATTTTTTTTCTATTATCTATACCTCTGAGAACATCGAAGACAAGTATTTTTAAATAAAGTGACAAACAAAGATAAGTGTGTAGCGAATTGCTCGCCACTTGAATTATAACGTAATAATATATTTACAATAGATATATATATATATATATATATATATATATAAAAGATTTAGAATATTGGATATATTACATTAAAAAAAAATAGAATGTACGAACAACAGGATGGAGCGACACTTGTTTTATATAGTTACGCAGAACGGTTTGCTCTCCGCGCTCCGCCCAATAGTGCGATAACGGTCCCCACAAAAAGTGCATGTCGGTTGCACTCCCGCGCAGCTTATGCTTACCGCTTACGTGTGAACTTATTGTGTAGTTGTTTTGCTTCTCTATTATAATAAGTATTTCTTCTATTTTCTGCTTATTTCTTCCGTGCTAAGCCTTACGATTGTATACTGCAACTATATTACCGTCGCTAATAAACTCTTGTAATTTAAAAGTTTCAGACTTTAATTTATCTGCACGGAAAGTGTCGGCAACACATTGGTGACTCCTACACCCACAAGGCCAAAAACCCTAAAAGTGTACTAACTTCCCGTTGTCATTATCTAAGAGTATAACTCATATAATTATAATTATTTTTTGTTTATATTTATAATAATAAAGGTGACAATGAAGCACACAGTTCACCTGATGGTAAATGATGCGACCAATAATATTTACATGCATCCTCTACAAAGAGTTACATGCGTTGGCACATCAATTCTTGTAATTGGTCGCAGGATCGCTGCACTCACCAAAAGAAACACATTATCGTTATTCCTCCGCACGCTTCTTTTCATGATGCAGCTAGATGCTAGATGTTTTAATGGCTCTACCGCTCTTAAATATATTATTATTGAATATATGTAGATAGGCTTATATATGGCAACACAGAGTAGTCCCATCGCCGTAGCACAGCAAGGATGCTAGAGAAAATATCGCCTCTCCCTAGGGGTTGCTCAGGTTGTTCCGTAAGAGGTCCCGGAGACTCTTCCATTGCACTGAAAATGGCCACCGAGGTGTTTTGAGTGGGTATAAATCCTACACAACCTTCTTCAGTTCCCTCAGAAGGTATCCTTTAAAGATCTTCCCAACCTTAGCAAAAAAAGGTATAGCTAAGTACATACTAGTCTCTATAAAGCAAAGTTTTAGAACCAGGAAATTAAAGAACTTTCGTTTAGATGTCAAGGGCTACCCGAGAAAAGTTTTAATCTTTTTAGGTGTTCCGGCGCCTTGTTAAGTTTTTATTTGCTCATAAATATTTTTAAAGCATATGGAATTAAAAACTAAAAACCCTCTAATATACAATAATTTCTGAAAGAAATTCCATCCATCATCATCATCAAAAGTTAGTTGCAATCATCTGCTGGATATATTTGGTCACTTCGAATGATCGCAACTTGCTTCTATCTTTGGATTTAAAATAAAAATATATATAAATATATATATACCTTTTTGGCGTCTCATTCAACACATTGTTTTCAAATTCGCCATATTATTTGCCAAAAGTCACGCGATGCGGCAAAATTGACACATCACAAGCCACACGAAAAAACACGCAAGCTATCCAGAAACAATGTGTTTCAAGGAATATATAATTCGTTTTATATGTACGTACATGTATCATATGCGAAAGTAAAAAAAAAAAATATTCCACATGTTTTGCAGATAAGTAGGTTTACTGTTTTTAAAAATGTGCCAAATGTTAAGCAATATTTATAAAATAAGCGATTAATATACCGCTTAAGACTATATTTTCATTAATTTTAAGATAGCTGTATATAATTTGATAAAAAGATCAGTGATTTTGTTAAAAATGAAATTACAATATTGTCCACGTCTATTAAGACTAATATCGAAGATTGTAAGAATGGAAGCACACATCTACACCTATTATTAGTAGCTTATTAAAGCAGGATAGAATTTTATGTTTTTTTTATTACATTGAGAGTAACAAACCAGCAAACAGTTCACCGTTCCAAATGGCAAGTGATTCCTGCGGCCCATTACAACCTACCCATGACCTTAAAAAGGATGAATGTAGATATCAGGATGTCATGGGCCTAATGCATAATGAAGATGTGTTGTTACCATTGAGGACAAAGATGGAATGCCTCTTTACCAGTAATAAAGGTCTCCGGATCCCTACACTCCCCAAACGATTGATTTTGCAGCTAGAAACAAACGGCAGTGTAGCTCTACCACTGTTCACCATTTTCACCTTCAGTTTCTGCCTTCAACTAACATGGGAGTATAATAATTGTTTTACTTTATTAATGTGTTATTAAAGTTTTATCTAAATAGAGTGAAAGGACCGCTGAATAGGGTGACAACGATGATGCTGGTAATGCTGGCACGAGAACTAAGATCTAAAAGGGAGAATTGTATTGCATTAACCATCATATTTATACGGTCAAAGGCCAATTACAATTTGACATAGAAATAATTTAACCAACATTATACATTTATACATATTTCCCGAATGATATTTCATATTCTCCAGGTATATAGTATATATTAATAATTAATAATATGTTTCATTTATAATAATTTTATTTCATAAAAATATTTCAATAACAATGAACTAATAAAGAAGCGTCACTTCCGAGTCTTCTATAGGCTCCAAAACAATCGAGCTTACTATCGTGCTGTAATAATTGAATATTAATTTAACACTAGACATAAGGTACATTTTTTTTAAATACCGTAGAATCTGGCATTTATAGAATTGAGAATATTATATAAAGGTGATAATCGCGTTATTCAAATTAAACGACAATCTGGAACAGAAAATGGCAATAACAATTTGTAAGAACTTAGTCTGATTTCTTTTTACGGTCCTTGTTTTTTTCAATATCATCTTACTATTTTTTTTATCACTAACTCCATGAGCGAAGAATTGAAATATTCCTTGCTTTTCGGATTACGCTATATATATAATTAAACACAGTACCTATACTATATTTCTTTAACATATACTTTAGTCACTGTGTTGGCAGTTATTTAAATCCTTCATCCTTTTTATCAGGTCTGTTGTAAGGACATAGTTAAACTCTACTTCTACAACAACACGGGCTCAACCATCAACGTATTGTTGTCATTCTTCGGATAACTTTGGTGGATCAGAGGCGCCATCTTATACGTCCGCGAACTTGACCTTTTAGTCACTACTTTATTATAGGAAAATATACCTTAGCCCTATTCTACGAGTATTAGCCCGTGGTTACCGGGTTAGCAAGTGACATCGTAATCAACAGAAAATCACTACTTTGTATATACTATGTCATATATTGATTCAATGTAAAGCAAAGGTTAATTATGTAGATAAAAAATAATATTGTGGACATTAATTCTTATTATTTATACGATTTCTTCGCAACTACAGCTCACACAACGTCTCGAGACAAATTCATTCCATTGTCATACTTCTTTATCGTCGTACGGACGGCATTTACTCCTATGATTGGTTATGGATATCCGTAGAAAGACGTAAAGACATAAAAAACCCGGATTTTGCCCGGATAAATTTTACGGTTTATACGAAATAGATTTGTCGTGGATATCGTATTTTCTTTTTCGTTCTATCTTTTAAGGTTATTCAACTTTCGCTAATTTAACCGAATAAATTACGGAATAACTAATTCTTATGGTAGAATTGTGACAACGTTGTGTAAAAGGACATGACGATAATTATGATCACATATACATATAATTTATAATCACATAACATAATCAAACAAACACAATATAAATTAACGATATGATTAAAATATTGACAAATAAGCTGTACACACCGAAGGTACACATAGCTCAAAGGATCGGTTAGCAGAAATGGCGATAGGTACGCCATATTGCATAACCGACAACCGATGGGGAAGAAAGGTTCTCTTTTAAAAGGCTGGTACGAGAACACTATTTAAAGACGTCTGATGTTAATTAATGTAGTTAATTACTCTTGTCATTGTTTGTTATATGTTTAATTATGTTTATTATGTATTGCTATTTATATGTAATTATATTTATATAGTAGTGTATATATATGTACATGGACACCTTATGGTATGTTAATTTTATTTGTTATTTTTTTCTGATATTTTGATGAGATGTTTTTATTATTATTTTTTACAATGTATACACTACGCCAGGGGTTGACTGGCAGAGAATGCCTTAAGGCATTAACTCCGCCCCTTGTATCCGTTTGTGTAAGGGGTGACCAATAAAGTTTAAATAATATAAATAAATAAATATTGGCCATAGCAGCGTAAGACGACCTTCCTCCTAACTAGAGTGACGCTGTGATCTATGCAAGTCTGCGGAAAGTTGATGGACGCAGATAGCTCAGGACCGTTATGTTCAGCAGTGAACTCGTGATGGCTTGAGATTATGAGGATGATGGTCACATCTTTTCTCAGATTTCGGTTGCAAAAATGTTGATAGTTGTACCTTTCATCTTAAGCCTATAAACATCCATTGTATCATTCAAGAAACTTAGGGTAAGCCAGTTATTGTATATCGAATTCAAACGTTAGAAACTTATTTTGCAAATGAAAAAAAGGCGAATTTCGAACATTAGTTTGCTAGACATCCGACATTCTTTACTATCGATATCACCAAATTAAAAGTTTAAAGTATATATATATTTAGGTCTAACATGAACAGCGTCATGAATTGGTCCGCTCGACCTGGAAAGGACCACGCCCCCACAAAAAGCTAGCGTGAAATAGCAGCATAAGGCTGCTGTTTTGTATGGTCAGTATTCGAGAATCCTTAATGATGACGGGATACTCTATCTTAGTTTTAGGTACGGCAACGTTATGATTCCTTATCGAGAGTGAATATTGGTTCCATAATTAATTCAGGTTCTTGTACTCACTTCTGTCACCCGCAATAGAATAAAAAAACAGATCATTATGTGTATTATCAAAGTATTCTTTAAGTAAATAATAAAGCTTTCCATTCTTTCTCTTTATGCCCTTAATGGTCTCTGCATATTTTATCCTTATCTACAAAAGCTGATATAATGGAATTCCTTGGTTCTGTGACATTAATAGCCCGTTCGAAATAACTTTCCTGAATTTAATGTATCAATTTAATGTTCAAGTACAATATATTGAAGCTAAAAATGAAATAAAAAAATGCTAGAGAGTTTCCTGACAATCGCAGAAAGTTCCAATTATTGATAACAAATATAAATATATATAATAAAGCCGGCAGCCGGATGTCCATGGGCGGCGGTGATCTGATTGCTCGTTTGCCACCTACTATTATTATATAAAAAAATTTCCTGTATAATACCTGTTTTTGTTTGATGAGTGCAGGTATCCAGAGACAGCTACCGAGGTATTCAATTTTAGTGACAACATTACGATTTATTATTGAACATGAATGTGTGGGCTGTCGGAATTACTTACTATCGTATATACTGTGCCTGTTCTAAAACGTTAATATAATAAAAAGAATTTCAAATGGCTGGCAGTATGTTTAAAATAACTCGTTATTAACATTTTCTTCTTGTACGTGTAGTGTACGCTGTGTAGTATCTGATAGAACGTAGACCGGTGATGCCAAGGAATAGCGCTTTATTCAATGTAAGCACAAAATCTAAATGCATGCATAATCTAAAACGGGCCTTGCAAGCAAAGCGCTTTCAATGCAGGTATCTTTGATCTGCAATTGCTGGGGAAAGTGTGAAAAATTACCATTGAATTTCTTTCTTTTCTCACGTATCCGCCGCACCATTTACTTTACGTTTTAGTAATATAATATTTTGAAGGCCGCTTGCTGTACTAATTACAGTAACAAGCTGCTGCGCTGCGGGGTTGGGATTCAATTTTCAGTCGAGGAGAATAATTAAGGTATCACAATTTGTTGGTTTTTGGATTCGAGTGTGTAATATGTATATACATCTGAACCTTAACGTAAAATAACGCTCGTGCATTCCTTAATTTTGCCAATAATCGACTATGGTGACATGTGCTACTTTGACCTGAATGCAGATCACCTCAATAAGCTTAAACGACTTCTAAATAACTGCATTCAATTTGTTTTCAATCTCCGTAAATACGACCACGTGTCGCTATATCGACCACAACTTCAGTGGCTACCTATCCGTCAGCGTCGATCGCTAAGAGCTCTAACCACACATTTTTCTGTTATGGATTCTTCTTCTACTCCTACTTATTTGTCTTCTCATTTTCAATATCTTAGTTCCGTCAACAATAAAAATCGTTCGACGCATAACCGTCTTCTCCTATGTCCAACTCATCGTACTGATTTCATTCACTCATCATTCTTTGTTCAATCAATTCTCCTGTGGAATGCGCTACCTTTTGAAATCAGAATAGCTAAAAGTCGCTTAGAGTTTAAACACAAAATTCAAAAGCATTTGTTGGAAGTAGCGTCAGCAGATTCACTACATGGATAATAATTATGTATATATTTATATATATATTTATTTTTAGATATCTTTGTATTTATAATATGTATATATTTTTGTTTTATAGTTTATGTAAATGTATATAAATATCTATTATTTTATTTAGTATTATAAATTCCAAAAATAATATATAAAATGATATGTATATATAATTGTTTAAGTATTTAGATGTACTGTATGTTTCTTTTTTCTTTATTATTATTCACCTGTCCCTACCTTGATTTCTCTGAACCCTCCCAAGGTTGACTGGTAGATAATGCCTTAGGCATTAAGTTTGCCTTTGTGCATATGTTAGTTGTTCAAAAGTTTATACATAAATAAATAAATGAACCTTCCTCCGATCTTCTTGCATTTGCATTACGAAGAGTGAATGCCTCCATGTTTGGGCTTTTGCCTACCGCACTATAAAAATATTATGTACAGTTGATGGCATCTGATAATATACAGAAGGTTTCACTGTGGTCGAAATAGAGCAAGAGGATATTTTGATGCAACTTTTACTATAGATTCATGTCGAACGTACCTAGTTTGCTTATGATTAAGTTAGCTTAATTAATTTTTTTTTTTTTTTGGAAAATATGTGAACTCCTTAGTGAAAACGTGCGGTGGTGCCCGCTCTTACAGCTTGTCTGTGCCCAACATTGGGATTCTATTTACTTTTACTTTATTCTGCACCAAATCAATTCTCCACACCATTTTATTTTATTCTGTTTTGCAAAAACAGACTTTGTTATGAGAAGTAAACGAAAAAGTTTTATAAATACCTCGCTGAATGTAACTGGAAATAGCAGTATTTTGTTCGTAAACATTTCGTAATGATCGAAGAGGCCCAACTTTTACCCCAAAAACTCTTAAAAAGCACCTGACCTGTTATGTAGAAATACAAAGAGCTTTACTTGGAAATATTTGTAACACTGGGTATTACTAAGTTATGCGCCCAACTTTTCGTAAATTTAATCATAAATGTAAATGCTGCCGTGTTTTGTATGGTGAGTGTAGAGAGATCTAGTTATCCAATTACTGGTAGCTTGATCTTCCATCTTAGCCTCAAGAGTGTGCTTCTAAAATCTTCGTTGATGATGGATATAGATGTCATGGACCGTAGTCATTATTTAACACCAGATGAACTGTGCGCTAGGTTATTAACCCGAATATTATTACAGATGTTGTAGAATTTAAAATGACAGAGCATAAAACCATACTACATGGATAATGCGGACAAATAGGAAAAGGCTAGGAGGAAGAAGTAGTAAACTTAGAAAAAAAATCTCTGGAAATAGAAGGGATTAAGATATATATATATATATATATATATATATACATATATATATATATATATTGAGATGTAAATGCAAAAAAAAAAATAGGTGGAACTGAGTAAACCCGAAGTTAGTTAGCAAGTAATATAAAATGTTCATTGTTCAATTAGCTACAATATGGTTAAATAAATCAGAATAAAAGTTAAAAAGAATGGAAACCAATACCACAATATCGAATATATAAAGACTAACTGCTATTTTATTTCAGACTGTTAGTTCTTGAGCCGTCCAAGGACGCTTGATTTAAGTCAAAATGTGTTTGTCTCATATAGAAACCTTCGCTCAATCAACAAGCTTCTACTTCTGTGTCCTTTTCATAATTCTGACTTTACCCACTCCTCCTTTGTTCAATCCATTATCTCTGAAATGCTCTTCCTCCCGAAGTCAGGGTGGCGAAAACTCGTTACGCGTTTAAGTTGAAAGTTCTGGAGCTATTTCTCAACAGATTGGGAGAATCATCTCAATATTAAATAATTATGTATTAATATGTATTTGTGCATACATATATATCATATATAAGTATGTATATTTGTATATGTTATATATATTTTATAATTACGCATATGTTGGTTATTTATATAATATAATTAATATAATTTTATTTAAATCGCCACAAAGTTTTAAATCATACACCTACCTCATTTCATGTCAGCGTTACCCTAAGATTGACTGGTAGAGAATGCCTAGGCATTAAGTCTACCTTTATTCATATTGTATATAAAGCTTAAATAAATAAATTAAATTAAATATATATTTATTATAACCTAATCGCTGGGTACTGCGGAAATTAACGTCATAGGTTCAAATCCACCATTCGTATATTGACGTGAGAGCCGTTGTCTTGAACTTCCTTTGAAGCTTAATTGGAGTGGTTAATAATGTTACTAATGCTAATATCATTATTAGCATTCTTACAATAAAAAAAACCTAAGAATATACTCGTAGACTCTACACAAGATGCACTGACCTCGGCTCACGCCTTTCTTTGACACGGAATTTGAATCTTCCTCATATCTTATTGTACATATAGGGGACGATGAGTGAGTGCCTCTGTGCTTGTCCAAATTCTTGGCACTATTAAATATTCTGCGCACTTGATTTCATCTGGAAATAACCAGATTATGTCACCGTGGTCTAAATCGACATCAGGACATCATAATCATTGGCTTGGAGACACATTTAGAAACTGTTCTATCGACCTTTTAGGGAAATCCAACAATATGTCTTGTTGGATTTTCTTCATATATTTTCGGGTAAGGAATCCCTGAACAGTAAATGAGGTTTTAATGAAGCCAGTTAATTATTCCGTAATGCTAATATTAAGACTTGCAGATGAAATGAGATCCTCATCATGGGTGGAAGTCGAAAATCGGGTCATCTAGTGTCATAAAGCATCAGAATTGATATGAAGATAAATACCAAATTTTATGGAAAACCTTCAAATGTTTATTGGGTAAAAAAGAACAGAAAAAAAAGTTAAAACTCACTGATCTTGCTTCGCTTTTTTTCATTTTACGTTGTCACTTTCGAGGACTGAGATAGAATACCTCGTAAATACGTCATAAGTGTACACTCAACATACGAAACACAATAATGGTTTTTTGTTAGTTATGAATTATTTTTATTTATAACTGTTTAAAAATTCCTGAAATAAACCTGGTTATTTTAGTTCTTATCTAAATAACTCACGATTTTATTGCCATGTCTCAGAGATATCTTTCTTACTAACACAGAAATATGCGGTCCCCATTATATCTTGTGGCATTATTCTGGTGACACTCGAAGGCAATTACATTCTTTATTTTGAAGACTCATTCGCTGTTCAAAACGCCTGCCCGACTGCTGGCACTAAAATGCTGACACTGCAATAGAAATATTGTCTGTGGAGATCAAAATTTATTGTAGAGGTCAAACTATCTATGTCGAATAGACCCGTACATGCTGAAGACATGAAGTAGCTGGCGTGGAGTATCACTGTTCTTCTTCACTAACACGTCCCCGGGTTTGTCTTTTCGAAAAATGAATATTAGAATTACAGACAAATATTTTGTTTAAATATTATACATACATAAATGACGAAAATAATGATATTCTGTAGAACATTACGTTCAACTAAAGACGAAAGCAATTTTATTTAGGCTAACGGTAAATTAAAGTCATTATTGTATGTCCCTGAAAATAGTTTATACGACTAAATGTCTTCAAAATCATATTAGGGCGTATAGACATGGGACGTATTGATGACGCAAGAGGGGCTCGGTTTTAATCTCGTTTATTTAGTTATTCTTTTAATGTGTAGATGCGCTATCGCAGATCGTAACGATGGTAGGTTTTATATAAGCAATTTTGATTTTTATTTATTCTATTTCTAGCAGAGCTTCAACCTTCAACATAAGTACCAATATAATAACATACAATATTTACCCATACCTGTAAAAGGCCACCTACAATTTGAAATAGAAATTGTTAAACTAACTTTACACATTTTAGGTACTTCCAGAATGTTCATCGTTTAAAATAGTATATCAATAATTAATTATATGTTTCAATTAAAATAATAATGTTACACCAAAATATTCTAATAACAGTTTATTAATAAGAATTGAGTAAAACTTTCAAGTCTATTGCCGTCAAAACTACCAAACACTAATTGAAATCATGAAGTATTAATTAAATTCGCCTGTTATCATGTAGCAATAATTGAATAATTAATATGATTTGTATGATTATTGATAGTGTCAAGTCTATGGTAAGTATGGAAGGGTGGTAACAACATATAAGATCGTTTTAATACAACTTTATTTTCAAAAGTTCCGTTGTCAGAAAATGTGTCATATTTAGGTCAATTATTACATTCATAAATTCAAAAGTTTAAGGTTTAGCATACTTTTTATGTAATTAGTCCTCCAAGATTTCTCTCAATACATCAGTACACTCTTCATGGCTGTAAAACGACGAAGTCCCTTCAGAGGATCATTGTTGTTATAAACTGGGGAATATGATCACTTACAACTGATTAAAACACATCTCAAGACATTTGGATGATATATGGTAATTTTAAGGAGTTGAATGTAGATCCCTGCTTGTTGCAACTTTACGCTGATTTCGCATTTACTCAAATATGTAATGTTACTTTTTTGAGAAGGAAATTTGTAAGAAAAATGTCAACAATGCATTTATTATCAAAATTACCCCTTTAAATTACCCTAGTACGCAATATAAAAATTGTGCATGATCTTGAAAAAATTCCTCAAGTATTAAAGAAAAGAAGAGAGAGAAAGGAAGTATTTAAGAAACTTAAACAGTTAAAGCGAAAATAGAAAACTCACCGTTGACAAGAAAATTCTGGTGTAATTAAAATTAATTGTTTCCCTAAAAGCCATCCGGCTTTATAAACGTCCGTAATTCGCCATTCCAATCTCGCAGGAACTTGCTTGCGTTTCAATTTTGATTTAGGCGAACATTGAAGTATACACAAGTTTTGTAATACAATTTATGCTTGAAGGAGGTTGTTAACTAACTATTTGGGTTACAATAGGACCCGCTTGACCGATTTTAATTGCAGTATCATCTTATCATTGCAAAATGTAGATTTTTTATCATAACATAGTGTTCTCATGAATGAATCCTTCCTAAACGTTCCATTGAATTACTTTGCTATTTTTTTATTTTGTAATTATTGAGGAAATCAAATAGTTTCATAGTGGTAGAGCTATACTACAGTGTTTTTCTAGCTGCAGAATGAATGGGTCAGCTCAACCGGTGCAGGACCACGCCCTCACAGAATACTAACGTAAAATAGCACCATAATGTTGCTGTGTTTCGTCTAGTGTGCAGGGATCCGGAGACCTTTATTACTGGTGAGGAGGCATTCCAACTCAGTCCTCAAGGATGACAACGCATCTGCATTATGATTCTTTGTCAAGGATGAATGTAAATGTGATGGACCGCAAGAATCACTTACCATCAGGTGAACTGTGTGCTCGTTTGTTACTCTCAATGATATAAAAAAAACTCCACCTGACGGTAAGTCTTTCTTGCAGCCCATGACTCGTACTTTCGTCTTCGATAAGGGATCGTAATAGAGCTTTGTCACCCATGTGGACTAGGATGTATTGCCTCGTCACTTATTAAGCTGCCTCATATTCTGCTATTTTACATTGGTATAATGTGAGAAGAGATGCGAAGAGTTGTTGAATCTCTATGCATTTTTTATCGAATTTACCAAAGGTATTGTTCTTACTAGTTCCACTCGCTAAGCTTAAACATCGTACATCAAGACAGAATTCAAAATGTCATCCTCATCATCTCGATGCATGGCAATCCACCACTGTGCGCTTTAAGCGAAATATTCTACTACACACAACTACTGGGTGATCGGCTATCGTCGGCAGTGTTTCCAAGCCGTTACGGCCTACACCTTTCTTAAACGCCGGAAGCGCATCTGCCACTCATCTGGTGATCACATACCACGAGCTGCTTTGACGTTTGCTGCCTATACTATAACAAAATTAGAGCATGTTTCCTTTCTAGTTGAACTGATACATTCACTAGAACAAAGGTAGAAACAAAGCGTGGCTCTACCAAGGTTAAAAGACGTCACGTCTACCGTACCTGTGATCAAACAAAATTTAATGTCTTTGATGACGGACGCTTAGCGTTGTGGTTAGAGTGGGTTCGATTCCTAGCTGAGAAACAAGACGACAAGAAGAATAATAACGAAATAAACATAAAAATAATTAAACATAGTAATGCCACTTATTAAATTGATTAAAATGAGATATAGTTCAAAACAGTAATAAATAATTCATTTTATATTATTATTATCCCGGGTCATATAGATATTATACTCGCTTATAAAAATCTTATAACTATGAATATGTTAAGAATCCTTTCAAATGGACGCAAATCAAAATTTAATAGTTTTACGTAACTCTATTCAAAAAAAAGATTAACACTTTCATCAAGGGAATGAACAAAATGTTACGTCTTTTGAAAGCAATTTGTCAAATTGATTCAAAGAGAGTCGACGTTTCCTGTCCGTTGCTCCTATCTCTTGTTCTGTAAAATTTAATACACAAAGATTATTCAAGCTTTGTTTGAGAGACGATTACTTTCACTTTTATTATTCTCTTCTGAAAACTTTTTATTATTCAATGGATAATTAATTTCTTATTCCCAAAAATTTATGACGCTGATGATTATATCCGCCTGGCCGATTCCCACCACCCAGGCCGATCCAGCGCAAATCGGCTTTCCGCAAACTAGGAGAGTCTATTTAAGCTAGATTTAATTTAAGAGAATTTAGCCAGACTTAAGTACTCTTAAATTGTATATATAAATATTATACAGGATGTTGGTCACACTCGAAGCGTTATCAGCTTTAATCATTCAATCGTTGATAGTAGGCCAGAGAGTGTTCTATACTAAATTCGCCTATCTATATTAAGATGCACATACTCCAGCAGTCTAAGCACTAAGACTGGTTCTTAATAATTACTTACTTAAACAGTTAATTATTTAATTTAATGAGTTATTTTATAACTAATTGAAAGAAGTTATTAATATATAATTAATAACAAACAATCATGATTCATTCATATTAAGTTGATTCATGGAAGTTATTTGCGTAGCGTTTATAAGTGGTAGAGCTACACTGCAAATTTTTTTTAGCAGAATGAATTGGTCAACTCGATCATGGTAGGACCACGCCCTCATAAAATACCAGCGTGACATAGAAGCATAATGCTGCTGTGTTTCGTCTGGTAAGTGTAGACCTTTATTACGATGATGATGACGAGGCATTCTATCTCATTCCTCAAGGGTGACAACGCACCTGCATTATGATTCCTTGTCAAGGATGAATGTAGATGTCATGGGCCGTAGGTATCATTTGCCACTAGGCGAACTGTATGCTCGTTTATTACTCACAATAAAATAAAAAAAAGTGTTATCCTTCTATATCACGCTGGTATTTTGTGTGGGCGTTGCTTTGTTTGTGCCTCTGTGCTAGTGCTTATATATTTTTGTGTGTACGTTGCTTTGCTTGTGCCTCTGTGCTAGTGCTTATATATTTTTGTGTGGGCGTTGCTTTGCTTGTGCCTCTGTGCTAGTGCTTATATATTTTTGTGTGGGCGTTGCTTTGCTTGTGCCTCTGTGCTAGTGCTTATATATTTTTGTGTGTACGTTGCTTTGCTTGTGCCTCTGTGCTAGTGCTTATATATTTTTGTGTGTACGTTGCTTTGCTTGTGCCTCTGTGCTAGTGCTTATATATTTTTGTGTGTACGTTGCTTTGCTTGTGCCTCTGTGCTAGTGCTTATATATTTTTGTATGTACGTTGCTTTGCTTGTGCCTCTGTGCTAGTGCTTATATATTTTTGTGTGGGCGTTGCTTTGTTTGTGCCTCTGTGTTAGTGCTTATATAATTTTGTGTGAACGTTGCTTTGTTTGTGCCTCTGTGCTACTGTTTATATATTTTTGTGTGTACGTTGCTTTGCTTGTGCCTCTGTGATAGTGCTTATATATTTTTGTGTGAACGTTGCTTTGTTTGTGCCTCTGTGCTACTGCTTATATATTTATGTGTGTACGTTGCTTTGCTTGTGCCTCTGTGCTACTGCTTATATATTTGTGTGTACGTTGCTTTGCTTGTGCCTCTGTGCTAGTGCTTATATATTTTTGTGTGGGCGTTGCTTTGTGTGCCTCTGTGCTAGTGCTTATATATTTTTGTGTGAACGTTGCTTTGTTTGTGCTCTGTGCTACTGCTTATATATTTTTGTGTGTACGTTGCTTTGCTTGTGCCTCTGTGCTAGTGCTTATATATTTTTGTGTGGGCGTTGCTTTGTGTGCCTCTGTGCTAGTGCTTATATATTTTTGTGTGAACGTTGTTTTGCATGTGGCTCTGTGCTAGTGTAGTATATTTTTATTTTAAATAGTAAGCATCTCACCTGATGGTACATTATCACCGACGCCTATAAATATTTACAATAAAATGTGTCTGGTTTTTTTTCATTGTATTATTAATATTTGAACTTCCTTCTTCCTTTCCACTTTCCGTCCACGAAACGTTTCGATTGCAAAATACGATAAAAATCAATTTTTTCCTTGATAAAACTTTAGCTTAACCAAAGTCAAAGTCTTTATCAGCCCTAATCTTCACATAAAGTTCTCACAGACAAGACAGGGTAATTTGTTTGATAAATTCTCGATTAAGAAATTTGAACTGTTAGTTGTCACAACGCAGTTAAGAACTTTGAAACTTACTAGTTGCTATCTTATAAGTGTTAATACTTGAATTATTTGCAACACAGCACTCGCATAAGTACGAAGCGTTACGTACGTTATAAAATGATATATTTGACATTACATTGGATTCAACCAACGTGGTGGACTTTTAGTACCCCGTTTATGAGCTCCACTGCTAGCCATTCCTCTTGTTTACGTCTACCTTTGTGTGTTAAGTTGTTACTTAACATTTTAAGCTTTTTCAAAATCCTAGTAATGCGTTTACCTAAATTTATAATTTAGCTTCGTTTGTAACGGTTATAATTAAAATGTAATTGTTTTTAAGATTCTTGAAGAAATATTATTTTAGGGATGACGCAGATGCGGAAGATTTATTGGGACGTTGGCGAAACAATTAGCCGGCTAGAAATGAAAATACCATTTCAGTTTAAATCTGAAGGATGTTTTGTTGATGAAATTTTTTAGGGTGTCCCAAACTAAATACAGAACCAGTAAGGTAATGTAAGGCTATGAATAATTCACGTTATGGTTTTATTGTGTAATATTTGTATACACATTGTGTAGTATTATGCTAGTATGTATAATGCTTTACGATAAAGGTTTATTAACACGGTCCTGTAGTAGCGATATAATATTACGTGTGACAAACTAGCACATAGTTCACTCAGTTAGAAAGCGATGACAGCGCGTGACTTCTACAATCAATGCCACCCATTTATGGTGCAGCTAGCTGCCAGCTGCAGCATGACTCTACCACTACTGATTCCGGGACACGATAACGCGTATTTGTGATGCGTCGATGCCCCGGACCGGTCGCCCCTAGCGCGGGGCGGTGTACTGGTGGTCGGCAGAGATCGCGGAGCTCCGAGCAATCTGCTTGCGGAGCCACCGCCAGTACACCAGAGCCCGAAGGAGGCAAAGGCGAGCACCGAGTGAGAAGATAGCCAGACTCTACGAGGCGTATCGAGCGACCACGAAGGCGTTGCAGGTAGCCATCTGCAACGCCAGGTCTCGGTCCTGGGAACAGCTCCTGGAGGGACTCAATGAGGATCCGTGGGGGCGTCCGTATCGGAAAGTGCTAGGTAAGCTCCGTCTCTGGATGCCCCCGGCGACGGAAACTCTCAATCCGGCCCTTTTGGAAAGAGTGATCAGCTCACTCTTTCTGGAGGGCCGGTCAAGTCCCTCAGGCCACCCCCAATCTTCGTGGGAGTGGAGAGACGAGATGGGGGTGACCGAGCAGGAGCTGCACCGAGCCGTCAGCCGCTTGAAAGGCCGGAACACCGCGCCAGGTCACGACGGAATTCCCTGTCGGGTCTGGGTGTTGAGTCTGGCTACCCTAGGGAACAGGCTGTTATTCGAGAGAATTCTTGCCGCCCGCTCAACGTTCATCTGTCGCGTGTAGGTCCCGATCTCGCCGAAAACCAGTTCGGTTTCCGACGGGAGCGTTCGACCATCGACGCAGTTATGTGCGTTCGACCAAGGAGCTCGCCGAGCTTGGGGCGGAAATCGTCGTCGCCAAAGTCCACGAGTTGGGATTGGAGGTAGCGCCTCACAAGACTGAGGCGCTATGGTTCCACAAACTGCCGCGGAGCAGGGAACCACCCGACTCGTGCGTCCGAGTAGGTGGGTCTGAAGTCAGAGTGGGGCGGTACATGAAGTACATGGGCCTCACTCTGGACAGTCGCTGGGGCTTCGAAGAGCATTTCGAGCGCCTAGTCCCCCGGATCGAGTGGGTAGCGGGTGCTATGCACAGACTGCTGCCCATTCTCGGGGGACCGAGGGAGGAAGTTCGCCGCCTCTATGCCGGGGTCGTCCGACTCGTAGCCCTGTACGGGGCGCCCGTCTGGGCGAAGAGGCTGGCCATCCGACGCTGTAGGACTAAGATCTACAGCATCCAGCGTAGGATGGCCATACGGGTCGTACGAGGATACCGGACGGTATCGTTCGAGGCGGTGCAAACGCTTCGTCGAAGCATTCCTGCCGGTCTTCGAAGCCTGGATGCAGCGACGAGGAGGAAGACTCCCCTACAGACTTACGCAGGTGATCACCGGGCATGGATACTTCGCTGATTACCTGCGTAAGATCGGTCGCGAGGCGACGGCGAATTGCTTCCACTGTGGCGGCAACGACCGAGACTCCGCATCGCACACGCTCGCTGCTTGCCCGGCGTGGGAAGCCGAGCGGCGGGTCTTGGTCGGCCACATTGGATGGAACCTGTCCCTGCCAGCAGTCGTGTCAGCGATGCTGCGCGGGGAACCAGCGTAGAGGGCGAGACCGTAATGGTCCGAAAGGAGGCTGTCGAGCGGGATAGAGAGAGGACCGATCCTGCTCGGAGACGGGACCGTCGGTCCCGTCCCATTGGTGCTCCCCTACCATAAACGGGGCCCTTCAGGTCGCTGACGGTCGGAGTGGGGGCTCCGACCGTCCAGTATGAGCGACCCCGAAGAGGACGACGGCACGACGTGGTACCGTGTCGTCGTGATAGTTCCGCGCGAGTTCTGGGGGTGCGATCTTCACGCACGCCCCCGGGACGGGCTATCCCAGCGAAGCGCAGGGGGGTTGTGGTTGCATTCCTTACGGAGGTCCCGCGACCCCTCGCGAGTGTTGGTGGCGACCACCGTGGGGTTTTAATCGGTGCGAGTCCGACATAACCCGCCCTTGCTTCCGCGAGGGCGGGTAATCGTAGGCATTACCCCAAGCTAAAAAAAAAAAAAGGAGATGGTTCACGACAATAGTCTAATGGTGAATTTGAACCTACGACATTAAGTTTCGCAGTCCGTACTTTAAGTCATTAGGCTATTGACGCTTCAATTTTTGAAAAATGATTGTCTAAAAGATTCAATGGAGCACGTTTAATGTTTATCCATCATTACCATTCCTGCGGAACATATGCCTCCTCCATAGAATTCTATAGAGTACTACTCTGATTCATCTGTATTCCGAATTCCTATTGCATTACATACCGACTTGTACAGGTCATCACCCCATTTAGTGGGGAGCCTAGCTAATGTCTTTCTTTCCCCATCGCTTGTCGGTTCCACGAGCTCTAAGGCTTCTTTTATTGGTCACAATTATATTCAACGTATAAAACTAATATCATTGAAAACATATATATGTTCAATACAACTTTGAACACAAATTTGATTAAACACAAAAATGAGCAAATAATGCACGTGCGGCCGGCGGGATACCTAAGAGGTTATCGTCATAGTCAACACCATAACAGCCTGACTATAATCCACTAATGAACACAGGCAAGCGCAAATTCGACCTCACATGCAATACCGTTCTCATCTCTGGGCCGGGACAACCCAGCACCAGCTTCTTTCTTTTGACCGCATTCAACGGAGCTCGATTCGCTGATGACCATGTACTTTCCTATCCGATTGATTCTCTGGCGTTTCGTGAAAGATGTGGCATCTCTTTGCATTTTATTCCGAATCTATACGACTTAGGGACCTTCAAGGAAAGAGCTTACAGCTTCCTTAAACGCAGTAGCGACTCCTCTGGTGTTGCGGGTGATCATGGGGGCGGAGATCACTTACCATCGGGTGGGCTGCATGCTCGTTTGCCACATATTCTATAAAAAAAAAGGTGTCCCCCATAGACGAAACACAATCCTAAGTCTCCTGCATCCATCAACTTGCAAACTTGTATAGGTCGTCACTCCATCTAGTAATAGGATGATCACCCGTTCGAACTACACTGCGACTGCCAGTCCGAGGAAGCATTTCTTCGATTTCGGTTATAGGTTCTACGAGCTATATGGCCAGCCCATCGCCACTTCACTTTCTATCACGCAGAGAAACAGAGAGGTTAACTTCCTAATTCGATGTTATTATTCTCATTGTATCATTTAAATCCGCGCTACGTTAAAACGTTTTGTTGCTCACTCTGAAACGCACAGTTATTATGCCGTATTCGTACAGAAAATATATGCGTGTAAATTTCACTTAGAGCCGAAAGTAAATTCTATTATAAGTTCAGTTCGCATTGTCTTAATTATACTAACATTTAAATTTACTAAAGCACCGCTATGTACAAAAGGATTCCAATTTTAAAAGGCGCTGTATATTAATATTTATACAAAAAAAGTAGCATCTGGAGAAACAATTTACTGATTGAAAGTCCCAGCCTTTAGAAGGTATTGAATTCGCATTGTTGATACAACTTTTATAAACATTTATAAAATGTTTAGAAAAAGTGAGATAAAAATATGAGAAAATAAATGTATTGTTTATCTGCCCTTTATTCATCCTTTTACTGTGAATGTTTCTCGCATTCGGACGGAGTTATGTACTTCGGTGTTTGCGTACGTCAGAACTGAAATAATTTACCCTCGTCAGCCTTCCCGCCCTGATACAATTTAGGGTGTCATCAAGATTTAGGATCAGTTATTGTTAGACATTCCCGTGTCCTCAGCGGTGACAACGCATTTACATATTGAGACAACGCAAGACTCAATATGGTCTTGTTTTTTAAGTATTTATTGCTCATACATAACTCACCATCAATTTAACTGTCTGCTCGTTTATCAACTTTATTGTTTTTATTTATTTATTTATTTAACTTAGATGTACACAAAGAATTTATATAAGGGAAGTAATATAGGAAAGGTATGTAACTACAAAGGCGCAGCTTATTTTACAATTATAAATCTCTTCCAGCAGGCCTGCCGTAGGATATATTATCAAAAAAAAACATAGTGTACTCACAAAAATAAAAAAATAAATATGAAAAGAAATAAAAACAAAATAATGATATAAAAATAAATACAAAACTATATTTATTTACAAACATACATAAATTTATTAAACATAAATAATAAATATATTTATATTTATTATTTAAATACCATACAATAAAGCTAACGTAATATTTCATTATATATTCAAAATTTTATGTAAATAAATATATAAGCACAATAGAAGATTATTCATGAATAAGTATATTCTATCAGTTAACCCCAAAAATGCGTTTTGAAACGTTTTAAGAAACGGTTTTAAGTACAGTTCAATACGACAGTATTCAAAATTTCATCCTCATATCTCGATAAAGATATGCGTCACCGGCGGTATATCGGATTCGATATGACTTAAGGACCTTCTAGAAAAGAGCCTACACCTTCCTAAAGGCTGGCAGCGCATCTGCAACCCCTCTGGTGTTGCGGATGCGGGGATTACTTACCATCGGGTACGTTATAATTGCTATAATGTTCTATATAAAAAAAATTAACAACACAAAACTAAATTAAGGATGTTAAATTAAAAGCAGTAAAGTTAATAAGTGATGGGGATGAAAGGTTCTCGAGTTACAACCTCGTATAGGCCTCAGAGCGGAGGACGATACCCCACTAGACGGGGTGACAACCTAGCAAGTCTGCGAACAGTCGATGGTTGCAGTTGACTCGTGATCGTGCTTTGTGGCAAGCTATGGTGGAGGCATATATTCAACAGTGGATTTTGATGGGCTTTATTGATGATGAAAATTAATAATTGATATAATAAATATAATATAAAGTGTAAGGTACACTCGTCTTGGCCAGTCCTAGAGTGATAACTTAAAACATAAAAAATATCTTTGTCCTTTCACGTTTTTGTATATTGAGTTGTTATAGTTTAAAGTACGTATTGAGTTTACCTTTAAGTAATTGTTGCACTAGAATTGAATCAATTATGTATAATTTAATATGTAGGTACGTCATCAGTGTAAACAAATGTTGTTAAAACTCATAAATAAATTAAAAATAATATAAAAAATAAATGGCGGGTTCTTAAAGTAAAACACGTGTAAAACATTAGAGAATATTTAACGACAAAAGGTACTTCTAAAAGTTTTAATTGAGAACTCTGATACGTTACCGAACTATGGACGCTCGTCTTGTATTTATTGCTCCTGAAACTTTCTGATCAAAGGTTGATTAAATTTCCAGACTTCGGTATTTTGAAGAGTCTCTTGTTAATGATAGATGCACTATAATATGTATATAGTTAGTAAGTATCAGTACAAAAATGACGAGCATATGTTCCAAGCCTAAGGAACGCGTCGGGTTTCTAATTATTAATAGCCGTATGCTATCTAATTGTTGTCTTTACTCCTTTAGAAAAAAATATTATATTTATCCACCACTATGAATAATAAAATATGGTTCTCATTTTCAGACGTATGTATATACTACATACACGCACTCACGTACAACACACACACAAACCTGTGGTGTGTATATTCCTACTTTATTTATTCCTATTTTAACTTTAATATTGTTCATGTAAGGATGTTGTCCTTAAGACAAGGTTTCTATAATTAATAGGTTTCTATACTTTTCAATTATTTTCATTTTATTCTTGTAATACGGTTTCTTTTAATACTATGGTAATCATCTCTCGTCATTCGCATTTACGAAATCGCAACTGCACATTTTACTGTAATTATTGAAATTAATACGAAAGGTGCAACTTACATATTTGATTGATGGGTAGTTGAAGTAAATTTTGTTTAGCCGCAGTCATAACTCACCATCGAACGAATATCCTATATATCTATAATATCTATATATATCTAATATATAATATATCGTAATGCAGATGCATGGTTACCATTGAGGCCTGGGTAAGCCTCATCACTAGTAATATAAAGAATGAAATGTAATAAGAAAATAGATAATAAAAAAATAAATCATCTGTATTAAATCGAATGATTAAAAGTAAAATGGGTGCGGTTGGGTCGGTGTTCAAAATAGATACTCAGAAGCATCGGACAAAGTAATCGAAAAATGTTCAAATGAAACCTTTTCTGATCGCGTTCAGGGTCTTTGCTATAAATTAGATTTCAATATCTTTCACTTTTAAGCCATGCCGTTTTTAATAATGAATTGGATTCATTTATTTTGCCGCAATTACCGAGAAGAAAATTTTAATAAGGTTTCTTCGTATTATTGTAGGTATTGCGATGCTACTGAGTTTCTATGAATACTCTAGTATTCAAATGTTGACATATTTTGAAGGTGATGTTACTAAGTGAGTAAATTAAAGCAACCTACATATATAAAGCCCACTGTTGGACCTAGACCTAGACTCTAGACGGGTGTTAGAGTTTAGAACACCAAGCAGCACCACTGCGGATTGGCAGACTTCAAATGTCTTCGAAAGTTTTTTTTTATTTTTGCGTCATCTAGAGCGCATACATGAAAACTATCTTAAAACATAAATGAATAAAATCAAATATGATGCATGCACCAATTAAAGATGGACACATCAACTGTTATAATTAACGGTTATCGTGTTACATAACAATTACAGAATCAAAATAAAAGCGAAAAACAGAATTAAATTATCAAAATGAAACAAATTAAATCATAATAAAATAATTACATAAGATTTTAAAATGAAATTTAATTAAGTCACAATCAAAGTCAATTTATGTGGTTATTAAATTAAATGTTAAGGACATTCATTGTAAGACATGCAGATTTACACACGATGTTTTCCTTCACCGCTAAGCTAGGTAATTTAATTTTACCGTACGCAAATGAACCGAGTTGAACTGGCTTACCTAGTAGTGCGAGTTAAAGTCGGAGATCTCGTATTCAGTTCCCCGCTGAGGCTTCGGGTTTCCTCACGATGTTTCCCTTTATTGCCAAGCACGTAGTAACTCATCACTCAAAATTGCAATTAACAATTTAATTTGTTCTAGTACCGAGGATCGAATTCGGTTCTACTCGTGTTGTTTGAAATTTAAAGTGAAAGCTTGACACTGAGCTAAAATGGCTTCAACTTTTTATTGATAACAGCACTAGGCTACATCAACAAGAAAAAGTGCTATTTTAGTTCAAAACAGTTCACAAAGAATGTCAACACAAAAAATTCAATTAGTCTGCAATACCCAAAAACCACAAGTCATACGTAATTTTATAACAAGGTCTGCCTTAAGGGTGGTTAATTCGGAAGTAACAAACGAACATACAGTTCACCTGATGGTAAGTGATTCCTGCTGCCCATGACAACTAAATTCATCCTTGACAAGAAATAATAATGTAGATGCGTTGTCACAATTGAGGACTGAGATGGAATGCCTCGTCACCAGTAATAAATGTCTCCGGATCCCTACACTCACCAGATAGAGTTGGTATTCTATAAGGGCATGATCCTACCCCGGTCGAGCTGACCCATTCATTCTGTAGATAGAACACCTATCACTCAACAGCCTATCACTTGTCCAATGCTAAATGGAGGCCTCCCTCATAGATTGCCACAAAGCACTATCTGATCCACCTTATTCCTCGTCTACCAGAAGATTTACAATGGTCATCATTTAATCTAATCTAGCGATGGCCAATTTGGGCCACATTACCCTACCTAAAAATAAGGTTAGTAGTGAATGTTTTTATCTATTCTCTCCAAATTATTTATTTATTATATTTACCCTTACAATAATTATAAAAGACATTCTCTACCAGACAACCAAGGCTAGGCGAGATATTGTGATAAGTGTAAAATAAACTAATTCATAAAAATAAAAGGCTATGAGTAGTTAATATACAATAAACAAAAATATATACATACATAGATAAATATTATATACTTTACACATATAAAAATACAGTAGTTACCAATGAATTCACAGATGAAATTATCTGACTACCATGATATTAAGTGGTTATGAACCAAACTCTTAAAATTTTATTAATATAAACAAAATTCCTGGTTCTTTTTAGAAATGGTCACAATGAGGAAGAAGACAATCATTATTAAGGATTGAAGCCGTGATATTAAGAGGTACTTGTGGTTTACCGGAGGAAACGATTAATCTCTTAAATGGTTAACTTGGCAGGTGTGCGAAAGTTTCTATATTGTAAATTGCACTTAACTGTATGAAAATACCTAACCATTATACGCTTCTATTGTAGAAGAAAGAGACTTTACTACTCTAGTAATATTAATAAAAACACTAAGCTATGTATTTTTTGATTACGATGTCCGCCTGATAGATTTCGAACTTATCGACTTATTAATTTCCGAGACTATGAACTTGGTCCTCAGGAGTGACAAGGCATCCAAATAACGATCCCGTATCGAAGATGAATGTGGGTGTCTTGGGCCGCCGGAATCATTTACCATCAGGTGAGCTGTGTGTGCTCGTTTGCCTTACCTAATATGATAAAAGAAATAAGATTTTAAAAAGCTTTTTTATTTAAAGGGACTTGTCTTACTTTTAACAGGAATTCTTTCGAGCAAATGCAATTTAATGTTCTCTCTCGTGTGTTTATAAATTTATACAGTTGCCTGCCTAAAACGCTATATGTAGCAATGATTTCTTACCCTTCTTTTCTCCTTAATGATTGATTACTTAATAAGAAATGAAATTCTATTACAGCATATGATCCTCTCGCAAATATGTTACAACACATGCTTCGTGTTTCTCTGACATCATCAGTAGAATGAGAGTGCCGTCATAGCTCAAAAGATTAGGAAGTCGAAATGGCATTGGGCTGGTAATACAGCTCGTAGAACCTTGCACTAACAGTCGCAGTGCAGTACGAACCCCCGCTAGATGGAGCGACGACCTATTTAAGTTTGCGGGAAATTGATGTATGCAGGTGGGTCAGCATCTATGGAAATCTATGGGGGAAGTTCCCTATGGACAGCAGTGGACTGTAGATAGACTGTGATGATAGCGATGATGACACTATATAAACATGATTTGTATAAAAATTCTTGTTTATGTATAAAAATTTTGCAATAACGAATAATAATATAAATTACATTTTTTATATGCTATCGTTTGCATTGCGTTATCGTTACGCTGTAAGCTTGTCTGTCCTTATATTTTAGTTTGTGTTTTATAATATATATATATTATAATTATTACTTTTTTTATATAAATTTACAAACGAGCACACAGTTCACTTGTGCCTGCCTATAACACTCAAATTCATCTTCGATAAAGAATCATAATAGACGTCCTTTTTTCTCCTGAGGACTAAGAAGGAATACCTCACCGGTTATATATGTCTCCAGATTCCTACACTCAGCAGACGAAGCACAGCTAAGTTATGCGTTTTTTAAACTGGTATTCTGTTGATTATTACTATGGTGTTAGTCTTTCATGATTGAGTCCACCCATTAATTAAAGAGCTTGTTGCTAACAAACTGCAATTTAAATCTACCACTGATTTAAGTAGTCGATTTATTATTATTATTTTAAGTTATTCGTTAAGAAGTTTCCATATTTAACCTATTTTATGTTTGTTTCTAGCTGCAGAATGTATGGGTTCTCTCTGCCGGGGTAGGACCACGCCCTCACATAATGCCAACGTGAAATAGTAGCATCAGCATTATACTGCTATTTCATTTACATATTACTTCTGCATAATAAAAATAAATAGTTTTTGTGGTAGAGCTACACTGCAGCTTATTTCTAGCTGCAGAATTAATGGGTCAGCTGGGAGAGGAGCTGGGAGGGGCTAGACCACGCCTTCACAGAATACTAACGTAAAATAGCAGCATAATATTACTGTTTCGTCTATTGCGTGTATTGTATTGAGACCTTTATTACTGGTAACGAGGCATTCCAACTCAGTCCTCAAGGATGACAACGCATCTGCATTATGATTCCTTGTTAAGTATGAATGTAGATGTCATGGGCCGCAGGAATCACTTAACATCAGGTGAACTGTGTGCTCCTTTGTGACGCGCAATGTTATAATAAAAAAACTTTTTCATTTCTTTTCTACATACATTTTAATTTTACTAGCATTATAATTTCATTAATTTGACGAAGGGCCTGGTCTAAGTGGTATGCGGTCGTTGAAGCGATTTTCATTAAAAGCCTTTAACCATATTCTTCTTAGGTATTAATACAGAAAACATATATTTTTGGCATGCACGGCCTAGTTGTTAGAGTCGCGTTGTGGACCCTGGATTTGATTCCCATCAGAGGAGCAACATTTGTGTCAGTTTTCGGATCTGGGTGTGTTGTATATGGGTAGTCAGTACCATGCATCCGACCCTGTATCAGAATCATTCTCCTATCTTATTGTATGTATATCTTTACTTCGGACTAGAGGAGAGGACGAATTAGTGCTTCAGTATTTGTTAAAATGCTAGCGGTACAATAATATATAATACGCAGATCTTATTTTATGGTAATAACAAGAAGGTACTTTGGAACTATAGTGATACGATCGTACAGGAAGATATGTTTCATGTTATACGAGTGTTGTGTTTTGTTGTTTATCTTTGTTTCATAAGATTTTCGTATTCTTAATTGTATTGAAAAATACAAAATAATATTAATTTATTGTGGAGTCTATTCAGACAAGATAGCATTATTAAAATACTTTTTTTATACATTTTATCATAACCACTAAATGTCTTAAGTTTTCCAAATTTTATAGCGAATGTATATTCATAGCGAACACAGAATTCTTATTATCTACTGCAATTTACGTAAAAAGTGACAAATTTGTATCTAAAGCCCATTTCCGTGAGCAATAACTCGGAAAGTTGTCGATTTGGAAGAGACCCATGTCAATCCACCTTCGCCATCAAGCCTGTATGCTCGTACTTTGTAGAAGTCATTTTTGAATACATAGTCTTTTGTATACAATAAATCCGAAATATAAGTCATTTCGAAGTCTTTATATATATATATATATATATATATATATATATATATATATATATATATATTTATATTATGTAAATATTAATTAGAACTTTTTAACACTCATTTAAAGAATAATACTTTTATACGTTAATTAATAATAAATTATTATTATTCTAATTTTAAAAGTTGATAAACACGATAGAGTATTGTTATTATATATTATATTCATAGAAAATTTTCTTTTTGACCATTGGGGAAAAAATAATAAAATAAACCAAGGGATTCGATTATATGTACCTATGGCAGAAGTTTTACGTCTAGCCAGATAATTTACTCAACTCTGTGCTGTGTGTTAGATTTACAGTGGTACAGCTATTCAGCAGTTTGTTTCTAGCTACAGAATGAACGGGTTAGCTCGTCCTCGCCCTCACAGAATACAAGCGTGAAATAGCAGAATAATTTTGCTGTATTTGCACGTCTGGTGAATGCAGGGATCCGGAGACCTTTCGATGACGAGGCATTCCGTTTCAGTGGTGATCATTCCTCAAGGTTGACAATGCATCTGCATTATGATTCCTTGTCAAGGATAAATTCAGATGTCATGGGCCGCAGGGATCACCTACCATCGGGTGAACGGTGTGCTCGATTGTTACTAATACTATACTATACTTCCATTGTAATAATAATAAAACAAGATATGAGTAATTGTCAAACTCGATTTAGATTAGAGATGTACAAACAGCCTATGTATATATAAACCACTCTTAAGTATAGTCCTCCTCTAGAGGGTATTAGAATATAGTACACCACGCGATTCCACTGCGGATTGGTGGACTTATGTAGGCTTCCTCACGATGTTATCGTTCACAGCATAACACGTAATCAGCAATTTCATCAAGGATCGAACTTGATTTGCTCGTGTATCGTAAGTTAACGCTTAGACACTGTCTGCGATATGGTCCACCCTATTACTAATCAAATATATTTCCTGTATTTTTAAACTAGTAAGGACACAAGGATAACGATAAAAGACCCAATAATAAACGGGTTATATATTATATATAGTTAAATTCTAAAACATTAAATAAATGTAAAGAAATATACAATACGAAATAATATTAACTCGGTATACTTTACTTAAATGTCTATTTTATGAGATTGAGATGAGATTAAGATTTTTGTAAGAAGAATTTATCGCGCGTAAATATAAATTCGTGGAGCCTGGAATTGTGATAGCAAATATTTTCTTCTTACACTTTTCAATATATACGTTTTACATAATTCATTTATATATTAAATTTCACGGTGTATTGGTATAGTGAACGAAAAATAGAAATGAAAATATCTCAAAACGATTTGATTTGAGCTATCTTGACACATATGTATATATATATATATATATATATATATATTCGTAAGCAATAAAGTTTTGGAACTATTTCAAGTAGTAAATCAGGTAACTTCAGACAGCAGATAGAACGATGGGGGCTTCCAAACATTTTCATAGACGTATTGTTAAGTTACTCAGAAAGTTGCTTTAAGAACATACTATACGTGTTTTATGTATGTATATATGTATATATTTTGCTATAGATATTGGAATAATAGATATAGAATAGACTAGATATTTTACTGCCTATCCTAAAGATCTAGGATCGGCTATGAAAGCATATTAATAATCAGAAAATTTTGAAATAAAAATGGGATTTGTTTTACTGCCGTGATGAAAATTATACTGGACGATAATCATCGAGAGTTATTCTTGCTAATTCCTACAACTAAGTTTTATTTCTATATATTCACGAGTTTCAAAGACTACATGAATGAGTCGACTTGAACTGGGAAGGACCAAGCCCTAACAGAATACCAGCGACAAATAACATCATACTGATACTGTGTTGTCTATGGTAAATATAGAAATCCTGGTACTCAATAACAGTAACGATCCTTTTGTTGTGAACATCCCTCAAACCCGAACGAAGCGCTTTCCTTTGTCTTTCATTACTCGTACAGCAAATTGAGTGTGTTTTATGCAACTCAGGGTTATGACACTTTAATGCGGCTTACTTACACATACAATCCATCGGACTAGGAAAGGGATGACGAGAGAAGGACACTGTGTAAAATATCGTTAGAATATAGGCTTTGCCAATGTATTTTATGATCATTGGACATACGAAACAAACGATTAACACTGCTTACAATTCTTTTAGTTATTTGAGGGTGTTAAAAAAGCACACAGTTTATACCTCATGATAAGTGATTCCTGTGTTTCATGACTCTTCCATGAGTCTTCCATAAGGAATCATAATGCAGATGCGTGGTCACCACCGAAAAGTGGTCTTCTGGTCCCTAAAGTCACTTAACGAAACACAGCAGCGTTGTGCTGTTATTTTCCGCTGAGCGATTAACTGCAAAATGCTTGTGTTTTCTACTTTTGTTTACACCCCTGAAGACTAGAATGCTTCGTCATCAGTAATAAGGGTATCTGGATGTGCCTTAGCACCCACCATACGAAACACATCTACGTTATGCTGTTATTTTATGCTGGACAATTAACTGCAATATACTTGTGTATATTTTCTTTCAGCATTGTTACCTCTGAGAACGAAGATGGAATACTTCGTCACCAGTAATAAGGGTCTCTGGATTAAAGCACTCACCATACGAAACACATCTACTTTATACTGGTAGTTCATGCTATTAGTCTGTTAGAGCATTCCTCAAGAGTTCCTCAGTCGAGAAACCTAATCATGTTGAACCTATAAACTAATTACGGCTTGTATACATGCAGAACAAAAGAAGCTAAAAGCATAAGAAAAGTTTTGCTACATGATCTAGTAATTAAAGGAGTTCCAGCTTAATAATTAGGCAAGGTCCAACCATCCTTCTTTTTCCCATAAAAGAAAACCCTGACTACATTTATATCAATGTAAGAAGTTTTATTCTTTTATCGTTATATTACGGGTGAACTGTGCTTTTGTATGACAGTGACACACTTTTACGCTTAAACTCACTTTTAGTTTCGTGATAGACGAGCATTTAGTTATAAATTTAATTTAGTTCTCAGTCCTTTTTCATTCGAACTTATAAAAAAGTATTAATAAATTCTAATATGTTCTGCGGTATATAGGTACATCTTAATACGGTAGTACAAGCTTATTGACTAGATGGAACATTAGAACGTAGTTAGAACTTTGGTTCGTAAGACTTTCTATAATAAAATTTCGTTGAAGGGACAACATTGAATTAGATTAGAATAATGTATTTAAAACCGTCAAACATTTTTAACAAACATGGAATAAATAGATGACAACGTATCCAATGATACCCGCACCGGGCAAAGCTTATATCGTGCGGACTGTTACGATTTACTACCAGACTTTAGAGTAACCTCGGGGGTTGTTTGCTTATCAAGACCTTAAATTATTATATATATAATATTACAATAATATACTGTTATTATGCACAACGTGTTAAAACTGTAGAATGCAATAGATTAAATGTACTATATATATATATAAAAATTAATTTTTCATGTCACATACAACACAACAAAGTTATAAACATACGACCTAAACGGTAACGGTAATTCCAACTGCATACATATTCATACATACATATATAGGAATATTTTATGTATATATATATATATATATATATATATATTTAACATTTCACATGTCACAGTTGCATCATAACTCTCTAATGTGAGTTAGTGTGAGTTTAAGACTTTTGATTTTGACTTTGAGAGGTAATGGATATTCTTGAGTGACAACCTCGCACTGACATTAGCAGTTTGTGAGGGGTCTAGTCAGCTTGCTCAAGATTGCAATTTAAGGCAATCTAAGGAGGCCTATGTTCTAGAGCAGTGGACTATGGAAATGGTGTGATGACAGAAATTGGGTGAGTGGGGAGAGGGATGTTATTAGGGACCACCAACGAGCCCACTAACTAACTTCCACTGTAAAAACTATTTGCGTTTAAAAATTTTGATTTAATAAAAAACAAGAATCGATTAGATAGAATCGAGAAGATAGATTTATCTAAGAATAGATAAATCTAAAATTTTAAGAATAATAATTTTTAAAGCAATATTTCCGTTTTACGTTTTTTTGTTTATTTCTTCCTTTCAAAAACTTAACTGGCACTGGCTGTTTATCGTCTACAAATGTTATATTTATAATCAGAATATTCTTAATACAAATAGATAACTGGACAAGAAAGTCGTTGTCGAAAGCTTAAATTAATTGTATTTGAGCAATAAATTTCACCTCTACCAGCTTAAGCCTTTAGAGATAATTTAAGTAAAGGTTGAATATCAGATCAGAATACGTGATGTTTATAACGAGATTGTGTTTTACCGTCAATCTGTAGACACCTTTTGACAAATAATTTATCTAATGGCGAGCGAGTTCGTGACATCGACTTGAATATATCAGTTCTCAGCATCATATCTAGTTTTAAATGTGTCTTGGTTTTACCAGTTATTTACCATAATATAAATATCTTCGTACTTTACGCTATTAACTTTAAGCACTTCAACTATGAAAAATATTAACCATATTAAAATGTATAATTAAGACATGGTTCACGAGTACTTGAATACCGGTTTCAAACCTAAAAAGTTGAAAGTAACCCTCCAATACTTTAAAATTAATTTACTATAAATTACTGCACTTCAACAAACTTCAATGATGAGTTTCGATATCTCTCTTTTGGCATCATGAGAGGGTACTTCAATCACCCTGTAATAATAAGATCTGCGTCGCACTATACTGGGATATTTAGAACTCCTGGCTTCAGATGATATAACAAAAAAATTTACCATGTTTCTTTAGAAAAAGCTAGTCATATATGTCATGTCAAGCTAGTAACGTGTATATGTTATGAATAGTTTGATGGTTGCATAATTTAGTATATGTATAGTACATATATCTATAATTGGTGGGGCAAAAAGATTTTTTCGTATTTTATTAAAAAAATATTTTGAATTTAATTAAATACAAAGTCAAGATATTTTAGTCATAGTTTATTAACATATGATTATAATAAACCTATATGTGCCATTTTGTTCGTTAACTTGTTGCCATTTTGTAGGTGATACCACACTTCTGTTAACAAAACTGCGACAAGTAATTATGACAGTCTAATTTATATGTTAACTTAACACTACCGAAAGAGGTGAAAATCTAAGGGTGCAAGGTCAGGGCTATATGGTGATATAACACTTTCCAACCAAACTCTCTCAGTATTTGCTGAGTGGCTACAAATGTGTGTGGTGTTAAACCACATCAATTCCGGCCGTTATTTCACTATTTCTTGCTTGAGGCTCGTCAGCTGCTGGCAGTAGAGTTTTTTTGCCCGGTGGTAAAAGCTGATAATGAACCTTCAATATCATATTGCACAGCGTCACCTTATTGCGAGTTAATCCAGGATGCGCTATAGTCTGTGGATAGATATTTTTCGCACGATCTTTTTTGTATATGTAGACTTTGTCAAACGGGTCAAAACTGTTATGTGGTTAACCCCTACTCTTCAGCTGTACTACTAATATGCCGATCTTGCTCCACTTTTTCAAAAATAGTATCGACTTTATCTGCACCAGGTCGACCGGAGCGATCTTCTTCTTTCAACTTTGCTTCAAAATTCCCGGACCGAAAACGCTTGCACTTGGTGCACACTACGTTGAGTCCATAAACGTCACATTTTTCGCTTTTGTTGTAATAAAACTTCAATCAATATATCGAATTTATTCATTAAATTCATTCACTTAGGCGGACATAAAAATAATAGAAAATGTATGTGCGTGTGTGTAAAAATTATTTATTATTTATTTGTTAATGCCAAAATATACCTTCTTCAACATCTTCCCACAGCATGTGAACGCAAACTATTGCTTCCTCTGATTTCACCACCAAATCCAGCAAACCCATATTACCACAACAGTACACAATAACAATACTAGATTTACGTAGATGAAAGAATGGCGAATATTAAAGGTTGCTTGAATCTTGAATGATTCAAGGACTCATTCGATTTTTGTTTTATTAGTTTTTTGGAATTTTGCACAACTCTGTTTACAATAGCTATTTGCAAACATGTTGGTTTAAATTTCTTATGCCTCTTTTGTGAAAAAATATTAGACATTTGTCTTTCGTATAGTTTTACTAGACTACAAAACCCGAAAAAATAACAATCATAAAAATTTCTATATGTTTTAACCCTAACTTCTAATTTTCTAGTGGCGGTTTTTTCATATACTCGAAATGCACGTAGAAATCCTAGACTATACAGAATAAAATCCAGATATTTCTTAACCAGTGATATTACAACCCAACAAACTAAATTGTTAACTACCCTAGGAAGTTTGTCGCAGCAAGTTGAAAAGTGGTGCGATCCAAACATCTAAATCGTAGATTTTGCCCACGATGCATATTATCTTGGTGAGCCAGATAATACTTTTCAAAGTATCAGTCACTCAGTTCCGGTGTCATCTGCATAACAGATGCACCTACGCCGAACTTTAGTAGTGGGCCTAACACGTCCTTCCATCGTATATATTTTTTTTACATTGAGAGTAACAAACGAGCACACGGTTCACTTGATGGTAAGTGATTCATGCGGCCCATGACATTTACATTTATCCTCGAATCATAATGCAGATGCATTGTCACCCAGGACTAAGATGGAATGCCTCATCACCACTAATCCAGTAACAGGTCTCCGGATCCCTGCGCTCAACAGACGAAATACAGCAACATTATGCTGCATTTTTTTGCTGGTATTCTGTAAAAGCATGGTCCTACCCCAATCGAGCTGACCTATTCTTTCTGCATTTTGATACGAACTGCAGTGTATCTCTATCACCGTTAACAACAGATGTGTTCTGACCCACATACTGGGTGCTTCCCGATCCCAGCGCCTACCTGAACAAGTAAGCAAAATACATATATCTCGCATTATAATAAAAAATAATATAATGTATATTTTAATAAAACATTGGCTTCATCTAGTACTTTAATTATTGCATGGTTGTATATTACAGTTCCTTTTGTCTTTGTCGCTAAGTTAATGATTTGCATTACAAAGCGAAACCCTTTTACCCCCTCACTTGTAATAGCGGCGCTTAATGTATACAGTTTCACACAAGCCCTCATTTGTCTCGATTCAACAACAAATTATGTCAGAATTAATTCTGGTTGATATTGCTATCCCTGGCTAGAGTCAGTATGTAAACACATACACAATTGTCTTTTGTGTAATAAGTCTTTGTTTTTATTTCTATTTCGTATCAATTGATTAATACACTTATTCAACACTTGTTTAATTACTGTTTGCTTACTGTTTGATTAATACACTTATTCAACACGTGTTAAATTACTGTTTGCTTACTGTTTGATTAATACACTTATTCAACACTTGTTTAATTACTGTTTGCTTACTGTTTGATTAATACACTTATTCAACACTTGTTTAATTACTGTTTGCTTACTGTTTGATTAATGCACTTATTCAACACTTGTTTAATTACTGTTTGCTTACTGTTTGATTAATACACTTATTCAACACTTGTTTAATTACTGTTTGCTTACTGTTTGATTAATACACTTATTCAACACTTGTTTAATTACTGTTTGTTTACTGTTTGATTAATACACTTATTCAACACTTGTTTAATTACTGTTTGATTAATACACTTATTCAACACGTGTTAAATTACTGTTTGATTAATACACTTATTCAACACTTGTTTAATTACTGTTTGCTTACTGTTTGATTAATACACTTATTCAACACTTGTTTAATTACTGTTTCCTTACTGTTTGATTAATACACTTATTCAAAACTTGTTTAATTACTGTTAGCGTTTTTCTATCTACATATATAAATACGCATCGAATGGAGAGCCTTCTCTTCTTTCAAAGTCCGTTAAAATAATCACTTGTATCTCTTATCCCCGATAGGGTAGGAGGAGATAAATGCTACTGCAATTTAGAGCCTACATAGTGAAAGAAAAACATCATTTGGATTGGGATCAGTTGGATTCTATCATCGTCTTGGCTTTGTATTAAAAACGCAGTGCCCGTAATATTAAAAAAAACACACAGTTCGCCTGGTAAGTTATGAGTGTGGCATCTGCGTATATTCCCAACGAAGATTCAATATTCACATACGTTGTCAGACCTAAGTGATGACGTAATGAGACGACATCAGTACAAGTACCGTTGTAAAATACGTTGATCATTTTTGACAATCATGGGTACGGTATGTGTAGAACGAATTTTACATAATGAATATTAAATATTTTTTTTGCTTTATTTGAAAAAAATAATTTTCTTTTGTAATTAACGTGGTAAGATTTTGGTTCCTCAAATATATAACAAATGATTTGGAAGGTTCAAAGTGATTCTATCTCGAGTTGAGATTGGATGTAAATACATTCATCGTTTGTGCATGTCAGTTGCGAGTCCTCATGTATAACAAATGGCTTTGTTGAGATTCCATTTATAATTGAATTTGAATGATATCGTTATAAGTAGCTTTGTATGTCGGACATATTTAAATAAAAACTGCGCTTTAGTAGGATGCATTTATTATTGTTTTGTTTCATGATATACTCGTAACTTAAAGAAATAACAGAACATATATATTAATAGTATGTAAAAATTTGATTGCAGCTTACATAAACTTGATGAGAGTTAGAAAGTAACGTTGAAAAAAGTGGTAGAGTCAAAAATAGCAGCATAACGCTTCTGTATTTCTCATGATAAGTGTAGGGAACAGGAGATTTAATTACTGCTAATTAACCATCCCATCTCAGTCGTCAACTCATATTATCTAGAATAATTTAAGTAAGTATTTAAGTTGGGCAGTAATCATTTAACATCAGGCTAACCAAGTTCTCATTTTTCCAAGGTGTAACCGTTGGCCTGTACCCAAGTGTTATCAGCATATCAGTAGGTTGAACCGTGAGACCGGGTCGTATGTTAGTATCTGAAACCTAACAGAGATCTTCGGAACTCCTTCCTCTGGCAAATAGACGTATGCTACATATACTCATGTACGGGATGCTCCTGTCGTATCGAGGACCTTTTGATAATGTGATTCAGAGAGAAAACACGTGATGTATCCCCAGAGCCTGTCTGACATTGATGCTATGGGATCAATTACATGTACCTAGGCATTTCATCTCTGTCATCAGGCGTGATAACGAATAAGTCATTGCTGACGATGAGGGATAATTTACGATCAGGTTAATTGTGTGCTCGTTTGTCACAGACAGATTTAAAAATAAGTTCCAATATACCTAAAAAGTAGTATAGTAGTTAAAGGTACACTATCTTGGTATGTTTAGCGGACGTGAAACTATTGTTCACGTTACAAGTACAAACAACCGCCAGCGGTGTTGCGGTTCAAAGTTAACTGAGAGCTAGCGTACGAGCTGCCTCCGTCTTGTTTATTATTCAGGACACTGCATTCACTTGATATGAAGTTTGTTCTTCGTGATTACCGCAAATGTATAAATTATTCTCTAGTTTTTATTTTCACTGTTTTTGAGTTTATCGTATTATAATTGCGGGTAGATCCATGGTAAACCAATGTTTGAGCGCCTTTTTATATTATATATATATATATATATATATATATATAGCCTAAAAATATTTACTCCTAAACAAAGATTCAAGAAGCCACGCTATCAGTATTGTTGCTATTTCAGAATAACAATTCAGTGGAGGCGTAGTCCTTCTCCGGTCAATTCGAACCACTAACGCTACAGCTAGAAACAAACTATAGTGTCACTACCAATATTAAAATGTAAACAACTACATAAATAGTCATTTACCTATTTATTCAAAACTTGGGAATGATATCAATAGGAATAAGAGATAAATCCTTAATTTGGGACAATCATGATACATAAAATATTACAATATTGTTAAAGAAGAGTTAGCTGTGAGAGAAAATATACTCATAGATCGCCACAGGATTGGATAAAATATATGAGGGGTTAGCTTGACATTTATTTCACCTAATGGCAAGTGCCAATGCAGCTCTAAATGGTAAATTCCCTAGCTCAGTAAAAGACTCACTCTTGCCTTGAAGATACTCAAGTTATATTTTAATGGAAAGATAGAGCAGGCAAGCCATTCCAATCCCTCGCGCTACGCTTTATGAAGGTCAAGGCAAATCAACTTCTTATCTGATACTCGTAACAATACCTAATATTATTCGTGGCAATTGACCTATGCAAATATGTAATCCCCTTGTGCACTAACTACTTCGTATTGCAGATACATTTGTATGCAAATTTACCTTGTTGTGCGGTCAGTTCATTTGTATGAGGCTATATTTAGATAATCTTTCTTAGATCCAAATTTAACTATTAAAAAGTTTGTGATAAGGCGTAAAATTTTCCGAACTACAATTTGACGTCGCACTAAACAAGCACAAAAGATGGAGTTTTTCAATTTGATAACTCGATTAGACTAACTTATTATCCCAAAGAAGTTTGTGATGAGGTCTTATCCTCAAAGGAAACTATTCATGTGGAAATTTGTTAAACAAGTCAGTGCGAAGTAATTCAACTCGAAATTGGAGTGCCTTTCACCTATATAGTTATACTTTTTACTAGACAGGTAATACGAAATCGATATTACCTTTCATAATAAATTGTGAATACAAAATATATTTATATGACATCACAATACTTCACAATACTGTTACAAATTAAAAAAAAATAATAATATTAACACTGTCAAGTAGTTTGGGATATAGTATTTTCAATGTGGATGCTTTTATGTTTGGATGTTTGTTACTCAATCACACAAAACAGTGGTAGAGCTACGCCGCAGTTTTTTCTTAATGCAGAATGAATGGGTCAGCTCGACCGGGGTAGGGTCGACAGGATCACACCCTCACTGAATATCAGCGTGAAATAGCAGCACAAGGCTGCTGTGCTTCGTCTGGTGTAGGTTTCCGAAGACTTTTATTATTGGTGACAAAGCATTCCATCTCAGTCATCAAGGGTGACAACGCATCTGCATAATGATTCCTTACCAAGGACGAATGTAAATGTCATGGGCCGCAGGATACACTTACCATCAGGTGAACTGTGTAATAGTTTCTTCTTCTCAATGAAATAAAAGCCTGAACGGATTTGAATAAAATTTAGTACACAGGTTGATTATAAACTGGATTAATATATAGAACACACACTTTCTATTCCAATAAATGAAAGTTTTATATTTGAATGTATGTAAGCAGACTAATTGAAGGCGGATGCTAGTTAGAATATTATATATTTATATTTTATATACGTTAGCGTTTACGTAAAGAGTAAATGTTGCGTTCATACTAAATAAGAAATTGATACAATGTTTCTCGATTATATACTTATCTTATGTTTGACAACATTGTATCTCCAGATATTGGTTTTTCATACAAAAAAAGGATTGCTTCCTTTCCCTAACAGTGGTGGACAGCTCTGTCATCACTAGACGACCTACTTGCTACATAATATAGTAGAGCAACACTGCAGTTAGTTTCTAGCTGCAATGGTCCAATCGACCGGGGAAGGACCATATCCTATTAATAGCTTAAATTAGCAGCATGATGCTGTCATGTTTTCTAGTCTAGTAAAAGATGGATGACTCACCGTAGAGCTAAGGTCGGCTCTACATTACGTTGTTATATGTTTTTACTTAATAGAAACAAAATAAACACAGCCAAGATTAACCTCATTATAACCACTAATCTGTTTATAATTACCTGTAATCTCATTATTATCTTCTATCATATTATCTGTAGGTTGATACATTTTATTAATTATACCTAATTACTGTTTCTCGTAGAATAAAGTAAATATTTTTTTTTAATATTAGGGGTGAAAAACTAGCTGACAGTTCCTGATGACAGACCAGATGAGAACTGATAATAGCGGCCCAGGACATCTTTATCTGCCATCAACAATTCAAGATGCATTGTCATCCCTGAAAACGCAGCTAACGTACTCAAACACAGCAATTGTTTTATTTATATAGTATTTTACTCTGCCTTTCAGTGTGAGCGTGGCATCCCAGGTCTAATAGACCCATTTATATTTCAACTGAAAAGTAGTTAAAAATTATAATTTTATTTCAGAAATAAATCTTTGAGTTTATATTTTTTTATGATATATCCCGATAAATGAAAGTTTTGTATTCGAATATCTGTACGCAGTGAAAGTCCCAGGCAGATGCTGGTTAGAATATAATCTTTATATTTGATATAAGTAAGCGTTTACGTAAATAGTAAATGTTGTGTTCATACTAAATAAGACATTTATACAATGTTTCTCAATTATGTACCGTGTGAGTCTATGCATTACCTTCCTTATTATTTCATCTATATTAAATCATGTTGCATATAAGTAAAATAATATTTGTTTACGGCTTCAATATTTTGTTTTTACATTTAAGGAATACTAATTACTATGTATTCCATTTTTTAATTTATATTTATTCGCGTTCCTGCTGGTTTAAACTATTGGATTTCATACTTATGAGTCTCGTCTCGTACCCATGAAAAATATCATAATTTTTTTAAATTTATGTTCACAATAGTTCACCAAAATGTGTTATTCATTACATACGCAGCTTTTCTACCTGTCACTTAGGAACTAAATATCTTCTGGTATTATTTTAATAATATCTACTATCTATGTCTACCCCCACTGAAATAAAAGATGTAAGAGGTAAACTTTGTTACTAATGATCATAGTAATATTACTGTGTTATTGTTTTATGATGTTTTCATTATATAGTCTAAGCAAACAACAGTTATGTATTGTGGATTTCAGACTAATGATGAATTATTGCATACAAAAATTTTGCTAATAGTCCAGTATATATAAATATGGTAGAGCTATACTGCAGTTTCTAGCTAATGAATCGGTCAGCTCGACCGGGGTAAGACCACGCCTTCCAAGATTACCAACATGAAATAGCAGCCTAATGCTATGTATTTTGCCTGGTGAGTGTAGGTATCCGGAGACCTTTATTACCGGTGTCGAGGCATTCCATCTCAGTCCTCAAGGGAGACAACGCAACTGCATTATCATTCCTTGTGAAGGATGAATGTAGATGACATGGTCCGTAGGAATCACTTACCATCAGGTGAACTCTATGCTAGTTTGTTACAGTCAATGTAATAAAAAAAAATAGGGCTAGACTTTCTTCCAGGCACATTTGGGAACTAAAAATCTTGTGTATAATGTGGATATTGTCTCTGTCTACCCTCATCGAAATAAAAGATCAGAGAGTTTATTTTTATTACTGACGTCCATTGTAATATTATTGTGCTGTCGTTTGGTGATAGCCTTATACTCTTAGCAAAACAATAGTAATAACAGAAAGTTTGATAGCTTACGTGCAAACAATCTGCTGCAAATAGTGCGATTGTTATAGCTTATTGCTCCGTTGAAACTTTATCTTGCAGTTAGTCGTACTTCCATTAAGTTTTTGAAATAAAAAAGACAAATTGAACTTTCTGTGATTTTAATAGTGACAATTGTATATGAAACGCTAAGTAGATTTTATATTTGTATGATTAGGCACACACTCATATAGCTTATCCTTTGAAGAAGGTATTGGAGCAGTTTTACGTTGGAGTTCAGCTCGTCTGGGCAAGGATCACGCCGTCAATTAATGTGAGTGTGAGAATACAGCATAACAATGCTATGTTTAGCATAGTGAGTAATGATCCAGAAACCCAGAGATAGGTAACGAGGCGTTTAATCTCATTCCTCGGGGGTGATTTAGTTCAGTTAAGGGATCAGTAGACCCTTAGACTTGATGAGACATTCGATCTTAGATTCGTTGTAGAGGATAAATGTGGTTATTATGTCACTTGTCATCGGGTGAATTGTGTATTTGTTCGTTACCATAAATAAAATAATAAAAAACAAACCATCAAAAAACATTCCATTCTCAGTTCTCAGGGGTGACAACGCATCTTGAACCTTAATTAAGGATGTATGGAGATTTCATAGGCCGCAGTCTTCAATTGGGGTGAACTGTATGCTCGTTTATCACTCTAAATATTATATTAAAAATAAACTATTCCCCCAGAAGAATTCAGTGCGGAATAAAACTTTCGCACGTCTTTAAAAGTTTTAGTGATAACTACCAAGAGAGAGAGTAGTAGAGATCATTTCCAGTTGCTGATGGATGGGCTCAATTGGAGAAAGACGCGTGGGCGAAGGGCGTGCTCTTACGAAATACCAGCATGATTTTTTATTAAAAATTTGCTCGTTTGACATCTCTAATATTATTAAAAAGTCCTCGAGCTCTAAAAGTTTGTTATATAACAAGTGAGTAAATAATACTCCAACGACACAATTTGACCAAGAACGATAGTAATAAATAACTTATGAGCAAAGTTATCGTGCTCCAATCCTTACCAAATTTCACAACTTTCTTATACAATTCTTAAGAAAACCACTTTTTTGTATCCACTAGCCAAACATTTTACAGACATGACTACTGTTTTTAGAATCTCTGCACACCGTTACGAGATGCTTCACATGTTTAAGGTAAAGATCCGGATGCCCATTTACTAGTAGCGGGGAATTCTATCTCGTTCCTTGAGGGCGACAAAACATTTGGTACTTGAAACTTTGCTGAGGATACATGTAAATTGCATAAGTTGAAGTCATCATATATCATCAGTTGAACTATGCACTCGCTTATTACTCAGAGTTTTATAACAAAAATCAATCTGGTATTTCGTAAGGGCACGGTCCTTCTCCGACTGATCCCACTCTTTCGCGATGCAACTAAAAATTATCTACTCTCGTGTCACTTGGTAGTTACACTTAAAACTTTTAAGGACGTGCAAAGTTTCGTTCCGAACTGAAGGCCTGGGGGTAAAGTTTACTTTTTATATAATACTTAGTGTGATAAATAGTATACAGTTGACCCCAAGTGAAAACTGTGGCCCATGAAATCTCCATACTTCCTTAATTAATGTTCAAGATTCCTTGTCACCCCTTGGAACTGAGAAGGAATGATTTTTTATGGTTTGTTTTTTTATTATATTTATCCTAATCTAAGATCGAATTTCTAATCAAAAGTGTAAGAGTCTACTGATATCTACACTTACCGAACTAAATACGTCAGAGTTATACTGATATTTTAGGTTAGAAGACTAACTGCAACATTATTGTGGAAAATATTTTCTGTTATAGGTAAATAAAACGGCGATCATAATGAAATGATTATATTAAATTGTTAAAAGGCGAAGCAAACTCGGTAAAAATCCAATATTCTTCGTCATAGTCTATCGACTAATTTATTTTCTTGCCTTTACTTAATTGAACTATTGTAATATAGCTAAAATGAAAATAATGTTTATCATATCTTTTGTAAAGTTTAACATCTTTTATTATCTGAATATTATCATATTAAGGATCTTTAAGAAAGTACGTAGTGAAAAAATTATTTCAATTAAACCTTCAAAACTTTGAATATAAAAGTAAAACAATGTATTTTGCTGAACAGTTTCTTAATAAATAACTTTTATAATTCAGTTTAAATACCGCTTTAACGCCCGACAAAAAGTTATAGACATTTTTGTATTACTTTTTATAATTTTAAGATCGTTATTTTTAGAAAAGTTTTTCTTTTTCAATGTACGTCATTGGTTTTACTAATATTGTAAGTTCTCAGTTTTCATTAACTCAATTATCGATTTTGTACTTTTTGTGAACTAAAATTATGAGGAGTTCGACCTGAGAAAATTTTAATTAGTGGGATTTATTGGTAAAAGTAAAAGTTTTATAGATAAAGAAGACAAGTATTAAGTTTTTTAAAAATACTAAGATGAAATAAATTTTTCAACGTCTCATAATGTTCAATAAGTAATAACACGAACGTAATTAAATGATCCGCCTTAATTACCTTTCGGTTGCCTTATATCGAATTAAGAGTATAATCAAAGATGAAGGAAAAATGTGTTCGTATTTCGTACCCTATGGACTGTGTTTTCTATTCTAAACGTGATGAAGTCAAACTTTTTCTTAATATATTGTGGTAACTAACTAGGACACAGTTCATCTAACGGTAAGTGAGGAATGTGGACCATCATATCTTCATACATCAAGAAAAATTCAAGACACATTCTACAATGGTATAGCTACACTGCAGTTTGTTTATAGCTGCAGAATGAATGAGTCAGCTCGACCGGGGTAGGGTCACACCCTCACAGAATACCAGAGTAAAATATCTGCATAAAGCAGCTGTGCTCTAAATGGTGAGTGTGGAGATCCAGAGACCTTTATAACTGGTGAAGAGGCATTCCATCTCTGTCCTCAAGGGTGACAACGCATCTGCATTATGATTCCTTGTCAAGGATGAATGTAGATGTCATGAGCCACAGGAATCGCTTACCATCAGGTGAACTGTGTGCTCGTTTGAAACTCTCAATGCAATAAAATTAAAAAAAAGAAACACATACGTTGTCACCTGGTACCAGGACAGATATGGTATACACTGTTACCTGTACTTTAGTTCCGGGATCACAATACTAACCACATGAAACATGATACTGTTATTCTGTGTGGCTAGATATGTTCATGACAAAAGGCCACACAATGTGATACGTATATAATAAGGAAATAGTTATTAAGATAAAATAGAAACGTAGTAGAAGATATAAGCAAAGCAATGATTAAGAAACGTAGTTTAAGGAAAGTAGACGTTTAAAAAATTATATAAAAAGAAAACCTATCACCAAAAATACAAAAAGTTTCAAAGTAAGAATAATAATTAATCAAAAATCACACGCTTGTTGCTCCTCACCTCAGTATCCGTCTCAATTTATTGCTTTAAATATTAAAACTATGATAGAGCGACATTGCAGATATTTTCTAGCTTTATGTTGAACTCCTGCATCTATTTGCTGTGTTTTATTTGGCTAGTGTAATTTATTTTATTTATATAATAAGTGAACAACAAAATATTACCAACAAATATCGCCAAATTGTGAAAACAATTTATCGGCGAAACAAACAAAGCACTCTTGCACATTAGTTAGTCCCTTATAGAACAAAATAAAATTAATCATATTATATGATTTAACATAAGACAGCAAAGTAACAGAAAAAAAAGAAATAATAAAAAATAATAAAAACACAAAAATAAAATCTACTGAACACTGTTCTTATAATTATCTATTAAAATGCCTTTAACTTTCTTTTAAAGATATTTTTACTCAAGCACTCACTTTCAGAGAATACTTCATTACATATTTTCGGCACTAAATACCTCTTTGTTCTCTTCCCATAATAATTACTTACAATAGGCTCATCATACATTTTAAAGTTTTTGTTTCTGAGACAATAATTATGTCTTAGGTTCTTGAAGTCTGACTTTTGGAATTCATCTACTGCCATTAAAGTTTAACTTTTTCCCAGTAATATATTATATTTTTTAAACAACAAATTATTTTACTCCGTTACAATTTAATTTACTCCGTTTAGATACGTCATGTAGGGCTTCGTTTGATTACAGAAAAAAAAGTACCTAATTATGTCAATTATTGCCGAACTCTGTCTAACCTCATAAATATTATTAGCTCAACATTTGTAAAACATGTGACGTTCTTTCCTTAGATTTTAAACAGAGAATCGTCTTTTAACTGTAAACGGAAAATGTTGACTGCAAACGAAATATTGCTGTCAATATATAAAAAATACTCCCATCCTTTCATTCTCTAGTCCTATGTAAGTTATGCAATACGATTAGAAGGTGTGGGTGCAGGGACACTGACACCTAGGAAATATCTAAACTAAAATAATATTTAATACGTATATGTTATTATTTAAGCTAATATCCAATAATAACTAGAAAAATACCCTGGGAATTTACCCCTATATCCATCATTCACCGAAAACACAAATCTACTGATATTTCAATAGATTATTATTATTTGAGATTGTTATTTGAGTTATTGTTTGTGAAATACGTTGTTAGATGGTTATTACTGAATCTTATCTGCAAAAATATGTCACACAATAGGAGTTTAACTTGACGTACATTACTATGTTATAGATCGAGTTAGTACCTCTTAATAGTCACTCATTAATATTTATTTCTTAGTACGATTTTAAATTCACGGTATGCTAAGTAAACTGAGTCCGATATTGGGCGCTAGTACCAATGAAATTGCTGATTTACTTAGCGACGAAGGAAAACCTGATGAAACCTGCATATCTTAGCGATGAGAAAAAATATATCACGACATGTGAAATCTACCAATTCGCAGTGAAACCACGTGGCAGATTATGCGCCGATACCTCCTCTAGAAGAGAAGCCAATTCTCACCAGTTGATTCTATTATATATGCAGGCTGTTAATTTACTTTTCCGATATTTTTTTTAGTCAGTAACTTACTTTTTAACGTACACTCAATGTTAAAAATTAAGTTACATGTTCGTTATTGCGTTTTTTGTACTTATACGTTTTTTTATAAAACTAACTGTGTCAATTACGTATGTAACATACATCTATTCTCAACACAGAGAGTTAGATGGAATACTTCGTAATCTGTTATTGGGTTTCGATTCACTACGCTAAGCAAATGAAACAGTAATATCTTAGTAATTTTGCATTCAAATGCTTATAATTTTTAGTTTATTATTTGAATTTATTCCGGTTTCTTCTAACTCTCCGGCATCCTAGCATCAAAAGCAAGTCACACGTTTGTAATATAATTTATGTACGTCAAATAAACCATGTACAATTTCATACGTAGATGGCGATAGAATATAAAATATCATCCTGACCATCTCGACCACTTTGTGCTTTATTACAAATATTTAGTATTTTACCATGCACTGCTTAATGGAATCGCCACAGGGGCCTTAAAAACAAGCCTACGCTTTTCTTAAAGACCAGCAACGCAATTACAAGTTTTCGGGTTTCGCGAATGTTCCAGGGCGGCGGCGATCACACAAAAAAAAATTATGTATTTTCTTTTGTGTTTTTCCGTATAATCAAAGTTATTACTATATAATCAAAATAAACATAAATATAAAAGTTATATATCGTAAATGATAATAAATTGTCAATTTTATTGACTATTTTATGCCAAGAAATTCCCTACTTGTAAGATTGCCAAGAAGAATAATAACTTTAGATTATTGAAGCTAAAAAAGCAGCAAATTTATTTATTATGAAAGAAGTTTAGCTTTATTTAAAAAAGTAATCACAAAATCCTAGTCTTCATTGTTTTTTCTATATGCCGTTATATTTTGTATTCAAGGTCATTAATGACAAACAGAAAGATACCAGTTGTTGTAGTCAGGGATTCAGGGGTATGCTGTATGGTTTGCCTCGAGTGGGGCGATATAGCAGCATAAGCTACTGGATTTCGTATGGTAAGTACAGGGATCCGGAGACCCAATTATACAGAGGTAATCAGGCATTCTATCTCCATACTCGGGGATGACAACGAATGTGTATCTTGGATCTTTTGCATGTTAGCGATGGATGCAAATGTCATGGGTTGCAGTAACCCCTTACCATCAGGTGAACTGTGTAATAGTTAGTCACCTCCGATATCATAAAATATACTCCCTGCAGCCAACCAGTGCGCATGCATAGTGTACTCTGAACCCACTCATTACTGCCACTAACTCCAGCCGTGTACGGGTTTTCAGCTACTTCAGTTAGTAGCCATGTCTTGACCAACTCCACCATCGTGATCCAATTCAAGGATCACAACCTTCGTTCAAACTTGGAGTAACATTTGAAATAGGGTATTCCATGACCGATTGACTGAGTTACTGAGTGTATATATTTTTTACAATTAAATTATTTGTTCATATGTATTTTTAAAAATCTTATCTGAAGTAGAAAATAATGTTTCTTTCATTTAAAATTGCCGATACGAGATCAAATATATTCAAAACACTCTGCGAGGACTGCCGCTGCTAGATTATGCATGCCTTTAGATTTCGTGCTTGCATTAAATAAAGTGCTATTTTCTCGTTCATAGCGTTCTGCCTGTCATTATCAGATATTGGTAATACAAAGTGTACATTCATGCAAAAATCTATTACCTCTTTTGCATATATGAATGCGAAGAAAAATAAATTCTCTACGAAGATAATTATATAACTTTGTAGTTTGTTTAAATAAATAAGGCAAGAAAAGACTAAAATATTTAGAGGGTATTAGAGTTTTATTCGCTATGCTTGCGACTTCGAATTGAAGGACATATTTCGTTATGTTTTTTGATAGCATAGGTGGCAAACGGGCTTATCTGGTTGCTAAGTAATTACCGCCTCACACGAACAACCGTCATATTTGCCAGGTGCGCTGCGGACCTTTAAGAAAGGTGAAGCTCTTTACTTGAAGGTCTCTAAGTAGTATTGGTTCGGAAATACCACTAGTGACAGTTGATTCTACAGAGTAGTTGTGCGCGGTGGAATATTTCAAGTAAATCGTACAGCGATGGTTCGCAACCATCGAGATGATGAAGATGAAATTTGAGTTCTTTCTTGATGTACGATGTTTAAACTCAGTGGGTGGAGTTAGTCCGAACAAGTCATCGGAATACTCTTCATGATATATCCGATATGGTATAAACAGCCAAGCTAAAATGCTTGTGCTAGGCCAAACGTAAACCCTTTAGCCCGGGCATAAGGGTAGGGGTAAAGTACCCGCTGCCTGTCGTACAAGGACTAAAAGGGTACTTCAGGTTCGCGGGCGATCAAGGTGGGGGCTCTGACCGTCCAGGCAAGCGATTCCGAGGAGGGCGGCAACTCGAAGTGGTCTCGAGTTGCTGTAGCACAGCGATTGGTCTAGGGTAGGCTTGACCTACCATGGGTCGTCCTCAAGCACCGTGCAGAGGGGCACCGGTGCGTTCCGTAGGAGATCCTGGAGGGCCATGCACTGAGGATGACCGACGGGGGTGTTTTAGTGATTAGAAATACTACATAACACTGTCTCTTTCCCAGGAGGCAGGGTATACTTCGAAGATTTGCCACCCGAAAAAAAAAGAAAGACCATAGTTGACGAAAATAGTCGAATAGTTTATTCGACAATGGTAGAACGACGCTTTATACTTGTATATTTTAGTAGTTGTATGTAAATACAAAACATTCCAGACTTTTATATACTTAGTCAAACTTGGTTCATGTCATAAAGATCTGGTATCGATGATAAGGGCGTATTAATACCGCAATAACTTAGAAGGCGAGTGAACTTTTTAGTATAGTGTACTCGTATGATATTTTAAACATGTGGCTGACAGAGTTTTAGCTAGAATCAGTTTGTGTTCTATTCTAGTTTCTTATCTTTCTTTTAAATGTTTAAATATAAAAGTTCCTTTCACATTAAACTAATAAAAATGTACTTATTACATATGAAATTTCTATTTTGGATCAAGTTACATAGTTCGCTCGAAAAATTATGCTAATATACAATGTCATTTAAAAAGGGGTAACCGATACTAATTTTCTAGTGTACGTTTTACAAAAAATATGCCAATAACGATTATTTCTATTCATACCAAAATAAAAAAAGGTTTTAATTAGTTATTTGAAAACAAATTCAGCTCTGTTTTATGAATGAAGTCTTAAAAGTAACCCTCGAACGATAGGTCGAACCTACGATCTCTGATCTACTACTCCTTGTAATGGTAAGAACTTAATTATCCAAAACGTTTGTTTTATGTTTTTTGTGTGTGAGTATGGCTGTTGGTCCAGAGCCCTTTACAGCTTTATCTAATAAGACTCGCGAGCGGGAGGCCCGCTACGTAGGGAAACGACGACGATGCTGCGAAGCTGGCACGGAGACTGCTGTTGCACCACCGCTGCACTCTAACACCTGAGGACGAAGAACGTTGACGACATCAGAGGGGAGCGATAATACGATCGGAGGGCCCCTCATGAGGGAGGTACGAAACCTCGACTCGGATCGCTATCTAAAGGGAGGTCCATAACGTGTACGTCAAAATGTAAACGTTGTCCTTAAATATCGTAAAACACATCTGATGATAGGGTTGACACATATCTTATTATGAAAACTCTGTCACAGCTCTTTCTCTTAAGGTTTTTTTTTAATTGACATCAAGTGAAATTCTCTTTATATTTTAATACCTTTTGGTTCGGAACACTCTTTCCGCTTTACATTGCATACATATATTTGTCCCCCGGCTGGATCGAGGCTGGATATTTGTCTATATTCAAAAGATTAACTTTGCATACACATCTATTATAAATAATGAATTAAAAATTATATGAGCAACAATTCGAGTCAATTATATGAGACGTTCAAATTGCTGTATTATTTGGAGACTTTTTTCACATGCTTGGTGTCGTTTCTTGCTGTGTTTGATCAAGGTAAATCTGTATATAAGAAAATCAGCGAATATTGTACACAGAGTGCTATAACTACAAATATAAAAATTATAACTTCACTTCCATTTTCATTGAATTCTAACTTCGACTCCATTCGGTGCATCGCGTTTCAAAATGTATTTGTAAATAATACCCAGAGCATCTTTAGAGATAGATGAGACGCGATCAACAGATGGTGATCTATTGAAACTTGCCATTTTATTTTACCTAAACAGCTATATCACACATGCTATTTATAGAACTCCCATTAAAATGACATAGAACCTAATTTTATTATTGGCAATATTGATTAGAAATCAAGTTTAGAAATGTTTGCAATAAAGTGGATTACATAAGATACAATTTGCTTTGTTATCTTTCTATTATCTAAGTTTTTACTACAACTGACTAAAACGTCAGTCCTTATCGGTTAATCGTAACGTGAGCTGGCTACTAAATGATTTAAGGCCGCACCACATATCGGGTATATATTTTTATAGACAAAAATAAAAACATACAGGTTAATAACAGTAATGTTTTGTCACAGCTGACAGTCGCGGATTCTTGTTCTTATAATGGCAACCAGCCAAATATCACGTCCTATACTTATTTGGGGAACTAACAGTGACAAACGCGTACCGGCCGCTATCTCGAACTTCAGTCCATTGCATGCAGCTTCTTTACCACTACTATATCTGACTACCCCATTTGGGATAAAAGAAGTAAGCGCTTATATATCTCGTAGAAGCATTGCATTAAGATGGACTGATTAGTAGTTGGGATTTCTCTTCAATCACAACCTCTCCCGAATTGGAAAAAATTAAGAAGGTTCCCAGGTTTCCCAGCTCGGTAGAGAATATATTTTTGGGATATTTACCACGGTAATTGGATTAACAAGGCATTACATCTCAGTTCTTACGGGTGAAAAGGAAATTGCATTTTGAATATTTATTTTGTTTTCTTTGTTTAGTCTTTGCGTTTGTCAGCACTAATATTAAAGAAGGAGGTCTATGTGGTATTATGGTTTGTTAATATAGTAAGATTTTCATATTTATTTTGTAAACAATTCACAAATAAAATAATAATTTCAGAGAGTTTTCTACACAACTTCTTTTTAAGGATTATTTTCTATGATATAATATACGACTCTAATTTCTATTGATTGGTACATTGAATAGTACATTGTAAGGGCAATATAGAATCTATCCTAATCTATGCAATATTACGGCCGTGAATACATCTATTGAAAACCTTTATCGTTCATAAATTACGCCTCAAATAGTTTTATGGTATGTCTTAATATAATATTAAATAGACCTTTGATGAAATAAATTTACTTTAGAAGCTTGTAGATACCCCAACATGAAAATCCCAAGAAAAATTAAAAATGCATACAGTCAAAATTTTATAGCAAAAACAGTGCTTAAATAATTAACTTTAATTAAAATGATTCTTAATTAGCACCTTTCGATATAATTGTGCACGCTCCAAACACAAATCATTAACACATCGAACTTAAGTACAGTTTTAACGATCTACACTCCAGCGCGAGTCATAAATATTATGATATTTTTGCAGTTAAAATTATTATTTATATGCAAATCTGAATATAAAAATACAGTTTCACCAATCGTAAGTACAGATTACGCCCCTATATTCCATACTATGTATCCAAACTGATTTCGACTTTTAAAGCGCTTATACAAAAATAATGATAACACAATAAACTCTCGTAAAGCCTCGCAGTATCATGGCTGGGTCAGTTCGAACAGGTACACTGCTGTGCTGCGTACGATAAGTTCAGGAAATCGGAGGCCTAGTTACAGGTAACGACGGGCTCCAATCCTAAGAGTGTTTCTTGAATCTTTGTTGAGGGTGGATTATAAAATAAACTTGTCATTTTGGTATCATAAAAAGTAATGTAGCGGTAAAAATGAGAATTTAAAAAATTACAAGATATATGTATATTATAGATTTTATTTTAATTATTACATTTGATAAGATTAAATATAGACCCATCGCGATGGGGTGCGGTCGGAAAGTCCACCAAAATCTTAGATTATATCTCGGATCAGTAAATAATTTCGAAAAACGTACGTAATATATATAATTTTTTGAACCAAAAAATTATATATATTACGTTCTCCATACTGCCTTCCTAATTGTGAGCAGAGAGAAATACCGCATTGACTGTTAATGGTCGTTTAGTTCTTTGTAAATTCCAAAACAATAACATCAAAGAGTTTTTAATAAAAACCAAACTCTTGAAAAGACGTATATTGCTGTGTGAAATTTCTCTTTGTTTCGTACATAAATTAAAATGTTTGATTCCCGAATATGCTTTAGGTGTAATTTTAAACAAAATTCTATTCTTTTGAGTAAAATTCAACTGTAAATAATTTAAATGTAACATTTCTTTCTCATACTCTTCATAGACAGAGAATGTGTGTGAATCTTATTTAAGAGGCTTCATTTGATAATCTTTAAATAGTAAACAGTTATTTTATTATTTGTTATTTTTTTTAGCTTTTCTTTGGTTTGATCATTTATATAAGAAATTTAAATTTCACTTTAATGAATTCAAACATATATCTATTATAAATTGAATTTATATTTATTCAATATAATGAAATGGAACTTAGTGAAAGTGACGATTGATAACGATTGATGATAATTGAAGTTGATAAAAATTTAAAAAAAAAGCGATTGAATAGTTTAAGCTTCAAATAGCTTACGGAATAATCATCAACATTTGTTCTTCACAATCATTATTATTCTTTCTTTTATTAGATTGAGAGGACTGAGATCGAATGCCTCGTCACCGGTGATATAGGTCTTCGGATCCATACACTCACCAGGCGAAACACAGCAGGAATTTGCTACTATTTTACTCTGATTCTGTAAGGGCGTGGTCCTACACCGGTCGAACTGTCTCATTCATTCTGCACCTTGAAACTGCAGCGTAACTCTTCCAATCTTAAACCTACTTTTTTTCTAACTTTTTTTCTATTATAACTGTCGTATATCTTTCTCGTATGATTTTTTTCTTTGTTAGCAGAGAAATCTTATTAACAATTGAAAATCCATATCTTATAAAACTAATAAGTATTGACATTCAGAAAGGTGAGGAGAGGCGGGTCATGAGAAAAAAAAATTGTTAAATTAAATTTAAAAATTCTCACCTCATTTAGCTTATTACTCCCACGCTAGAAACGACCTGCAGTATAGCTCTACCACTGTATGATGCAAGTTTCAAGAATGTTCGTGGAAGATAATCTGAGTATCATCATATATCAGTCAGTTACCATAAGGTGAACTTTTGAAGATTAAGTTTCACATTAATAATATTATAAAGAATGACCATTAAACGCTATATATAAATCGTAAACCCCTTTTTGGGCTATGCTCTATTCGAACATTATAGCAAAATTTGCACGTAAACGTTAACTCTGTTGTAGTGAAATAGCAGGTTACACGAAATTTTATGGACATTATTAGAAAATATTTTTCAAAATATAGAGAGATCAATGAACTTTTATGGCATTGGTTTTCAATTTGTTACGTACAGCATGTGGTGACACGGTGGCTAGTAAACTGGCATGGTCTGCAATGGAACAGTGGAATAGCCATCTTAAATTTTGCGAACACTCGACAAGATTATGTTATATATTGGAATCATAATATAGCATAAATATATATATATATATATATATATATATATATATATTTATTTATATATATATATATATATATATATATATATATATATAAATGACAGTGTTACAGCGAATACGATACATTCCTTGCAAGGGGTTTAACTAGATCACATTTGCAGAAAATTTTATATGTTATAGTGTCCGAAACTTGTTATTTAAGATATACTAGGTACAGAGTCATTCAAGGTTGAAGACTTTTAAATAAAAGCCTTAGTTTTCAATGTAGTTTTTTTAAATTAAATTGAGAGTAACAAACGGGCACACAGTTCACCTGAAGGTAAGTGACTCCTGGGGCCCACGACATATACATACAATCTTGGCAAGGAATGAGGAATGGAACATGCGTTGTCTCCCTTGAGGACTGAGATGGAATGCTCAGAAATCAGAGACTTCGTGCCTCTGACTTCTGAAATAGAAATAAAACCTTATCCTTTTTTTTCTTCTAGTATTGTTTTACAATAATTTTTCACAGTAACTTTTTAAAGTATATGTTACTTTAACAATCAAGAAAAGTAATTAAAATCTGCGTGTGCGTTTGTCTGTTTATGTGTGCGTGTCTGCGTGTGTGTCATGTCTTTATGTATAGTCTTTTTTTGGTTTGAATCAAATACCCTCTACATTGTTTCACACAATATTGATTCTCAGCCTCCTTTTGACCTGGTGAAGCTGTACAAGCCCTTACAAGGCTTACAGTTATCAGATCATATACAAGTTGTCCATTTTGTCGGATACGGAACACTAAAAACATAAATTATATGTATGTATACAGCATAGTAATTATATAGTATATATAACAAGTTTTTATTATTATATTGCCTTATAAATGGCAAAAAATACGAGGCACATAAAATCTATTGAATTGGGGATATCAAAATGTAACATTTCATCGTATAAAACAAGTGAAGTGAAAAGATTTATCCTTTCGCTGGTGAAGCAATTTAGTGAAAGCGTCAAATATTTTGATTTAGCGCACGAACCCGCTCTTGTGTGTGCCTGTAGTATTGTCAATTATATTTTTATTCATAAAATGTGCATGTGTGTATTTTGTGCGTGTTTCAATATCTACTATTATAAGGTTAGTACTGATTAAAAATCCGCAACACATTTCCAACGTTTATCTATTCCCATCATTATGAATCAGGTCGACATTAAAGTACAGCAAAGAAGGCTACAACTATAGTGATTTGTAAACAAATGATAACTGTTATATAATAAATAATTTAAGATTGTTATTACAATAATTCGCCATCAGTTAGTTTAATTTGTAGTTCGTGTATTGTCGGTGGATTTGTGACATTTTGTAGACTGACATTTTCTACAAATGACATTAAATATTACGTAATTACGTTCGTATTGATCTCACTAATTGACAAGCTGTCATCAGTTATTCAACAGAAACGTGGCTTTAGTTTAAGTTAATAAAAGTAAACATCCAGTTTACTTGGCCCTTAATAAGATTGGTGTGCTAAATAAATCAATAGATCAATCACTTTCCTCAGCAATGGGTCCATGTCACTACAAGCTCCTGCCACATTTATAAAAGACTCATATCTTTGACGAACAAATAGTTTCTGATCGGCTGTTGAAACCCTTTGCATTTGTTAAGATATTAACCACGGGGAGAGCAGAGTTATTCAGAATAATAACAGATGAAATTAAGCATCGTCGATTGACATTTTATCATCGACATCTCGATGGTTGGCAATCTACCCCTGTGCGATTATACTACGATACGAATGTTTTTTTTAACTTTTAGTTACCACGCATTACTGTGGAATCAGTTGTTGTCAATGATATTTCCGAACCGATACGTTCTTTTCTTGAAGATCTCTTTATCTTCAAGAAAACAACCAATTACATTTAATTCGCTCGTGTGACTCCCCTGATGTTGCGGACATTCATGTGCAGTGGTGACGACTTACCATCAGTGAGTTATTTGCCGGTTAACCACCTATTTCTAAAAATAAACTATAAAAACAACCAGTTGATAGTATTTACTCACCAACCACTCATAGCTTTGCAATTCCATCGGTCTCTATAGGGGGTATATCTTGTCATGTGTTTATCATTATTGCCTTATTATGGACTTTAGTGGATTAAGTGCTTGCGATTTAGAGTTTATGAGGTATAAATAGCAATAGTAAAATAAATATTTTATCTTAACTAGATTTCCTTACATTTCAATATTTAAAAAAAAACTAACTAACTAATAGTATACTAATAATATACTAGGGAACTAACGATAGATAACCTGATAATAAATCATAAATATCCCATTGCATCTTCATCCATCCTCAAAAGATATTCAAGATGCATCTCAGGAGTGAGATGGATTACCTGACTACCTAATCGGGTCCTCGGATCTCTAAACCCATTTTACGAAACACAAGAGCTTTATGCTGCTAATTTGCACCGGCACTCTATGAGGGTGTGATACCTTCCCCAACTTCTAAAATTCCGTTTATATTTTTAAATTCAAAATTAAATATTTGAATTTGGCAAGAGTAAAGCACAATGTATATTATATTCTTATTGACACAAATGTCGGTTGCCGCATTTGGTTTGGACTGTAGCCAGAACGAACCACGTTGGAAAGCTCTTACAAACCGGAAAATTGCAGGTTTTGACCTCCTTATTTTTTTTTTGAATGACAAAAGCTGTGCTTAGTCTTTATCCTAAAACCTAAGAACTTCTTATAATCACATTGAAATTAAAAGATTTCGTATATTAATGGTTAGAGAAGCTGCGCGGCTCCTGGATTCGATTATCAGTCGAAAGCGCACGCATTATTGGTTATCGTATCTGTGCGTCGCGTATCTAACACTGCATCTGAAGCATTCTCAGATGCTATTGTATATGAAAGAGAGAGGGAACGAATTTATTGTGAAGAAGAAAGCTACTACTATTGCATACAATTAGACGATTAATAGAAAAAAAGTATTATAAATAAAACTAAATGCTATTTATCACGAGTCGATCCTAACTTAGCATATGCCGGCTTTGAACGACCAGCGCTGGTCTTTCATTGGGACTGGTTGGTGACGTCACGATACTACTTCAACACTAAATTGAAGATGTTCCGACTTACCATAATTAATAATATTTTCTTTTAATTCATTGAGAGTAACAAACGAGCACACAGTTCACCTGATGGCAAGTGATTCCTGCGGCCAGTGACATCAGCATTCAACCTTGACAAGTAATCATAATGCAGATGCGCTGTCACCCTTAAGGACTGAGATGTAATGTCACTCGTCACCAGTAATAAAGGTCTCCGGATCCATACAAGAAACACAGTAGCATTATAATGCCTAATTTTCACTGGTATTCTGTCGACCCATTCATTCTGCAACTAGAAACAAACTGCAGTGTAGCTCTACCACTGATAAATTTGACTTTGTGGCAATCTGTGGTGGAGGACTGTGTTCAGCGGTGGACTGTCAACAGGCTGTGATGATGAGAATGATGATAATGATTTTGTAAATAAAATCTCCTTTATAAGATGTACATGAATATGTACAAAAATGTATGAATAAATAGATAAAAAACTTTAAATTATATGAATTAACCGTTTTTAGTTTTAATATACTAAGTAATGTTACTTAGTATATTAATACTAAAAACGGTTAATTCATATAAGCAAGCACTACCGTTAATGACACGTCATTTTTTCTACCAGAATATCTCAGGGAATATACACACTCTCATTTCATAGCATTTATAAAATTAAAAATATAATATTTAAACTGGCCTCGCATATGTATACCTTTAACAATTTAATTTAATATAACAAAATAAACAAATATAGCGAGCGCCCCCGAACGTTACCGAAGGCCGACAGCTGCCCGCGCGCCAATGTCGCTTTAGTTCCGACAATGATATTGATTAAATCATTAAGAGCCGAAGAGAGAGAGAGGAGAAAAAGGCCGCGCTCGGCCACCAATGCTTCCCGTCGAAAGATGTTTTTTTTTTTAATCTTCTGATTTTCTAATGGTTGCCCATGAACGTTCGCAACACCAGAGGCGTCGCGGATGCGCTGCCGGCCTTTGAGAAACATGTAGTCTCTTGTCTCAATGTCCCGAAGTCGTACCGATTCGGAAATACCGGTGCCGACAGTTGATTCCACAGATTAGTGAGTGGCAGAAAAGTCCGCGTAAAGCGCACAGTGGTGGATTGTCAACCATCGAGATGATGAGGTTGAAATTTTGAATTCTGTCTTCATGTACGATGTCTACTTATTGTGAAAATAATTATTTAGAATATAGAATAAAGTTTTATTTATTTATTTTATTGTTATTTTAAAAACGTTAATTGTCATTTAAAGTAATAAATGCCAAATATTTTTTATATAACCATTATTGTTAACACCTTACATATCTATAAATGGTGGACTATTGCCTTAAGGCATTCTACCACTTAACCTATGGCGTGGCGAGACTTTTTTTAAAAAAAAGAAATGTTGGCCGTGCTATTAACATTACTAACATTCCGGTAAACCACTCTAACTAAACTAGTACTTGTACTAGGAGATAGTTACAGTACAGGAAGTCCAAACGCTCGAGGGTTAGGGCGAAAGGGAACATGCGGACGATACGAGCGGTGTCGATAGGCACCGCCTTCTGCATTAGAGCCCGGAGCCTCCCATCTCGGAGTCCCAACCACCTCAGGTGATTCGAGAGGCTGGGACAAGTATACGAATAATTTCAGTCGGCATACTATACATGTCGGTCAACTCGAGTGCTAGGTCTAGGTATTTTATCTTTTTGTCTGTTTCGGCTTTGACGAGGTTCTCGTCATATGGGATCGTAATGTCGACCGAAGATATCTTCGACTGTGCCCGGTCCAGCAACACGACATAAGGCTTATTCGCAAGAAAAGTCCGTGATGATGGGCCAGATGGGATGGATTTTTTATTTTTGTATATAGTATGTATAAAAAAGTAAAAAATATATAAACTTTTATATATATATTATACACACATGCATAAATACACACATAAATGCATAATTAAAAATATATCTTTAACAAACAACTACAAGAGAAACTTACAATATTAATTGACAGCATATGTTTTTAAATAATACTCTCGTGCCGGCCAGAGAGAGATACCTCTGCTCTTCTTACATCTTCGGGCAAGGAAACCCAGCCAGTATGGCCTGAATGATGAGTTATCAACAAAGTCTTTATCCCGAAAGTGGGTCCCTTTAAATTATCAAATGCCGAGTGACCCATTTGATAAAAATATAAATATTTATAATTATTTTAATAAAATATATTTTATTATTTAATAAGACTTAATACGAAAATATCTAGAACCCAAATGTCTCTTTATTATGCACATTTTGTTTAATTTTGACCCGCGGCCATTAAGGTTTGTCGACCCCTGTTTAGTTTGTTCTTGTTTCTGGCTAGTTGATGAATTCTCATATTTAGAATTCTCACATTTAAGTCACTACGGTATTATACCGACGTCTACAGCAATATTCGAAATCCCTCATCACTTCAAGTGCTGTCTAAACTTATCTGATTTATTATTAGAAAGCTACAAACAACTTAGGCAACCTAAGCATTGACATGTTCCGTAAAGTAGGACGAATGCTAAGGGATTATTATCTCCAGCCTAAGTAAAAGACATCTGAGAAGAATTCTGAATTCTGAGAAGAAGAAACACAGAAATATTTCATTTTATAACTAAAACTGAGCCTCGCTTTCCCTTGTTCTATTTTTCGCTCTCTTTTTCTATTTTTTTATTTGAGATGACAACACAATTTTTGCATAATTCCACAACAGCAACAAATAATACAAAATAGATACGATTGTGGTCATAACCCCACATCAGTGATAAGGTTACTGATCCGAAGTCCTTATAGCGATTGCAACTTACAATCTTTAACCTTACTTTTTGTTTAGGTGCGATGCTGTTGGTCGAGTGGCCTCAGATTTATCTGAGCGAACTCACGTGCGGGGCCTCGCCGAGTAGGGAGACAACAACAATGACAGCTGTGGACGAAGAACGTAGACGACAACAGAGGGGGTGATATATGATCCGAGTGCCCCTCACAAACAAATTCGAACCTCGCCTCAGACCGCTACCAAAAAGACAGGATTTTTCCTTTTATCCTTAATAATAATGTTAAAAGTAATTTAAATTTTTAATGAGATACATAAATTAAAAATACACACTGTGCGTGTGTATTTTATACCACACAAAATAAAATAGAGAATTGAAACAAAACAAAATTGTATTAATAGACTGGAGACTAGGTAAGTCGTTATATCTCTAATATTGAGGCCCTTTGGATAACAATTGGCTCTTTCATGCCCTTTAATAACAATTAATTAGTAAGCAGGTTTTATTGGTTTTCGAGGAACAAGACTTATCTTGCCGTTACATCTATATTAGTATTCATCCAATACAGCAATATAATTAAATCCTATAGCTGTGCATAGTGCTCCCCTACTCAGCGGGCCTTCGATTAAGGTGTAGAGGTCTCTGGACAAACAGCAAGACACAAACTCAAGAAGAAATAATAGACCTCGTCATAATCAGATCTCATCATATTAAGTATTTTTATATCGAAAAAAAAATTATATAAACTTTTTATATTACTGCCATAGCGTCAATAAAGAATTTGAATAAGCCTGTAAGACTGAACACTACATTGCCATCAGGCGAACTGAACACGATTGTTGTTTTCTGACATCTACATTCATCCTTGACAAGGAATCATAATGCAGATTCATTGTCACCAGTAATAAAGGTCTCCGAGTCCAAATAGCCAATCACCTAATAACTATGTGACCATAAACTTATTTAGTAATATTTTTGTATTACTTGATTTTTTTCGTATTAATTTTGCATTCGTTTTTTCAAATTGTACACTTATAAGGAAATAAGCTTTTTGATTATTAAAGTTTATTAATACGTACCCCAATATTATAAAACCAACGAAAGTCGCATAAGTACATAAAATGATCCTCCTAATAATATTTCACAAATATACATACGCTTATGTGTAATGCAATTCATATTTATCCACAAAAGTGCTGTTAAAATTTATATTTCACCAAAACAACAATGTGTGTAAGATTTCTTGGAGCGATAATCAAAACAATTTACTTTAGTGGCGGAACCAAATGTGGTAGTAATTAGTAAAATTAAGCACTTAACAAAAGCTCTCTAGTTCAAATAAACTTACTGTATATATGGACAAACTAAGTAGTTCCCCGTATACTCCTAAGGATACATTAAGATTTTCGGCCTTTGAAACCTTGTTTTATTTGAGTTTTTTAATGGGCTCAACAAACACATAGGTACATCCTAAACAGATGGAATGATTCTACTAAAAAAAAAACTGCACAAAAAAAATGGATTAATGGCAGCAATATTGTTTTGTATTTAAGTATACAAAGAACGTTATCGCATCAGCACGAGATCATCCATCGGATTTTAAGCCAGAACAGAAAGTTTGCGAGCTTATTAATATATTTCATATGTTTTATATCAAGCAAACAAATATCCTAGCCAGAACCAGCTCGTATTTACTCGCCCTTACTGGATGCTCAGTGTATAAGGAACTGTGGTAGCTTAATTGTTAATTGCAATTTTAAGCACTTATATACTCTGCGACTGCCAGTCCGAGGTTGGCACTGAAGAACCTTTCTTCCCCATCGATTATTGATTTATTGGTGGTAGAGCCTAGAATCAGCTTTTGTTATTTCACGAAGTACCACCGCCTCACAGAATAGAAGCGTAAAGTAGATGTGTCATACACTGATGCGTTTCGGTGATTAAGGTAGCCGGAGTGCTGATAACCAGTGAATGCTGGTGTTCCACAAGGCTGTGTTTTCGCCTACCTCGTTGCTTCTGCATATCAATTATATGTTGCAAATTAATCACATTCATTGCTATGCAAATGACAGTACAGGGGACGCGTCATACATTGGCTGTGCTAATATTTCTCAAAAAACGTCAATGAGTGCCGGAACAAACTTGTGTCTGAAGTCGAGACTTTGTTAAAAAAAGTTTCAGATTGGCGCCTACAAAATCTAGTTTAATTAAACCACACGAAGACACAAGTTTGTGCGTTTACCGCTAAAAAGATTCCCTTTGTCGCATCTCCTTATTTTGAAAACACTCCCCTAGCTACCTCAGCTAGTATCAGAATCTTTGGTGTTGACATATCGAGCGACGCTCAGTTCCTCGGTCACTTGAAGGGTAAGCCCAAATTGGCCTCTAAAAAATTAGGCATGCTTAATAAAGCGAGACAGTATTTCGCAAGTTCGGCCTCACATAGAATACTGTTCCCATCATAGGCCAAGGCACCCCAGTACCAGCTTCTTCCGTTTCACCGCATTGAACGTAGAGTAGCTCGAATCGATGATGACCAGATACTTTCCGTTCGGCTTGGTTCACTGGCGTTGCGAAGAGATGTTGCATCTCTTTGCATTTTTTACCGAATTTACCATGCAGACTGTTCTAAGGAATTGTTCGGATTAATTCCAACCGCTGAGTTTAAACATCGTACATCACGACAGAATTCAAAATCATCTCGATGGTTGGCAATCCACCACTATGCGCTTCACGCGAAATTTTATTATATTTATGTAACATAAATATAATAAATATCAACTCAAGTAAATTGGCTGGATGTATGAGTTAAATAAATATCCTATTTTTTCTACCCTAGTCTAAACCTGTGTATTGTTACCAGCCGCACGACCCAAGACACGCACATTCATCCTCTATAAGGAATCATAATGCAAATCCACTGTCACCATTAAGATGGATTGTCTTGTCACTAATAATAAGGGTTTCCGGATCCTTACGCTGGTATCCTGTTAGTATGAGATTCAGGACGTTCCATTCATGATGTACCTATAAACATGCTCCTGCGTGCCCTATCGCATTCTCTATGATAGCAAATATCTCGTCAAGTGATGTCTATATATCGGTGTATCAATAAAGCACTCCATAGTACTGTATTTGATTAAGAGAATAAGCTATCGTATTTCTTTTCATGACTGTCGTAAAAGGCGATTAGCAAATAGCAGATGGCACTTTAATCAGATCGTGACGCGTAGATATAATGGATCATTCTACCAACTTAGGGAAATTCCATTTCTCTCTAGCACTGTCTGTCCAACTGTTTAGTTCGACTTATTTTTATAATTAATGCGGTATCCGATAAACTCAACAAGACTTCCCAGCTTCAGCAGTATTCTGTGGACGTAAGCAATTTCCAGTAGTAGGACATACGATAGTCGATAGTCTTAGATCCTAATCTTCCCAGAATAGGTTGTCGCATAGATTTATCGGCGTTATACTTATCATCTCAGACCACTAGCCTACAGCGACACAGATCTCTCTCACAGACTGCCACAAACGACCGATTTTGAGCCACCCGTATCCATCAAATAGCTCGTCACTCCATCTACTGGAGGGTCCTACACTCCGATTACCAATATAAGATTGCCACTCGAGAATCTTATCTATATAATGCCTAAGCATAAACGATTTAAGATTTTTGTGCTTCTTATAGAATCATCAAAATTGGAATTCGGATATTTATGCCATGATTCGGTCTTACTTTATATTTGTATCAAACTACGGCCAGCTGATTCGGATAAAATAAACTATGATAGACAGACAGACATAATATGAGATTTATATTATAAATAATAATAATGAATTTTATTAAAGACCAGGTCCATATAAAGTTATAGTTTTTTTCATGAGATGTACGGAACACTAAAAACATATCATACATAAGTTCTAATGGTTACATTGATTTAATTATAAAATATCCTGATTATTATAAAGTGCTCCGATGACTTCGCCATTTTGCAGGGCAATCATTTAATCATACTAACACATTGGGCGCCGCGAGCTTTATCCGTTTTAGGTAGGACTTTGATAGTTTGAATAGTCGTTAATGGGGTGTGAGACAAGGGTAGTTGGAGTAAGCGTTCGTAGCGATATTATAACTAAGATAATAATAAAAATCAAAAGTAACTTTATTGGGGTAATGTAAAATATTTTTTTATTTTACATAAATAGTATATGTGTATACAAAGATAATTTATATAAAAACATCTGTTCTTTGGTAAGCCCATCGCTTGAGAATGGCTGGTCTGATTTGTTACTATTTTTTTAAATGTTCTTAATAGTCTAAATTGGGTTTTACATGTTTAGGTTACATTGGAAAATTTTCCGTGTTCTTTTTTCTTAAGCGTTTTTCGATGAAAACAAGAACATAACTCACAATTTGTATCCATGGACAATATTCACAAATTCACAAAACACACAAATTTATTGAAATTTGGACAGGACAACGTACATTTCACATGTAAAAGTTTTATATAAAAACTCATACCTTATCAGTATTGATTACTACTAAATAATTAAAATGTAGTTCCCCATACATATCTGTCGTTGAGTACACTATGACAACTCTCGCGGACATGTCATAACAAAACCTCTGTGTTTTGTTATGACATGAAGTGTAGTCCTAATAATTTGACTTCTGAGATAGAGAATTTGAAAAAGCAACTAATCCGCATAGTTGCAGCTGACTACAGTTTTACTTCCACAGATTCTATTTCTGAGATGATACTCTATTTTTTATTTAATTTCTTATGTTTTATAATTTATTAAAAATTAGATACTAAAATACAAACACAGTAAAACACTGTATGGAATATTGTTTTACCGTGATTGTATTTTTTTATTACTTTGAGAGTAACAATACGAGCACGCAGTTCACCTGATGGCAATTGATTCCTGCGGCCCATGTCATCAACATTGACAAGGAATCATAATGCAGACGCGTTGTCACCCTTGACACTGAGATGGAATGCCTCGTAATAAAGGTCTCTGGATCGCTGCACTCACCAGACGAATCACAGCAGCATTATGTTACTATTTCATGGTGGTATTCTGACAGGGCGTGGTCCAACCCCGATCGAGCTGACCCATTCATTGTGCAGCTAGTAACAAACTGCAGTGTAGCTCTACCACGATCCCAACTCTTGAGAAATTATTGCCCTAATAATAATTTAGAAAATTATTGAACATCAATATCACATAACATTTATAACATAAATTAATATTATATATTTAACTATAGGTTAGACATAAGAAGTAGACGTGTGTTAAATAATTAAATTTATAATATTTCAGTGAAAAGTAAAAATAAAACAAATATGGAAAATATTCGTCGTGAAGCGAAATCGATGGATGATGGTGGCTGAGGATCAAGCTTTGTAGCAGTCTATGGGAGAGACTTATATGTCTAAGTAGTGGACTATGAACTGTCTGTGATAATGGTGATTGAATTTATACATATATACATTAAATAACATACGTTGCCTACACCTTCTTTAAAGGCCGGCAACGCATTTGTGTCTCCTCTGGTGTTGCTGCAGTTCATGGGCGGCGGTAATCACTTACCATCATTTGGGCTGCACGCTCGTTTGCCTCCTATATAAAAAAACCATAAGAATCTATATACATATATATCTTCTCAAATAACATATCTATTATGTTATTTGAAAAGATCAGTAACAGTAGATAATAAATACATGAATTTACATTAATAAGCATAATACTATTATAAAGGCCTATCTTTATGTCTAAAAGTAAGATTAATAAATGAAATAGAAGACGTAGTTGCTATAGTACGGCGCGCTAATGTCTACGTTAATTAACTTTTTATCATTTTACTATCGGAGATAATAAAGGTTCACAGTGAAAGGATATCTGATCGCCCTGATATGGATCCTGTCAAGATTAGTTTATATGATAATTAGGCATTAGAATGAACATCAACAACTACAGCTACAAATAATTAACATAATACTTACCAAGAATTGATGTACGAACCGTTACGGCTCACGTTGTTTACGGGTTGTAAAAAAAAAAAAAAATCTGTTGTCATGAAACAGACATATGTAGTTTTTTTTTAAGAATATTATCATTACTTTTAACAATACTAATATTCCAGTTAACCACTCCGACTAAATTGAAACTGCTTGTACTAGAAGATGGTTCATGACAATAGTCTACTATAGTCAACGCATTATGAACTGAGGCTTCGGGTCATAAATCATATTTACCTGTCTGTCTCGCTCGCACTTACAGGTCTTATGGAGAGGTGTAGTGATGTGCGTAAGAATTGTAGAGGTGCATATCGATAACAGGATAGGTACGATCGTAATGCTAAATTATGTTAAGTATTAATAGAAATAATTTTTCGCTATCTGAAAATAAAAGTTTTTAATTTGTAAGATAAAATGTTCGTCTCGACGTAATCATATAGAAACTGTATAGATCGTAATGTGGCCCTGAAAGGACCCTTTTTATATTTCTAGGAATATTTCTTAGTTCTTCAAAAATCCTCATCCGTATCTTCCCCATCTGTGCCATCTTCCTGTAGGTTCATTATCAGAGGTGGTGCTTGATCACTTAAAATAGTTTTTCTTAAGTCCTTATCCTGAAGCTCTTTGGTATTTGGCTCAGTCTTCTTGAGTAACATTATCAATAGCGTTGTGGAGAAGAATTTCAATTTTATTGCCCGACAACTCAGTTTAAAATGCGACGACTATAGCGGATTCGAACCTACGACCTTAAGTTAACAGATCGTACCCTAAGCGATTAGGCTATTGACGCTTCATTGGATAGAACTTTAAATTTAAGCATCGTCTCTGGGAAACTTCGGGGAGTGGGGCATCGGTGCATGTCGTGGGAGATTCCGGAAGCCCTTCCAATGTGCTAAGGCCAACAAGGGGGTTTTAGTAATTAATTTGGTAGCAAATTGTCCATAAAAAGGGTGGTACAGTTACATTTATTGTGTTTTGAAATTCATCGAGTACTTACGAGGAGTCTCTTTAAGGGCCAAAAAAATTAAAGAGTATTAAAAAAACTCTTTAATTTTTTATGCCTGTTAAAATTATTGTATTGGTTCTTAATATGTTTGCAAATTTCAGATTATTTAAACGACTAGAAGCGATTGAAAACAGAATCAAAAGGTTCCATTAAATTTATTCATACCTACACATACATATATATAAGTCAAGTTTATATTTACTGTGTTCTCTAAAACAAACTAAGACAACATTTTGAAAGTATTTTATCACATAGGGGGTACGTATATTATGACCTAAAAGAATTGAACTAAAACTATAAAGTTGTAAACAATACAAAATTGGGTATAATACTAACACGCATAATTTTGTTGTTGTTATTTTTTCTTAGAAAAACTTCACCATTAATACGCGTCAAGTCAAAGCTTTCGTGCGTAACGTTTGTGGACAAGGGGCAATTGCAAATTTCGTAGCAACGTAGAAATGTCTACAGCAATAAATCACGAAGAAATGCCACTTAGGTTAAGTAAGGCAAGTTTTTTACACTACCATACAAGCTAGCTTGCCGTGGCTCCTCCCAGATTGGTCAATATAATATGAAACAAATTTATAAATTTGCCCGACAGTCAGTCAATACATTTGGCGAAAGCGGTATAGTGAAAATACGATTTTTTTTAGTTCTTTACGAAATTAGCGAGACAGATAATATAACAAAGAAAATAACTGGCACTAAGTGATGGTTTCGGTGTTTAAATCTTGGACAAAAACAATATTTATACTAATCTATTTATATTTTAATACATGAATAAAAAAAGTATATAACCCTTTTTAAGTACATTGCGCGAGTGTGAGATTTGGTACAGTTCAAGTTCATATAGAGAAGAAGTACAGACAGATAAAGTTTATACATTAAATAAAAAAATACTGATTACGTTCACATTGAATGTTAAAATTAAATGTATAGGACTGTATAGTGGTTAACGAACTGTTAACAAATAGGCTTCGCAAGCACGATGCAAATGCACAACATGCGGGTGGAGTTTGTCGCTTCCAGATTGTTTTTTATTTACATGCATGGAGAACAAACTGTTTAAAGTACATACATGTATAAATAACTTTGTACTGATGCTACGTAAATAATGGAACAAGGGAAGAGACGATCTGGTCCGAAACCCGAACCAAGAATCCCTGCGCTTCGAAATATAGCTTAAAATTTTTGAACAAAATTCGACTTGGAATAAAATCTAATTATGTCCTAGTAAGTGTGAGTAGACTCTGTCCAGCGGTCGACTATGGATATGCTGTGAAGCTGATAATGGTGAAGTGTGAGCGAGTTGCGTGAGCGCGTTTGTGTTAAATTGAATATAGATTGTGTTGTTAACTTTATTTTTATTAATATTGGAACTGAACATGTCATCTCAGCCAGGGAAGGATTAGGCCAGTAGAGAATATACAACGTAAGGCATAACAACATAACACTTCTATTTTTCCGAGTGTTAGTGTAGAGTGTGGTACCGGAGAACCAATTACTGATAGGTCTTATCATAGCAATTGTTGTTTACAATGTTTGTTGAAAACGGATAATGATATTTATTACTTTAAATTTATAACTTAATAAATATGGTATACGTAACTCTACATGCTATTATTCTAATGATACAAAATAGCTTCAGATGCTGTGAGTACGTGTTAACATATGGAATGTTGAGGTTTTCTAGCAGTAGATAAAGTTCTATAGAGACACTTGTATGGAGTCTTTCAGACCCTTTTATCCACATAGTTAAGGGTTTAATAGCTAGAGCCACTCTTAATGGAGTGCGTGACTAGAATCATAGAGATCGTTGGGGCTGAAATATATTTTATATAAATATATTTGAAGTGTCGTATATAATTCAAAGTGTAGTACAACATAATATTGAAGCTAAATTTGCGATCAATATTATTTTTTAATTTAGGTCATGTTCTTATTTTATCTGCACTTTTCATTGAATAATATTCTTTTTACGCATTTTTGTGTGTTTATATTTTAACTTTTTTATACCGCACTTTCGAGAGCTTTACATGAACAGGAAACATGGACACGAAAAGAAATGAAGTGTTTGACGCCCCGATGTCGTAGTTAACCGTTACTATTGTCGACTTTTAATCGATATTTTAATTTGTAAAATATTTATTTCATCTCACATTTATTTATTTAATACTGTTTATTCCTTATGGCTAACCGACTGGCCGGTATTCATTTAGGTTATGATTTTAGGAATTTTACACATGGCAATTGAACATAATAAAAAAATAATTTGTATCCGGTGCACATCGAGTGTCCTTATACTATATCATTTTTAATTATTGGTATTTTTTAACTTCGGCCCGTGAAATTTACATCCCCATTCTTAACAAAGACTCGGGGTGAAGACATGTGTTGTCATCCCTTACACCTTGTTATCTATTACTATGTCACTATATTCACCGTACTGAACACAGCAACGTTATGTTGCTTTTTCAGGCTAGTTCATGGAAGCCGTGGTCTATAAAAATATTCTTTAGTTTTTTCTTCAAAGATAGTACTAACCTAACCTACCTATTATTTATAAAATATTTTTTTGATAGTATTTATAGATAACAGAATTAAAGGCACTTCTCGAAGTAATTGAAGATGATTTGACCTGAGTAACGAAGTTCAATTTAAAGAAGGTATTATATACATGCAGCGGCCGCTTGGTGTAGTGTTTAGAATATATGGCGGCTGGTACTGTTCCTGGGATTGAGTCGAGGAACAATATTCATGCATCGAAAATTATTGATTTCGGGTATATCTATCGCGTGTCCTTGACACTTCATCAACCTTTCTTCAATCCTATTGTGTGCATGCATTACATTGGACTGGAGAAAAGGAAGACAAGAATTCCTCTGTGTTTTGCGCAAGTGATTCGTATAGTACCATGGCGATATCTTATGGTTATTGCCAGATGACAGCGATCTATGGAGCGGGGTGTGCTTGGTACTCCTCTGTGACAGCACGATTACTTGAATAACCGAAAACGAATGGAAAGGTTCTTGAGTGGCAACCTCTGAGTGACAGTCGAAGGGTAGAACGACCCCCGCTCGATGGAGCGATGACCTTTGCAAGTTTGCTGAAAATCGATGGATGCAAATGGCTCAGGTTCGTGCTTTACAATAATCTATGGGGGAGGTCAATGTTCAGCTGTGGACTGATGTGATAATAATGATGACTATATACGCAACATGACATACGTGGAAATATCTATTATCTTTATACGGCTTGCTAACAACCGGATATCGCATGTGCATATCGATATCGCAGTCATTAATTGCGGACGTGGACGGCATACGATGTCACAGACTTAATGGATTCCACACAGCCTCATCGATCATTCACATTCCTTATTCAAACGCAAGGCGTTGTTTGCTATGTGCGAACTTTATCAACTGTTGTGTTTTTATAAATAAAAATAGCTTGTTAACCAAATCAGTCAACGAATTTCTATAATTTTACATGTGTTTCAGAATACTCGTGTCCTTATCACGCTAACATTTTATACTAACTATAAATTGTAACCAAACATCTACATAAAGCTTTACGGTCTTCCGCAATCTTGCTAGAAATCCCCAAGCTGCAAAATCATGGTGAGGTATCAGAATGCCGCATTACCGCGTGGTCCCTCTAAAGTGACGCAACTGATTTTTGTTTTACCAAATGTGTATACGTCAGGACCGCAACGACAAAAAGCGTGTCCTACGAATTCTGTTGTACTTTCAACTATATATACAAACATTTATAGCATCTGATGTTGTAGATGTCACTTACCATCACGTGAGTTGCTTGCTTGTTTGTAACCTATTACAGTACAGATCAAGCTTATTGAAGTTTTTTAAAAACACACCTTAACAGTGTATAATTTATCTGACACCGCGGGTAATTGACGTTTAATGCAAGGCAATACTTTGGAAGTCGGGAAGAACTAGCATGAGAGTTCCATTCTCTGAAAATGTAAACGTCTCATTATTACGGGATAACGTCGGGCGGGCCTTATATATAGTTCCCGAGAGCTAGCACTTTTCCCAAATTCCCGTAAATCCTTTTAAAATTATGGCTGCGGCGTGTTCAAATATACATTTTATTTTCCGAAGTTCTATGTATGTATAAATGACATCAGAACCGTGGTAGATTAGTGTCCACGCGGTTGTTTATAATTTCACGGTTCGTGATAAAACTAGTTCAATCCCCAGCACCGAAGAAATTGTTAATATTGAAATTGATAAATAGTGGTATTTTTAAACAAAATAAAAAATTCAATATCTCGATAATTGTGACACTTGCTAAGGTAGTTTTTCGTCTGGTAGGTGATCCGTCAACTATCTCTCCCTTAAGTCTGTAGTGCTACATACGGGACACATCGTATATCAAATACAAGTCCGTCGACCCACAGTGGAGCAGCCTGGTTGAATATTGTCCAACACACTCTCTAGAAAGGAGAGCAGCAGTGGGATTTACGAGTATATATATTTTCACACACAAAACTGTACTGTTACTTTTATACTGTTCTGTAAGGGAGTGGTTCTTACGCAGTCTGGCTGACCCATTCATGCCACAAAAAAATAACTGCAAGAGTTAAAACACTGTTAAAAATAAACAAACAAAATAAGTTAACATTTACAAATAATAAAAAGACTAAACATAAAAATTTACAAAATTTATAAAATAAAATTTTTATTTTCATCTAAATTAAAAAGATAAACTAAACACGAAAACTTTATTTAAATACGACCCGACAACTAAGCTGGAGCTTACGACGAAGTTAAACTTGGATAAATCTCCAGCTCACGCGAACAGAGAGGTCTTTATTAAGCGGAAAGTGAAATTTATTGAGACACCTGGAAACCAATTGCCACCGAGCGAAACTTATTGCTGCAATAAAGGACATGTGTTAGTATAGAAACTCAAAACGTAACTATATAAAGGTTATATTATATTTGCGATAGTTATCTGTTTCTGCAACTCGCCTTACTATCACTTCATTATTTCACATCATTTTAGTTAATTTAAAAATATCATAACATGCAATCGGTATTGCGCTTACGGTATATTTTTGCTTATTACGCCTGTATTATTTATAATGTACAATGTGCGCAGTTCACTTGAGGGCTACTATTTCTAAATTATCACATAATTTAGTAATAGTAGACGGTAAGTGATGAAGTGGCCATCTCAGCCATACATTACTGTTGAAACATTTTTTTTTTATATAGAATAGGTGGCAAACGAGGAAGTAACTCACGTGATGGAAAGTGATTACCGCCGCCCATAAACATCCGTAGAGTCGTAACACTAGAGGAGTCGCAGATGCGTTGCCGTCATTGGGTCCCTCGATGCGACCCCTACTATGAAACTTACCAGTGTTATATTGTTGTTTCACTATCGTATTTTATTCGGGCATGGTCCCCGTGAGTCGAAATGAGTTGCAACGTGACTTACCATTGTTTTTGTGAATAAATGATGTATTTTTTTTATCTCTCTAGAAGCTCTACCTGTTTGGTTCATCCCGTCATCCAATTTCATGTATATTCTATAACTTATATTAATCTCATCCAAAACAGCAACTTTACAAACCAACCTAATCATCAGCCTCTCTTAAATCCACTGCAGAAGAAAACTTTCCAACACGCTACCAACAACGGCAGTGCAACAGATTTGGGTGCTTTTTGAATGCGTATCATTGAGAACGGTTAAATTTCAAAATAAAATACCTCTATTTATACTTGAGGTTTTGTAACGAAGGCATTTTTATATTAAAAAGTGATTCGCTTTGTTATTAACTCCTATTATATAATATTTGGGGTGACAAACAAGTAAGCAATTCACCTGATAGTCAGTGTTGACTGCGGCCCAAGACATCTACGTCCATCCCCACGTAGATTCGAAATGCACATGCGTTGCCAGAGGAGTGCGATGAAATAGCTCGTTACCTGTAATTGGGTCTTTTTTTCTTGCGTTGGGAAATGCCTACGCATACATAGCGTATGTACGCATACATAGCGGAGGCAAGGACGACGACGAGTTATGTCGGACTCGTACCGACTAACACTCCACAGTGGTCGCCATCAGGTCTGCCGAGGGGTCGTGGTATCTCTGTAGGAAACGCAACTGCATCTCCCCTGCGGTTTGCTGCGATAGCCCATCCCGGGGGCGTGCGTGATGATCGCACCCCCAGAACCCTCGCGGAGCTATCACGACGATATATCATTTCGCACCGTTGTGATATACGAGTCCCTCCCTAATCGCGTTAGGAATGGGGAGGCGAATTGGGAGTTGAAGGCGTTGACCTTATCTAAACTTATCGCCAACTCCACGCCCACTCGGGTTCTCCGTGTCCCTACACTGACAATAAGAAACACTGCAGTGTTCTGCTGCTATTCTACGTTGATTCGTCGATCGAGTCAGTGCTTAGTATTATAAAAATATAAAACTTAAAAAAACACGAACTCAACTGGATATGATGATATTAGTACTAAAATATTAAAGGCGTGTAGTAAATATATAGCAATACCGTTACGAGTTAACATTATAAATTTATCCCTTACCGAAGGAGTGTTCCAAACTCCCCTTAAATACTCGGTTATTAAGCCGATATATAAAAAAGGTAATAAAACTGATCTAAGTAACTACACGCCGATAACTCTCATACCAATCATATCAAAAACATTTGAAAGAGTCATCTACGAGCGGATTTATAATTATTTTTCGCTACTAACGAACAATTGAACTACATTTGAAAACTACAAATGAACAATTTGGTTTTAGGAAAAATAGGTTGATCTATAACTATAACTCCCGCATGTATCTCTCTTATAAAAATAGTAACTGAATGTTTTAATAATAAGACTCCTATTACTGCAATTTTCTTAGATCTTACAATAACATTCGATTTTGTTTCACATAAAATGCTTCTCGATGTATTATATGAGCAGGGCATCAGGGGCGTTGCACAGGATTGGATGAGGAGTTATCATTCTAATCGTTACCAACGTGTGGAAACTTATGAAACTTTAGGTAGATTCACAAAAATTCATTGATATTCTTTCTTATAACGCCTACGGTGTACCCCAAGGTTCAATACTAGGCCCGTTACTTATTTTCAGCTACATAAACGATATTTCAAATGCAATAAAACACAATTGTATACTATTTGCGGATGATACTACCATACTTATAGAAAATAATAAAATAGTAGACTATGAATCTGAAGTAAATAAGACCTTAGAAAGAACTATACAATGGTTAGAATAGAAAAACTTGACAATCAATGCTAATAAGACAAAAATAATGCACTTCCAAGCACACAATAGCACACGTGACTCTCTAAAAGTATCATATCATAACACTTTAATAGAAGAAGTATACTCCACTAAGTTTCTGGGTATCATTATAGACCGACAATGTACTTGAAAAGAGCACGTGCATAGTTTATGTTTAAAAATGGAAAAATTTGTATATGTACTCGGAAATATAGCAAAAACAGTGTCTATAGATGCAGCCTTATTAGCATAGCACGGGTACGTAGCTTCCATAATCAAGTACGGTATAATCATATGGGGAAATTCCATCGATTCTATTCATGTTTTACGTGCCCAAAAAAAATGCATCAGAGCTATATGTGGAGCTAACCGCATAAAACCATTAAACCATTATTTAAAAAATATAATATACTTCCACTACCGTGCCAATATATATTTGACATCTGCATGTTTGTATTTAAAACTCTCAAATGTATTTTAACAAAAAAAGCGAAATAGCCACTAAAAGTTCTAGACGTCCAAATAAACTCTGCATACCAAAACAGCGGATAAAGCTCTGTATTAGTAATGCATATTGTATGGCAGTGTCAGTATTTAATAGACTTCCAAAGCACATTATAAATCTAACGGGGAAAAATTTCAAAAATGAATTATATACCTGGCTTATTTCAAAAATGTATAATAATATAAATGATTGATGAGGTACTAGTTATAAGATTTGCACGCTTTTAAGCAGAATATGTGAAACTCTAACTATATGAACATATATTGTAAACCATATCCTTGCAAATTAAGATTTATTTTATTTTATTTTATTTCATGATTGAAGGTATGGTCCTTCCCCGATCTATCCAACCCATTTATAATACAGCTAAAAACCAGCTTAAGTAATTGATTCGTTTTATTTCTTCGTATTTTTCCTTTTTATTCAAAAAGGCGAATCAACACTTTTTAAATGTGTTTTTTTATATACATATTTAAAAAGTGTATATATAAGTGTATATACATATACAACCGAAAAATGCCTTAACCAGTCATCTGGTGTGCTCTTAAGTAGCAAGACAAGCACGAAACTTAATCTCGATTAGTATTGTTTACAGGATCGTATTCTTGTTTATCAATTAGGCAATGAAGTCACCGAAATCACTTTGTGTGAATGTCAGTGGCCACCTCAATTAAGTTAGGCAACCTCAGAATTGAACAAAATAGATTTATTATGCTAACCATCTACGAGAAAGTTTATATTATATTAAACCTTAATAGGCTAACGGTTACAAATAAATGCAGAAATTAAAAGTGAATCGTCTAAAATTTAAAAGTGTAAAATATGTGAATTAACAGGATATTTTAAGAATAATTTATAAGAATTCACATTGATCTTTGTTCTGCCTAAATGTGTGTAAGCAAACTACTTCGAACATATGTTTGTTTATTTTGTTTTATGAATTTTGTTTGTGTAACGTCGATGAATGCTGTAGCTTAAGAGGCCCATAGAGTGCCATCAAGCACCGAGCTTCTTTTTCATCAAGAAATCTATGGGCCTCTGGGGAAGGCAAGTACAGCAGTGGACTATAGATAGACTGTAATGACATCATCATATGTGTTGTAATATAAATAAAACATACAATTACGTCCTTCTCCTTCTCCTTCTCCTTCTCCTTCTCCTTCTCCTTCTCCTTCTCCTTCTCCTTCTCCTTCTCCTTCTCCTTCTCCTTCTCCTTCTCCTTCTCCTTCTCCTTCTCCTTCTCCTTCTCCTTCTCCTTCTCCTTCTCCTTCTCCTTCTCCTTCTCCTTCTCCTACGATATACGAACATACGGCTGATACCAAGCTTTTGAAGTGTCTGGAATATGACCGACGACTCCATACCCACTTTGTGCGAGGCGATCACTGCAATCCTATTTTCTTTAACACCCTATTCAATATTGTAATTTGATACGAACACGAAAAAATATGTGAAATGGCGCAAAATCCAAAGAAAAATTATTATTTATTATTAAAATAATATACGTGTTCCAAATTCAAAATAATTAAAAAGTTGAAAAGATTAAAGTTTTTAGGTAACAGTATTTCTAGGCAGACTGGTTATATATATGTGTAGACAACTCCGCTCCGAAATAGCTAGTTATATTATAGCTATTAGTTTTGCAAAAGCTTTCATGTAGTTGTGCATATTAATATAGGTTATATATAAAAAATATATAACCTATATATAGCATATACTATATATAATAAATCCCATTGTTGGAGGTAAGTCTCCTCTCTCAAGTTTCCTCACGATTCTTTCTTTCGCCGCTTACCGTGTGGTAAATTTCAATGGTGTCGGTTAATTGACGGTTTACTTGCCTACCGTTAAATAAAAGCGAGCGCTTCGACAGTGAACTACCACGGCTCTCTATTTTAAAAAATATTCTTTATATAGCTAAATTTGTTATCGTTTTTCAAACTGAAGATAACTTATTTGGAATCATAAAATAATGACCATTCGGGCCATTAGGTTCAACAGTCTCTTTTAGATTTTCCGTTTGAATAGTGTAAAATAAAGATTAAAAAATTAATAAATGATTAAACATACTATTCACCAGTATTATTAACATTCCTGTTTCATTTTATGATTTGTTTTGTTTTTCAAACCGATAACAAGAAACTTGTGATTTGTATCTTTTTTGCACCTAAACTGACTGTTTAGTTGTAATGATTGTCTACGGAAATTTGAGTACAAACAACATTTTGGGAGCTATTTAAAGATCTGAAGATCTTCTTAGCATGCTACTCTACACGAACCTGCGTGTGTTCAGCTTTACCTGAGTGTCTCCAATCATATTAAAGTATTTTTTCGTATTGAAAGTGAAGACACGAGCACACAGTTTATCTGATGTGAAGTAATTCCTGTGGCCCATGGCAGCCCATTCAAGCTCGATAACGAGTTTTTGCGTTGTCACCCATAAGGACTTAGATAGAATGCCTTGTCGCCAGTTATACACTTACCAGAAGAATAAAAGCCGGTTTATACTGCTATTTTACTGTGGTATGCAGAGAGGGTAAAAATTAATTCTAAATTTTAAAAAGCACTCCAACGGCCTGTAACAGAACAAATTAGATCTTCTAGCTCAGGCCAGTATTAAGTCTGTATAATATTTAATTTTTCAATATTTTCGTGGGAATGTAATATTTTCTAGGGATAAAAGTAGTCCATGTCACTTCGCAGCACATCAAATAGCAATGTGGAGAAAAATACGTCGATTTGTGTCAACGTTACTACGTCGCCTCGTTATTTCGTTTTTGTACATTTTCCGTACCAATAGGAGTATTCCCTATGAAATGGACATTTTCACAAATCACAATAAAAATTTGCATCCTGATCCACAAGGTAACATCGTGCGTTTTTACTGAATTTACCATGGGGTGTGTTCTGAGGAGTTGTTCGGTTTAATTTCAGCCACTGAGTTTAAACATCGTACATCAGGACAGAATTCAAAATTTCTATTCCCCTTATCTGATTGGTTGGCAAACCACTACTGTGTGCTTTACGCGAAATTTCCTGCCACGCACTACTACTACTCCGTGTAATCAGCTGTCGCCAGCGGATTTTTGAAGCGATACGACTTAGGGAACTACAAGGAAAGAGCCTACACCTTTGTTGAAGGCGGATAACGCATCTGCGATTCCTCAAATATATGTAAATGGGTGGCGGTAATCACTTGCCACTCGATCCTTACATATTATATGATGCAAAATTAAATATTTATATATATGTATATATATATAGACATAAATTAATACATGTACAACACGATTGTAAGAGCTAGGAAATATGTTATCTACACTGGTACACTTGCCAGCCTGTGTGAGCTGCTTGCTCGTTTGCCACCTATTCTATATGTATATATATATATATATATAAATATATATATGTATATATATATATATATGAATACTTACTCCCATATTGAGACTATTTTGTGCAAACTATTCCTTTTGTGTAGTTCCACAAATTATGATAAGAATTTTCCCGAAGGTATAAAATATTTCCACGAGATAAGCTGGAGACCATATTCGCTCCTCAGTCCTCCTTTTATCTCTTTGCAAAAAATCACCTTGAATTTTGGTTCTGATTTCAAGTTTTAACACACTTTCTCACTTGTACTATAAAAAAGATAATCATATACAATATCCGCGAAATTACCATAATTTCAATGGTGCTTCATATCACATTTGCTAACTATATTGATATCTTTCCGGCCCATTTCGAGCACGGCGATATCTATTGTTTATTACCACATGATATCAACTACGTAGTATATTTTATAGTGCCCTAAGCAAGCCAATTTGTCCAAACACAGAGGCACTCATTCGTTCTACCCCTATTCAGATGTAATCCATGTACAAGATCGGAGGGAGGTTGAGGTGATAGTGATCAGACGTGGGACATAGAACGTAAACCAACTATTTGTGATCTATGATATTCTAATTTCGACAAGTTGTGATTACAGTTTTTTATTGAGTATTTTTTTTTTCGGGCTGATGGTCGCTGTAAGCCTGAGGGCTTTTACAGTTTCACAGGGTTGAGAGGTGACCGAGCGCTTATGGCGCTCAGTCGAGACCTCTATTAGTGGGTAATCAGCACAAGGGCTCCCAAGAGGGAGCCTCGGCTTGGACCGTCACCCTGTTTCGCGAGAGCGTCTGACTCGAGGGTGCCCGAGAGGGCCGAACCTCGGCTCGGTCAGTTGCTTCTAGACAATGAATTATCTAAATTAATATCGCTATAATTATTAGGTATCTGTACCAACACTTCGGAATGCGTGGGCGCTGGAGAAGAAGTGGCGCAAGAAACTCCAGCGACGCTTCTATCTGTATGGACTGGAGAGAACCGACAAGTGACATGGCGGTATCGCAAATGACCTTGTTTGCGACGTCCTCGCGGTCGGCGGGGGCGATATGAGGATGCAAATAAGTCAGCAACCTCGAGGGAAGCCAGTACCCGACCAAGCTGCGGTATTGAGTATTATCACATACGAATATCTGGTATTGAGCTAATTTCCCAGTCGAGGTCAATATTAGAGGAACGAATTTTGAATTCAAAATGAAATTGTTCAAAACATACCCATGATACTGGAAACGAAACGTGTAGCAAACCTCTATCAATCAAATTAGTGGCCTAATTATTTGACGGTGAAAGCGTCGAAGAATTAGTTCACTAATTTCTTGTGAATACTTTTGGGCACTATATAATTTGTTAATGATTTTAGTGAAATTAACAATACTGAACATTTTGATATTTTCTAAAAGTCTTGAGTAAATAGAGAAGTTACAGCTATCTCTGAGAGCAATAGATCGAGCCACCGCATGACTTTGTTAGCTTGCCGAATATTCTATTAAAGTTGTCTCACGAGCAAAATGTACCTGCAACATTTGAAACATGACGGTAGTTTCTTAGATATATTGTACAGGCTTATAGTAATATTTTTTCATTTATTATATCTATTATAGTTATTTAAGAGGAGGGCAATCTGTTTAATAAATTAAACCTGTAAACTAAAGATTTGTTTATTAAAAGAATACATTTTTATGTTGTTTTATAAAAGTAAATATTACCAAGTAATAGCAAAAAAAGTAATAATAGCCTGACAAAATAAACTAATTGCTTGCTTTGTATAAATAAACTATTAATAAAAATGTTACCATAATTTTAGTGTTTTTTTTCTTAGTTTTTTTTCTTTAGGCTTTTTATTTACCTTTTTGGATTTTTCGCAACTTGAAAATAGTTAAGTAACAATGCATATATATAATAGTATAATGTTCATGTAGCAACATAAGCAAATATACTTTTTATTTATTTTTAATTTGCGCAAGTAAAAACAAACATTGTACAAAAAGGCGGGCCTAATGACAAAAGGCATTCTTTACCAGCATACCTTAGGGTTGAGCAGAGAATATATAGTGGGTACAAGGAAAGAGATATACTTTAATTTTAAGAGTATATAAATGTAATCAATAACATACTATCAGAAAAAAATATAATATGTAATAAATATGTATTCGTTTTATTATATTTTTATTTTATAATATAGTTTTTTTTATTGGCCAACAAAGTTGAGATAGTCATGAATCATAAAATAAGATATTTACTATCACTCGTTGCTCAACATATATGACATTTATTTATAAATTAGGGGTGAAAAATGTGCACCGTTCACCTTATAAGTAAGTAATCTACATTCGTTCTCGACTCAAGATCCATATACGTTAACACACTGAGCTGAGACTGAATGCCTCGTAACTGTAATTGGGTCTCTGGATTCCTATACTCACCAAATGAATCACAGCAGCCTCTTAAGCCTTGTTGGAATATCATATATTAAGAGAATTTTTAAATTATTTTACTTACAGAAGAGGTGGGAAACGAGCTGGTGGCTGGTGGTAACAGAGCAAGCCGCCCAAGAATATCCCAAAACTAATGGAATAGCAAGTGCCTCACCGGCCCTTTAGCAAGGACTAGGTTCCTATCCCTAAGTCGTATTAACTTCAAATATTTCGCTGGTGACAACTTAATCCACAAAGTAGTCGTACGTATTTTTTTTTCATATCACTTCTATTCCTTCATACTAAATAAATACAATTTAACTTAAAAATATAAAAGATAAGTAAAGTAATGTCATTTCTGTCGTTAAAGGAATTGTACAAGAAAAACGTTTCACTCAAGAGGTTCTAAAAGTTATTCTTAGCAGTTTGTAAAGTTTTAAACGCTGTGTAGGATATCACGAAAGTAGTGAAGTTGATTGATTGCTTTATTTAAACTTACTCCGTCTACTTTGTGCCGTAGTTATTTAACCGATCCAATTTACAAGAAGGTTAAAGTATTAACTGGATAGAAAACGAAAAGTTTTCATTAATTATATTACCTAAAGTCCCTTCTTGCGATTTTTATTTGTTATTATGTATTCCTTAATGTAAAGGAATTATTTTAAAACATCTCATCTCATCAATACTCTTGTATTATTATTGTTTTTTTTATTACTTTGTTGAAGGTGAGAAATGTGCACAGGTCAGTCAAAATGCAGTTGCATTGTTACCATTGAGGACTGAGATGTAATGCAAGAGGCATTGATAAAACCTCTCAAAAGAATCTCTGGGATATTGACCAGACAAAACGTAGTAGCGGTTAGCTATTTACGCTGGTATTATGTGAGGGTGTGGTCCTTTCCCGGTCGAGGTGAACCATTATCTAACCCTGCTATGTTATACGACTCAACATAATATACTTCTATTATATTGTGAACACTGATTATTACTGTAAGGTTTTATAAATAAGTTGAAAGAAAGAAATATTACTTTTAAAAACTTAACTGTGATGAAATTACGTACTACTAAACTTTGTCACGTTGCAGTTATTTTCTGAAACATGCGGAAGCACCACAACCTGGATCAGCGTAAAGTAAGTTTGATTTTAACATTAGCTATGCTTCGTATAGTTTTAGTTTACACTCAAACACACAGGATCGGTAATCTAAGTACACGTAATTAGCGCGTCCCATCTCATTTCTCAGAGCAAAGTTATTTTGTGTCTTTCCTCATGGATGCAATTGTGATCCGTTATTATCATTTACCATTAGGTTAATTTTGTGCTTGTTTGCCAGCTCTAAAATTATATAAAAGAGAGAAATCAAATCCCATCACTAGTCCACAAAGTAGCACAGAACACAGAGTACGATTCCGAGGTACCAGTATCCGCCGACTTCCCGTAGATTTGCATAGTTCGGATTGTTTGTAGAAATCTGAGACCCGTGGCCCGGACCCAATTACGGGGAACGAGAATTGAGAATTTTTTTTGAGGATGACATCCATCCAGTCGCAGTCACCACTCACCAACACGTGAACTGCGTGGTCGCTTTCCAACGCTATTATTATAGAAGAAATACTCTATTCTTTTTTGTCTTTCACTAGCAACGCATACAATTTGGAGCTGGCAGCTAGCAGGTTTAAGGTGCCATAATAAATTTTATCCTCCGTCTAATAAAGATGAAAATGTTCCTTTAAACCGGTGCTTTATTTAGTTGTTTGTTTAACCTGGATTAATAATGTTGTAATAAATAGGACAATAGAAGATTGTCTAGATTAGATTCAAATTCACGCACGTAAACAGAGGAAATGTTTAAGTAAATATTTTAATAGCAACGATTTTAACGCGTTTTTTTTTAGCTTGACTAATAATAGCAACGAGTTTTTTCGATTTCTGTTCAGAATCCATTATTAATTGGGCCAAGAATTATAAAAAGATGTTGAAAGGAAACTCACGTATGTCACCTGCCTAGTCACGAATTATAAAACACTATCCCTCTCTATAGAGGAGTGTGTTCAGGAGTGGACCTATTTAATATATAAGCTGTTACCTTATTTTTTAACACACAAAACTGTACAACTACTTTTGAAACATATCAACCTTATGACATTCTACTGTATGACGTCGGTATTTTGTTCCGTTCTATTCTGTTCTGATATTGTGTGCTCGTGATCCTTTCCCAGTCAGGCCAACCCTAGATGTTGCAGCTAGAAACAAACTAATGCCTGTCTCTGCTACTGTTGACAATAAATATACAAAATAAGTTAACACTATGAATAATGAAGAGATATAATTATATAACATTTTACAAATATAGTACATTGCTATACTCAAGAATCTCCGTTACACACTCCATCAGAAACTCCATTATAATCTAGAGAGTCCTAAGTTTAGGATAAAGAAGACTACATAGATAGATACGCTCTATAGATACAACCCGATCGAATGAAAAAACGAATGTATGCTTTGTTCCGAAAAAACCTGTATAAAAAGCATTACATTTGATTTCTTAGGAATTTTCCTAATCTGGCTGAACTGCGTGGAAGTTAGTCACCCGTAATAATTATTAAAAAAAATGTCACCATAATAAAAATTGCACAAAAAGATACGTATATTTATCGTATATTTATTATAAACGAAAGTAAAATACAATATTCAGGCTACAGGCGACCCTCTTAATAAGCCGATCGTTATAAATAACTGTCAACCAGAGAAAGGGACCAACTTTGATAATAAACGTCGTGGCTTACAGCAAACGGTTACTTGGATCTCCTTCGGGCATTATGAATTCGAACATAGGCCTCGTGAAGTTTCGTGATTTAATCTTAATGTACATACAAATATGACAACCGGATGTACTTTTAATCAATGTACATGATCACCAAGTTAGTGGTTAAAATTTTGAATTGAATCAAGAACCCAGGACGCAGCAGTCAGGTTTAATACTACACCACGTGACAAAAGTCACAATTAATAATATGCCTAAGACAAACTTGTTATATGCAAAATATTGAGGTATCTATTTTAACCAATTTCACTTAATCATCTATAGTTTATGAAAATATCTCAAATTCTAAGTTAAGACCCAACATACCAAACATCGAAGAGGGTCTAATATTTTCGAGTCTACTAGCAAGTACTGACTCAATTACAGTTTAACAAAGTACATTAATGAGATTATGATGCGTCGGGCGAATTTAACGCCGGCGATATCTTCTAGTTATTAGTTTGTTTCAAGCTGCAGAATAAATGGGTCAGCTCGACCGGGTTTATCCATTAACCACGCCCTCACAGAATATCAGCGTAAAATAGCAGAAAAATTCTGCTGTGTTTCGTCTGGTGAGTGTAGGGTTTCGGAGACCTTTATTAGCGGTGACGAGGCATTACATCTCAGTCCTCAAGGGTGACAACGCGCCTGCATTATGATACCTTGTCAAGGATGAATTAGATGTCATGGGCCGCAGGAATTACTTGCCATCAGGTGAACTGCGTGCTTGTTTGTTACTTTCAATGTAATAAAAAGAAAATTTGTTTGTACACATCTTTATGACACTACAGTAGCATTTACTGTAGTGTCATAAATATGTGTACAAACACATCACAAACACAAGCAGATAATGTGATGACTGTATTATCAACAATCAACAAAGATTCAAGATGCACTTGTGTTATAGTCTCAGGGGATAGAGATGGAATTTCTCGATACCTATACTTGGGTCCCTAGATTACTCAGGATACGAAATACAGCCATATCATAAAGCTGTTTCAGGCTGGTATTATGTGAAAGTATGGTCCTTCCTCAGTTGTGCAACTCCATTGATGCTGCTGCAAGACGAATCGACAGGATTTTCTTAATTATAATCATAAAACAAACAGGTTACCTCATGGTATTTTCCCACATGACCGAGTATATGGTAAATAAACGATTAAAATGCAATTAAAATTTCTTAGTACCGGCAAAGGAGATTAGACAGTGAGCTAAAATGGTTCTTTCTAGTTATGTAGGTTAACTAATGATTTGATCTGCTTCCATGAACTTCCTATAAGCCTTCACATATTGTTGTACAAATTTGTAGGGGTTAGTAGTTCTAGGAATATAGTCTGCGGGTTCGGTCATACGAAGTTAAGTTTTCTAAACTGTGCCCTACACCATTAGTCTATTGACAGTTCTTTAATGCACATTCTCATTGATGTCAAGGATCCAAAGTTGTACTAACACTTATTTGTCTACCATTATATAAACGAGCTTACTATCTGATATTATCTTTCCTGAACTGGCAGTTGGACATGAATTTCCTGAAGCAAACTGTTTAACGTCGGAATGCTTTAAAACTTTCGTCGCTTCTCAGTCCATTTCACCGAATGCAAAGCAGCAGTGGTAAGTTTCAAATTTGAATCTACTTTAGTAAATGGAATCAGAAAGACATTAAGACATATTGCAAAGTAAATTCTGTAGCATAATACAAAGTGTAGTGAAATATTAAAGAGAGGATACGGGATTAGGATACTCAATTTTCAGAAACCTTTTAAAGTTTAATTTTTTTTTTGTGGATAATTTCTTGTAAATAATTCTTGTACTAGAATTGTGCTCAGGGTCATGAATTTAGTCCATGTTTTTTCATTAACATTAACAAGAAAATAGATAATGTTTCACAAAGAGATATAAAAGTACACTTAGAATTAGATTGAAATCCCTAAGTAAGAGTTATTGAACCAGTGCGTGGAAGATTTATTGAGACGCCTGTGAATCAATTAGCTGAAATGGAAAGACGTTTAAGATTTTCGCAAAGATAAACATCAAGCGTAGTTCAAGCTCAGTCACTCTGTTTAATATCATAAAGATATTCTGTATACGTTGTGTAGATGATTTTTATTGTATTTTGGGTGAAAACGGGCATCCAGTGTAAATGACAGTACGTCATTCTTGTGGTCCATGACACCTACATATGATCCTTGATAGTGAATCAAATGCACAAGTGTTCTCGTCACCCATGAGGGCTAAGTAGGAATGCCACGTCAGTAGCAATAAAGGCTGGATACCTACACCCTACAGATGAAACACAGCGGTGTTATTTTATGCTCGTAAGCTGTGCGGGTATGGTCCCTTACCGATCGAGCCCACCCGTTCCTACGGTAGCTGGAAACAAACTGCAGCGAGGCTCTGCTTATTTTCATAATTTATTACTGTTTTAAATAAATAGTAATTATCAATTGACTAAAGATCGCGATCCGTCTTTACAACATCATGTGGTATACTGAATTCATATTTTCCAATATTTGTATGCTTTAGTTAGCTAGTTTAGTAGCGTTGAAGTGTTTTTTAGATATTTAAAATTTGTAAATGTATCATTATAATTGTGCAGTTGCGGTGTTTTGACCATATTTAAAGCTCGGAATTTGTATTAAGTTCATAAAATAAAAATGTTAAAATTTTTTTTTTTATTTTAATTCAACACTTGTACCTTATTCCATGAATATAAGTAACTCATTATCATGCGGCACCTCATTGGCTTGTCCCTTTACCCGGACAATACATTAGTTTTTAGGTTTTAGATTTAATTAAAAATGTACGTACTAACATAGTTATTAAATTTGATTGTTATTAACAAATTCTATGGATTAAATAATCTGAAATAAATATTATATTATTATTATTATATCATCACAAATAAGAATCAAAATTTTATACAAACAAACTTTAACTGGACTGTATTACTGTTTGGGAATTGAGCATATTCTACTATTTACTGAGTCTAATTCTTTAACACTTTCTACGGTACCGCAACAAACTGAACGATTGTTCTCGTTTATTGCTTCATTTAAACTTTCCCTTCGGATTCCAGCGATTTCGTGCCGTTCTTCAAATGAATTAACTGCTGGTTGCCAATGAGCTCTTACTTATACAACGTCGAATTTTAATTAAAGTTTTGCGTCGTTTGTTCTTTTTCTTATAATTACGACGACAAAATATATAAGACGACTATATCCCATGACATCTACATCCCACCCTCAGAACTGACGTGCAATGTTTCGTTAACTGTAATTGAGCCTCTGGATTCCTATACTCTTCGTACGAAACACATCGAAGTTATGTTGTTTTAGTTTTACTTCACGCTGCTCTTCTGTGAGGGTGTCATCCCAATAATGTTGTAGCTACAAAGTAGCTGCGAGGTAGACCTACCACTGCTAAAGTATAATTACATGATAAACTTTAAGTTTTCATCGAGCATACTGGCATTTATGGAGCACATTTATACGTATGAACTAGGTGCTTGTTTATCAATTTTACTTTTTATATAGAATAGGTGGGCAAACGAGCTAGACTCACCTGGTGGTAGGTTGTCACCGCCACTCATGGATGTCCAACACCAGTGGAGTCGCAGACATGCTGACGGACTTTAAGAATGGTTTTTTTTTACTAAACTTACATAAAAACATTATAAAAATCTGCTCTTCAATTTTCGGCAATAAATGAAGTCAAAATGTCTCTGTACCACCCGCTAAATCTAAATCTAACATACAAAGGAAGAACGCGATGCTTCTATTTACTTTGTATCTCAAATTCATTGGTCTTGTATATGTTATGCAAACAATATTTTTACCCAATATTTTGGAGACAAAGATTTTTCTCTTTTGTGTCTTACAATGTGTGTTTGTCTATTTGGTTATATTGGAAATATTGTTTTTGCTATTCCTATATTATAAGATAAGTCTTATAAATTAGTACTTCAAGTAAAATGACTAAAATTACTTTTAACATAGAATTAAGTAAACAATGATGGTTGTATTTATCGTGAAACTTTACTTGTTTTATTAATATATCTAAAACGGCGTTGTCACCCCAGAGCATTGAGATGGAATACCTTGATAGCTGTAATAACGTCTCCGAGTCCCTCGTGGAAAAGTTTAATACTACAATGAGACTTTTAAGCCTTAATAAAAATAGTGCATCTTACAAAAACTATTCCCTGTCCACGCAGCGACTAGATAAAGAATGTTTATTCTTATGCCTGTGCATACTTTGACCGACGCTTTCGAAGCGCTTGCTTTTTACAACATAAAACCAACAAACACCTTCGGGAAATTTTCTTGTAATAGAAAATAAATATCAATTTATTATAGAGCCGTGGTAGCTCAGTGTCTAAACGCTCGTTATTAATTTCTCGTTACACGAACAAACAGAATTCCATCCTCGGTGCCGCCAATAAAATTGTTAGTGCGTACTCAGCGATGATGGGAAATATCGTGAGGAAATCTGCATGTCATCTTCAATCCTCACTTGACCAGGCGTCGTGGACTATGCTCCTATATTCATTGCGACAGTTCATTGTCCCGTCCAAAATTAGATAAATTGATTTGTTGTCGTTTTGTGAATTTGTAAAAAATATCCATAGTACGAATCGTGAGTTATGGTCTCGAGTTCATACAAAAATCCAATTAAAAAAAAGAACTTTCAGTTTCTCCTGAATTCAGCAATTTTCCGGGCAACTTTTCCACTTTTTCTATCTATAAAAACCTAACATTTCCGTTACCCCTTGCACTCAATTTTAATAGTTGTGGACCCTCACAACAATTGTCAAATAGCTGTTTTGAACCAATGACGTTGTTACGCAGACCGTACCCTTAACCATTATGATATTGACGCTTTAATTCACACGAAAGAAAGACAAATGCTTACTTGGTGTTATATGTTAGTTTTATGATCGGAGTTTAATGAAAAATTCTTTGGCTTTATTTGTTTGAAAACAACAAATAAGAAGTAGAATGCAAGCATTGGACGACATTTGTTGCCGCTGCTCACAAACAAGGGACATTGTAACAAATGAATTTTTCTTCTCAATTCCTATTTCAAAATCATTGGATTTATTCAATACGGTTGCAATGTTGTTAAATTTGAAGTATCAGAAGGCTAAAGTCTGGGAAATTTAATGTTGATGATGAATCCTAAATTCGACTATTATCATGAACCATTTACTAGCCCAAGCATTTAAGATTAGTTGGCCTGGTTAACCGGAATGTTAGTAATGTTAATAGCATTGCTATTTTTTTTTAATTTGCTTTCACAACTATTCCTTTAGACTAATATAGTCCACCGCTAATCATTGGTTTCTTTATATAACAGTTGGGGTGACATAAAAGCGCTCAGATCACCTGATGGTAAGTGATGACTGAAGGCTTCTTGATATCTCCATCCTTAACCAAGATTCAAAATGCACATGTGTGGTGACATCTGAGGTCTCAGGTGGAATGATGGTAACCGCTATCCGTAATAGGATCTCCGGATCCCAACGTTCACCATATGAAACACAGCACCGTTATGCTTCTATTCCTCTTTTGAATTCTAGCGTGAAATAGAATTAGGGCATGAGTCTTCTCAGATCGATCTGTCCCTGTGTCTAACATATATGAGTTTGTATGTATGTTGTAAGTAGACATACAACTCACATAGATTATCGACAAGAACAATAGAGGTTTTCAATACGCATAAATGTTTTGCGATCTCATTGTTAAAATGATATCGAAAATCAAACGAAATATAGAAAGATAATATCTTAGACAGTAAACGTTTGAGAAAGCTGGGGTAGTAAGAAATACATCGCTTTAGTCAATACATCAAAATAAATACACTATACTGTTAAAAAAACGTGCAAAAATCCTAATGGTTAAGATTGATCAGGTGTTACCTCGTTGGTTAACCTTAATATAAATAAAATGCGTTGTAACAACTGAGGGCTGAAGTGGAATATCTCATTACCAATAGTTAGTTCTTCAGACTTTCTACTCTCGCCAATCGAAGCACAATAGAGGAACATGTATAACATACGCAAATAATTTTGTATTAACAAGGCTACAACACAGCCTAATGATTTAGGATACGATCAATGTTTTATGGATTTCCAATATGAAAATATGAAATGCACAGGAAATAATCCTTCATTACGTATTTTTACTTGTATAACATGATGTTACTTGGTTTATGGTAAATACATGGTAAATTGAAAATTGGGAAATACTTTCGAATTCTCGCAACTGAACTACAACGTTAATTTTTTTACTGACGTCCACAATAACATTCGTAAGCCCTCATCATTTTAACCGCTGTCTGAACTTCTCTGATTTATTGCTCGCAACCCCAACTTATAAATTACGCAACATAAGCATGTAAATATTCTACTTAGTAAAATGTAAATGTAAGCTGAAGATATAACTTTATAGAGAAGGCTAAGGAAGTGGATAAACTGGGAATAGACCACGCCGGGCCGGGCCGGCACACAGTTCACAAGATGGTGATTGCTTGCTGTGGCCCATCACACCCACATTCATCGTCGATAAGGTATCATAAAACAGATACGTTGTCACCTCTAAGCACTAAGATGGAATGCCTGGAGACCGGTAATAAGTGACCTCGCATCCTTACACTCACCATACGACGCTGCCTGTTCACGCTGGTTCTCCGTGAGGGCGTTATATCCTACAAAACATAAGGGCCCCGTCATATGCACAAGGGTCTCCAGATCTCCACATTTACCAGACGAAACATAGCGGTGTTATCCTGATATTTTACGCTCATATTCTATGAGGACTACGGTCATTCTCCAACCGAACCGACACATTCTTGAAACAGCTACAAACAAACTGTAAGATCCTCTTTTAAAAAAAAATAACGAGGACGTCATTTGTTACGAGCAAGAAACTAGCAGCGGCGTACCGGAAGAATTTGATGTAATGATCCAATATTTAAAATGCTAATAAAAGTAAGCAAAAATCACGCGATATGAATCAGAGTAAAACTGCGTTAAATCATTTGGAAAAGGTAAGTCGTTTTCGGTCTATTATTGCGACCCTTAGGAAAATTATTGGCCCGTTGATAACAACAATTTCCTTATTAAGCCGTTTTGATTGGTACTTGAAGGCAAAGGGTTGTTTCCATATTTATTTTATTTGTAAAGAAATTTGTTGTTGTAAATAGTACTTAATAATTGAGAAGAATTTTGATTATATAGTGTTCTATTTAGGACTTAAGGGCCAAATATATTTTGTTGGAAAAATATAGTCAGGGTATGCCTACGGCATATCCAGGCCAGAGTAAGACCCCTATTGACTATATATACAAAATAATAAGCATGAAGTCTCAATCTACGGTCATCGCAGACCCGCCAAAGTTCTACAACGGGAGTAGAATACAATTGTAAGTATTGCGGAGATACTCGGAGAATAAGATGGAAACTTTACTTAATATTCTGAAAAACATAGCTTTTTCAAGTCTAGGGTTAATCTGACCGAGTCATTTTAAATATGTAGCGTAACTTGAGATGTGTGCACAAATGTAAGGTAAACCTTGTTATCATCATCAGCCTATCGTTTGTCCAATCCTAAACATAGACCTGAATGCACGACCCTGAGTCATCTGAATCCGATGCATTCCCGCAAAGTTGCAAAGATCATCGCTCCATCTAGTAGAGCGACGTCCCACTTTTTTTTTTGATGGCTGCTTTCCCTAGGGCTTTTACAGTTTCACCGGGTTGAGAGGTGACCGAGCGCTTGTCCGGAAGCCTCGTCTTGGATCGCTACCCTGTATCGCGAGAGCGTCTTCCTCGAGGGTGCCCGAGAGGGCCAAACCTCGTCTCGCTCAGTTACTTCTGACTAAGAATTATCTAAATTAATATCACTATCATTATTAGCTATCTGTACCACCACTTTGGAATGCGTGGGTGCGGCGTCCCACACCTCGGTAAAAGTTCCCGGAGTTTTTGCGTAAAGCGGTTCTTGGTGGTTGAATTGCTTGCTTCCTGGTGAGGTTCCGTTATAACGTGAGTCAAGTAATCTAGCATAAAACATTTCTATTCTACAAACTATCACTAAAGTCGCATAGACTTATTGTAAAAAGAAATATTAAAAATAAACTTTATAGGGAAAACAACGTAAACTCGGCCCTACCTTTATGTCACAGAGAAAATTGACAGCTTATTTTTCAAATGTCAACACTTTGTCTTACCTGGCGCTCGTTACGGACTAGTGTACTACTTGCTAGCGTTTAGTTTTACAAACGGTATCTGTTCAAAACATTTTTGATCGTATTTTTATTATTATCTCCATATAGAATATGAATATCAGTAACATAAAAACGAGCAGATTAAACTGGTTTGTAGCCTTGTATAAAATAAAGCTTTAATAATTACTTTTAATCTTAAATAAGACTGCGTTTTGAAAAGCAATTAATAATATTGACTCAGAACGAAGCGATGTTCTGTCTTTTGCAGCGCTCCCAGTTGAATTTTATAAGCGAAGACCTCCTTTTGTTAAAACTTCTCAGTTTGCTTATTGCAGTTTCACAGCTCTATATATATATATTAATTTATTTATATAGTATATAGCTCAAGTCAAAAAGTGAAACAATAATATGAATCAACAACTTTAATCATTTCCGATATCATTCTATTAACTTTCTACAAGAATTTCAACACCTCGTTGACAGAAGTTACGCGGTTTCAACTCGAAAACTTTATCAAACCAAGACATCATTTATGCATCAATGTTAAACGATACTCCGCGCTTAATATTTGAAAGTGAACGAAAGGGGTTCAAATCCACATGCAGTCGAACAAAAACCAAAATATAGATTTCGATAACTAACATTATGCCAAAAACATTTAGAAAAATGCAAATAAAAAATATAATAAAACAAGTTAGTTCCCAAACATAAAAGACGAACTTCACATAAATCCCACCGCAAGATAATCTATCTACACAAATCTACATTGCGACATAGTCGCGGAAGGACAAACCTTATTTTTTTTTACATGTATCCTTATATTTTTATTTTTTCTTAGATTTTATTTTAGATTTTAATAGGAGCACACTTTGTATTAGCTACGTTGCAGTTTGATTCTAGGTGATATGATGGCATAAATGGATCGACTCGGCCTAGGTACCTTCACAGAATATCCACCAATACAAATAACGAGGCATTCCATCTCGGTCCACACAAAAAAGTATCGGTCAAAAAGTATTTGCAACTTTGATCCTTGTTACGAATGGATCAAGATGTTAAGTACCGTCATCACATGCCATCAGGTGATCTTTGTGATGATAGTGGTGCTATATAATTTGGAATTTCAGGAGTTAGGAACATATTTTTATCCATCTTAAAACAATATATTTTACCCACTTGTGTAAAAACTATTGTTACATTAATTATTAGCGATAATAGGCACTCACAAATAGATCAGGATCGGATAAGTAACAATTTAATTTGCACAAATAATAACCGCAAGCCTAGTCGCAGCCTAAGCCGCCATTAATGGGATCGATTCCTAAATGTATCCGGTGAACTGAAGCTTAGCGGCCAACTAATGTGGAACATTAGTCCTCGCAGTCATCGATACATTACAAATTAGTACTACTACGATATCTCCTGCCCCGATTATATTCTAGTATATTTAACAAACATAATTTTTAGTGTAGTAGTTCTACATCTTGTTTCGAGTTGTCCATCATAAATAACTATGCCGTGGAAGAACTTAATATTTATATTTTATAATTTTAAGTAATCACCGCACCGCATAACAAAAAGCACCGAGAATCGAAATCAGGGTCGCTTGCGTACATTGAATTAAGAACGACCTTTTAGAGACTGAGCTACCACGGCTTCAATTTTATTGAGACTTTTAATTTTTTGTCTCTTGTTTCTATGCTACTAGAAACTATACCACCCTTGCTTACTACTGTAACGTTGGTATTCTGTTTGACTACGTCGTAACAGAATTTCGTGAAAGATCAGCATTATGCTTCTATGTCACGTTTGGTAAGTGTAGGTATGTCCAGTTGCTGACAGCGAGGTACACGATCTCAGTCCTGGGTAATAGCACATGTGCATTCTGAATCCTTATTGAGGATGGATGTTGGTTTTTTTTTTATATTGAGAGTAACAAACAAGTACACAGTTCACATGATGGTAAGTCATTCCTGCGGTCCACGACATCTACATTCATCTTTGTCAAGGAATCATAGTGCAGATGCGTTATCATTCTTGAGAGGAATGAGACGAAATGCTACGTCACCAGTAATAAAGGTCTCCGGATCCTTACACTCACCAGACGAAGAACAGCAGCATTATGCCGCTATGTTACGCTGGTATTCTGTGAGGTGTGATCCTACCCCAGTTAAGCTGACCCATTTATCCTGCAGCTAGAAACAATCTGTAGTATAGCTCTGCCACTGTTAAATAGTTGGTAAATTTGTTTATCAGCAGACAACTTGCCACCAAGTGTACGGCCGTTTGATACTATAAATATCATTAAAAAAATGATACACTAATTGTAAAATCATTCGACTAAGTCATAATAATCATCAATGCAGTGTAAAAAAATCGGCGACAAAACAAAAAAAGCTTCGCAAATCATAATTTATGTTTGGGTAAGATTTATTATATCGATAGAAATGCGTAAAAATAACCCAAACAAAGCGTAAAGTAAAGCTGAGTAGGGAGTTAAGGAGAAAAACATTGTTTTCTTCTTACCCTTTTATAAATATCCCCTTATATTTCTCTTGCCGCAGATGTATTCATTTTATGAATATATCATTTGTGTTAATGTTATCTTTTTTTCGATTAAATTTCGATATTAAATTAACTCGGAGATAAGTAATAAAAGTATCTCGTGTCTTGGTAATTAATTAATTATAACTCTAATATATATATATATATATATATATATATATATATATATATATATATATATATATATATATTTTATTGCTATATAACGCTGGCAGGCTTCCTATGAATTTGTGAACGAGGTCGAGCTAAAAATCTAAATGACTTTAGGTGGTAATTTCTACTTATTATATATTAATTTTTGTGTACTTATATATTCATATTTAATGCATAATAAAAAATGACAACATACCTACTACTATCGACTAACTACATTCGACTATTAATTTCACAGTATAACTACATTCGACTATTGTCATAAAACATTTCCTAGCACAAGCATTAAATTTATTTGGAGTGGTTAACCGGAACGTGGGAAATGTTAATAGTGTAACACTATTTCTTTAATAAAACAAACTGAGTTCGATCCTAGGTGCCGACAGCTACATTATTATTAATTGCAATTTTAAATACTGATTTGCCGATTGCCGACGTGTCATTGGCATGAAGGAAATCATTGTGAGTAAAGATTAAGAGATGATTTTTTTTTAATTATTAAATTGAGAGTATCAAACGAGCACACATTTCGTCTGATGACCTGCGGCCCATGACATCTACATTCGTCCTTGACAAGGATTCATATTGCAGACCCTTGAGGAATGCCTCGTCACAAGTAATAAAGGTCTCCGGACCCCTACACTCACCAGACGAAACACAGCAGCATTATGCTTCCATTTTACGCTGGCATTCTGTGAGGGCGTGGTACTACCCCGGTCGAGCTGACCCATACATTCTGCAGCTTCAAACAAACTGCAGTTTAGTTCTACCACTGTTATCAAGGCATAATTTCTGCCCATCAATAGTCCACTGTTGGACACGGGCACAGACTGCCACATAATACGATCTCGAGCCACATGCATCCATCGACTATCCACTGACTTAGGTCGTCACTTCTTATCTCAGGGAGTCGTCCTACGCTGAGGTGGCCAATACGAGGTTGAGGGTGGGTCTGTCGAATCAAATTAGAGACCAGTAGCGGACTATGTCCAAATGTCCTGATTAGAAAGGGGACCCCCAGCTGTGCGATTTATATCTAAACTGTTACTTTAATAAAGATATATAACCAAAAATTTTATAGTAAATAAGATATTATTTATTTATATATTTGGTGTGTCCAACTGCATACATATTACACATTTCAGGGATTGAGTTTTTATATAATTTAATTCTTATACACATTGATCTGTGTATAGCAATTGCTAGACTGGAGATGTTTAGAGTATGATAATCAGTTAATAAAATATATGAGAACATTCAAATAAAAAAATAGAAATAGATATGAGAGCTAATATTAACAATAAAAACAAAAAATAGAAGTTTATTCAAAATAATTATAAAAATATTTGTTTGATAAAAACTCCGTGGAATCATCTGTCGCCCGCAGTACTTTCAAACCGAAACTTAGGGACCTTCAAGAAAAGAGTCTACACCTTTTTTAAAGGCTGGCAGCGCATCTGCGACTCCTCTGGTGTTTCGGATGTCCATGGGCGGCGGTGATCACGTATGAAAAAAAAATCTATGAAAGGAAATACTAAAGATACTAATGAAATTTATGTTAGACGCTGTGTTTGTGAACGCCTCCACACTATATATTCCACGTAATATATTTACTAATAAAATTAAAGTTAGTAAGGAAACAAGGATAAGGATAAGGAATGCAATAATAAACAGGTTATTTATATTTTCTACTACTTATATAAAGTACTATAAATTATATAAAGTTAATTTCAAAAAAATTAAATAAATATAAAGAATATATTATACGAATTAATATTTAGTCGTTTTTTTCACTCTACTTAAAATAAATGTCTATATATATTATATAGTCTGTATAATATTATAAGAATTTCGTTAGAAGAATTTATATTCTAAATAAAAATCAGTGGAACCTGGAATTGTGATAGTAAATACTTTCTTCTTACACTTTTTGATATATACGTTTTACATCATTCATTTATTCTATAATATATTAGGTCCTGATCCTGCATAGGTGTGATATTAATTTTTAAGTAAAGATACGATTCAAAACTCCCTTGTTATTGTGACGGTTGAGTAATGTAACGCAGCACTCAATACGTGTTCGTTGGTGTGCTTCACTTAATTCATGCGGTTAAAGGTTTGTTTTGGAGGTAAAAACCTCCAAAAACGGAACCAAAAACGTACCGTGCTTTCTTTCAGTATCTTCCCCATAAACATCATTAATCCTTTGAGCTGTTTCTACAGCGCTGGTGTCACAGTGGAAACCATATTCTTAAAAAACACTATATTTCAAGTTTTCCAATTTGTTAACAGAATGATGAAAAAAAGTAATGGCGCGAAAACAATTAAATCAATAAATTCGAAACACCGCCGGACCCGTCTCCGAACAGGATCGATCCTCTATCTATCCCGTTTGGCGGCTTCCTTTTGGACCATTACGGTCTCGCGGAAAGAGGCTACGGCCCTCCACGTCAGTTCCCCGCACAGCATCGCCGACACGACTGCTGGCGGGGACAAGTTCCATCCGATGAGACCGACCAAGACCCGCCGCTCAGCTTCCCACGCCACGCAAGCGGCGAGCGTATGTGATGCGGAGTCTTGGTCGTTGCCGCCACAGTGGAATCAATTCGCCGTCGCCTCGCGACGGATTTTACTCAGGTCACCGAAGCAACCATGCCTGGTGATCACCTGTGTAAGTCTGTAGGTGAGTCTTCCTCCTCGTCGCTGCATCCAGGCGTCGAAGACCGGAATGCTTTGACGACGCGTTTGCGCGCATACCGCTCCTCTCCGAGTGTAGCGCGCCACGTCGCGAACGCGATACGTCGTTCCTGCCGATTCACTGCCTCAAGCGCCTCTTCTGACTCGCCACCACCGCTCTGGCGTAGAACGCGAATCCGGTGATACACCCTCGGGTCTATGTCTGCCAGTATGTCCAGAGGTTGAAAAAGAGGCAGGATTGTTGCCACCTCAAACGTTACAGTCCGATATCCTCGTACGGACCGTATGGACATCCAACGCTGGACGCTATAGATTTTAGCCCTACATCGTCGGATGGCCAGCCCCTTCGCCCAGACGGACGCCCCGTACAGGGCTACGGATCTTACGATCCCCGCGTAGATGCAGCGGACTTCCTCCCTCGGTCCCACGAGATTGGGCAGCAGTCTCTGCATAGCACCCGCTACCCTCTCGATCCGGGGTACTTGTAAGGAACTAATATTCCCATTCCCACGCCCATTCTTAACTACCTGACTATCAAGAGTAGAGTAGACTAAATAGGTAACTTAATTTACATGCAAAATATGCAGTTTATACAAATATTAGATTATAAATGAGTAATTTTAACCACCACTGGAATAATACCCAATAAAAAAACGGTGGAGTAAGAATTTTAATTTGAATCTAAGATGTTTCATTTTCTCATTTGACCACTGGATTCCTCGTCAAACAATTACAAGAGAAAAAAGTTTGAAAGTGTTTCTCTACGAAATCCCCAACACCCAAATTACATTCAGACGGAAAGACTGCCGCGGGCAAATTATTCCAAATCCTTTGTTGTACACAGTAAAACGAATCATAACACTTTGACCGATTGTGCGAAATATCCACAGCGAAACGAAGCACCTTCCTGAAGCAAGGGGAAGGGTGAATCAACAATAGTGGAAAGGGCATGTGTAAAATGCAAATAAACTTTCAACTCAATACCGAAATTAATTTTAATTTCAAGTAACTTATGTCTAAAATTTGCCTTTACATAAAATGATATTTGGTTAACACAATGGTGATGTCCTCCTGATCGATTTTGTCTAGGGCGACATCTTCTGGTTATATTTAGATGACATCAACTGCACAGAATATTTTATAGTGCCGTAAACATTTGCTTAGAGGCACTCACTCGCTATCCCCTTCCCTATTCCGATATAATACATGTGCAATAAATCTGAAGAAGGTTCACATGCAGTGTTAGGTATACGCGACATACACACAACATATCTAGAACCGAAAATCAACAATTTGTGATACCCAAATATAGTTCTTCGACTGGCAATCGCACCAAGGATCCGCGCCGTAGGAGTTCTCTCTCTCTCAAACCCAAAATGTCATAAAAAAGCTTAAGAGGTTAATTTATTTCTACAAAGTTATAATTAAATATAAATTTTGCCCACGTTCTCAAAAGAAGTTTATTTTTTTACCTTATGGTTTATTACGTTCATAGAATATGATTATTGTTTTAACTGTTGCCGCATAGACATAAACGATTAACTTGCCTCATAGAAATTGGATTTGTAAAATAATCTTGTTTAAAGCTTTCTCTAATTAGTTTATTTAAGGTACTGAATTGTGGTTCTCTTATTATATTGAGGGTTACAAACGAGCGTACAGTAAATTTGCTGGTAAGTGATTTCTGCGGCCAATTACATCCAAATTCATTCTCGATAAAGAATAATAATGCAGATGCGTTATCGCCCCCAAGGACTAATATGGAATGCCTTGTCACTTAAAGGCCTCTGAATCCCTCCATCCACCACACGAAACACAGCAGCGTTATGCTGCTATTTTACGCTGGTGTAGTGTGAGGACGTGGTTCTTCCCCGTTGGAGTCAGCCCATTGACAACGCAGCGAGAAACGAAATGCAGCGTAGTTCTACCACGGTTAGTGATTGTAAATGTGTATTATCAATATTGTTATTAAAATGTATGCAATACTTTCATGTCAACTATGACCGTGAAACAGAATCAAACAGTTGTAACGGAAACAAATATCCTTATAAGGATTATCTGTTTATCTCCTTTATGGTCGGTTAGAAATGAGCTTAGTATGAATATAATAAAATAAGTTTCACCATTACACGAATAGCAATGTAATTGTTGAATATATCAATGGGTAAATATTAAGTATTAGTATGGATGGATAGGTAAGGTTAGTTACTTCCTCATCAGCCCTTTAGTCCCGGGCATAAGAATAGTGCTAAGGTACCCCCTGGACGACAACTCGAAGCGGTTACTTTCTTATGGAATACCAGCATTAAAGAGCGACGTAACGGATAACAAAGCATTCCATCTCACTCCTCAGTAATGATAAAGCTATTTGAATTATTGTTGATAATCGATGTCAGTTGCAGTGACATCATCGCTGAACATCAAGAGAACTGTGTGTTCGTTTCTCATCCTCAGTTTCGTAAATGCAATCATCATCATCATCATTCCAGCCCATCACTAGTCCACCGCTGGACATAGGCCTCCCTCAAAGAATGCCACACAGTATGATCCAAAGTCACCTGCATCCATTGACTTCCCGTGGACTTGCAAAGATCATCCCTCCGTCTGGTAGGAGTCGTCCTACGCTGAGATGACCATATACCACCAATAGCCTTTTACTTTAATAAAGATATACAATTGAAACTGAAAATACTCCTATCTAATGATAATTAGTTAGTCTAGTTTAGGTTATTTTATATATATATATTTGTTAATTGTCTCTTAATGTTAAGTTATTGTAGAACTAGCTTTAATTACCTTGATAAAATGTATAAGTGGAATTATGTGTATATAGCAACCTATGGCCATTTTTTTTCGACGAATGAAGTTACATGTTGCTATTAAAATAAAAACAAATACAACAACGCAGTTCATAGTAAATAAGAGATCACTTATTTAATTATTTGAAGATGCACACCAGCAGCATACATATGCGATCTTATAGGTGATAGACAAACAACTTAATTTTAAAAGTTCGGTCAGTGTTGTCTACCACACCATTTGTCTATTCATATGACGCCTAATTGACACTTGTAACAAGTACACGTCGTTCCCGCGGGGACCAGTTGAGCTCAGTTAATTTATGATCCGCTAAACTGAAACATGGAAATTCTTGATTGACTATTTTATACAAGAAATAATCTTAGATTATTAACAATTTATTTTGCAACAGCTTAATGTACTCCCTACATTTTTTAAAGAATAAACACATGTATTTTCTCTGTATGGAGAAATTTACCACTTTTTTCATTCGTAGGGAAACGCCGTCCTAATTATCCACGCAACATAATTGGTAAGAAAAGAACGGCTTATATCAGATTTGTACCGACTATTACCGAACAGCAAGGCACCATCGCTGGAATCGGGGTGCTCCTTCCTACAAGGCTCCGGATTACTCTTCCGAAAACCATAATTTGGCCACGGAAGGTAGGAAGGCGTAACATAATACCGACACCTGTCTCCTCCCGTAGCACCGAGCACAGCTGCATTAAGCTGTGCTCCTACGGTACTGCTACACTTAGTCAATGACGGTAGAAAACTAGCATGATGTGATATTGAGTTATTAACCAGTGTTATAAAGTGTGATCCTACCCTATTATTCTATATCCGCAGTGAACTACCTCCATTTATTTTGAGATGTAAATTTCTAAGGGTCCGGAGACCCTCATTACTGGTGACGAGGCATTCCATTTTAGTTCTAAGGGCTGACACGCGCATTTTGATTCCTTATCGAACATGAATGTTACCATTGGAAGAATACTGTGCTCATATGTCACTCTCAATTCAATAAAACAACAGTGCGACTCTAGCAATTAGTAAAAGTGGCTTTAATTTTAGCGTACATTTATACAGCAGATTTTATTCGCGTTTGAACTAAGTCTATTTGATTGATTAGTCCAATTGTAATCTGTTAAGTTTGTAACACTTAATACTGTTTGCCTCAGCAAGTAATTATAGTAAAAAGTGAACTAATCTTATCAAGTAGTGGCAGCCGTAGAGAATAGGCCATGCATCTTTCTTTTTTCATAGACGACGTAAAATAGTATTAAGAAACTATAGACGAATTATTAACTATCTCGAATGTAACGCCTACGAACTTGTACTGTATAAGGTGCATGCCTGCGTGCGTGCCTCTGGAACTTGTTTGTTAAGTTGAATAATAACGGGAACTGATGTTGATGATACATTTCCCAATTTAGAACAAACACTAGTTATTATTTCATCATACCCCTCACAGCCATGTGTAAAAATTATATTAATATTACTAAAGCATTAGTTATGTTTTTATATATCTTCCAGAACCAGGATTTTAAGGTATTGGCGGTAAGTTTTCTTGGCAAGGAATCATAATTCAGATGCGTTGTCATTGACGACTGAGATCGAATGTCTTGACACCAGTAATAAAGGTGTCCGGATCCCTGCACTTACCGGACGAAGCACACCAATATTATGTTGCTATTATGTGAGGGCGTGGTCTTACCCCGGTCGTGCTGACCCATACTTTCTGCAGTTAGAAACAAACTGCAGAGTAGCTCGACCACTATTTGATTGTTGTTGTAGACATTTGTCAGAATTTACTTATTTTTTTAGTACTGATATTGATACCGATATTGTCACTTAGCTGTAGCAGAATAAATATCTGTTTTTTATATCTTTACAGTTCAAATTGTTTTGGAACGACCAAGAATGATTGTAAATAACATTTTAACATTTAAACTTTCTAAACTTTCGCCCTACATAATAAAATAATAAACTGTAACCCTTGAAATTAGCGATTAAAAACAAGTTTTATTATCGTTTATATAGGAACGCCCATAATTTGGAGATCATCAAATGTGATCCTAAACGATCCCCTTACCCATTTCGCTTACCCTTATTCCGCAAGTTATTGAGCAAACATTCAACCGTAACTTAACTAGTATATAACATCACTATAACGAATGTTTATTCGCAAGCTTTGAAGCAAGTAAGTTCAAGTTGTGTAACGCGTCCAATGGGACTAAGGACGTTATACGAAAACCTTCTCGTTTTCAACGCGGGGCTTTGCTAAGTTTCTCTTGTAACACTACTCCTTAGAAATGTTAATACTCCTAAGTTCAAAACTGGAAAACGTAGACTTTGCGGCCCGATGCCTGAACAAAGTGATGATGTTTTGTAGTAAAAATAGTTGACGGTTCGTACAACTCTTCGAGGCTTTTAAAATGCTATAAATTATAAATATGAAAACATTTTCTGTAATTTAGGGATTAATTTATGAATATTAATTTCAAGGAAAACCTCCTGGGAAAATAAACTCGACAGTAAGTAGTGACTTAAAGTCTAATTACGATACAATGTAAGTATATCCTTGACAAATAATTGTTTTAAACTTTTCGTTTACATTTGGGACACAATAGTCAAATACAAAGTCCTCTCGAAACTGGAGCAAGAACACTTCCGCTCTTCGCTTACATAGGTTCGGAACCGAGTATAGTGTCGAACACTTATACATTTATTTCATTTTAAGTCAAATCATGAGGTGTACCTTTATTTATAAGAATAACCTGCACCAATCTTGGATATAAGATAGAATAGATATAATATATTGTGATTTATAAAGGCAGTTTCAACATTTTTATAATGGTTATAATCCTTATTTCCATATGTAAATTCTTTCATAATAGTATGTTATACCATGCTCGGGCTTTGTTCGTTGCGTCGCATAATTTATCCAAGCCCGGATGTATGTAAAATAATTCATAATTGCAGCTCACACAAGACACCACGTTATTACATTAAAAAAACGACATCCGTGTATTTTGTTGTTTCACTATAACTGGATATAAGGTTTAAGATTCGATCCCAGCTGAGAATAAATCGGATATTGTATAAGATTAGGGTCGCTGACACTACACTCGAATAGAATTATGCCGCCTTATCGCGTGTAAATGTTACTTCGAATAATTGAAGATGAATTCGATGAGGTTCCTCTGGTTAGCTGTAATACTTATGAGACCGTAATATAACTACCGTAACATCCCATGACTATAATTAGAGGTTGAATCGTTTTACAGCATTTACTTGTGATGGATGCCTTCTTGTGTTTTTAGAGTTATTGGAGTAAAACGGAAGATTAATCTATTAAAATAACATCCACGTCATTGTCAACTTCCACTGTCTCATTATTAAACGTTGAAATAAAATATAATCGGGTCAGAAGTGTGATGATTGTCCCTTGCTCTTGTGTAAAAAAATTAAGTAAGAAAAACATTAAATGCTATAAATAAAAAAATATGTAGTATATTATTTCAATATATACTGATGCATCAGACCAACTAACAAAACCATTATAGGCCATAGCCGCAAGCTCGAAGGTTTGAGTCGGACCGTATTAAAACTTTTCAAATACAAAATAACTATCATAACTGAATCGGATCTTCTAAAACCAGCACAGATACATGTAAAGCTTTGGTGAATTGACATCAATTATCAGAAAATAATAATGTAACTTCAAGCGCAGTCCGAGTACTCGTTTCAGTGGCACATACGAATAAGACGTCATTATGCCAAGTGACGCCAGTTGCTTTACACTCGTGATATACACGGACAAATAATATCGGTTCAAAACAATAGGTACTTTGGATATCAATACCTTCCCACACGTATCGGTTTCATTCATAATATCTAACTTTATAATGAAGGATAGTAGGATAATAATGAAAGACTACACCTTCAAGTTTCTAGCAGAGGATAAACTTAAACTTATGTTGTTGGTAAAAAAAATTACTGCCGTATATATAATACCACAGGTGGACGTCACCAAGCTGGATCGGATTCTCGTATGCGAATCGTTACTCATGCTTTTTTTAATGCAGATGTAAATTCTTTATCTTTGTCACCTTTAAAATGCTGGCGATTTGTCACTAATCCGGGTGGAAGCTTTTCAACGCCTAATCCAGCTGGATTTTTAGGAGAATGGCACCATATTTTTCACTACATTTCACTATATTTGGTGCCACAATGGTGAGTTTTGACTGTGTGGACTATACTTTCATATCGTCCAAATTCTCTTTATCAAATTTACTGGAAATATATCGGAATGGTCTGTAAAATCTGTTTCATCAAAATTTATTATAACAATTGATTGTAAATAATTACACAGCGGTAAGACAACGGTGAAGATTATTTCAAGCTATATGGAATTAACGAGTCGGTTTGACCGGTGAAGGACGCCCTCACAGGCTAGCAGCACTGTGGTGTTTCATCTGAGTGTAGCGATCCAAAAACCAAAAACAAACTATCCGTTTTCAACGGGAGTGATACAAGATATCGTTGAAACAATCATACATCTGGAACTATACAGTCTAGTTTCCTTGTCACCGGTACCTCAAAGTTATGAGGTGAAAGTCTTCGACTCTACTATAGCACCCAAGTGTGGACGCCGAAGGTTCTGCTAGATATAATTCAGAAACCAATAGGTACGCCGAAATCAAGTGTTTTTTTTATTGTAATGATCCCGAGATTTTATAATACATTTAAGCAACTAAGAAGTTATCCTAATAGATATTTATAGGTAGTTAGTTTGTGAATGCAATATTTTAGCTTGTAGAGCAGGATGTAAAACTTGAGAGAACAAAGTTGTGGTTACAAATGCAATTTATTTTAAGCACGAGAGGAACATGCTAGATTTGCTCGAGAATTATTTAGTATAAGTGCTATATGACCTTTGTCTCAGTTGTTAATTAAAAAAAAAACATTTCTTTTTGCTATTAACAACTTTATCACTTTATAGGCAGACACTTAATTTTTGCCCCAGTTAAACATCCTATAAATTTAAACAAACATACATAACCCCGGATCCGAATCTAAGAAGGGCAAGAGGAAAACCTCAAGCCACTTGTTTATCTAACCGTGACTTGGAACTAGCCCAACTTGCCGAAACTACAACCCAAGACAGACCGACATCAGAATGAGGAGAGCCGACGCTAAATAAAAGAAAGGCAAAGAAAAACAATACATTCAATATATATATATATATATATATATATATATATATATATATATATATATATATATATGTATATATATATATATATATATATATAATATTTCATTAAAAAATTATGAAGAGGCAATGACTTAATGTCACTTGGTATTTTCTTGTATATATTGATGGCCACGAAAAAAGCGTTCCTCTCAAGCATCATAATCACGTAATAACCACAACACACAAAAATATATAAAAGAGATAATATAAAAAAGAGGGCAACTGAAGACTTTAGCTATTTCTTTTGCATTCAGAAAAACCTCATTAGGAAACAGCGGTAGAGAATTACCATTCTGAACGATAAAAAGTTTGTAACAACAAGAAAAATGATTCGTACCAGACTTGAGATTCCCAAAGTTCTTTTAGTAGTTTGTTAAGTTTTAATTGTATTTAAAACTTACTTGTTCGACAGCGTCGGAATAGCGAAGTAGATTGATTGCTTCATTTAACTTACTTTTCTACTTTAAAGCGTGGTAACTTGCTTACTTTTACACTTACGGGTATCTTTTAGGATTTAAGCCTAAAGTTGTATTTTTGCATAAATATGTACTATTTATATATATCACACAAAAGATCCCCGGGCTCTTTTGTTCAACCGAAGAGGTGACACTTAGCTGGTATTTAATGATGGTATTTCGGGGGAAGCTAAATTACTCTCCGCTTAACCAATCTATTAGTAGTACAGCTGGTTTATAGTAGTGCAATAATTATAGGCATAAATAATGAAGTAAGCACAAAATCTGATTCTGTTTATTGAGGGCGAAAAACCAGAACACATCGCACTTCATTTTTTTAATTAACCATAAAAAGATAAAGATATGTAACGTGTATATAAGTAGTCTGGCCATAAATACTGATACATAAAAACTTTTCTTTCTTTCAACACATATGTTATTTTAAAAACTTCTTACGATGTTGCGCCATTTAAGATATTTTTTCGTGTTCATTATCAAATTACAATATGGAATGGGGTGTTAATGAAAATAGGATTGCAGTGATCGCCTTGCAAACAGTGGGTATGGATCATTCCAGACACTTCAAAAGCTTGGTATCAGCCGTATGTTGGTATATCGTACTATCAACAGATACAACAACACTTCCTCTGTCAAAGACCAAAAAACATCGGGGCGGCCACGTGCTGTTAGAACTACAAAGGCTGTTAATGCTGTTAAAGCCAGAATTTGTCGAAACCCCATTAGGAAGCATAAAATCTTATCGCAAGAAATGAAGATTCCCGCTAGACCTCTGTGGCGTATTATAAAACAAGACCTGAAGCTCGGTGCTTATCGTCGATATACAGGACATGCCCTAAATCAATCTTTACAATTAAAGACAGTGGATCGATCAAAACTCCTTCTGTCGCGATACGCATATGTGAAAGGCACAGAAATATCTTCTTTACCGATGAAAAAAATTTCACGATTGAAGAATACTACAATAAGCAAAATTATAAAGTGTACGCTTACAGTTCTAAAGAAGCTGCTCAAGTAGTTGGAAAGGTACAACGTGGTCATCATCCTGCGTCAGTGATGGTTTGGTGGAGCGTGTCTTACCAAGGATTCACAAAACTATATTTTTGTGAAAAAGGAGTGAAAACTTCAGCCAAAGTGTATCAAGATACAGTCTTGGATCAGGTTGTGAAACCTCTCAGCAATACACTTTTTAAAAATATACCGTGAACTTTCCAGCAGGATTGTGCACCTGGTCACAAGGCACGAACTACCCAAGCTTGGCTTGAAACCAACGTTCCGGGCTTTATACGAGCTGAAGACTGGCCCTCATCTAGCCCAGATCTCAACCTATTAGACTTCAAATTATGGTCGGTTTGGTCAGAGGACATGGCCTGCTCTAAACGACACGGCGACATTGAGTCTTTTATAAAATCTTTGGAGCAAGCAAAGGGGAAATTTCCCTTGGAAACAGTGCGTAAATCCATTGATTCGTGGCTAAACAGATTAAAAGCCAAAGGAAGCCATTTCGAATAGAATATTTTTTTATTTTTAAATTAATTACTTCACATTTAAAATTAATAATTTTAGATGACTTCATAAAAAAAAATGCATTTTCATTTGTAACAGAACTTATGGCCGGACTAGGTTTATATAGATGTATTGAATTGAGCATGACAATTGAATGACAGATGCTAAATGATTCCTCTGGCCCATAATACCCACATTCACACTCAATAAGGAATCATAATATACATAGATGCGTTATCGCTCTCGAGAAGTAAGATGTAATGACTCGTCCACACGAAAAAGTCTCTGAATACCTACTACAAAACACAGCACTATTATGCTAGGACTCGTTCATACCGCAATTAGAAACGAACTGCAAAATGTCTGCTACTTGTGATAAATTATTTAAAAGGTAAGTAACCGCAACATGTCCGAACAACGATTGCTGCTGAAGTTAATGGAAATTCGTTTAATCTGGAAAATTTGTCCGCAGCTACCCGGAAATAATTCACGTTTAATCAGAATCAAAGCGCCCACAGAGGTTAATCTGGGTTGCGGGGCAACATTGGTCTCGAATTAAATTCTATAAATTAACTGTTATAATATTATAATGATGACCTTTTGTGATATATATATATATATATATATATATATATATATAGTATCGTCAGCATTGATTTTCTAATAAAGATAAAGTTTTTACAGTTTTTAGTTTTAACAATTGTGTAAGAAACCGCAAAACTCAATTACTTGTAGACGTTCTATTTTGTTACTTAGGTTAGACCATTAACATTGTCCATTTTTAACTTTCATAATACATTATACATTAACATTTACATTAGGGAAATTCAATATAGTAAAACCTGCCGCTAGTATTTCAGAGTTTTTTGATTACAAAAATCGTTTAAAAAAATTTTAGCATTTTTCGATGCATATTTAAGTTTTTTGGAGAAATGGTTCGTGTATATAATAGTACCGAATATCAAAGTTATGAAATAATATCGAGTGAATATCAAAATTAAGAAATAGCAGCAATTGAATATCAAAGTTAAGAAGAAATATATATATATGGTCTAGTGGAATAATCTTTACAAGCACAAGTTTAAAACACAGTAATACAGTCATGTTGCAGCGTGTTTCTAGCTACAGCATGAATGAGTTACCTCGACCGGGGAAAGATCATTTACTGGTAAGACACATTGTTTATTAATCGCTTATCAAATCCGCATTATGATTCATTATCGAGAATATATGTGGACATTATAGACGGCAGGAATTAAATACCATCATTTGAACTGTGTGCGAGTTTGTAACTATTATTATAATAAAAAATTAAACAAAAATCTCAGTATGTCATATAGAATAAAATTACCCGTACTCGTTAAAGCGAAGAGATAATCTCCACAGGGTGGTCAAGTAGGTTGAACAGAAAGAAAGGGCGGCGACCGAGCATTCTGGTTACTTGTTTTGTTAATATACTCTAAGGGTGGGACGGATTTGGTCTTACCACAAGGAGTACGGTTGCTGTAATTAGATTTTACACACTAAGCTCCAAAGCCGTGGTACCTCAGTGTTTACGTGTATCTCACGGTACGGGGGTAAACTGAGTTCGACACCGATGTAATTGTGATTTTAAGTAACGGTTTACCATGTGCTCAAGAAAAGCATCCCAGTGAGGAAACTTAAGAAAAAAATCAAAGAAATAAATATAACATAATAATTCGAGGACTTGTGAAGTTTGCCAATTCGCATTTTCGTAATAGTATTCACTCCTCGAAAAAACACATGAAATATCTATTGATCGTTTCGTTTTTTCTATATGCTACAAACAAAGACTTAACGAAACAATTACCAGAGAACAATTGCAGTCTAGCACTTACTCTCCTAGTCCCTTCACCAAGACTGTTCTAAAAATAAAGCCAGCCCGAGCATTCCAAATGCACCCTACTGCAGCTCAAGATTACGGCAATACTTTTAACTCAATCACAACACTCGAATCAACATGATGATTCTCAAGTGAAAGAACTTATGTACAGTAATCAATTTTAATTCTTAATGTAAATTCCTATTTTAATATGTCTTAGACTCACATTGTTAAGTTAAAGCAGCAAACTAAATGTTTGCTGATTTAACTTAGCAATAATAACGTGTTTAGCAATGTAGGCTTGATTGAATAATATGAACATATTGGTAAGCCTCCATTAATGACAATAATAGTAAGATTCATCATAATGATAGTTTAAATAACTTTATTTAGGGATAAATAATCAATACGTAAATGTTGATAAATAGTTACATAATAACCGTGTCTCCCCTGACCGCTACTCTTACTGACACTGCTTTAAGTTCATAATGATAGTTTAAATAACTTTATTTAGGGATAAATAATCAATACGTAAATGTTGATAAATAGTTACATAATAACCGTGTCTCCCCTGACCGCTACTCTTACTGACACTGCTTTAAGTTCATAATGATAGTTTAAATAACTTTATTTATGGATAAATAATCAATACGTAAATGTTGATAAATAGTTCCATAATAACCGTGTCTCCCCTGACCGCTACTTTTACTGACACTGCTTTAAGTTCATAATGATAGTTTAAATAACTTTATTTAGGGATAAATAATCAATACGTAAATGTTGATAAATAGTTACATAATAACCGTGTCTCCCCTGACCGCTACTCTTACTGACACTGCTTTAAGTTCATAATGATAGTTTAAATAACTTTATTTAGGGATAAATAATCAATACGTAAATGTTGATAAATAGTTATATAATAACCGTGTCTCCCCTGACCGCTACTCTTACTGACACTGCTTTAAGTTCATAATGATAGTTTAAATAACTTTATTTAGGGATAAATAATCAATACGTAAATGTTGATAAATAGTTCCATAATAACCGTGTCTCCCCTGACCGCTACTTTTACTGACACTGCTTTAAGTTCATAATGATAGTTTAAATAACTTTATTTAGGGATAAATAATCAATACGTAAATGTTGATAAATAGTTACATAATAACCGTGTCTCCCCTGACCGCTACTCTTACTGACACTGCTTTAAGTTCATAATGATAGTTTAAATAACTTTATTTAGGGATAAATAATCAATACGTAAATGTTGATAAATAGTTATATAATAACCGTGTCTCCTGACCGCTACTCTTACTGACACTGCTTTAAGTTCATAATGATAGTTTAAATAACTTTATTTAGGATAAATAATCAATACGTAAATGTTGATAAATAGTTATATAATAACCGTGTCTCCCCTGACCGCTACTCTTACTGACACTGCTTTAAGTTCATAATGATAGTTTAAATAACTTTATTTAGGGATAAATAATCAATACGTAAATGTTGATAAATAGTTTCATAATAACCGTGTCTCCCCTGACCGCTACTCTTACTGACACTGCTTTAAGTTCATAATGATAGTTTAAATAACTTTATTTAGGGATAAATAATCAATACGTAAATGTTGATAAATAGTTTCATAATAACCGTGTCTCCCCTGACCGCTACTCTTACTGACACTGCTTTAAGTTCATAATGATAGTTTAAATAACTTTATTTAGGGATAAATAATCAATACGTAAATGTTGATAAATAGTTACATAATAACCGTGTCTCCCCTGACCGCTACTCTTACTGACACAGCTTTAAGTTCATAATCGCCACAATTTTTTTCGCGGCTTGTCTCACATTTATACCCTTTTTTGTAATTAAACTTTATTAAATTTAATGAATTTCTTCGTCAGATTCAATAGTTTTGGCGGACTGAAAAACAACAGAAAATTGGCGGGAAACCATTTTTACTTTTTATTTTTCTGTTTTTAAAATGTTATCTTTTTAATGGTATCAAAACCAGCCAGATACAAACAGTACACCCAAAGAGATTTTACTACAACTTCTAACTTATAAAATACAAAAATGTTTTTCCCCGACCTAATATACCTTTGGAGTTAATATATATGACATTGAGTGTAAAAATTGCATTAAAAATTATCAAGTAGTTTCACAGTCATATCGGAAATATATAAATCTCACACATTTATATTTATCCTAAAGTACTCTAGCCATGTACTTAGTTTATTTACGTATACGCGTTTTTTCTTTTCATTATTCATTATTATTTATAATTTTTAACCATAGTTATAAAGATACACAGACAAAGAAAGATCCTTAGGCAACATGGCGTTTAAATAAACGATGTAGAAGATGGAACAAAGTAAATGATAATGCGCAACAAAAATAATTACAGGCGGTCGAACGGCGGGCGCCGCGAACTCGTTACAGCCCTGAACTATATTCGCATACGACACATAATTTGATCAGGGCAGAAAGAGAATATTTCATATTGAAATTTAATTATCTAATCTAACTTTATGGATTTAATAAATAATGATATTAAATTACATTAATAAATACATTATTTATAATAGTAATTAAATCGTCAATAACCTAATTGCTTAGGTTAAGATCTGTGAAACTAAAGTGAACCATCTCCTAGCCCAAGTATTTTATCTTGATTGGATTAGTTAACTGGAATTTAAGTGATGTTAACAGCACTACTAGCATTCCTTTAAAAACACTTTTTCTTTGCCATCATGTCATTTAAATAAATACTAAAGTAGATACAACAAATTTAATGATTGTGCGCAACGAAAATAATTACAGGCGGTCGAAAGACGGGCGACGCAATCTCATTACAACCGTAAACTATATCCGCATAAAAATAAATTGATCAGACAAGAATAAAAATACTTCATATTTAAATTTAATTATCTATTGCAACATATATTTTTATTTTAATAAACAGCTTAACAGTCAATAAAGCTAATTTTAATGATATTTTCCAGTCATTTCTACTTTTAATTACCCAAGTAGGGAATTAAGGTATTCGACGTACTGATGTGATAGTAATACCCGGTTGTCGTCCACTTAATATAATTTTTGGGTATGATTTCCACACCAGCTGTTTTAAACATCGTGCCTGACGACAGAATTCAAATTTCATCCTCATCATCTCGATCGTCGGCAATCTACCACTTTGCGCTTTACGCGAAATTTCCTTCCACGACGGTGGACTTATTCTCGACAGGATTCAGTGTTCTTTTGCGAGGATTTTCAGATTATCAATTCTGATGTAATGAGGGTGTATGATCAAAGATTGCACACTTCTGAATGCCTCAATGTTTCAAGCTATAAGTTATTTTACGCAATAATCATTGTTCAGCTTAGTAATATTAATAATATTGGCTTTAGATATTTAAATATATAAGCATCGTTGAAGCGTCAATAGCCTAATGACTTAAGGTACGGTTTCGCGAAATATAAGTCGCACGTTCAAATCCGCCTTTTAACTATTGTTTTGAAATAAAAACGCGCTTATTTGGACTGAGAATATTAGTAATTGTATAGGGCTAGTGTTCTATTTAAAAACATCATGTACAGAAGAAACCTGCCACGTTTTAGTCGTATGTCGATAGGCCAGCTAGGTAGTCGTGATAGAACGATGAGCACTTAAATAATGTTACAGATTAAGTTAAGAAGTAGAAAAAGAAGGGGAAGGAGAAAATTTCTACAAGTGAAGATTCTTTGTCTGATCAACGTTTCTTTCTTTAGATTGCAATAAACAACAATGTGTAATAAGTTAGATATTTGTGTTTCCTTTAGATCTATATATAAAAAACAAGGGAGATATACCAAACAGTCGGGGCGCTCGTCACTTCAATTTGGCCATACAATGCAATAATCGACACTTTATCAACGTAGAGTTACGTAAATCGCTTATTGAAATATAGCAGGGAATTTCAGAGTGAAAATTAGCAAAAACAGAAAAGGAAGTGTGAACTATAAAAATAGTGGAATAGTTGGTGATTACATAATTTAATATCTGTAACTAGCGTTAAACGACAATTTTAAATATATATAAAATATATTTTTCTAAAAAAGCTTCTAACGAACTAGCATAGTGATGTTCTAACAGTGTTATTAGAACACTGTTCGAACATCACCAGTACGTCGATTTTTACTATAAAATTTTTTGTTTGTTTCTAACTATGTCAGGAATGGGTCAACCCTATTGGTAAGGTCTGCCCCTTCACATATATAGTATTCTACCAGCGTAAAATAACAGCATAAAACTACTGTTATTCGGCTGGTGAGTATATGGATTCAGGAAACTTTATTATTGGGACAAGGCATTCCATCTTAGTTCTCGCTTCTTCTTTGTTAGACTGTCTTTCTACATCTTACTTTGTCAGTCGAGCCCAGTTGGCTGGTTCGACTGGGAATGATAGAATTTAGCTGAAGCTTAGTTTCTCCATTGTTCATTTTGTGCCTACGTTACATATAATTGATATCGTGAAGAAAACTGTCTCAAAGCCACCGCGAATCATTGCTGTACCCGGAATAGCCATTGTTTTCCTCGGTTCCAATATAAAAGCTTCAGTGGGTTAAAATTTTCGAACAGTATAATCTAATTGCATTATTTCCTACTCTTTACGATTTCCGAGTACTCGTGGGGTCGTTTGAAATCATAATGGATAATAATGGAAGGAATGCAAGTTATAATTCAAAGTTAATATACGAATACGATGCGGCTCTCCAATAATGATATTTTTATCGCATGAATCACCATTAGACGCTTTGTGCGCTGGTTTATTACTCTTAATAATAAATATAATAATAAGATATAATAACAGATTAAAATAGTCTGTTACTATATATATTATTATTATATATATAGTAGATTCACGGATTTTTATTACATATGTATGTAGATATATATATATATATATATATATATATATATATGTACTTTATGAACATGAGTACCATACTAGTTATAATTATATACTTAAGATTTTAGTCATGAAATAGCATATAGCAATATTTCTAGAACCTAATAAAAAAACAGTATTTTGTAATTTAACTTTATAAAACGTAAATTTTTCATGACGTGAAAATCAGGAATCTGTTTAATTGTTTCTAAAAGTCTGGTAAAGCCGATTAGTCATCGGTGACTATATTGTGATATAATATATGTGCTACTGGGAAAATGAAGATCGTCACCATCTTACTATGTGCTAGAAATTTATTAAAACATGTAGAACTTATCAAAATCCTAACCAAAATATACATTATGCCTTTTCCGCTAGGAGAAGGATGGATCTGGAATCGAAGCCGAATAACGGACAAAGGTAATATGCAACACTTTTCCGATTTTTTCGTATCATTGAACCTGTCTAAAGATGATAACAGCGATCTGTGATCTGGTTTGAAGCAACATGTGTACACTTTTTCAGAAACCCCAATAACATTTAGGGTTTCTGAAAAAGTGTGTGAGTATGCTATAAATGTTGATATGAAAAACATTCAAAGTTAACCATTTATTAGTTGTTCCTCTAAGTTATAAGGCTTTTTATTAATTACGTTGAGAATAACAAAGGAGCACGCAGTTCACCCAATGGTTAGTGATTCCTGCGGTCCATGACATCTACATTCATCTTTGCCAATGAATCATAATGCAGATACGCTGTCACCCTTAAGGACTGATAGGGAATGCCTCGTCACCAGTAATAAAGGTCTTCGGATTCATAGACCTTTCTTATACCCATCCATTCACCAGACGAAACACATCATCATTATGCAGCTATTTTACGCTGGTATTATGTGCGGGCGTCCTGCTCTAATCAAGCTGACCTATTCACTCTGCAGCTGGAAACAAACTGCAGTGTAGCTCTACCACTCATTTAGAAATAAATTAAGCACGTAGAAGAAAAATGTTTAAAATGGATGTACAATCAATATAAAGTACTCATTTCATTAGAGCCTCTCATAAGTTCTCGCTTTTAATTTACATTCGGTGAGCAAACCGAGTACGATCATTCTTACCGTCACCAATGAAATTTTCGTTCACAATTTTAAGTGCTGATTTGTCACATGATTGGCGGTGACAGAAAACAGTGTGAGGTAGCCTGCATTTCAAGAAGTAATAAAAAATATTACGAAAACATATGAAGGCAGCTTATCCGCAGTGAAGCCACGTAAACTATGCTCTAACACACTCTCTAGAGAAGATCTATGGATATAACTGGGATTTGTAAGAGCTTTGCTTAGCACTGTTAGAAATGGTATTAAGGACAGACGATAAAAAATTAACCCAAATATTCTAAATATAGCATAGTCAGTATGGTCACTTTAACCTTACCGGTATATATACTTTTCTATGTAACTTATAGTTTTAATATACTAAAACCATCTTATCAACATTAGAACTTGTGCTACATAAAATATAAACCACTAAGAGTATACCCCGACTAGCATTTCAGTCTCAACATCTCAATATAAAACAAACTTAATACATTTCAAATAAAAAGGTTCGTATGTAAGGATTCATTAAAAGTTTGTATTGCGGCATTATGAGATATATTTAGTATATATAAAGCGACATTAAAGGCACTTCAATAAGAAGTACATAAAAACCAATTCTAACGACGTCGACTATGAAAATAGGACATCGCATTAAGAAAAACAAAGTAGTTTGGTGATGAAATAAATATATGTAGCGTTATTTTATAAAAAATAAAAAGGCTTCTTTGAGTATGAGGATAATAACCATAATAACCAAAATGGATTACTAACCAAAATATTTATAAAAAAGTAAATGTGTATACTCATAGTTGAAATAATATTCTCAAATAAATGTCAATTCAAATAAATTTATTATAATGATGACGGGATATCATACGAAAATGGCAATATTCAACTGGTTACGATATTAGATTTATTTACAAAAATTGAAAAAACAAAAAGAAGTTATGAATAATAGTATATCTGATCTATGAAAAAGAAATGAAATGTTGTTAGACTTAAGGGAGTACATTTGTCACCGGAATTTCATTTCAGAGCAATGTCACCTAATATCCGAATTTGTGAAGTATTGTGGTCGCTTTGAATCCGTGCAAATTCGAATAATTTCCGGGAGTTGCAAACGAACATTCTATGTTAAATGAAATTTTGCCGGCTTTTGTGGATATCAACATACGACGTCATTATAGTTGTCAATTGCATTTTTTTCAATGATAGAGCCACGACTTTGTTTCAGTGGCATGAATGGGATGGCTCAAGTATCATAAGATAAGCTTTTTATCTGGTGAGTGAAGGGATGCTGATAATGAGGCATTCCATCTAAGTCCTCATGGGTGTAAACGCATCTGAATTAAATTTATTTATTGAAGATGAATGTGGGTGTTACGGACCGTAGGAATCACTTACCCTCAGACTGAACTGCAGATATGCTTGATTGAGGGTAACAACTTCTATGCGTTAATTAAAAAACTAAACTGCAAGTTTTAAAATAGTGTTCAAGATAATACATATGTATTTTTGTTTTAAATTAATATATTATAAATATAATAGCAACAACGGTATTGCTTTCGCCAAAAGGGAAACTAAATTTTGTGACAAGTTGCCGGGCGTCTAAATATGTTACATTTTTCCTACTCGAATGCGTTCCATTTTCCTCCACATTTCACTTGTTTATTTTGTCGGTGAGTTTGGTGTTCTTTTGTTATGATTTCGCAGAAATTGTATTTTATTAGCTGGCGTCTCTATTTATATTATATTTCTCGCGAACTGGTTCGAATTTGTGTTAGCATTATTTTTCTATTATATTTTACATTTTACATTTTAAGTCTCACAAACAGTTGGTCAAATGGGACTTCTTCTAATGATAACCAATTACTCCTATTTTTCTCCTTACTTTTTTATTTGCATTAATTTGAATTTAAATTTATATAACAATTCTTGGGAACTAGCTAGAGCTATTTCGTTTTTCATCAATTTGTTTCCCCCAATGAACTATTTTTTATATTGTTTTTTGCAGTAGTTTGGTTTTCTATTATATTACTGTTTCTACGAACTAGATATGATTTTTTAGGATTCTTTGTCTGTTTGTTTATAATCTTAAAATGTAAGATAGGTAATAAATTTATTACACTTTATTTACATTTTAACATTATCACGATTCTCCAACTAGCAGTTGGTGGGCGCGGGTTCCTCCTAGTAAGCACAACTAGTTATATTTTGTCCCTTTCCTTCTTTATTTGCATTAGATAGAGTTTTATTTATATTACATTTCTTACGAACTACCTTAAATTTCTTTTTGTTTTATTATTTTGTTATTATTTTATTTAACTTTTTATAATTTAATTTTACCATCATTCATTATCGGTCTTCGACAAGCAGTTTATGGGCGTGGGCATCTCCTAATGTGCATAATCAGTCCTATTATATACCTTTAACTTCTTTATTAGCATTAACATGAAAACAAAGTATTCGTTATACACAAATGGTCTTACAGTATATGGAGATAACATTATTAATTTTAATTTTAGACTCTTTCTTTAGACTTTTAGATACTTCCAACGTCCGACCATCAGTCAGTAATTTATAATATTACTAAATATGTGTTGTGTATGATGTATTCATCGCAACACCTTTATTCATTGCCTCTCCATTTAGTACCATATTGAAATACCTCAGAACCGTCATTAGTCAAAAGGTTTAAGGTATGGTCTGAGTAATACAGGATCGTAGGACCAGCTCACGGACCCCTCAGTTCCGTGAGCCCTGTGTCCGATGAAGCTGTAAGAGCCGCATAGGCTAACAACGTCAACATCAACAGAGTCTAGATATGATCGTAGGTTCACATGCGCCATTCGACTAATCGTGAACCATCACCTAGAAACATTTTAAGCTAAGTTGGAGTGATTAACTGGAATTTTGTTCCTTATATAAAATACTAGCAAATGCCTGCGACTTCGTTTACGTGTGCTTCAGGACTGAGTCCATCAAAAAATGAAAAATGTGTAAGTAATAAAAACAGTTATATTGTTTTTTTTATTTGATGCACATATTTTAAGTTAATGTTCTTCTGTACGTGACATTGTATCATTTATTATTTTCCGCCACTACTTGTAAGTTTTGGACACTCAATACTCTTGAGCTACCAACACAAAGCTATGTGAAATTTATTAGCAGAAAATAATAAATCACACATTTTTCATTTCTCTGCACCCAATTCTGAAGTACTCGCAGACAAGGTCGCGGGCAGATGCTAGATTTAGTTTAATTGTAACAGTCGTTAAGTCATTATCGGAATAAAATGTATATAGGATACATTTTGTTATTCAGGTTATAAACAATCTGTGTGCTAAATTTCGTTCAAACTCTTTTAGTCCTTTTTTCGTGATTGAGAATAAGCATCCAAACTTAGCCAGCAGAGATATTAATCATTAAGAATAATAATAAGAGAATTAGGAAAAGCTGTTTTCATAGCAAAGCAAGAAGCTTTACTTTAACATTACGAGTCCTCCTTATCGTTATGTTAGATAATATTAATTTTTGTTTTCTTTTTTGTATTATTTCTTACTTTATTATGGACTGACAAAGCTTACACTTTCAAACCGGGCATATAAATAATATTTCCCTCATTTGAAGCAAGTCACGTATTTGGCAGGTGCGCAGCATCGCGTTGCTCTGCCGGAAATCTGAACTGATTATAAAAATATTGGTTGGATAGTTTGTTTCAAAAATTCAAAAATATATTTTGAGTGAAAATTTTAAATTCCTCACTGTTTTATTCATGATAGACTTGACAAGTTCGGAGCATATTCTGCGACACAGCTCCACTCCGGATATCGGTCTTCAATTGTTTTATTTTTAGGAGTGGTTCAAAGGGGGCATATTGCTCGCTTGATGGTAAGCGCCCCACCATCTACACTCATTCTCAACAAAGTTCCAAGATGCACTTGTTGTCAGTCTTGAGGAGTTAGGCCTGAGATTGAATGCACCATGACCAGTTACTGAGCAGCATTATTCTGGTAGTACATGCCGTAACTGGAGTATGCCGTTTTCAAAAAGTTTTCAATTCAAAAAATTATACTTTATTTATCACATGGAATATTATTTATCGATAGACCTATATATAGCAGACGGCAATTAATAACAGGGACATCGATGTATCGCTGTTATTAATTGACGACGTAGACAGTAGGCGCTGTCAAAGACCTAATGGACGTTATGCGACCTCGTTGATCATTAATATTCTTTATTTATGACCTTTGTTTTCAATATGCTTCAATGAAATGCTTCCGTGACTGATTCTGACTAAAGAACCAATTCATATGTTCTTTATATATATACAAAATATAAATACAAAATCATAATAACATCAAGGAGGAACTTTACTTTTCTCCTCAGACGACGAACAACGTATATGCATCACAAATTGGTGATTTTCGGAATATATATATATATATATAAATATGCCCCATGTCTCTTGTATAGATAGGAAGTGTATAGGAACCATCGTTGGATCTACGTATAAATGCACACGCTTTTCATCGAAATAGGGAAGAAGACGCCGAGTGCATCCTTGTTTTCGCGAATGCTAACCTCACCGGATGTGACATCATCCGGTGAGGTTCATGAACACAAGCTGCGCAGGATTTATACATCCTGTGCAGATATCATCCGGTAATACCCAGAATATTGACGTGGGTGTAATCGGCCAGATGAATATCAACGTTATCTTGTATAATCACCGACGCTGCAATACACAGATAAGTGGTAATATAATGATAATTTATTATTTTAATACATTTTTTACTTCTGAATTTAAATTTCCTATTGATTTTAAAATTTTCGTTAATTTAGCTTAAGACAAAATTCAATCCATTAATAGCTTTTTCATATAGTATACAGTCTTCGGTATCAGAAAAACGTGTCTTACGCCAATAACATGGAGAAATATCATTATAGAGAAGTTTACACATTACTATGTGGAATATAGTTTGTAGCATATTTACAATCATTTTGCCGGCCTGATATAATAGCCATAGCACAAAATTTATTAGTAATCGTATAGATTTTATCCATCCCAATAGGAACGAAGTGAAATTCAACTCAAAACCTTACTTTCTTGCTGATACTTATTAATTAAGTCTGTTAAACGTTAAAAAATCTTAGTGTCCTAGATTTGTTTTTTAGAAGCGCATAAAGTGAACCGTGGTGGATCGTCAACCATCGAGGTGATGAGGATGAAATTTTGAATGATGTCTTGATGTACGATGTTTTAAATCAGCTGCTGTTATTATCCGGAAAACTCCTCGGAACACTCTCCACGGTAAATTCGGTAAAAAACGCATAGACAGTTCTTCGTAATGCCAGTGAATCAAGCCGATCGAAAAGTACCTGATCATCAACGATTTGAGCAGGTAGTGGGGTGCCCCGGACCTGAGATGAGAACAGTATACCATCTGAGGACGAATTTGCGCTTTGCAAAGTTATGTCATAAGATGTGAGTTCAATATGTGTTACAGAATCGTTCGCTACAGGTAAGTTACCATGTTTAGTGATTTAAGCTCGAAAACTTAATCTTAGCAGCCCTCGCCGCTAATAAAAAGGTGACACTTTGTTGTTAGCTGTGACATTACTCCTTGCACCTGCACCAAATAGGGGGCAGTGACCTTTGTCATCTCAGTCAGTCCCCTAGAAACGAAACAACAGCCTCTTTTCTCATGGCAAATTAGCGTACAGTTTTTATTTAAAAAATATTATCTTATATAACATAGCCAATAAATAGTTGGTAATCCAATTAAAAGATTTTTTTTTCAAATAGTGATAGATTATATCCTACCTGATTTCTTTGTCTGATTGTCTGCTCAACAGTGGACTGTGTTTGATCGTCAGCCTATTCCCTGAGTAACAGTGAATTAGCTGAGATGATCATAGCTTTACATCTCAAGGAATTTAACAATGCACCAAGAGACAAAAAACAATTTTATACTTTTTAACTTCTTTCAATGAAAGGGCCATCTTCTGATACTGCAACTCTATTTACTATGTAAGAACGTGTTACAAAATGTATTTGTTTATAATAATACAGAGAACAAAGTGCTCTGCCTTGTGCAAGGTATTTGTTGGGTTAAGTCGAAGCGAGTCGTCGTGTTTCGCCCATTTGCTCATACAGTGATTTGATCTAGAAAGGCTTTGTTTTTAATAAAAAAATGTATAGTATAGGCGGCAAACGAGAATGCAGCCCACCCGATGTTAAGTAATCACCGCCGCCCATGGACATCCGCAACACCCGAGGAGTCGTAAATGCGTTGCTTTGTAAAAAAACTTTTTCTATTAATGAAAATTAAATTTATTCATTGTTGAATATAATTATTAAATAGTGTTTATATTATTTATTAATTAGTAATACTTATTATCCCTGGATAAATGATTTAAAAAAAATATACAAATGATTGAGACAAAAATATTAGTTTCTACAGGTACGAGCTATGACTTCGTTGTTAGAGTACGTGACTTTTGAGTAACAGCATAAATGATCTATGCACACCCAAGCCAAAATTGGTGGCATTTCGGAAATGATTGGATCACACGGATTGTGAGATATTATATTGCTCGTATCGGAGGTCGATTATGAACGAGTGTCTTTAATTATGCGCAAACTCTTACGACACACGGCTCGACAAAAGTAACATTTTGATGATATTCTCAGATGTTTGTTGTTTGTTCCCTTTTAAGTAGATTTTGTAAGTATTTTTCTTTAATGTTAGGAATGACAGAAATAAGTTAAAGTACGTGTATATATCTATAAAGTCAGTGTTAAAACTAAGAACCATTACTTACTTATTTACTTGTGCAAATTATTCGTGGGTATGGATAATTTCCTTGCACGAGCAAAGATGGTTATAGGGTTATATCAAGATTGAACAAGTCCTTTTGGCGGTAGTACAATGGAGTTTTGAACTGTTTATGCCTAGTAGGCTAAATTAATGAAACATATCTTTCGCTCATGACTCAAAAAATCGATGGTAACACTTGGCAAGGAGCTCGCAATTGTCAATAAGAAAAGTAAATAATCGGAAAGTAGTGATGGAGTTTTACTGTTATTTGTGTAGGATAAATTGATGATAACCAAGTAAAAGAATATATGGAAAACGTAGGTGCTGGGATTTAGAACAAGTTGTTTATCAGGTAAGAAAACTGACTGAATAAAGACTGTAAAATTAAATAATAAAAACTAGTTGCTATGATCTATTTTTCTCCAAATATTAGAGGTGAGAATCAAGCACACAATTCAACTGATGCTGATAACTGCCGCCTGCCACATCTACTTTCATTCTCCAAGATGTACATGCGTTGGATCGAGATGTAATTCCTCGTTCCTGTGATTGGATATTTGGACTTATAATTGAAACAGCGTTGTGTCTGCTGCTTCGATGGTATCTTCACAGGTCTCTGATGGTTTGGTTTCACGCTTCTATTCTAAGGTTGTAGGTATTCTGTGAGAGCGTGGTACTTCCCCAGTCGAGTCAACCTATTCAAGTTGCAGAAACTATTTACAGGATACCTCTTCCAGCTTGGGAGCTTGGAGATAGCTCCATTTATTTGACTGAACAAAATTACTGTAAATGATCGGGTAGACAACTTGAACACCAGATCTCTTGCCACTCTATAGATGAGAAGACTGAAGACCTAACTGCAGAGAATGAAAAAACTGTGAGCTATAGATGACAACCAGTCTACATTGTATCTTAGGTAAAGACGGTGTTTGGGTAATATACCAATGTGTAAATTGTTCATGACAACAAAATTGTGGTACATAATATCACATCTTTTGAGCCAACTAATGCCACACATACCATCTTGCATGATTTTCAAATATTTTCTCAGTATTTGCTGAGAATTTTGTGCAAGTCAAGGGCCGTAGTCTTAATTAGACTTACACTTACCATAAAGTGAATTTTATGTTCGCTTCTTACCCCTATTATGAGATTATACAAAAGAGGTCATATATGTGTGATAGGATCGATTGCAAATTAGGAACATGACCATGACGACATAATAACACAAACAACAATTTTTTGTGCTCTTCGCAAATCTTCGGCTGGGATGTGAACTTGAGACCAGTGACTCTGCACGCTCGATTTTAAACTTACTTTTGTCTATATTAGTTAAATCAAATAAATCTCATTAAGCAAATAGGACTCGAGTGTTTCTGGGAAGATTTCATTTCAATGTAGTAACTTATCAAAAGGCATTAAACGCTTAGAGCTGGTGACACTTTTAGGTAAAGTTAGCAGTTAATTTAAATGGTAGAAATGAGATTTTAGTAACATCGATTTCAATAGATTTAAATTAGAATAAAGTATTCAATCGGAAACGAAATTTTGCAGAAATCGATGGATGCAGGTATCTCGGGTTGGTAGTTAAGAGAAATCTATGAGAGAGTGCTATGCTCACATTTTTAAACAAGGACAATAATTTGTATATATTGTCCTTGTTTAAAAAATTTTGCCCTATATTTGCCTGATTACTTTTTATAAAGGAAGAAGACGACGAAGTGCAATAAAACTTGCATGCATTCTTAACCGAGAGTTGATTAAGCATGCATGCAAGTATACTCGACAGCTAAAGGGTAGAGTATCCGGCCGCTACGTCACGAGTTCTGGATTCCCGATAGAAGTCAGTTTTGTCCCTTGCATCGCTTTTAATACATACATTGTGAGTATTCATGTACAGTTTTGTAATGTGTGTAATTTAATATGATAGTAGTTGATACACTCATTTCCTTCCCAAAGGGAGACCCAAATACTATCTAGATAGTATCTAGTGGGTCTCCGGATTTCTGCAATGACTACACAATAACCGCCTCTATTTCACTAGAATCAATCTGCTATAAAACTAATAGTACTATGAAAGATCAATAATCTCATTTATATATATATACCTTTACCTTTACCTTTCGGTAAGACATGGTTTGTGAAAATAAGTAAATCGCGGAATTGAACTTTCGACGCTAAGATTCGCAGGCAGAACAAGTTAGGCGCAGATGTGTGTGATAGGGTTCCCGTGGTTCTACCGTATGAGGGCGAAGATGGAAGATAACAATAACAATACAGTTTTATTTCCACAAAACTATATATAAATCCATTAAAAATACAAAAACAATCTTATATCTAACGCTTATATTAATCGCATAAGAAGAAGAAAGACATGAAAGTAGTAGTAGTAGTAGAAAGGTAGTAGACGCAGCGTATACTGTATGATGGTCACGCAGTGCTGAGTTTCAGTCTACCCCATTCTTAGTTGGGCTTCGCTTGCCTCTGTGAAGGCGTGTATTTAACTAAAGGAAGGTTAGGTTAGTACTTCGAGTAGTGTGAACCACCGCACCACAACGGCACAAACGCGACTGATCTATCTTTTTGACCTGAAATATAGATGTCAGGGACTTTTTTCTCATAGTCTCGAGTCTAAATGACGTTATTTCCTTTACAAGTTTTGATTATTTTATATATCTTTTATAACTATTTTAATTAATAATGGTAAGTGTGTAAATAAATAATTACGGCACTTTGGCTAAAGACGCCTTTGGTTTAGTGCTTCTTATTTAACACCTTAAAATAATTGATAAAAACGGTTGAGATATTGTAAAAGACACTAAATATACTAATATAACAGGTTTTTTAGTAGTATCGAAATAGAGAGTAGACCGAAGTTTATATGTAATTTTAAATGTTTATAAATAAATCAAAGACTATATTTTAATTTTTATTGCAATAAGTTTCTATACTATTATTGTGTTGTTAAATTTACAATTAAATATACCTATAAAAATCTCTATTAATATTAAAAAAAAACTAAAGATATATCATCTACATGTGAACGATCTTCTATCCTTGTAAAATGAAATTTTACATAATTTATATCGTTGTACGTAAAGGCACTCGCACGGGCGTGTTGTTTATGATATCACTTCGCTCTTCTCGTGATTACTTACTCGAATTTACTTGATGTAAACATATTTATCATTTATCTCCTTATCTTGTTATACAGGTTACCTTTTATTTTTATTTATTATTATTCAATTTTAAATGAATACATGTTTAAATTAAAGAAAAATATTAAGTTGTTTTTAAAGGTTGTAGAGCTAGGTTACAGAGAAATACCACCATGGACCCGCTGAGTTTCATATGGTAAGTGTTGCAATCCTAGATTCCTAGATTCTGTTGATGTTGACGCTGTCAGCCTATGCGGCTCTTATAGCTTCATCGGACACAGGGTCACGGAACTAAGGGTCAGTGAGCTGGGGTGTTGCAATTTGGGAGGACTTCCACCACCAGGTGAACTGTGATCACGTTTGTCAAACATAGCAAAGGAGCGTTATGCTGTCATTTCACTATGATATCCTGTGAGGGCGTTGTCCTAGCCCGATAGATCTAACCCATTCATGATACAGCTACACACAAACTGCTGCGTGGTACTACCACTATTTTTATTACTTATTACAGCTTCAAATAAATAATAATTAGTAAGTAAATCATTCAATTATTTACAACAAAATTACATACTTTTGACTCGACAGTACTAATTGACTCGAATGTTGTCCCATCCAAAAATCAATAAATTTGTTTATGACTGTTTTGTGAGTTTATGAACATAGGTGGAGTCGTTAGTTATGGTTTGTATGGGATCATACAAAAATCCTAAAGAAAAAATTAACTTTCAGTATTTCCCGTATTTGCCATTTCATTCGTTCTCAATTGATGCACTTACAAACTAACAGGGTTTATTTTTTATTTACATAAATATTATTTATGAGTGAGTAGTGGCTCAGTGTTTAAACTCTTGCTTTTAGTTCATGGTACGCGAGCAAACCGAGTTTGACACTCTTGCATGCACCAATGAAATGGTTCATTTCAATCTTAATTGAAGGAAAACATCACATCATTACACATAGTAAGGAAATTTACATGCCTAAGAAAGAAATTAAAAAAAAATATTTACTTCCAAAACATGTGAAGTTCGCCAATCTGAAGTGGAACTGCGTGGCAGATTTTGCTCCAATACTATCTCTAGGCCTTATGCCCATCAGTGGGATTTATATATATATATATGATATATATAATATATATACAAATATATATATATATGTACGATAAAAGCTGTTACTTTACTTAAATTTTACCAAAAATATATTATTAAAGAAAGTTAACAAAGAATTGCAATTCTTTTAGGTGGAATTTAGTTTTTTGTATCTATAATTATTTCATGCTTGTATACATAAGATGGCCTGCCAAGTAGATGATTTGCATTACAAAGCAAAGCTTTTCCAACCCTCAAGCTTGTAGCCGGGCTTACTATGCGGTTACACAGGCACTATTTGTTGTAGTACTTCGGCAAATGAGTTCAATTTATTTGTTACAGTACAAAAACAAATATGTCGGAATTAACTGTGCTCTAGATTGCTGTCGTGTTCCATAAGTAAGAACAGTCAGTATAATTTATATATATGTGCCTGTTTTAGTTTTGAAACTCTTAATCAAAACTTCAGAAATTACTTTAAGCACATATTAATCTATTGCTACTCTTTTTGAGGGTGACAAACGAGCACACAGTATACCCTATCTATATTTCAGGTGGAATGCTTGGTTACCAGTTATAAATATTTTCAATGCAAAAAGCAGCACTTTGCTGCTATTTTACGCTGTTATTCTTGTGAGGGCGTAGTCTTTCATCAGTTGAGGTGACACATTCGTGCAGCAGTTGGAATAAAACTTCAGTGTGGCTCTACCTTCTCTCCATGCCACAAGAAAAGCTAGAAGAAATGTTATTGAATAATGGAAAATTTTATAAGGTTCAAAGTTATATATAACAATGGAAAATTTTGTTTCACAGCTGCTCATGACAAAGATAGAAACCGTAATACATACACTATTATAAGATTAAACATCGTGGTATAAAGAAAAATTTAAAATAAGAGTGACAGAACCACGTTCCATTTTAGTTATATTTACTTCATGAATAGGTTGCCTTGAGTGGGGGAAGTCCTACGCCTTCACAGAATATCAGAATTTTATAATAGCCATTAGATTATTTAAAAATAGTTTGTTTTAATTATTTACGATCATTATTCAAAGCATTGGATATAGTATATTAACAATTATTAATTTATATTACATAAACATCATCAAATACCTTAATATATTACCAAGAAACGATAACAACGAAACAAATAACAAAAAATGTATCTAAGTTTTTAGACTTAGAAACCTTTTTTGTTAGAGAAGATAAAACTCAACCTTTATATTTAAAGACATAATAATAATATTTTAAACTTAGAACATAGGAACTAATATAGTAACATTTTTCTACTTTGTAACCACAAAGTAATATATGTTACATTTTTACATAAACACTATTAAAGTGTCGAAACAATACAGTTTAAAAATATCACCCAAATAGAAACTCATGCTTCCATTGTGCACTCACTTTATATCATCTTCTTGTTCAAGAGAACAAAGGCGGTAATGGATGCAAAGTATTCTATAACGTAGCGCAGTGCACGTAAAACATGCTATTAACATTTTATTTATGAGTATATCATAGCATTTCCTTCAAGGAAACCGTAGCAGTTAGTTGCTTTGTCTTTTTTTTATAATATTAGGGGTAACAAACGAGCACACGTCATCAATAACGAATCAAGATTGAAGAGATTACGCATGTAAGGACTGAGGAGTGAGGGTGGAATGCCTCGTTACCTTTAATCATGTCTTCGGATCCCTATTCTCAGCACACGAAACATAACTTTATGCTGCATTTTATGTTGGTATTATGCTAGGGCGTAGTCCTCGGCGATACTCTTGTGCAACCCACGTGGCACTCCCAAAACTTACACGTACTGACTTAAAATAATAATTCATACAATGTCGTCTCGCACAGTTTTCATTTCTTTTTGGACCCAACTCTGCAGTAGAAGAAATTATGACGATGATGACAATGATGATAACGATGATGTCGTCGATGATTATGATGATTATGACAATGATGACAATGATGATAACGATGATGATGTCGATGAATATTCAATTTTTCCCCACGGACAGCTCTCTGAATCGGATTTCTTGGGTTCAATTCCCACCCGAGGAACAATATTTGTGTATCAACAATCAACAAATTGTTGGTTTTTGGGTATGGTGTATTCCATGTCTTTGACTGCACCTGAATCTTTTTCTTGCACATACTTTATTTCGGCAAAGGAAAAGGAAAAAAGATGGAGTGCCTATTTGCTATAATGTATTTGCTATGTAATAAATGTATAGTATCATCGTGGCTAAAATCAGCCAGGTGGACGTCATTATCCCTAAAATCTTAGTCTTGATTATTTAAATTAAGTTACAACTTAACAACTTGTACATACATATCCACAAGAGAGAAGCATCAGAATATTATTTTTGTCAAATAAAGATAAATATGACAAAATAAATCATCTACTTTTTGCGTGTAGGAAATGTATTTCTAAACTAACTTTTGCTTTCGCACCATAAATTTTATGAAGACACATGACATGTCACCTTTTTATAGAAAGAGGGATAGAGGGGTCCAGTTTGGCTTGTATATCGAATCATCAAGATCGGGTAGGGAGTACTAGAATAAAATAGCAGCATGGAGCTACTGTGTGTTTGTGTGGTAAATGTATGAAACCGGAGACAGTTATGCCATCTTAGCTCTCAAGGAGCGACAACAAATCTTAAACATTCATATGGTACTTGCAAAATCGTTCGATCGCAATGAACGAATCATTAATATGAAGCATGAAAAAAAAATTACTAGCCACTTTCTTACTGGCATTGTAGTTTCTGCTTTGTTAAATAAAAATTATCAGTTTAAACAAAAATATTTTGAATTAATAAAAAATATGTAATAAGTTTGGAAAATTATTTAGCTGTTATATATGGGTCGATATAAAGCATTATTTTTGACTGGTTAAGATAGTCTTCTTGAGCAGAAAATAACGGGACAGTTTATGTTACATCTCGAGTAGTATAAAATATTGCCGATATTTAAAACTGTCCTTCTTGTCAGCAAGTTGCACAAATTGTGTTTATTTTATTTCGGCAAGCGCGATCGGATGTTGTTGAGAATCCGAAATTTGCTTTAGTCATTTTCTTACCTATAATGCTCAATTGGTCAGTGTACGTGATATCATACATACGCAACATAGATAGATCATGCTATTCTCATCAATTTATATGGTATCTTCTGGTTACCAGATAGTATAAACTGCATACAAACACAGTGGAAATAAACGTTTGCAAATGGTTGTCCTTTTACTGCACTGTTTAATAATCGTCAGATCACTTAGCACTGCCAAGCTCGCTGCACACGTTATTGCTACGTGTCGGATTAAATTTAATTATATGAATTATTAGTCATTTAACTTTGTTCAGTTTAACTTAATTTTTAGTATAAGTACTTTTAGAAGTGAGATAGGAAGAGTCAAAGTTTTCATACCTTTTATTAAAACTGGTTAAGAAAATACTCAATGAAACATTTTTGTTCAACCAATTCGAGAACTTCCCTTACCGAAAGAATTGTGTAATTCTGAACAGAAATTTTGGGAGAGATTGATGTAAATACATAAAAAAAATACTCATAGAATTTCTCCAGGGATACATTCATTACTTATTAAGAGACATCTGTTGGCAAACTTCTATAAACATTAAAAAATGAGTGGCATTTTATATATTTCTAAGAAATACTTTTCCAACTGTTCTTTTGAAGCCACTATTTACGAGTATCAGTAAACAAGTTCTTATATAAATTGCATTGATATTTCAGCCTGATTGAAAATTCGTTTTACCAAGAATTATTGACAAAAAACACAGGAATAATATTTGAGGTTAAGACTAAAACATAGATGACGTGACGTTAAGGGTAAGTAAGGGTTCACTGCTATCACCAGAATCTTTTACTTCATCGTTGCCTATCTACACTGAACTTTAAAACGTCCTACGCGCCTCAAGTACCTTACTTTTACACTTGGGGAAATGCCTTAGCAGTGGCATGGTAGCCTCCGATCAACTAAACGACATGATGCTACGGGAATGCTCGTGTCTACGGCCCGTTTTCTCTGTTATTGCACTAACGCTACATACTATATTATATAATGCGTAGTTTAGTTAATTCATATGGTAATAACCAGATGATACCGCCAATGCGGTAAGAAGAAGATCAGAATTAGAAGAGAGAATTTGTTTAAGTAAACATGATTAATTTAGTTATATGGTTGCTACTAAGATTCGCGTGGCTACTGCGTCGTGGGTTGTGGCTCTAATTCCCGGTCAAGGAAAAGAATATTTGTATCTTTCCTTTGTTTTTAATCACAACATTTTGGCTTTAGAGTCGGGGCGTGTACTTTTCGTGTAATTTGCACGTATGTGTGCCAACCTGCTGTTAATAAATGCCGTTAGTGTAATATAGTTAATGTCGTCTGGTATGAACTAGAAGACGTCATAAAAGTTGTCGACCAGAATGCCATCGTAATTTTTTTCAAACCTTTACACAAAACAGTATAATTAAAAATTATCATGGAAGGTGCAAGAGTTTAGTTTTGCTACATCATCTTGTGAAAACAAGACGGTTATGTATACACTTAATACAGCATATGTATTTAATTGTTAATAAGAATAAACTTTAAATAATCTGTAATATTATTTAAATTAAACGACATACAATTTGGTATGATATAGAACTTTGTTTTTCCATTTAGATTTATTTTACCTCAAGCCAACGACATATAAGAATCAGTAGTTAATTGAATCTTAAGAGTCAATTTAGTTATAAAAATCTTTTAGATAATAAATCTGTTAGATAGATACTTTGAATTTAAACTAGATATTATTTATATTATTATTTCAGATATAACGATCTACATAACAACAGTTGTTTATAATACAAAGTCACAATAAATGAGTAACACTAACTTCATCATCAACATTAGATCCATTGTTGATGTAATAGTGTCCATCCATTTAAAAAGACTTTAAACAATATCCTCAAAACGTTTGATTACGAATCGACTGTTAAGCTTATGGAACGAGTTGAATAGAGACTTTATTACACACACACACTTTGTAGTTTAAAGCAGTAGTTTTCAATTTTGTTTTTCATTTTTTTTTCTCTTTTTTCTTTTTTTTCTCATTAATTTAAGTTACTTAAAGATATATACTTTGTAACTAATAACATTAATTGGGAAGATACTGAAGCTTGTAACACAGTTGACACTAGTACAAGCGTCAGAGTTAGTACAAACTTAAAATGAAAAAAATAAATAAAAAAGAAAGTTTATAATATATGAGGTGGGAACGAGCACACAGTCCACGTAATGGCAAGTGTTGACTGCGGGCCATGACATTTTTATTCAGCCACAGTAAAATCTCAGAATACACATACTTTGCATATAATGTCCAATATCCAAATCCACCCAAACCTAAAAAAAGTTTGAATTATACAACTGTTAGATTGTGTTCAAAATCAGTATCAGAATCAGTACAACCCAGTATCGGAAAAATTACGCAAAATTAATAAAATCAAGTTTCATCTAATTCAACTAATGATAGAAAAAAAGGAGACAAGTTGGTTCTATATGAGTTTCGTTTTTTCGATTTGAGCACGGAGTGAAAGGGAAAGAAAAGTATTTAACGTTTATTCTTTAACAATTTAAATACGTACTAAATTATTTTCAAATATAAGTTACATTGTATAATGGAAAAGAAGCCCGGTAGCGATTATAGCGCTGAATATTGGTGTTCATTTAAATGTTGGAACGGAATAATCCGTTTCTACCTTTAGGTGAGTCTAGTGAAATGGGATATGTTTACATTTTAACAAAAATTCATGTGCTTGTTACGGGTATGTTTACTGAAATGTAAAATGTAGTATACTTTAAACAAAACTCACAAAATATAATGTAAGCTTTTAAATATCGATTTAATCTTGGCACCGCAGCTTTACGCAAAGATGTGATTATTTTAAATCTCAGAACCAGACTTTGGATATATCCGTCTGGTATATACCAGATCTTAAATCATTTTGCACGATAACTCGGACGGTAATTTTCTCAGCCTTAAGTGTATACGAAAATTTATAAACTGTAACTATATCTTGTCGTTCTTGTTTAAATTCTTGTCTTCCTCTTAGATGATATTTTTCTCTCTATTATTAAGTATTGTCCGAATGTTTTTCCAATAACGGGATATTTATATTTCTTTCTAGTGGTATGAAGGTGGAACCTTTTCCGTTTTATTTAGTATCTTCATTTTATGTTGCCTAACCTTACCTATATATATGTATGTATTTCATTATCATTTACATGCTGTTTACTTGTTATTATCAGTTTTTTCCTGATTCCCAAGAGCAGAAGCGATGAATTCGACCCGTGAAGTGGGGTAGCAACATTTCTGAATCTATTTTTAGTCGCCGTGCGTAAGCGGAACCTTTTTAATACTTACCATTGAGAAAAATATGCCATGAATAAAATTTAATAAAATTTGAATAAAAATAAATACTTTTTTTATGAAAAGGAAATTGAATTACTGGTCCGTGTATACTTTCTTTAGGAATATAGTAATTAACTGTTTTTTCACTGTATATTTATCACTTATTCTCTATTTAAATACCCAAGATGTTGGCGTTGATGACCAAGTACTTTCCGATCGGCTTGATTCACTGGCGTTGTGAAGAGATGTTGTATCTCTTTGCATTTTTTACCAAATTTACCATGGGGAGTGTTCTTAGGAGTTGTTCGGATTAATTCCAGCCACTGACAAAACTTTAATCATCATCCATCATGACAGAATTCAAAATTTCATCCTCATCATCTGGATGGTTGGCAAACCACCACGGTGCGCTTCACGCAAAATTTCCTGCCACGCACAACCACAATGTGGAATTAGCTATCACCAGCGGTGTTTCCGAACCGATTCGAGTTAGGGACCTTCAAGAAAAGAGCCTACACCTTCCTTAAAGGCCGGCAACGCAATTGCAACTCTTCTGGTGTTGCGGATGTTCATGGGCGCCGGTGATCACTTACCATCAGGTAAACGAGCATGCAGCCCATGCTCGTTTGCCACCTATTCTATAAAAAAAGAGGCGTCACAGTTTTATACTAAGATTTTATACTAGGGACTTTTTAGGAAAGAACAGGTTCGTTTTGCAGTGCCAGTGGTAAGGGCTTTACCAGTTGAATGGAGAACACGGTGAGATTGAAAGATTGCCGAGTACATAGGGCGCTTAGCCGAAACCAGTACAAGAATTATGTGGACGATGGTGACGTACTTTGTTCTTCTTCTGCTTGTTTTCTACCGTTGTTGTGTCTCATAAAGAATGCTTCCGTTATTTATAGTTTACAACACATTATTAATATAAATATTATTTTATGTTACGGTGATGACAATAAATCACACTGTTCATCAAGTGGTAATAGATCTACATTCTTCCTCGACAAAGATTCTAGATGCACGACCTTTGTCATCCATAAGGATTGTGATAGTTTTCGAGGTAATAAGCGCGAGATCTCGTTACCTGGAATTTGGTTTCCAGATCTCAAAACACATCATATGAAACAGAGCAACGAAATACTGCTATTTCGCATTGTTATTTTGTAAGGGCGTGTCCCTTTCCTCGACCAATTCATGTTGCTGTTTTAACACTAACTACGATGTGGTGCCACCACTGTTCATAGCATAACAGAAGAAACTAGAGAAAAGGATCAAATGAATTGTGTAATTGTTCGTCACCCTTAATGCAATAAAAAAAGCAGCTCAGTCTAACTTCATAATGCAGAAGTCGGGTCTCTGAACTCACCACAAACTTTATTAATCTATCTAGACAGATAAAAGTTTGTAATGTACCAATCGTCAAGTTGTTACTTTGAGTTGTTTCAGCTCCAGAGATTATTAAGAAAGCTTATCTTAATTGGTATAAAGATACATTCAGTTTACCAGTTCTGAACATTTGCTTAAGAACTTATGATCTTTATAATTTTAGTAAGAAATAAACATAGGTAGAGTCACAATGTAGATATTTAATAAAACATGAATGGGCCGGCCCGACCGGGAAACAACCAATTCACAACAAACCAGCAAGAAATAGCAGCATCACGCTGGGTTTTGCCATGGTGAGAGTCGGGATCCGGGGACCCGATTACGGGTAAATGGGCATTACATCTAAGGGCTCTGGAATGATCACGCATGTGAATTCAGAAACATTGTTCAGATTGATTTAACAGTAGTTGAATTTGTGCTCGTTCGTAACCCCTAATTTTATATAAAAAATCTTTAAAGGTGTTAAAAATGTTTTTATTGATTTCTCTTTGTATAAACACAAAGATATTATTCGAAAAAAATCTATATCGTTATATCTTTATCGGATTACATTCACGGGCAGTATATATAATAAAGCAATGACATATAACAAAAGGCTTTCTGTGCAGCCAACGCTGTGTAATATAATTGATTACTAGAAAGTGTCATTTACACAGGATGCAGATACATCATAGTGATTTATATTAGCGAAATACACTTTTTTTTATTACATTGAGAGTAACAAACGAGCACACAGTTTATCTGATGGCAATTGATTTCTGCGATCCCAGACATCTACAATCATCCTTGACAAGGAGACCATAATGCAGACGCGTTGTCACCTTTGAGTACTAAGATGGAGTGCCTCGTCACCGGCGATAAAGGTCTCCGGATTCCTGCACTCATCAGACAAAACACAGAAACATTATGCTGCTATTTTACGCTGGTATTCCGCATGGGCATGGTCCTATCCGGTCGAGCTGACCCATTCATTCTGCAACTAGAAACAAACTGTAGTGTAGCTGTATCACTGTGGAAACAACCGCACAAACTGACATAGAGATCTACGTTATCTTCTAGTTATTGCCAGATGACATCAACCGTGCAGAATCTTTTGTAGTGCCAGTTTTATAGTGCAGAAGCACTCACTGGTCGTCTCCCTACCTATTACGATGTAATGCATGCGTAGGGACACGGTACATACATACAAAACACCCAGACCAGAAAAACAACAATCTGTTATGCACAAATATTGTTCCTCGGTCTGGAGTCAAATCTAGTTACTCTGACTGTTACACCAGTCAGCCGTCAAAAAAAATATTACTGAATATCTGACAGCAGCAGTGGTAGACCCATTTTGAGTACAGTTTTTATCTTCTACATTGACTTGGAAGGAATACGTCCTAATAAAGCTGCATGTAATAGTAGCATAAAGCTGCTGTGGTTCGTATGGTGAGTGTAGGGACCTATACCTGAGGATTCACAGGTTGTGACACTTTAGACTTCAGTGTCATGACGGTCATATGAATCTTTTATCTTTGAGTATGTATTTAGATATCATAGTGTGTCTTAGTGACTGCAGCAGTCTTCGCTTGCCATCAGGTGAACTCATTTGCCATGAAAAAAGTGTATGTTCCATTTCTCCTTTTCAATTGCTAGTCCAGTTTGTACTTAATTTAATGCATGTAAAAGTAACACCCTGGAAAAACAGGAGGTAACCGCGCCCTTAGGGGTTTGGGTGGGAAAGGGTTTGACGTATAAAACTCATTGAATGTTTTCACGCTCAGTCTGAGGAAACGGTCATCTACCCTTGAGTTTTCCGCTAAACTGAATATTTAAGATAATCTGGTATTACATAGACAAAATAAAAGATAAGTAAGGAACACGTTTCTATTTTGAATTAATTTTATTATTTATAGTACAACCTAGTTATGGAAGCACGGCCTGTACACATTGTACGTATGTCAGCATAAAAGCTCAGTTGTAGCGCTTTCATAACAGAGCATTGTTATGTTCCCACGTAGGTTAAGTTACAGTAAGACATTTTAACGTTTAGTTTGAGGTGACAGTTTTGTACAATCGTTGGCATCCCACTATGGCGACACGCTAATTAAATTAGTTTGTATTTAAGTTTAGTCTTTTATTTTTAAAAAGTCCATAGAACGCTCCCGAAACTTGATTAACTCATTAAAAAAATCATTAAATTCCTGGTCGATTAGACCAGGGTGATATTTTCTGGTTATTATCAGATACATCATGTGTATTTGATATATTATTGTCGTAAGAGTTTACGCAAATACAAAGGCACTCGCTCGTTGTCCTCTTCCCTTATCGTCATCATAGCCTATCCTCTGGTGAACATGGGCGTCTCTCATGTATCTCCACAAAGGATCCTGAGCCACCTGAATCCATGGAAGCAAACATGCATAAGTCGTCACTCCATCTATTGTGGGGTCGTCATATACTGCCAATTGTTAAAGGTTCCCAGTCTCCTTTTCCTTTCTTCAGCGTCGATTATCGGTTCTATGAGCTATATGGCCAGCCCATTGTCACTTAGGCTTGCTCATCTTTTGAGCTATATCAGTCCCCTTAATTATACTTCGAGTGTCTACGATGCCCATTCTTTTATGTAGAGATCTTTCACTCTATAGCTCATTGAGTGACTCTATGCTTCCCTAGACCGAACTTATGCAAGAGGGTGGAGATTACAGATGTAGCGGGCACGTGACTTACATACAACACACTCAAACCCGAGAAACAACAATTTGCGACGCAAATATTGTTGCACGGCTGGGAATAGCGCATCTATAGTTAACTATAGTCACACAGTATCCTCCTAATATAAATGTTTGAAGGAAACTGTGACTGTTTATTTACCAGTGTTATTGGATTCGAGTATAAATTACAATGGGGAGATTTCTACGCTCGCAGCCCGTGCCTACTCAAACGTTGTACTGTCTAAACAATGAAAGTTTAATTATTTAATAAAACTAATAATTAATTAGATTGGAGTGAAATGTACAATTTAGTTTTACAATATTTAAGGATTACAATGCATGTGTACATAGGTATCTTGAATCTGTTGAAGATCATTGTAAATGTCATGGGTTACAGCCTTCAAGTGCTATCATCTAAACTTTGGAATCGTTAATAACATAACGCTGATGTTTCGTAAAGTATGCGTGTAGAGATTCAAAGACCCATTAAGCAAATGCTAATACATATTGTAACACCATTTTGCTTTTTATTTGTCATTGTGTGGTTTAAAGTAAAGAATAATAAAAACTATTAAATGACCCATACTCAAGTCAACGAACTCCACTGCGAGTTACATTTGAATACAAATGAATTTGTGATACAATGTTGTACACAAAGCAATGAAATTTGAATAGATTAATGGTAACTATATAAATAAATAAAAAACGCTGTTCGTAGATGGGCCCATCACTTGTGAACAACTGGACCTATTTTTTTTAAATATTTATATCCAAATTAGGTATTCATGGAACGAAAAATTAATAAAGTTACCTGGAAAATAAGTAAATTCGGGAAAATCTGAACGCCCTTTTTCCTATAAGAATTTTGTTTAACTCAAGACAATAACTCATGATTCGAACGATGGATAACTTTTACAAATTCACAAAATGATCACAAGCAAAATTTATTGAATTTCGGCCAATATAACTTATGTTGGGTCGACTAGTTGAATAATAAAAAAAATATTATCATTGTGTTCAGTTTTGGATTTTTTTATTACATTGAGAGTAACAAACGAGCGCACAGTTTACCTGATGGTAAGTTATTCCTGCGGCCCATGACATCTACAGTCATCTCTCAAAAAATCATAATGCAGATGCGTTCCAGGACTGGGATGTAATGCCTCGTCACCAGTAATAAAGGTCTACTCACACTCACTAGACGAAACACAGCAGCATTGCAGAATAGTGCTACTTTACGCTGGTATTCTGTGAGGGCGCAGTCCTACTTCAGTCGAGCTGACCCATTCACTGAATACAGAACTGTAGTATAGCTCTACCACTATGAGATGTGATGGACTTGTATTAATCCTGTGCATCTAAACCCGGAAATCCCTTTTCAAGATAATAAGAAAAATACATAATCAAATGCTATTGTTTCATCATCTCAACTCATGAAACTAATAGTAACATGCGAAAACATAGTAAGTGATGAGCCATAAACACTGAGAACTTTATTCTGCTTTATATTTGAGGATGGTTAAAGAAGGCGTGTTCCTTTTGCTGCAACTAGATGCTGCTACATGTTGTAGGGTTACTCTACTTGTAAACTATCGCTTCAGTTGTATTTTAGTCTAGCTATACTGCAGTTTGTTTCAAGTTGCACGATGAATGGGTCAGCTTAACCGGGGTAGGACCACGCCCTCACAGAATTCCAGCGTAAAATAGCAGCCTAATGCTGCTGTGTTTCGTCTGCTGAGTGCAGGGATCCGGAGACCTTTATTACTGGTAATGAGGCATTCAATCGCAGTCCTCAAGGGTGACAACGCATCTGCATTATAATTCCTTGTCAAGGATGAATGAAGAATATATTAAATTATTATATATTGAATGTGAAGTGTCGTGGGGCGCAGGAATGACTTACCATCAGGTGAACTGTGTGCTCGTTTGTTACTCTTAACGAAATAAAAAAAACATGTGGATCGTAAAGGTCAAACACTATCCCGTGTATATAGTACGTTACTTTCGTTCTATTTCGGACGTTGTAAGGAAGGAGGGAAATTAAATTATAACGTTTTGTAAATATAATATTATCATTCAGAACTCCTAATTCCTGACGAGTGAGTAATGAAACCTGGAGATGAAACAACTTTGACGTGTACAACAACTCTCAAATAAATAATGAAAAAGTGATATTATATATTTAGTATTCTAATATCGTGGAGAGATGGTTGAAGCTAGGTCGTTGAATTACACCGAAAATTTGAATAAAAATTTGTACCATTACGCTCAGTAATTCCCAACAGATCTGACCTACAATTTGTAACGCCAAAAGGTCAGTAATTTGTCAAATTTTAATGAAATTTATCGTGCAATAAACCATTCTAGAAATATCAAGTTTCATGGATGCATTCGTTTTTTGTGTAAATAAAAACAATCTATTAATTTATAATAGATTAGATAATTGTATATAAGCGAAAATACTACATAGGTTTGGTCTATTTCTACGAACTTCTCTACCGGCAGACTGGAAGGCGAATATACTCATCACTAAATAAAAACATGCATAAGTATGTTTATTTTTAGATGTAATAAAACATATAATATTTATTAATATAAAATAAAAACCTTTGCACATTTTATTCTTTTTATTTATTTTATATTATATTAGCTTCCTCCGATCTTTTGGCAGTGGTAGAGCTACACTGCAGTTTGTTTCTAGCTGCAGAATTAATGATTCCGCTCGACCGTGGTAGGTCCACGACCTCACAGAAGACCAGCGCAAAATAGGAGCATAATGCTGCTGTGTTTCGTCTGGTGAGTGTAGCGATCTCGAGACCTCTATTACTGGTAACGGGGCATTCCATCTTAGTCCACAAGGGTGACAACGCATCTGCATTATGATTCCTTGTCAAGGATGAATGTAGATGTCATGGGCCGCAGGAATCACTTGCCATCAGGTGAACTGTGTGCTCGTTTGTTACACTCAATGTAATAAAAAAAAACTTACGGTGCTATAAAAATATAATGCGCAATTGATGTCATCTGTCAATAACCAGCAGATATCGCCATGGTCGGAATCGACCAGGAGGTCATGTTTTTCAATAATGTTTTTCTGCACGAGAGAAATCTTGTATGTTTTAAGTTTTAATATCGGGTAAAGGTATAGGCGTGGAAATCGGTTTTATTGATGGGAAATTAAGGAGAAATCTAAAGTGTCAATCAATCATGTTGAATATTAAAACAGAGACTCAGTGTGCGAGTATTCCAATGTAGGAGGTTTGGCAGTCTCTCGAACTCTTTTTGATATTGAGAAATGTTGTAATTTTTTTAAGATCAAAATTGAAACAAAATCGAAGTACCTCAGAGGTATTCAATTAGTAGTCATGAATTAACAGCCTATATATAAATCCCACTACTGGGCTTAGGCTTCCTATCTAAAAAGTGTATTAGCAAAGTAAGTGGATCTGCGTCATTCTAGACATGCAGATTTTTCACGATGTTTTCCTTGACTTCCGAGCACGTGATAATTCAGCACTCAAAATTATAATTAATAGTTTTATGGTGACTATGGGCTACTAGAGTTTTTTATAAGAAATAAATATTTCTCAGCAGTTGTTTTATTTCAAGTATACGACATATATTGGTGTCTCTCCGACATTTATGCACTCGGTTACTGGTTTAATAGCTACAATTCTCTTTCATGAGCTACGTGACTAGAGTGTCAGAGGTAGCTGAAGCTAGTATATCTTTTAATAAAGTGGTGTATCGAATTCAAAGTGTCGTTTAACATTGTGAAAATAAAATTAGTTGACTTTAGGTCACGTCATGGTATGCAGCACCGTGGTCGTAATGCATTGGGATGTTTTATATTTAATGAATGCTACCAGTGCTATTTATATTGTTTACATTTTGGTTAACCAATCTAACTAAGCTAATGGTTGTGCCAGGATATGGTTCAACACAACAATCATACTGCGTATTCCAACCTACAACCTTAAGTTTCACAGATCGCACCCTAAACCACATAGAAGCTTCAAATTTATTTATTGTTTATTTTCACTAGTCAACACAAAACAAACATTGTGTAAAAAGGCCTTATCTACCAGCCCTAATGCCAATAAAATACATATAAATATATATATATATATATATATATATATATATATATATATATATATATATATATATCTGTATATATGTATATATGTATATATGTATATATGTATATATGTATATATGTATATATGTATATATGTATATATGTATATATGTATATATGTATATATGTATATATGTATATATGTATATATGTATATATGTATATATGTATATATGTATATATGTATATATGTATATATGTATATATGTATATATGTATATATGTATATATATATATATATCTGTATATATGTATATATGTATATATGTATATATGTATATATGTATATATGTATATATGTATATATGTATATATGTATATATGTATATATGTATATATGTATATATGTATATATGTATATATGTATATATGTATATATGTATATATGTATATATGTATATATGTATATATGTATATATGTATATATGTATATATATATATATATATATATATATATATATATCTGTATATATGTATATATGTATATATGTATATATGTATATATGTATATATGTATATATGTATATATGTATATATGTATATATGTATATATGTATATATGTATATATGTATATATGTATATATGTATATATGTATATATGTATATATGTATATATGTATATATGTATATATGTATATATGTATATATGTATATATGTATATATGTATATATGTATATATGTATATATGTATATATGTATATATGTATATATGTATATATGTATATATGTATATATATATATATATATCTGTATATATGTATATATGTATATATGTATATATGTATATATGTATATATGTATATATGTATATATGTATATATGTATATATGTATATATGTATATATATATATATATATATATATATATATATATATATATATCTGTATATATGTATATATGTATATATGTATATATGTATATATGTATATATGTATATATATATATATATATATCTGTATATATGTATATATGTATATATGTATATATGTATATATGTATATATGTATATATGTATATATGTATATATGTATATATGTATATATGTATATATGTATATATGTATATATGTATATATGTATATATGTATATATGTATATATGTATATATGTATATATGTATATATGTATATATGTATATATGTATATATATATATATATATATATATCTGTATATATGTATATATGTATATATGTATATATGTATATATGTATATATGTATATATGTATATATGTATATATGTATATATGTATATATGTATATATATATATATATATCTGTATATATGTATATATGTATATATGTATATATGTATATATGTATATATGTATATATGTATATATGTATATATGTATATATGTATATATGTATATATGTATATATGTATATATGTATATATGTATATATGTATATATATATATATATATATCTGTATATATGTATATATGTATATATGTATATATGTATATATGTATATATGTATATATGTATATATGTATATATGTATATATGTATATATGTATATATGTATATATGTATATATGTATATATGTATATATGTATATATGTATATATGTATATATGTATATATGTATATATGTATATATGTATATATGTATATATGTATATATGTATATATATATATATATATATCTGTATATATGTATATATGTATATATGTATATATGTATATATGTATATATGTATATATGTATATATGTATATATGTATATATGTATATATGTATATATGTATATATGTATATATGTATATATGTATATATGTATATATGTATATATGTATATATGTATATATGTATATATGTATATATGTATATATGTATATATGTATATATGTATATATATATATATATATATCTGTATATATGTATATATATATATCTGTATATATGTATATATATATATCTGTATATATGTATATATGTATATATGTATATATGTATATATATATATCTGTATATATGTATATATGTATATATATATATCTGTATATATGTATATATGTATATATATATATCTGTATATATGTATATATGTATATATGTATATATATATATCTGTATATATGTATATATGTATATATGTATATATATATATATATATCTGTATATATGTATATATGTATATATGTATATATGTATATATGTATATATGTATATATGTATATATGTATATATATATATTAATTTTATAAATATGTATACTTTATATACCATTAATTTGATTTTAAAATCAAACTTATCTATACTTATGATACATATTATATACTGGTATATATAAAAACATATGTTTATACGTACATGTATATTATATCTATTATATAGTCACAACTCGCAATTAAAAACGAGCGCTTATAGACTGAGCTGCCACGACTCTTGATCGATCATTAACGATCTCATATAGTATAAACTTTTGTTACATTAACCTAAATGTTAAATAGCTGTAAGACTGAGTTAACTACAAAAAAAACATAATGACCTAAATTGCCAGAGCACACGAGCAACGAGTTCTTTATTAAGCGAGACATCTCTGTAGTTTCTATGAATATGCTACAGAGCTGAATTATTGTAGATCATCGCTTGGTGCCCTTATTTTTTTTTATCATTGGCGACAATTGAGCACACAGATTACCTACTTCAAGCTAGTATTGTAGATTTTTATGACGGTTGTGGTCCTAAATATAACAGACACATAAAAAGCTTATCCTATATAATTCCTCAGTCGTCTTAAACTTTTGTTGACTATGGATTTAGACGTCATGACCCTCAGTTATCACTTACCATCAGGTGAACTGTGTAATCGTTTGTCACCATTGTTGAAATAAAAAAAATGTAAGTCACCCTAACTTTGTCACCCTTAATTATATAAAAGAAATCTAAATATTACATCAATAAATTTAATTTTTACTTGAATTAAAAAAAAACTAAAAAATTTTTTTTTGTTTAGTCCTTTCATAATTATGTATACACAATTGAGTTTCGTATATATTGAATTAACTGACGGCGATGTGGCGTATTGGTAAAATTATTTGGATTCGATTTCCAGCTTAGTAAACATTATTAGTGTATTACAAAATTGTTCACTCCGCATGTATGACACTGTTCCATGATCTCATTGCACATGCCTATATTGTACTAGAGGAGGGGCAATGCGTTTGCGTAAATCCATACGTCACTATAATATAAACGAAGTCCGTTGTCGAAATCGGCGAGGAATACATCATACACAATTATTTACAGGAATTAAACAGTGGTAACATTCACATGAGAATTATGTTAGTGACACGAGAAGCGTGAAACACTTTAAGACATATATTTATATATGTTATTTACGTTGAATACACGTGTCAACATATATTTGTTCCAAATGTAGCCTTGGGGAGATATCAATCTTCTTGTTGTCGCGCAAGTTTCTTAACCTTATACTCGTAAGTAAAGCTGAGGCTTGATAGATGTGCTTTGGGCGAGATGGTTATTTACCGATTCTTTGGTTACTATTATTTAGTTTTATTAATTACATTTTTATTTTATTTACTAATAACATTTATTAACCAGAATATTACATATATTTAATAAAGTTAAGTTTACGGATTTTATAGAGTTTATTTTAAACTATTTAATTCGGGAAGTTACAAGTTTCTTACGCCATCATGGTGAAGGGGTATATATATATACATATTACATTTTATACCACTAAATTTTACCTATTACATGTATGCCCGTGCATATACCCTGCCGGCCAAAAAATTTACCGCACATAAACAACATAATTATCCATCAATTGTAATAAAATACCATAGGATAAATAAAAGAAATGCACACCTTTATATTATATTGTTAGTATCGAATATTTAAAGAAGTCATTCTCTTGTTTACTTACAAGTTATTGGACAATAAACATCTATTGTTTTCAAACACCGACAAACGCTGCGCTAGAGCCAAGTGGTATAGCCGTAATAATATTTCATAATGTCCTCATTACTAATGACTTTGCTTTTGTTACGTATTGGTCAATAATAAGGATTATTTAGCTCCTAAAAACACGTTTTCTGACTTATTATTACCCGACTTTTTTTACTTAGGTTTGTTCACAAACAATCTCAATTAGAAATCTCTCTAAACTTGTGGTTCCTACAGTGAACGAGACGACATAAAATGGGATAAGCTCGAGAAATTAGCAGTGAAGTTTGTTCTGCCATCATTGTTTTACATAATGAAGGCAAATATGAACGTAAGATAGTTTCACAACTGAAGTTATCGAAAATTTGTTTTCATGGCACAATAACTCGATACAGAGACCGACAGGGTCCGAGAGCTACTACGTCTAGTGAAGATAATTTCGTTGTTGTTACCGGCAAGCGAAATTGACGGTTAACAGGACCAGAAATCCGCGTTGAAGTAAACAAAACCTGAGTGCCAGGATATGGGTGGCCTTTATCATTGACTACATTAAAACGGCGACTGAGAGATGCGAAGTTGTGTGGTCGCGGTGCCGTTCGAAAAGCTCTGCTAAGGCAGCAAAATACAAAAAAATGCATATATAGGGCTCTTGTCCATCGAGATTAGGCTGAAGAAGATTTTAAAAAGTGCTTTGGACCGATGAATCCAAGTTTGAACTATTCGGTTCAAAACGTAGAATTACGTAGAAAAACGAAGATTGTGTTGTCCCAACAATCAAGTATGGTGGTGGCTCAATTATGGTCTAGGGTTGGTTCTCTAGCCAAAAAACGATTTGATTAAAATTGAAGGGATTTTGAAAAAGGAACAGTACAAAAACATTTTAGAACAAAATGCCGTTTCTTCCGGGTAGCGATTAATTGGAGATGGATTCATTTTCCAACCAGATGATGATCCAAAGCATAGCTCAAAATTATGTAGAGGATATTTAGAAGAGAAAGAGGCACAAGGGGTGTTAAAAAACATGGTTAGGCCTCCTGAGAGCCCGGATTTCACTCCCATTGAACTTTTGTGGGAAGAGCTTGATAGGAACGTCCGTAATCGTGGCCTATCCTCGTGAGAAGAAATGTGGAGTGCTTTATGCGAAATTGGGAACAATATATCATAAGAAACCATTAAAAAATTGATTGCCCGTATGCCGTTTACACATTTGAAAAAAGTCATAAAATGTAAAGGAGAATTTTTTGATGAAAAATCAGTTTAGCAATCGATAGCCTTCTTTTTGCATGGGTTGTTAATATTTCTTTACGCTTTTAAAGTATATTGTTTGTCAAACAATGTTCTATTAGATAATTAAACAGGTTAATTAAACATTTAATATTTTATTGGAGTTTTACTTTATTTTCCTTTTATTAAGGTGGTCTGAAACTTTTGATGGTAAGTGATAACTGAGGGTCATGACGTCTAAATCCATAGTCAACAAAAGTTTAAGACGACTGAGGAATTATATAGGATAAGCTTGTTATGTGTCTGTTATGATTAGGACCACACTCTAAAAATATACCAGCTTGAACTAGGTGAACAGTGTGCTCGATTATGGCCATTGCTAAAAAAACATAAGGACACCAAGCAATGCTGTACAGTAATTCAGCTCTGTAGCATATTCATAGCAACTACAGGTACCAATTTTTTTTTTAATTTAATTTACAATTTACACATAGACAAGGGACGCGAATTTTCCATCGTATCGTAATCGTAAAAGTTAAACGTAACTTTAAAATTATAAGTATAAATTCTACTTATCTTAATAAACTTGAATGTCCCGCTTAATTATTTATTATCGTACTCGATGCTTGTGTGCTCTGGCAATTTAGGTCATTATGTTTTTTTTGTAGTTAACTCAGTGTTACAGCTTATTTAACATTTAGGTTAATTTAACAAAAGTTTATATATGAGATTGTTTAAGTTTTTACTACGTTTTTTTTCACTTCTACTTAAATGAAAATTGATCTGCTTCCTTTAATTTTAATAGGAAACCCGCGCAACTGTCAGCTTTAATTTTTTTTGGGCTTTCATGTACGCAGAAGGAGGTCACCTTTTCTTGAAGCCAAGTTTTGTTTGATCTTGCAATTTTTTTTGTGTATTAAAGGTGATAAACGAGCACAAAGTTCACCTTGATAGATATACTCTATTATAAAAAAAAATACTTTAATATTTTTGTATTATCCTTTAAATGATACGGTTTATAGAGCAAAAGCTCTCTATTTGTCCGACACCACATGCGACGACAAGACAGCCACCGAGTTCGCTCTACTCTGGCATCGTTGCTATCGAATGGCTACAATAAATTTTCCGCACACTTGGCTAGCTTTTGCAACCGCTCTAAACTCTACAACTCCCTTATATGTAGCAACTATTTTATTTAAAGATTTCTTATATTTACGCGTACACGTTTACAAGTTTTACGAATTTCATCGTGATTTTTAACATTTTTATTTCGACGTTACGAGTGCTTTACAACATTTATGATCGCTCGGAGGACTTGTGTGTTCGACCTTCTGATGTACAATGACAAAATAAATAAATAACACTAACGAAAAATAAAATAAACAATTGAAACTATAACTAAATGGGGGTAGGGGGGAGGGGTCTTCAAATCATCCTCCTGGGTATTGTATTTGTACCCATAAATACCTATTTGTGGCCACCCTTCCATTGCGACGTACTGGTGCCCCTCTGCACCAAGCCTAAGCACTCTTAGGACCTTTGCTGTGCTGCGGCAACCCAAGACCGCTACGTGCTAACGTCTTCTGCTGACACATTCGCTATCCCGGAGCTAACAGCCCCCTCACCGTTCGCCCGCGAAGCCGTAATCCTCTTTTAGTCGCCTTATACGACATACATAGCCTTTTGAAAAAAATTCTCCTATTCTAAAAGCCCGGGACTAAAGGACTGAAACATGATGTGGTGTAATCGTTAGCTAAAAATTGTAGGATATCAAACTTTTATGTAATACAAAATTGTTTAATAATTATTTTAAAACAATATATATATATAGATATATATATGTATATATGTATATATATATATATATACATATATATACATACATCATATATATACAGACCTATGCCCCACAGTATGGGCTATGTTTATATGTAATTAAGTAATATTCAAAGTAAGTTTTTAAAATGTATCATAATACTTTCAAAATAATTTCACTTGTAACTAAATGTAAACTAAAATGGATGGAACTGTTTCATGCCAGAGAGAAGTAACTAGAGCCACTTCATAGTATGGTTTGCTTGTACCTTAAGGTATATTGTCTCTCATAGAAAAAAAAATGCTTATTCAGAAGTTTGGTTTCAGGTTGACTGTAATTTTACGCGACTCGTTTTAAATTAAATTTCAATAATTAAACCAGTTATACTATTCCAAACTGCTAGCTCATGTTTATCAAAAGTTTAGTTTAGATCATTAAAAGTTTAAGGCGAGTACGAAATGCAAGTGAGGGCTACGGAGAGAGGATAGCACACATTCATTATAATTGATATTTTTTAATGTTTTTAGTGTAAGAGAAATACGTAATATCTCTATATTATTAATATAAATATATAGAAAAATTGTTCATAAACCTAAATTGTTTTAGAATTTTCATATGCTACATGTGAATTACGTGTCACATGTAGAATATGAAAAAAAAAAAGAGAGAGACAGACGCAATCCACTTAATGGTGAGTGGTGACTGTGTCCATGACATACATCGACTCCCCCCAAACTTGCATGGGTCGTTGCTCCATCTTTGTGAATGCCAGTCACCAGATTGTAACTCAAGCATACAAATACATACGGCAATATAATATATCCAAGTCCAAATGTCTTCTGATCATAACGAGAAACTATCTCCACCTTCAGATATCAAGCATGTAGACGACTTAGAATAGAATTCGAGAGACTCCAAAAGGAAATGTTTAAGAATTTGCATTTTATAAAATAAATGTTTCAAGACTTTACACTTCTCGACTATTATTGATTCGACAGTGTTGCAAACTGAAAAATCTGTCTAACCCGATAGTCGTACAAAATTATAAATTTCTTTCCCAGTAGCTTAAGCAAATTCTTACTGATAGGTCGGTCGTGATTAGATGAGCAAATTAGGTTAGTAGCGTTAGGCAAATCCAATGTTCTGTATTGTTCCAGGTCAAAAGGTCGTAAATAGTTGAGACTAAGCGGTATTTAGTATTATTAATATTACAATGAAATCACCACCTACTATTAATTTTAGTATGTTTCTTCGACAGCGTAGCGGAGAGCTTTTGCTCTATTATCATATAACAATGGTAAGGTCTCACTGCAGTGTATTACTAGCTAGATGCCTCAGGGGTGCACAATGCATCTTTATTTATTATCAAGGATAAATGAGGGCGTCATGGGTGAAACCTATATTGATTGAGCTTTAATTATTTACATCGATTTTAAATAGCACTATTAAAAAAAATATATCAAGAGGATATTTAAATGATCAACTCTAACATAGTTGTAAGTTGCAAGGACCTTCAGAACTCTTCACTCACCAGACGAAGCACAATTTTGCTGGTACTTTACGCTGATATTCTATTAGGGCGTGACCGTAACTGACTCGAGGCGATCCATTCTTGTCACAGATGGAAAAAGGATCCTACATGGCTTTCCCACTGTTAAAAGTAAATTCCTTAATATCTTAAAAAAAATTGAAAAAATCTTAAAATAATTGACCTAATTTCTTATTTTTATGCTTCTTTCCTTTCGTCGTTCGCCATCTCACACGTCGTTCCTAAGGATAAATGAGTAATGCAATTCGATGAATAAGCAAGAAATTTCTTAAAATATTAAAAAAAGACATTGAAAAAATCATAAAATTATTGACCTAATTTCTTATTTTTATGCTTCTCCCGACTCCATTCCGTCGTTCCTAGGGATAAATGAGTTATGCAATTCGTCCATCTATTCATTCCACTGTGGGGTTACGATTAGGGATGCCATGCTCACAAATATCCCAGAACAGTATGCAGTAAAGCTTGTAATATAGTCTGTCATTGTTTTAATTAAATCAACAGTAAGAAAAACTTAAACATTACAGGTTTAATATAAATATAAAGTTTCATTTAAAAATCTCTTAGATCAGAACACTTCTCTAAACTATATCTAAGTTGTTGCCCTCCTAGTCGATTTTGATCACTGCTATATATTCTGGTTATTGCTAGATCAACTGCGCAGAATACTTTTGAGTGCCGTAAGCATTTGCACAAACATACAGGAAGATCGTCGTACCCTTTCCTATTCCTATATATGCATGTGGAATAAGATCGGAGGAAGGTTTAGATGCAGTCAGGACTCGGGACATATGCATATCAATAACATTAAAACCAACAATTTGTTTTATTTTTTTTATTAGCTAGGAACCAATATATGATTGGTTCCTAGCTCAGGAATCCAACCCAGTACCCGTGACACGTTTCAATTTTTATATACATACTACGCAAAATAACGTTGAAAACATTAATTTCTAAACTGAAATTGCAAATTGTTTTAATTTTGGAATTAGATCCTCGTTATTGTATAAAGAAACCAACGTTGTGAGAGTTCTTATTCAATTTGGAAGCACTAATTAATTTTTGTTAACGTTCAACGAAAAGGCTGACTTATTTATATACGATTTTTACTAATATGGTTTTTTATTGTTTGAGGGAAGTTTATGGTTGCAAGTTGCTCGGGATAAGGCTAGGCTTCAATTTGTGGGGAAGGCCTGAGTCTAGAATTGAATATGTTGCCCTGAGATGATGATGATGCTATTTCATGATGGAACTTCGGAATTATAATATATAAAAGTTTAATATTTCAATAATTGTATTATCGTTTCAGTAAATCTAGTCAAACGTTTAATACCAAAGTAACTCAAACCTGTTTTTTTGTCATAATTGTGATTGTTAGGCGTGGAGATATTCATTATTTTATGATATGAATTAAAATATAATTTACTCTGCGGGTGGCAAATCCTCGACAAATATTAAAGATGTATTTTTACCTATGGAATGAGATGAAATACCTCGTTTTGCTGTAATAGAGCCTCCAGAGGGCATTCAGTGAGGGCGCGGTGGTCCTCCAGACCAGACGACCCACTCATTATTCGGCTAGAAATTACCTCTACCTGCAGATAGCATATCAGATAATTTTTATTTATATTTGCAGTTGAATTAAAGAATGCGACTATTAAAGTGTATTTTATAATAAAATTCGGGGGCAATTGGGCGGGAGTCACTTTATTTAAATTACCTTTAGTTGTCTAATTTCGATCAAAATAATAAAACTCATTTTTATTTTTATTTTTATTTTGTTGCGTTCAATTTAATGCGCTAATAAATTAAAGTGTAATATATGTACATCAGAGATTTAAATATAGGTGTATGTATTTTAGAATGTTGCTAAAATCTCAAGTCTGTTTAAATTTATTGCTAAATTTACCTCAAAGTGTCACCAGATCTAAGCGGTTAATTCCTTTTGATTAGTTGCTACAGCCCCGTGTAATATTCCTGGAGCTACTCCGCTCTCTATTCGTACATATAACGAGGGATAATTAATGTTAGCTAAAATTAACCATCAACTGATAAAGCGGGTCTTCCTTTATATCTAAAAACACACTGGGTTCAAATCCTTAGCAAAGATAATAATTTGTGTGTGCCACCTTGAATTTAGTGATTTCGAGTAATTGTGTATTATATAATGTAAATTTGTAAACGAATAAAATGGAATGACATCCCTGGCGCTGGCGCCTATGACAATGGTATTTGTAATTTTAAGTGCTGATTTAGCATGTGCTCGGCAGGAAAACATCATGTGGAACCAGGTCTAAGGAATAAATAAATATATATAGGAATAAGTTACGAAGGTATTTGAAGTCCGCCAATCCGTAGTGAAGCCTAGTAATGCTCTAGAATATGCTCTATCATCCTCTTTAGTGAGCAGGCCTTATATATATATATATATATATATATATGTATATATACATATATATATATATACATATATATGTATATATATAGGCTGTTACTTCATTTTTTTTTAATATTTTATAATTGGTAAATGATTTATATACCACTTTTTTATTGTATTATTTTTATTATAAAAAATGCAGTGCATAACTGTGTCAATATGTGTGTATCAATATTTTTAAATGATTATTATTGGTGTTAGAGTAGGCGATTGCTCGTAATGGAACAATTTAGTAACCAGTTATTTAGTTAATATCATGTGAAGCCATTCAAGTCCAAGATATTCCCGATGGAGTGCTTAACGTCTGTGGAACTGGAGTAATCGGCGTTTATTGACGTCGTCTGTTACGCCGCTTAATTTGAAATTGTGGGATATTATGTAGGTTCGATTCTAAACGTGACCGTTAAAATGTTAAAATACATACTCCAATGCGAATATTGCGAATTGCGGTCACTGGGTACAATTATCTGTTCATTCTAAAATTGTAATCTCGTATAGATTTATTTACTTAGTTATTTTAAGCTAAACAAAATTAGAGGTTCAAAAGGCGGAACTAAATGCCGAAGGCTTTTTTTACCTATCGACCCAAGGTGTGGAGGTTATTGAGATTTATCGATTAATATAAAAGTCTGCGATAAGCTAATTAAAAACATACAAATGAAAAATAGTACATATATATATATAAAGATAAATATTTAAGCATAATTTCATAAATACATATAAGAATTCAAAATACAGCGCTTGCACATCGAGCGATAAGTACGTAAAAGTGGCTGTACCTATGGAATTGACTTTATCGGGCACAATCAAAAGGCCCTACAGCCCAGACTTAAGCCTCTTCAATTATAATATACGACAACATTTGGTGAAGAATGCCTGCGCCCAACCACACCAGAATTTAGAGTCTCAAAGCATCAGAGATCCAAACAGTAGCTGATATAAAGATAAACGTAGAGCGTGCTGCGATCGACAATTGGCATCGGAGGCTGAGGCGCTGTATATCAATATCAAGGATAGGAAGGAAGGTGAAGGAACCAAGGAGGGCATTTTGAGTCACTTTAATATCATTTTAATTCACATTTAACTATATTTGTGTCCATATATAAGTTTTACAATAACATCAAAAGTCACAGACTATATTTAATGTATATGTGTAAAGTATATGTGTCAGAACTTATGACTCGAATTAATTATTTTTTAAATAAATACTATTTATATTAACATCCCATTAACCACTCCAAGTATGTCTAAATTGCTTATACCAGTTTGTTTAGGAGAATATTCGAATGGTGGATTCGAACCTTGTACCTATTATTTCGCAGACTCTTTTAATTAGTATTTAGCTTCGATTAAACTTAATTTAAAGAATATAAATTGAATAATGTCGATATTCTTATCAGTAATTAATTAGAACGATAAGAGGAAGCATAACTAATGAATTATTTATGTGACAATGATAAAGAAATAAAAAAACGATGTTGTTATATCACGTTTCATGATTTCTCTTTCTGTCTCTCCCTTTCCGGCTATGGATCCCACATATTGGTGGGGTCATTTCCATATTTTACTCCTTCTCTTCGCTCTAGCTCCGTTATCGTTTTCGGAAACCTTTCACTCCCTAATATGCCTCGACGCTACTAAACTCGGTAAGATGGGGAATCTTGTCTTTGAATCTTAGATCGGGGAGGGAAAATCTTAGGCCACGTTCCCTACGACGACGTTTAGACGAGCTCCTCTGTACGCGACCATACCTTCACCTCGGAGAGCTGTGGAGGCGGTGGGTTATGCTCGGTGTATCTGTGAATGATATAATGTGCAACGTAGACATCTCCAGTAGAACGAGGGTTACCGACATACCTCAAGAGAGAAGTAAACTGAAGTAACAATAGGCTGGCCATATAGCTCATAGAACCGACAACTGATTGGGAAGGAAGATTCTTGAGCGGCAATCTCGTACTCTCGTAGAAGTCGATATGTAGTTGGAACTGCTAGATGGAACAATGACATATGCAAGTTTACGGGAAGTCTATGGATGCAGGTGGTTCAGGATCGTGTTTTGTGGATATCTTTGAGTCAGGCCTATGATGAATAGTGGAATAAGGACAGGCTGTGATGATGATGAAATAAAAATAAAACTTTGGTGTAAATGAAAACTAAACAAAAAAAAATATGAAAACACTTGACTTATAACAGACGAAATTTATGTAATCAAATATAATATGCAAAAACATGAGCATTACTGCAGATGTGTACTGTGAAGAACTGAAGACAATGATGGAGAAGCTCGCACATCTGCAACCAGCTTTGCAAACATACAAAACGGCAATTTCATAGGTTATTTCAATAACATGGCTTGTTAAGAGTTACTCATCAATTTATAAATTATCTTTTTCCCTTTTACAAAATAAATTTAATTAATTTCCATGAACGCTTGTAACGACGGAGAACCTTTCTATAAAGAGAACGTTCAACTCTATGACATGAGTCGATTTGTTTTATCGAAATCAATTTATACGTTTATCACGCCTCACAAAGTTGCCAGCTCTTTGTAAGTTATTGTATTTATTCCTTATATCGGGGGTCACAAACGAACCATTGTTCAGTCTAAACCTTCATCCTGGATAAGGAGTCATAATGCAGATGCGTTGCCCCATTTCAGGACTGAGATGAAATGACACTACTAATAAAGGTAAATTAGTACACATGTTTTTATAGTACGTTCTTCTCACTGCCTATGGCACTGTAGCCCATTATCATCATCATCACCACAGACGGTGCATAATCCATTGCTGAACATAGACCTCCTCCATCGAATACCGTAAAGCACGATCTTGAGCTACCTAGATCTTCCAGTAAACATACAGCGGATGCCGTTCCATCTTGTGGGGACATCGTTCGACACTTCGACTGCCAGTCCGATGTTGACCCCGAGGACCTTTCTCGCCCATCGGTTATTGGTACTACGAGTTGTATGGCCAGCCCATTTGTGACGTCAGCAGTAAGTACCCTGTATATAAATATTATATCATAATAAACAACAAAGAGTTATCAATTAAAAATTTAAAAAAAATCACGAAACGGCAATAGGAATGCGGCAATGCAGAAATGCGGCGTTCAAATAATTATTTATTTTGATGCTATCGTCTTAGTTAGGACGTTTAGTTACGTTACAATAGTATTTTGGTATGTAGTCACCAATGACATCCAAACTTTAAAATGTACTACTACAGGTATGAATGTCCGCATAAGAAATTTCGACTCGTTTTCATCATCATCTTTTCAACTCATCACTAGTCCACTGCTGAACAAGGGTCCCCACAGACTGACAAAGAACACGATACCGAGCCACCTACATCCATCTTCAAGATTCTGTTGATGTTGATGCTGTGTTATGCGGCTCTTACAGCTTCACCGGACACAAGGCTCACGGAACTGAGAGGTCCGTGAGCCGCTGAATCCATCGACTTCCTCAGACATGCATACGCATACTATGCATACTCCATGTCGTGGGGGATCGTACTACACTCGCATTATCGTTCACATTTCCATACCACTACGATATAATATTTTAAAAATAAACATTTTAATAACTTTATTCTAAAAGTTACTTTTTTATCTTATGCATTCTTTTTTCAAGGCAATTTTCTTCTTCCTTAGTTCGATATTATTATTTTAATGTTACTTACCGCACTTAATTACTTTAACGTTCATTAAAGCATACATCAGATACATTTAAAAAATGTACATTTAACAAATCATTTTTGTTATGTTCAGTTTTGAACAATTACTAAACCATTAGGCTATCGGCGCTTTAAATTATATCTGGAGTAGAAATACAATCACTTTGAGAGCATCCGTGTTTCGTTTGTCTCCTCTCCCAACCAGATGTAATGCATGTACAATAGTGATGTATAAGTAATGATGTAAAATCAGAAGTATGTATGGATCAGTGTAAGGGATACAGAACATACATACAACACACCCAGATTCGAATCCCATCCATTTTTGATCCACAAATATTAACCACTACGCCACGGGGCCTTCTAATATATATTTATGTCTGTATAATTTGAAAGAGGGATTATAAACGCCCTAATTTCATGTGTTTATGGTATAAAGATATATTAATAAAAAATCTACAAGTTGACATGTTGAAAGCATTTGCTCCATAGCGGCGGTTATGAACCCTGAATTCATTATATATGTTCGTGTTTTAGGAAAATAAAGTACACTATCAATCATGATTAGGAAATATATGTTTGTTACTAGTGAAGTGTTAAAGTGAGAATATAAATTACAAATAAACAAGGTTAGGTGGTAGTGGTTTTTTATTGAATATGGCAAACGAGCATTCGTTTCATCCCAAGGAAAGTGGTGACTGGGGCCAATGACATTTACATTTACTCTCAACAAAGATTCAGGAGGCATACGTTATGATCCTTAAGGATTGAGATAAAATGCGTCATTACCTGTAATTGGATTCCTTTTTTACCTTAAGAAAGACAGCAGCGTTATGCTGCTATTTTATGCTGTTACTCTGTGAGGGTTCTTCCTAAACCTAAACTAACTGGAGCGTGGTTCTACGATCTTGAATCATTTTTTGAGGATATAGGCTGCCATAATCACTTGAACGTAAACTTTAAGCTCGTTTGTCAGCTCTATTATTATAAAAAAATATATCGCGTGTTGTTCTATATTTAATTTCGTTTATTTATATACTCAAATTTAACTTTCATAACATGCAAGTTAATTTCAAACTTATAAGATCGTGCCAACTGATTAAAGTTACTATTTTGGAACGTTTGTAGTTAAAAATAAAAATAACAATCGCGTCTATTTTCCCAATCGGGACGGACGGAGGGACGGTCGTAATACATTTTATAGCGTGGGTGATAAGAACGCGTTATGTTATCTTTTTCTTATCGAGGTGGGAATTTCATTCATTCTTTGGTAGTAAACATTGTTACAGACCTAGTAATGATAAGGATATTGCTAAGGACAGATATTTTTGTTTTAATTAAAAGTAATCAACGAGCATAAATTAATCTGATTGTAATCAAAGACAGCGGCCTATGACTTCTGCATCTATCCTCAACAAAGAATGAAGATGCACAAGGACTTCAAAGGACAGAGGTGCCCCGCATTATAAGTACGTTGGACTTATGCAAACTTCCACCGATCATTTTTAACAGCTCTCCTATACCATTCAGCCCACATGTTAAGAATTTAGGCTTGATTATTGACACAACACTAAGTTGGAATCACCACTAGTGTTTGTCAGAAAGTCACTAATGTCCTAAGGTCCCTTTACCGATATAAATTTTTTTTTGAAACTAAACGGCTAAACCTAAAATAACGCTCGTGGAGACCTTAATTTTCCCAATAATCGACTTTGGTGACGTGTGCTACTTTGACCTGAATGCAGATCACCTCAATAAGCTTGACCGACTTCTGAATAACTGCATTCGATTTGTATTCAATCTCCGTAAATACGACCACGTATCGCTATATTGATCACAACTTCAGTGGTTATTATCTGTTATGACCTATCCGTCAGCGTCGATCGCTAAGAGCTCTAACCACACTTTTTTTCTCTTATGGATTCTTCTTCTACTCCTGCTTATTTGTCTTCTCATTTTCCATATTTTAGTTCCGTCAACAATAAAAATCTTCGTTCGACGCATAATCGTCTTCTCCTATGTCCTTCTCATCGAACTGATATCATTCACTCATCATTCTTTGTTCAATCTATTCTCCTGTGGAATGCGCTACCTTCCCAAATCAGAATGGCTAAAAGTCGCTTAGAGTTTAAACGAAAAATTTGAAAGCATTTGTTGGAAGTAGTGTCAGCAGATTCACTATATCGATAATAATTATGTATATATTTATATATATATTTACTTTTAGATATGTTTGTATTTATAATATGTATATTTTTTTTGTTTTATAGTTTATGTAAATGTATATAAATATCTATTATTTTACTTAGTAAATAAATTCCTGAGATAATATATAATGATATGTATATATAATTGTATAAGCATTTAGATGTACTGTTTGTCTCTTTTTTCTTTATTATTATTCTTCTGTCCCTACCTTGATATCTCTGAACCCTCCCAAGGTTGACTGGTAGATAATGCCTTAGGCATTAAGTCCGCCTTTGTGCATATGTTAGTTGTACAAAAGTTTGTAAATAAATAAATAAATCACTAACATCGGCATCCATCAACCTGTGTGTTGTCACCGGTGAGGAACGAATGGATCGCCTGCTTTAATTAGGGTATGTGATTATTTTATGTACAGCTGAACTGTGCACTCAATATATGTAATGAAGTAATTTAAAAAAAATACTTTAAAAGTGTTACAAATGCCTAATCTTCGAACATAATTTTCACACTTCTTGTAATTTGGAGTCTCCGTCAGTCGTTGTGAGGAAAAATGGAGTTTGGATTGAAATAAACGAGAGCTTACACTTATTCTTTTACGTTGAAATATTTTTATGCTGAATAGCGATGTAAAATTTATTAAGCGTTCATTCATTTGTTAATATTTTTGAAAGAGATTCATAATCAATTGGGGTTCTCAATATATACTTATGAAGATTTTGATTTATTTATTTTATATATATTACGTAATATTTATATTAGCTTCTATTTATATAGTTAACATATTATATAACTATAGTTAGTTATTAAATATCAATAAGTTATAATTTACCCTGTTACCCTTAGTTGTACAATTTTTTTTTCTTTTCTTGTATCGACGTTATATCAAGAAGTGCATTAAACATTATTTTTTTGTAACAAGAACAGCATATAGATCTGAATGTTGCAAATAAACGTGGATATTTTGAAGAAATTTAGTAGTTTATACATCTAGTTACCATTAAAACGGCACTTTTCGTAGAATTGGGTACTTAAATGTTAGATCTGGATGAGTACATCGTGAAAAACTTAAGAGATAAGGTAGCTGTATGGTAAGTTATTCTCTAGTCGAAACCTAAATTTTGGTTTGTAACACAAATGTTTGGTTTCAGTTCTGGCTTTGTTTAAGATTGTTTCGTATCACGGATGTTGTTTCAGAATTTACCTCATTTCAGATACTCCAGAGACATCAATGTATATTATGCATTATAATAACCGTACCCAGATGACACTATCTGGTATCAAGTAGAAGTTAATACTGTTACTATCCCTCGAAGTTGATTGATGGAACACGAGAAAATCAACTCCGATCCTTCGTGCCGACACCAATGAAATTATTTATTGCATTTTTAAGTGATGATTTACAAGTGATTGCTAGGTGGTGAAAGGAAATATCATATAGTTGCAAACCCTGCATATCTAAAATCTAAATATAAAATATATATTACGAAGATATGTGAAGTCTCCCAATCTCTCCACATGTAGTCATGCACAAATACTCTCTGTAGTTTAGAATTTATATATATATATATATATATATATATATATATATATATATATATAAATATCAGTATTAAAAATATAAACCCTATTTATAATAATTAAATATTTTTTAATTTTATTAACTAACTGTTATGCTACGTGAGAATGTTGTTTGGGGGAAATGGGACTCGCGGTTAGGGTCATTTACTTTTGAACTTAAGGAACTAAGTCGTCAGTCAATAAATAGCGTGAACCCTCCTAGTATAAAGTTTTAATAACTTTCGAATTTCAATGTTATCAGAAACCTTGCGAGTTAACCAAAGTAGCAGGGTAATCCTCTTACTGGATGTTTAAGTTTACTTTACGTTTTCAGGAAATATAAATAAGGATGCCATCAAGCTTTTCAAGCCTGTTAATAAATTATCCTTAACCATAATAAGTACCATCGTAAGTATGTATACTTTTATTATTTTCATATTATATCTTTATTATAGAAGAGTCGTAGCTCAGTGTGACTTGTCATATGCTCGGTGCTGAAGGAAATTATCGCAGAGTTACCTGTTTGTGTAAGAAATAAATAAAAAAAAATTCAAGACATGTGATCCAAGCTGCGTAGCGGACTATATACCGCCTCCTCTAAGGAGGCAGGATATGCCCACCTGTGGATATATATATATATATATATATATATATATATATATATATATATACATCGGTCCAAAGCACTTTTTAAAATCTTCATTCCAATGTCGATGGGCAAGAGCCCTCTGCATCCGTTTTTTCTTGTTTTGCGGCCTTAACAGAGGTTTTTGAACGTGACCACACAACTTCGCATCTCTCAGTCGCCGTTTGACTGTAGTCAATGATGAAGGTTTAACTTGGGTTTTTTTTACTTCGACGTGGATTTTGGTGCTATTAAGAGTCTATTTTGCTTGCCAGTAACAACAATTATCTTCACTAGACGTAGTAGCTCTCGGACTTCCCGAGCGTGGACGATCTTGAAAACTGCCTGTCTCCCTGTATCGAGTTATTGTGCCATGAACACAAGTCTTCGATAACTTCAGTTCTGAAGCAATCTCACGTTCTGATTAGCCTTCATTGCAAAACAACGATGGCAGAACGCACTTAACTGCTAATTTCTCGTTCTTTTCCCATTGTATGACTCCTTCACTGTAGAAACCACAAGTTTAGACTAATAGAGATTATTTGTGTACAAACCCAAGTAAACTCGGGTAGAATTAAGTCAGAAATACGTGTTTTCAGGAGCTAAATAATGCTTATTATTGACCAATACGTAACAAAAGCAAAGTAATTAGTAATGAGGACATTATGAAATATTATTACGGCTATACCACTTGGCTCTAGCGCAGCGTTTGTCGGTGTTTGAAAACAATAGATGTTTATTGTCCAATAACTTGAAAGTATACAAAAGAATGACTTCTTAAAAAATTCGATACTAACAATAGAATATGCAGATAAGCATTTCAATTATTTATCCTATGGGATTATTTTACAATTGATGGGTAAATATGTTGTCTTAAACTTTTGGCCGGCAGGGTATATATACATATATATGTTATTACTAAACACATAATCATTACGAATAAACAACAATTATAGATAATTAAACTAATCAAACTCATATATGTAAGAGTGTATGTGCTTGTAAGGTTATGTCTGTAGAGTACATATATAATGATGATAATGATCTTCTGATTATAGCCAGACGACATCAACTGCGCAGAATTTTTTATGGTGCCATAAGCATTCACTCGTCATAACATTCCTTATTCCGATGTAATGCCACATGCAGCAGTGAGGTCGGAGGAAGGACCAGATGCAGTGTCAGAGACACATGACGTAGATATATTACATTACTCAGATTGGATAGTCTATTCTGGTTGTTTATGTCTAATTACAGACATAACTGGCTTAACTGGGATTGCTAGCTATCTTCGAAAAAAAAAACAATGATTTAAATCTCAATTTTCTTAAACCACTAATAACATAATAGTAACTAAAAAGACATTAATAATTATTTATTATTATATTTTTATATAATAAATTTATAATTAATTATATATTACTAAATCAAAATAACATCGAATACTGTAATTATTTCCAGTTTCAAGTTTCAGCCGAGGCATTAAGAGTTATTTATGGTTTATCAAGCAAAATCACTAATCCTTTGAATGTCCGGATCCGGTCTGCAATCTGAAAAGGGCACTTAGCTTTATGAAATTTCATGAATCTCAATTTTCTATAGAAACCTTCTGTTTTAGTAAGATTGGAGAAGGAAGTACGATGGAAGCATTAAACATCACTTTTGAACGAAATTAGATTTTCTTTTATTAATGGTAGATAGAGCCTTTGGTACGAATACGAGTACACAACCGATCAAAGACCAAGCCTGACAGAATTGAAGCGTCAACAGCCTAATGGTTTAGGGTACGAACTGCGAAGCTTAAGGTCGTCGGTGCGTATCCCCCATTCGATATAATTTTTTTATTTCATTAAGAGTAACAACCTTGCACACACAGTTCACCTGATGGCAAGTGATTACTGCGGCTTATGACATCTGCGTTTATTCTTGACATGGAGTTATACCGCAGATGCGTTGTCACCCTTAAGGGGTGAGATGGAATAGCTCGTAACCACAGTAATTTTATAATTACGGATATATTGTTTAATTAAACAATATATACGTAATTATAAAATTACGAGACGTAGAATATATATATATATATATATATATATATATATTATATTCGTCTATAACAGCGTCTGTAGTCATAATCACTCGCTTTTCACGGTGCGCGAACAAACCAAGTTCGAATGCCGATGCTGGTATCAATGCAATTGTTAATCAATGTCAATGTCAATTTGATATTCCACGTGTGCAGCGGTGAAGATAAACTTTGTGGTAGTGGCGTGCATGTCTAACAAAGAACAAAAAAACTAATATTTCGAAGATATGGGAAGTCCACCAATTCGCAGTGGAGCCGTGTGCCCAACAACGAGATATGTATGTATATATATCTCTCGTGTATGTATATATGTATATATATATATATATATATATATATATATATATATAGAACTAGTCTGACCTTTTCTTTTATCAACTTTTTAATTATTTTGAATTTGGAACACGTATATTATTTTAAGAACTTGTTTCGATATTGTACCATTTCACATGTTTTTCGTGTTCATTATCAAATTACAATATGGAATGGGGTGTTAAAGAAAATAGGTTTGAAGTGATCGCCTTACACAAAGTGGGTATGGAGCCGTCGGTCATATTTCAGACACTTCAAAAGCTTGGTCAGCCGTATGTTCGTACATCGTACTATCAACATATACAACAACACTTCCTCTGTCGAAGACCAGAAAAGATCGGGATGGCCGCGTGCTGTTAAGTTCTGTAGTTCAAAGGCTGTTAATGCTGTTAAAGCCAGAATTCGTGGAAACCCCATTAGGAAACAAAAAATCTTATCGTGAGAAATGAAAATTCCCGCTAGGACTCTGTCGCGTATTATTAAACAAGACCTGAAGCTCGATGCTTATCGTCGATATACAGGACATGCCCTAAATCAATATTTACAATTAAAGAGAGTGGATCGAACAAAACGCCCCAAAATGATTAAGTGTACGCTCACAGTTCTAAAGAAGCTTCTCAAATGGTCGGAAAGATACAATGTGTCAGCGATGGTTTGCTGGGGTGTCTTATCAAAGAGTCACAAACTAAATTTTTGTGAAAAAGGAGTGAAAACTTTAGCCAAAGTGTATCAAGATACAGTCTTTAATCATGTTGAGAAACCTCTCAGTAATATACTTTTTAAAAATATACCGTGGACTTTCCAGCAGGGTTCTGCAATGGAACTCAAAATCAAAAGCAGCATTTTGTGTTTCATTGCTGGTTTTTTTTTTAGTAAAGTAATGTATTTTTTATGAAACTATTTTTCATTTAGCTGTACTAACATGATGGAGCTTAAATAATGCAAATAAAACGTTTTAAAAATATGTTTTTTTTAAACAGGATCGATTTTTTTCCGGCCCTTCATCAAAGGTGTGATTAGTACTATCGTTTGTCTTCATTTTCGGGAGCGGTTTCCTAATATATATATATACATATATATATATATATATATATATATATATATATATATATATATATATATATATATATATACCTATTTGCACATACTTAGGTAAATATGTGTATAAACATGCATACATATATTATATAAATAATTTAATTTTTAATTATTTTATTACTGTTTAAAATTAAAGATAATTAAAACATCAGAAAGTAATTTTTATCCCAATAGGGAATAACCGCTACATATTGGATAAGCCCGCTTAATTCATTTAACCTAAAAAATTTATCCGCTTCTGCCTGAAAATAATTCGCGTTTAATTAAAATCAATACCCTTAGCGGCGTATCTCGAATATATATTTGATATATTTCTTTCAATTATCAAATTGCTGTACGTTCAAATTGCGTTTTTAACACTTCAGTTTTACTAATTAGTTTAGGAATGTATATACGGGTGCTATATTTAAACTGCCGGTAACTAGTCCACTATATAAAGCAGTAAAACATCATACATTATTTTTACAATAAGGTGACGAATGAGGACACAGTTTTGCCGATGGTAAGTGACTGACCCATCCTCAATAAAGATATGCACAAGCGATGTAATGCCCGGCTAGCTGTAATGGGGCCTTCGTATATCAATACTTACTATACGAAATACAGCTGGGTTATGGTCCTGTTTCACGCTGATATTCTGTGTGGACGTAGTCCTTACCCATTCTGTGCCAACCCATTAATTTCACAGTTATAAACCAGTTCAACGAAGCTCTCTTACTGTAAAAGTGATGAAAATGATTCATACATTTCATAATTTTAAAAGAGATACGATTAATTTTCTAATTTTTTTTTGTCACTACTTAACATATACAAAGAATTGCTGTTTTAATTAAAGAGCTTACAAAATAGTAAGAATTCCCTGAGGGTGGGACAACGATAAATAAGGGTAAAATACAGAAGATTTTCGTGAATACGCAATTTGTTTGAAATTGTAAACGACATTCTTTACTTCAAAGAATACAATCGCTTATTTGATTTTATTGAAAACATTTTTATAAATGTGACATTGTATTGAAAATCGAAATGAACGTGTAAAAATGTCAATGAATTGGTTTCATTAAAGTCACCTTGACTGACATCGAGACATCGATATAAATCAGTTCATTAATTTATTTTCAATTTTTAGCATGAACACACTTTATTATATTCGAAAATATGAGGTTATAAGTATTTTATTATCTATTCTTATAATCACTGACATCTTCTTAGATAATATAATATAATATTGATATATGTAAGTATTTTTACGTTTTGTTAAGTTAATTGGTTAAGTGAGGCGATGGGGTCCGATTGGGAAGAAAAGTACTCGAGTGGCAACCTCATATAGGCCATCGTAGCGTTGGATGACCCCAACTAGATACAATAATGGTAACTAGCAACACACAGGCGGCCAGCGGGTGTGACGTACAACAAATACTCCCAATGATATTTTAATGATCTACCTATACCTTATTATATCTAAAATTCATAATTAGTAATTTAATTAACCATCATATTAATTTGGCGTTGTACACAATAATTTCACTTTATTAGTTTGTAATCTGACTTCTAGTTAATTGTAAAAAAAGCGGGTGAGGACGCGCCATTGTGGCGGTATTTTTCGTGCAATAATTCCTTGTACAACGTTACGCTGTCCGAATAAAAAGTCATTCCACAAGACCCACAAGTGTTACCAATAACGACCTATGCAAGACTGCGGGAAGTCGATGGGTGTACGTGGTTCAGGGTCGTACTCTGTGGCAGTCTGTGAGCGAAAGAACTAGTGATGGGCTGAAATAACGAATTGGGTAAGATAATTTAGACTTCTGAAACTTGACCATGACTTCAGGTCTGCATATTCCTTTACTCACGAAACACGAAACTCATTCCAGGCCAGCTGAAGTCGATTTATATTGTAGCTGGAAACAAGTTAACAGGTTACCACCGTTAAGAGTTGCTACAAAAGGTTTACTCACAGAATAAATGTAAAGAGACATTCAATTTATTTCACCGCATTTACTCCAGAGAACACGTGTCTAATTACGGCGTGATTTATTATTTTAGAAGAATTTTTATTTATTTATTATGACTTACCAACTTAGTGGACTTAATACTTTGTGTTTTGCAGAAAGTAAGTGAAACCTGGGAAAAGTTAAGAGAAAAGTGAAATGTAGCACTTAAAAGTTAAGACATAAACATACAAACAAATAATAAGTCTTTACACGTTATATAAATACATTTAATGTAGAACTTTATGAAGATATATTAGATAGGAATAAAAAAGTTACAACGTACATATATATATCCCAATGCTGGGCATAGTCTTTCTCTCTATGGAGGTATCGAGCTCTGCTACGCGGCTCCACTGTGGATTTCTGGGCTTCACATGTCTACGAAATACTTTTCTTTTGGGTGATTTTGCATAAAATTTATATCTTTGACATTTCACGTCTTCTCTCATTTCGGTATAATATCATTTTAAATTGAAATTTAACATTTAATTGGGGATTGAACTCAGTTTGCTCGTATTTTCCGATTTTAGAAGTGAGGTCTTAGACACGGTTCTTTTAGATCGTCCTATTAAGATATAGTATAGTAAAGTGGAAGTATTACAAAAGATAGTTCTGCTTTCTTTAATTGTAGAGTAGCCGAAATCCATTTTAGATATCTTGATTCTTACTGTTAATTTCAAATTACAACAGTAACTGAAGTTCAAACTTTTGTTCCGCCACCAATGTAACGCTTATTTGTTTTAACAGAATTTCATCTTTATCATGCCGTTGTAAGTCTTTATCATGAAAGTCACGATTTTAGCCAAACTTTGAAACGATGAAAACATAGTGAGGAAACTTATATGTATTAGAAATAAATAAAACATATTTCGGAGACAGGTAAACTCCACAAATCCACGTCAACTTTTTCTTAATTCTTTTTTGGAGGAGGGCGTAATTAATAATAAACTTAGTGCCAAAACAAAAGCAAACACAAACAAATACTCGGTGAGTTAATGAATGATGTAGAGACTCTGATAAAAGCTTCATTGTTAATTTGGACTTATTTAGGCCGTCATTACTGGAAAACCTCAAGGAATTCAAATCATGATCAAAAGCAAAAGCTCTGTGTGTGTTACAAAAAATGCTTATTATATAAATTTAATCTTTTATTTAGTGGTGTCACGCCGAAGCACGAGGCTTACTCAAGCATAAATAAACGGCTTGACGGAGGAAACGCCCCGCTCTAATGCAATAAACATCAATACATTGTTGTTGTACTATATATCATATGTTTGTTTATTTATTTGAAAAGACGCCAACATTATATATATAGCATATTACAGAGGTTGAATCTTTATATTGTTATATTCTGATATATACACAGTTGTGTACAGCACTTGCTAATTAGGTACGTATTTTAAAGTTACAGAATTTTAAAAACAAAATCTAAAAAAAAAAGTGATTGGACGATCAGTAAATAAAATAAGAACATTAAAATTAAAAATATTTATAAACAGTTTTAGGTAATATTAACAATAAAAATAAAAAGTAATAGTTTACTAAAATTAAAAAAACAAATCAAGGAATCCAAAAGCTTTGAAAGATTCATTATGGATTCATTTATGGTAAAACGATTCTTTCAATTTTATATTCATTACATGTACGAGTATTATTTCATTAATATTTAAATATATTTATTATATTGGCATAGCAAGACTTGAAAAGAAGGTCATGGATCAAGAGAATCTTATTAATGGAGTAATTACATCTCATCTTAGGCCTCCGGGGTCACATCGCATGTCCATTATGATTCCTTATCGATGATGAAAGTTTCATGAGCTGCAGGAATCGTTTTCTATTAGGTAAACGATTTGTTCGTTTGTCATACAATCAAAAAGTACAATAAAAAAGTTTTAGATTCTCATGAAATATTAAGACAGTATTAAGTTAAAGAACGTAGTCAAAGTTCAGACTTAAGGAACAAATAATATACATATATAACTATACACAATGCGATACATTACAAGGAATTTTACTATTTGCAAATCGCGCACAGTTGAAGGCCTTATTCTAGTTAAGTATTTATTTTATGTCCCATTCGTAAAATGCAGTATGATCATTACAAAAGTATAAGTTTTTACGTCATTTGTTGGATTCTATGTGGACGATGGTACTTAAGTACGATGCACTATTTAATTTTTTAAAACACTAGTTTATTTGGACTTAGACATTCAATTGATATGTCAGAATCCGGAAAGCGTCAATTTGTCAAGGAAAAATGCAGGCTGAGGTTGATTCTCGACCATTAATGGATCGAGTCTACAGGGAATGCCTACGTTAATACAGCACATTAGACAGGTACGAGGTGTTCCATCTCAGTCCTCGATTACGAATATGCATGTGCATCTATAAAAATTAAATAAAATAATATTTAGATTAAAAAACCAACTAATCAACTACTACTCTTTGTCAAAATATTAGTCTGACAAATATACTAGGATTTAAACTTTGAGCTCTGGGTTCAAGATTGGACTCCTTGAAATTTTGTAACTTATTATTTTTTTGAAAAAGGGCAATTATTCGAGTCTCTTGTCGTCTCTTCTCGTTACATTCCGAAGCAGTGGTCGTATAAGATAATATCTGATGATTCAAAAGTGTTTTGTATAAACCTACTTGAATAATTCTTTTGATTTGATTTTGATTTGATTAAAGGTGAACTCTTTACTCATTAGGCTGCAATTTCACGATTATAACCGGCAAAAGCCGTGGTGTATAAGCGTTCGCTTTGAATCCCACGGTACGCGAACAAATCGAGTTGAATCAAAAAAAATTGCGTTAATCGTCAGGTGCTCAGCGGAGAAGAAAATATAATAGTAAACCCTCCAGGTCTGAGAAAAATATATCGAAGGCAAATTATGCTGTAAATAAATCTAAAGGAATGTATATAAAAGAAAAAATACGTTTGTGATTGAAACGGTATTCATGAAAGCCCTAATTTTACTTCCTTATACTGATTACACAACATTAAAGAAACCGTAAGTTGGAAAAACGTTTGATCACGATCTAAATTAGGTAACGAAAATACTTTTATGGTTTTTTGTTTTATACAATATATTACCTAGTTAAGCAGCCCTAATTTATGGAATCTGCTGTCACTACGGTATTGGACACCTACGCGATGGCACGACGCACTGTATCAGACGACGCGCGTTGGCAGGAGGCATTGGGTTAGCACAACGCGTTTCCTGTGCAGTTTACATCATTGCGATATCATTTTGCGTAATAATTCTGGATTCAAACTTCAAATCGGAGTCACCATATCATGAACATCGGATCACTTTAGTTATAGTAATTATATTGTATTTTAAGTTCAAATAAATTATATTTTAATTTTATAATTGCTTTTTTTCAACCTCTGGCTGCAGCCCACGTAACTATCTATTAAATAAAATATATTCATTATTATTTCTTACTAATATTTTATAAAGAGCATTTAAAATGGGCCAGACTATTGGTATGGATTCAGACATTCATACAGAGTATACAGATTTTAGTAGAGTTTACAGAGTATAGAGATTTTAGTAGAGTTTACAGAGTATAGAGATTTTAGTAGAGTTTACAGAGTATAGAGATTTTAGTAGAGTTTACAGAGTATAGAGATTTACACTCAACGTTTTTTTAGTATTTGTATAAAAATTAAACGTCTAGTTACAACCTATGTATTTACATAACGCACTGTTACATAGGCATAGGCCTCTTCTCTAGAGAGGGCATTGGAGTATATGTTACTCCACGAGATTACTAAGAACTGGCGGAATATACTTATTATTATTATTATATTTTTTTTATTTTCATTTCTTAGTCTAGAGACTTAGGAAACATCATTATGTTTTCTTTCACTTCGCCATGATTATATATACCCATTTAGGGTGAAAACTTAGAGTTTAATTTTATAAATTACGTTCATCAAAATGTCTGTTAATAATATAAAAAGATAACTCGTAACTCATGGGTAAAAATATTAAACTTATAATTAGCATATGAATCATCCTCCACATTACATCATTATTAACTTTAATTTAATTAAAATTTAAGCTTCAATAAAAGCATTTATACATTAAAGTAAGTTTTAACAGTTTGTAACTTCAAGTTTTAAAACTTCCAACAAACATAAAATCAATACACAATCAAACTTTCTATATATTCGAATGGTCGAAAGGAACCGTCTTCAGCTGCAAGACAAAGTTTAAATGGAGCAATAAACCATAACTGTAGCACAATTTGCTCCAGATTGTCTTAATACAAGCAACATTAAAGTTTGGTTTAAGATGCTGCATCTAGAATTGTTTCTAAAACAATGATGAACGAATGTAAGTTATAAGGAGTAAAGTTACATATAACTAGACTGGCCATAAATACTGTTACATAAAAACTTGTTGTTTTATCAACTTTTTAATTATTTTGAATTTGGAATACGTATATTATTTTAAAAACTTGTTTCGATTTTGCACCATTTCACATAGTTTTTCGTGTTCATTATCAAATTACAATATGGAATGGGATGTTAAAGAAAAAAGTATACATAAATACAAAGTGAGTATGGAGCCGTCGGTCATATTCCAGATACTTCAAAAGCTTGGTATCAGCCATATGTTCGTATATCGTACTATCAAGAGATACAACAACACTTCCTCTGTCGAAGACTAGAAAAGTTCGAGGCAGCCGCGTGCTGTTAGTACTATAAAGGCTGTTAATGTTGTTAAAGCCAGAATTCGTCAAAACTTCATTAGGAAGCAAAAAATCTTATCGCGAGAAATGAAGATTCCCGCTAGGAGTCTGTCGCATATTATAAAACATGACCTGAAGCTCGGTGCTTATCCTCAATATACGGGACATGCCCTAAATCAATATTTACAATTAAAGAGAGTGGATCGATCAAAACGCATTCTGTCGCGATAAAAAGGCGCAGAAATATCCTCTTTACCGATGAAAAAATTATCACGATTGAAGAAGACTTCAATAAACAAAATGATAAACGTACGTACCGTGTACGCTCACAGTTCTAAAGAAGCTGCTCAAGTGGTCGGAAAGGTACAACGTGGTCATCATCCTCTGTCAGTGATGGTTTGGTGGGGCATGTCTAATCAAAGTCACAAAACTACATTTTTATGAAAAAGGACTAAAAACTTCAGCCAAAGTGTATCAAGATACAGTCTTGGATCATGTTGTGAAACCTCTCAGCAATACACTGTTTCAAAATATACCGTGGGCTTTCCAGCAGGACTCTGCACCTGGTCACAAGGCACGAACTACCCAAGCCTGGCTCGAAACCAACGTTCCGGATTTTATAAGAGCTGAAGACTGGCCATCATCTAACCCAGACCTCAATGCTTTAGTCTTCAAATTATGATCAGTTTTAGAGGACATGGCCTGCTCTAAATGACACGGCGACATTGAGTCTCTTAAAAAACCTTTGAAGCAAGCAGTGGCGAAATTTCCTTTGGAAACAGTGCGTAAATCCATAGATTCGTGGCCAAACAGATTAAAGGCCTGTATAAAAGCCAAAGGTGGCCATTTCGAATAGAATATTTTTTTTTATTTTTTGCTGACTGACTAATAAATATGTAGGTATAAATTTTAATAATATTACATTAGTTCGTTAAAAAAAATGCATTTTCATTTGTAACAGAACCTATGGCCGGACTAGGTATTACTATATATATCGAGATTGCTGCAAAATTTTCTTTTCATTATTATTATTGCTCAGTCAGAATTATCAAGTTCGATTTACTAATAATAATGTTAACAGCCTCATGTCATTCGTCATAGTTGGCTCTGGCGGTGCGGATCCTAGGTTGAATTCGAGGTATATTTATGTATGTATGTCTCACGTCCTTCAAACTTAGTGTTTTTCAATTACATAGGACTAGGGAAGTGGACGACGTGTGAGAGACTTTGCTTGAGCGTTTTTGGACATGCTTACGGCACTATAATATTTCCTGTACAGTTGATGTTATCTGGTAAAAACTAGAAGATATCGCCGGGGCTAAATTCAATCACCATAATCACGTTAATAAACAGTACTTGACTCATGTACTTACTAGTAGACATGAAAATAATAGACGCTCTTCGGCGTTTGGTATGTTGGGTTGAGAATTTGAGATATTTTCATAAATTCTAGTTAATTAAGTGAAATTGATTAAGATAGATACCAAAATATTTAGTATATAACAAGTTTGTCGTAGGCGTATTATTAATTGTGACGTTTTTTTTGCGAATTTGCCGCGTGGTGCAGAATTAAAAGTACCTGGCTGCAGTGTAGCGAGTACTGGGTCCGATCCCCAGCCGAGGAACAATATTTGTGAATCACAGCCTGTTGGTTTTTGGTTTGCATGTCGTATGTACATGTCCCGTGTCCCTGACACTGAATCTAAACCTTCCTTCGATTTTATTTCATCAGAATAGGGAAAGTGATTACGAGTGCCTACTGTGCCTGCGCTAAAGAAAAACATCGTGAGGATACCTGTATATCCGAGAAATAAATATAAAAAAAAAATTGTAATACACGTGAAATCCGTCAAACTGCAGGAGAACCGCGGGGTGGATTGTGCTCGTTACAGTGGAAGTCTATAATAAAACATTGATTCAGGATGTGTTAGCACGCCTGAGAAATTAAATAAAATGCATTATATATCTGTATATATACATATATTCATTAGATTCTGTGTGACTGAATCCATACGATTCTAGTATATACCTTATATTTTTGATTTCTAATATGACACTAACAATCATAGTGCGGATATCAATAAAACAAGACAAGTGGATTAAATGGGTCTTTATAATCTTGACGCCACGTAGTTGAATTGAGTTTGTGTCCAACTTGTGGGGTTGCGGTATAAAGGGCGGGATTACCGGAATTACGAGGGCATGCGTCATCGAACTTTACCTCCACGAACTGAACGTTAATAGATGATGTCCTTTTAGTTTATTTCGTGGACAACGGTTGGTGTTTTATAATAACCATGGATATTATATTATATGCAGAAAGTATTTGTTACGATAAAAAAAAAACTAGTATGTAAACAAATTGCGTCACAAGAGAAATAACATGGCATATGAAACTTAACTCAAGTATAGTAAACAATTGAGCCATGCTGCAGATAATTACTGGCTGCGGCAAGAATGGGTCAACTCGGTCGTGGAAGGACCAAGTCCCCACAGAATACCAGCGTGAAATAGCTCCATAATATTGTTGTGTTTATGTGAGTGAAGGTATCTGGACCCAAAAAGAGGTGGTAGCCCCACACAACACACAGACCCAATAACCAACACTTTGACTGGAAATAAAACCCAGGTATGTGATTCAGAAGAAGGTATGTACGGCGCTCAATGTACACATTCGTGAAGACGCATTTACATAAACAATGGCTGGCCTGGCTAAAAATCCTACCTTCAATTTTGAACACAGGAATAACTTTCATCCAGCTTTCCACGGGAATGCATAAATTTCTACGCTAATAAAGTCTAATAAAGTACTTGCAGTTCGCGTAGACTGGCAGATAACGGCAGAGTACAATGTTTAATGTGAGCCCTGTCTTAGAGCCTTTAGGTCGTTCAACATTAAGGTTTTAATAACATGTAAAAGCCATTGTAGGTCAGTTTTTTAGCAAGAAATAAAGTCAAGAAACTAGTCAAGAAATAGTACTTGAAATAAATACTACTACTTAACGTTATTTGTATGTAATAATATATAGATCTCCTCACGATTTTTACTATACCACTGTGCACGTGGTAAGAATTTTAAATAGCGACAGTGACAATTTCCCCGGAACTGACGAAAAAAATATTTCGAATGCACATAAAGGAGGCCAATCTGATATGTATATATAGGAGGCATTTTATTTTATTTCTCAGATGTGCCAACGCATCTAGAATCAACATGTTGTCATCCCTAACATTGTTTTTATGTCCCTTGTTACATTTGGCCACGTTTCCACTTCAACCATCTTCACAAATATTAAGATAAAAGAAACTTACCTATACCGATATCTTTTAAGAAAAAACACTAAATAAGAAATTGAACTATTATATAATATAAACAACAAAGTTTAACGGAATTTATTGCTTTTATTTCTGACTGCCTATTTCTTTCTGGTGTTATTCATAACATAATGAAACGCCAATAGCCTGTGGTTTAGGGTACGGTCTGTGAAACTAAAGGTCGTAGATTCGAATCCGCTATTTCGATATTGTTCTGAACTATCTCCTAACACATTTTTTTTTTTTTTTTCGGGCTGATGGCCGCTGTTAGCCCCAGGGCTTTTACAGTTTCACCGGGTTGAGAGGTGACCGAGCGCTTATGGCTCTCAGTCGAGACCTCTATATATGGGTAACCAGCGCAAGGGCTCCCGAGAGGAGCCTCGGCTTGGACCGTTACCCTGTTTCGCGAGCGTCTGACTCGAGGGTGCCCAAGAGGGCCGAACCTCGGCTCGGTCAGTTGCTTCTGACAGAGGATTATCTTAATTAATATCACTATTATTATTAACTACCTGTACCACCACTTCAGAATGCGTTGGCGCTGGAGAAGAAGTGGCGCAAGAAACTCCAGCAACGCTTCTATCTGTATGGACTGGAGAGAACCGGCCAGTGACATGGCGGTATCGCGAATAACTTTGTTTGCGACGCCCTCGCCGTCGGCGGGGGCGATATGAGTGCAATGTTTGTGTGTTGTGTTTTATGAAGGGCTTGGGCCTGGTGGTTGCGTCGTCAGGGTCGTCGAGGGCGTGCCTCGGTCTCCTACGGACGCGGGTATGTCTGTGATTCGCGATGGGATTGTAAGTGGCGGCACTTACAATCAAAGGGTTTCGGTGTGTCAGAGTCGAAATATCGGCGAGAAGCCTGCTTCAGGTACTGAGCTATGGTCGGCAGCTCAAGATCTATGTGTAGATTTTCGTTACGCAAGAACCACGGCGCACCGGTGGCCTTGCGCATGAAACGATTTTGTATTACCTGAAGTCGGTGAATGTGACGCGGGGAGGCATGCGCAAAGACGGGGCTTGCGTATGTCATTATGGGTCGGATGCACGCTTTGTAAAGTGTAATTTTATTACGCAGGGACATTTTGCTATTTTTATTAAGTAACGGGTGCAAACGACCTAGGACGAACGCTGCTCGATTCCGTACGCGGTTGACATGCGGACCGAAGGTGAGTCTTTCATCTAATGTGACGCCTAAGTATTTGACTGTCTTTTCCCAGAGTTGGACGATCAAATAACTCTATAGTTTGGAGATGCGGCGTTTTGTTGCGCCGAGAGAAGTAAATGGCTGCACTTTTGGTGGGGTTAACCTCGATCCTCCATTTCCGAAACCATTTCCCTAAGGTGTTGGCTGCAGATTGGAGGCGTTTACAAATAGCGTCTGGTTTAAATCCAGACACGTAGAGGCCGGTGTCATCGGCGAAAGGGCTAGCTCTACACCGCGAGTGCGCGGTATGTCGTTGGTGTAGAGTGTGTATAAAGTAGGACCTAGGACAGAGCCTTGTGGTACTCCGGCACAAATGGGGTGAACCTCGGAGCGCGTTCCCTCGACGCGGTAACGAAAGGTTCGATTTCGGAGAAAATCTCGTATGATAAGTACGAGTCGATCTGGCACACCGAGCTCATATAGTTTGTATATGAGCCCGTTGTGCCAGACAATCGAAAGCTTTCACCGTCGAGAAAAAGTGCCCCAGTTTGGTAGCCCTGAAGAAATTTACTGAGGATGTGCTCCGTGATGCGGTGCACTTGATGTGTGCATGAGTGTTGGGTGCGAAACCCGAACTGCTCATTGATTGGCAGCCCTCGGGACAGCATGAAGTCCTTGAGGCGGGTGAGGATGAGCCTTTCATATACCTTACCCAAGACTTTGAGTAGGCTTATGGGTCGATAGGCTGATGGATCGGTTGGATGTTTTGAGGGCTTGAGAATCCCTATGACATCGGCTTCCTTCCAGGTGTTCGGGAAGGTGCCTTTGGATATGGCCGCGTTGTAGATTATCACCAGTAGGTGTAAAATGGACATGGGTAGGAGTTTCATCACCTTGTTGGTGATACCGTCGGGAGCCAGGAGCCTTGCGTGGTCGCAGGTTTTTAATTATGGACTCAACTTCGGTGCATGTAACTTGGTGACGGAATCGCGAGGTGGTTCCTTACTCCTCCGGTCGACCTCGCTGTTAACCATTTCAAGGTGAGCGGCGTCGATCGGTAGGGTGCTCGGTGAGCATTGGAGCTCGAGATTGTCAGCTAGACATTCGGCTTTCTCTTCGTCTAAGAAGGCGGGTGGTTTATTAGGACGCGCTAAAGGGAGGCATTGTTTGGGCGGTGCCCCTTTTAGGGATTGGGGAAGTCGCCAGTAGGCGAGATGGGAAGGTTCGATGTTGGAAGGTGATTATCCACCGATCGTTCCTATACTGGGCTATGCGTGATCGGACTTCACGCTGAAGGGTACGTAGCACCAGCCGGTTACTTTCAGTGGGATATAAGTCGTGGGCACGAGTCGCCGCATTCCTGCGCCTCATTAGGTCCTTTATGTCGTTTGGCAGGGTCCATCGGTGGTCTTCCACCGAGGGAACCTGCCTCGAACAATCCACGATTACGGTCTGGATGTGCCTAGTGAGGCATGAACTGCGAGGTTCGTGTCGTTGACTGAAGATATGTTCCTAGGAATAGCATCTAGGTGCGGTGATGTGGCTTCCCTCAGGGCGTTCCTGAGTCGGTGCCAGTCTACAATGGTTTTGGTGGAGGGTGAGGTTGGGGCGGAGGGCCTAACCGAAGAAGAACGGGGCGATGATCGGAAGCGAGCTCATGGATTACCTCTATGCCTTGGAAGGCGAGATTGATGTTCTTACAGATGGCAATATCAAGCACGTCCGGTGCGTGACCCAATATGTATGGAAAATGGGTAGGCGTAGTAGGCGCTACGACGTCGAAGTCGAGTGCGTCGCTTAGCGAGTCTAAAGCCAACCCCGGGGGTTGATTTTAGTTGCATTCCACCGAGTGTGCTTGCTATTGAAATCTCCTGCCAAAATGACTGAGTTTCCAAGGGAAAGGAGCGCCACGAAGTCGCTTCGTAATACTTGTGCGTCACGTCTGCAAGGCAGGTAGACGGACGCGATTGTGATGGGGGCGTGGCCGGTCATGGCTAGCTGACAGACCGAGGCTTCTAGGAAGGTTAGGGTTGGCGTATCGACGGGCACGCAGTGCAAGGACTTTTTATAGTAGATGAGAGTTCCGCCATTAGCGGCGGAAGTTCTATCATTCCTAATGATGTTATAATTCGCGATGTTGGGATTGCGAGTGTGCGGTTTGAGGAATGTCTCTTGCACTAGGAGCACGTCGACTTGGTGATCGCGAACAAAATTGAAGATTTCGTCGCGTTGATTATTAATACCGTTCGCGTTAAAAATGCGACGTTAAGGGAACGCGGTTTTACTCTGCCGTTATAAAGGCCCTCTATGCTTGAAAATTGACGATGGCTGACACTACATGTTGGTAGCGCATTGTGGCAGCAATCCTGATTTCGGGCTTGCCATTGGAGTCCCTTAGGGCTTTTGCAAGGGCTGAGACGTCGGCGCCGTTGAAAACGGCGGCGAAGCGACACACAAGGTCGAGGTCGCTTTCGTTAACCGGCCGTCCGGCTGATGGAGGGGGCTGCTCAACCGGTTGAGCGACGGTCACTACGCCAGTAGGAGGTTTCCATGCGGGACGTAGAGGACGAACAGGAGCGAGAATAGGCGCGGGAGCGGCGATCGGTGTAGCTACCTTAGGTGCGACTTTAAGTGCCGGGCGTTTCGGCTTGGGAGCCTTTGGGCAGCCAAGGTAATTGGCTGTGTGTCCCTCTGAGTTGCACAGGACACACGCGGGGGGCCCGAAAGCAGCCAAAGGGCCTTGTCCTTGGGTCTCGGACAGTCGGTGGTGCCATGGTCACCCAGGCACTTTACGCATCTGGGTTTCCCGAAGCAGTTGCGAGCAGAGTGGCCATATAACTGGCATTTGTGGCACTGGCCCGGAGGGCCATTTTTATGAGGGCGCTCTATTGTGAGCCCAGAAGGTGGCAGCACGTTTTCAGGTTAAATACCTGCTTCCCTGCCTCGGACCTTTCGAGGGCCACAATTACCATGTTGAATGGCTTTTGTTATGCCCACTGTACATCCTATGCACGGATAGGACGGGTAAATTCTGAGCCTGGAGGTCCTCTTTGATGAGGTCTGCGGGGATTTCCCGCGGAAGGTTTTTAATAACCACTCTAAGTTGGCGCTCTTCTGCCAGGGTGTAGGTGTGAAAGAATACACCTTTGTCTTGTAAGTAGCGGGTGACCGCTCTATGGTCATCCGTGGTTTCTAGCTGCAGTTTAATGCCTACAGCGGTGGGGATCGCTTGATATTTGTAGCGATTGGAAAGGGCCGATACGACAATCGGCCATTTATCTTGTGCCTGTATGAAGACAGGCGGCGGGCGTTTCGATGGCTGTGAGACAGCCGAAGTTTGGGGGGAGCCAGTAGTGGCGCGCTGAGGAGCGGCGGGGGCTTGCTGTGGGGCAGCTGTGAGGGGGCCCTGGGGCAGGGCCGACGTAGATGGCTGGGGAGAGGGGGCCTTCATTTCCCGTTTTTTCGCCTTAGGAGGCGGCGTCGGGGCGGGTGAAGCCCGCTTTTTTTTTTCAACCAGCGTGAAATCGCTGGTGTCTTCAGCAGGGATACTCAGTGGACGCTGCGTTATCCAGCTCCATTTCGGAGACTGCGGATGAAGTGCAGGATATGGAGGAGGCCCTTGAGGAGGGTCTATCCGGGAGCGGTCTTTCTTTGATTATGTCCTGGAAGACATCAGGGGTATTTATTTTTAGTATGCTGATGAAGTGCAGCAACGACTCTGAGGAAGAGTCCTCCATTGTGCACTCCGTTCACTTTAATTTTTCCTACTTTATTTGTGGGAAGTGTGGCCACCGGTGGGATGCCGGGGTGAATAGCCTACTTCCCTCCTGCCGGGTATAGGCAGGGAGGATGTATTAACCCCTAGTTATTGTAGCCCTAGTGCGTCCAAGTGCCAGTCTTATTGTGCACTTGTGTGCTTAGAGCTAACTAAAACTACGCGTGGGACTATTATAAGTCCAGCGGGTTGGTCAACCTTGGCTAGGCACTACCCAAGGCCAAGTTTTGCGTCGACTCCTTCCGGTTTCGCGTTTCCCAGAAGGGAACCACGGGCGTACAGGGCTAGCCCTACACTAGCTAAGTTAACACCGCAAGGTATCCACTAGTGTAACCACCCAGGTGGCTTTGCAATAATCTTTCTCGGAAACTAATTTCCGATTACAATAGCACCCGCAATAAAAATTGCTCGGTGTATTGTTCTCGGAACAATGGGTGCGCAGGTGGCTCGCTCGGGGGCAGGTAGCTCGGGACGATCGTGGCGGGGAGCCGGGCGACCGTTCTCGGCGACTGCTGAGCGTCGAATGACTCCTAACACAAGCACTTTAAGCTTAGTTGGAGTTTTTAAACGTGTTAAAATGTTAAAGGGATTTTAGTATTCTTTTTTTGTCGGGAACTTTAGCCAGATTATACAAATTAATACAATTTTATACCAATAAGCTCTAATTTTTATATAAATAAACTGGTCAGCACTGGTTACTTTTGCCGTTACCGTCCTACGAAAGTTTATTGTTTATTGTAAAGGTAATTTTCTACGTCATTATTCTAGACAAAGACAGAGATTACAAAGGATTCATTCTGATAACTACACTCGTCAGCAAAAAAACGACTCACGCCGTACGCTTGCGGTCCATATATTATCGTAAAAATATGTTACTCAGATTTAACTTTTGACTGAAGGTGATAGTTTTAACTTTAAAATGAGATGTCATTCATATTAATAAATTCTTTTTCATTAATAAAGAAATATATTTATACAAAATTCGTCTTAAACTCTGAAAAAGGAATCATTCACTCTTAAGAATATACAGTAAAAGACAAAACAATCATAAAACAATTTAATATTTAGAGTTACCCACCGGGCTTAAAATAAAGCTCCAAACCCGTTCTTCATAGACCGGATAAGATTTTTCACTGTTTCTTAAAAACCGCCATCCCATTCTTCAGCGAGTGCGGCTTCAGAGTCCGATCTCGTAGCTGGTCATTTCTAGCCCAAATTTTACTTTTAAGTGCGTCTCATAAATTCTCAACGGGATTTAAAGTTAATTAGGATTTAAGTCCAAACTACGTGCTGGCCACTCCATGCACTCAATTTCGACCTTCTGCAGGTAACGCTGAACAAAAGCTGCAATATGTGGACGAGCAGTGTTGTGCTAATGCAGGATTAACACAAAGTTTTCACTGATAAAGCATGCGTAAGTAATGACATGATCCCCTAATATCTCTTTAATATATCGGTTCGTTGTCAAACCTCCAAATCTGCTACTAGTTTCGATAAAAGTCAACTCGGTTTTTGCCTCCATTGAAATGCCTGCCGACACCATACATGAACCTCCACCAAATGGCTCATTTTCACTTATACAGCACTGCGTGAATCGCTATTCTCTTCTGTAGACTCGTCGTCGTGTATTGGTGACATGATCGGAGACACACTCTGCACATCTGAAAAGAGAACAGAGCTCCACTCTTCATCCATTTCACGTATACTCTTGCGTAATATAGTCAGGCTGCTTGATGAGCTAGGCTCAACTTAGGGTGAATAGCCGGCCTTCTTGGAGTAAGGTTTATTTAATGATTAGTCCCCTTTAGTCTTTTTATGATTGTCCAGCAGCTAAAAGCCACTTCTCGCGTTTCTCTGTGCTCCTGTTGCACTTGAACACCAGAGAGGTCCCGATTCCGAGCAAATTACTGACAATCAATCGGTCATCCCTAATGTGCACCTTCTTTTGCTGGATCCGCTTCGTCGGTCAAAGTCTCCTAGCGGTTTACCCGCTGACGATTAACTGATAAGGATAGGGCAGGTAAATGACGGCACCTAATTGACAAACAGGTGCAAAATATTTTAAATATTAATTTAATAAATAATATTAATAATAATTCAAAAATAAAATTATAATTTAAGGCTCTTTTATTTTTTAAAGAAATTATACCTCGCACATGTCGCTTGAGTCGATTTATTTGCTCACGAGTGTATTTCTAGCATAAAATGTTTATATTTAGTATACCAAGTGACGTTAAAAATTGTGTTTAGATATTAAAAATATATATTCAGTTTTTTAATGATATAATTTACCCCTTTGGGGACAAAGATTTAGTTCCCCTTCACCAGTAATAAGGGTCTCTGGATCCCTGCACTCAACAGACGAAACTAAGCAGCGATATGCTGCTGATTTTATCTGATACATTTTATGCTACCGTTTGTAAGTTTCATAGCTAAAATAATTATATCTCCTATGAGACTTTTTGGTCATGTTAATTATATACATTTTTACGTGATATGTTATATATAACCGATGGGAATATATAAAGTTATTTGTTATTTTAATACCCCACCCTGACAAACATGTGATCCATTACATCTAAATCTAATCGATAAGGATGCATGATACAAATGCGCCTCCTTTCTTGAGAACCGAGATAGAATGAAAGAGAAAGAAGAGTTTTTCTGGTTTAATTCTTTTCATGTATTCATTCATTCATTCCCTTATTCACGGCAAATATACCAGCCGTTCAACCCACAGTCCAGTAATTTATTTACGTCCCTAGTTAGGACCCTCACAGGGATCGATACGATTTATTTCTAGTGAATTGCGTATCAAGAAATTAACTAATTATGCATATAACATAACAAAATATTTTTCAAAAATGCTTCACTTTTAATTTTGTATCATGGCTCTACCAGTGATAAAGCTCTTTTAGTTCTCTTTTCCAAGAGAAAGTTGAAGTATTATCCTTAGTTTATTCCACCCAATTTAGCTGATGCGTAGGTTAGGACAAACGTGTCTATCATTCAATGTTGATTTATTATTTTCATTCCGCTGATTCATTGGAGGGCTTGTCATTGTCGTTTTTCACACTTCCATACGGAAGACGTCATGTCTTTAATTTTTTAGTTTGTTATAGCGCTCTGCTCTAAGGGTAAATATACCCCATTTACCACAGTTGCCATGCCTCGTAAGCGCATTGGAAACCGACGTTATTAGACGCCTTGTCGCTTCTGTCTGTCATCGGTCTGAGTATTTGCATCTGACAAATCGAGATGGTGTTTGAGGAAAATCCTATGGTCACCTCTTAAAAAATTCACAGGAAGAGATGGGGAGTTGCTTATTCTTCCGCCTACACCATAAGGTCTTGAGCGGCAATCTTGGACTGGTAACGACCTATGCAGGTTTGCGGGACGATGGGAACATATGGTTCAGGATCGTGTTTCTGGTAAACTATGGGAGAGGCTAATTTCCATAGGCTGTGGTGATGATGAATCAATTATATTAATAGTGCAATGAACCTACTTTACGTTTTAACATTCGGTTCGATTTGTCGCTACCAAAATGAATGTAAAAAATCAAACAGTGGTAAGGCTAAGTTGGGTTAGGGCTAGTTTCCACCTGAAACATGAATGAGTGAGGTGTGAATACCAACGTGAAATATCAACATAATGCTGATGTGTTTCGTTTAGTGATGCAATTTCAGGGGTGACAACGCACGTACATACATATATAACCTTTGCCGATGTATATATCATGGGATGCAGTTACCACTGACTATCACGTGGACTGTGCGCTTATTGGTCACCCCAAATACAATAAAAACATGTGAAGAATTAATATGGTGATCCGATACTATCGCAACAAGCGACTAAATTGAGGTTTTCCGAACTATGTGTTACTAAACATTCGATATTTCAATCACGTTCTTGGTGGTGTCAGAACAAGCTATGAATTCAACCGAGAATTTTTCCTTTAATTTACAAGTATAAATGTTATTTCAACTAAGTTATGATATCGCCCATGGACATTAGTCAAAACTGTGTAGCAATTTAGAATAATTACTCACCAGAGTATTTTTTTACAGGCAAAGTATTTGCATTTATGTCGTTATATTATAAAAATATATACAAAAGACATCTCATAGTCTGGATGCTGTTCCATGTAAGGTATTCTAAAATAAATCCAAAAACTTTTTGCTGGCCGCCACCTAGAAATAATAATCGAGGTATTTTTATTTAATTAATTCACGAACACAGAGAATAAAAACTTTAAGTTATACATAAAGATAAAAAATAGTATGCAGGTCTACAGAAATCTGTACCGGCAGACACGATAAACGAGAAATGAAATATATGTACAAGGGTACCTTTTTTAGTTCGCAGAAGTAGCGTCAAAGAGTGAAAATAAAAAACCTTTTCTTAAAAATTGTTTTGTCGTTGTCTGAAAAATACGCCGTAATTGCTTCCTTAACTTCTTTAACGCTGGTAAATTTCTTCCCACGCAGTTCTTTTTTTATTTTTTGGGAACAGATAATAATCTTAATATAATCGGTAATAGTCTTCGGTAATAGGAACACCTTTATTTATTTTTTCTTTGTCGGTATCACTCTTGATAGATTGGTCGTGGTCATCACTCCAGGTGTTGATGGCAAGCTTCACAACACGCCGCCACTCTTCTTTGATGGCCGCCTTCCTCGTGCATTCATGTAGTGATGTTGAGCCATTTACTGGTCAGCTTTTATCTGGTCAGTTCACCTCATAGGCGATCTTCCTCGTGGCTATTTTTCCCTGGACCACAAGTCACTCAATAGCCACCTCCCCACAGTGGCATACGTGGCCAAAAAAGGTGAGGATACGACACTGAACCAAAGATGATAAACGCTGCTTGATATCGAGTTCTCGAAGTATAGACTCTTTGGTACGGAATTCAGTCCACGATGCTCTGAGCATTCTCCTCCAGCACCACATCTCTAGGGCGTCTATCCTCTTCTTCTTTACTTCCCGCATGGTCCACGCTTCTGCGGCGTACAAGAATATGGGAAATACAAGTGCCCGAACTAGCCGGATTTTTGTGGCTCTATATATGTTGCGATTCCTCCATATTTTCCTCAACTTGTCCAATGCAGTCCTAGAAATTACCATACGCCTCTTCAATTCGTCGATACATCCACTTTTGTTCGTTTGTGTGTTGTGTGTTTAATTAAGGCTCCCAGATAAATGTATGATTGCACCTCATCACAATTAGCAATTTATGTAGTTTCTGGAGAATTGTTATTCATGCGGTCGACAATCATCATTTTAATTTCCGGTTTATCTTAAGTCCGAACTCAAGGCTAACGCATTCCATCTTGCCGAGGAGTTCTTCCATGTGCTGGGTACTAGTGGCAAACAAAGTGGTATCACCTGCATATCGCTGGTTGGAGATCTTCAAGCCACCAATCGAGATGCCATCAGTCCAGTCTTCAAGTATAATCCTCATTATGAGTTTTGTGTACACATTGAACAGTACTGGCGAAACCATACATCCCTGACGGACTTCAGTGCTGGGGTGAAAGTGATTGGATTGAACGTCATCTGCGCGTACTGAGGCTGTGCCATCCTCATACAGTATTCGAAGAAGGTGTATCAGGTCTTTGGAACCCCATCACCGTCGACACTTCCCAGAGTTTGGGCCACTTGACAGATTCGAACACCTTAGAGAAATCCACAAAGCCTATGTAGGCGGGCTTGTTCAATTTGAACTTTTATCTATATAATCGATTATTAGGAATCTGAGTCCCAAAACACCGTTGCTATAAGATTTCCGGTTAACTGTGACACCTTAAACTTCTTGAGGGTGGTGTACCTTTTCTACACTATCTTGCTTGGACTCGGGTTCATAATGATGAGCCCAAGTTTAATTAAAAGTTATACAAAGTTTAAATAAAAATTTGAACCAATACACTATCCTTATCTTGATAACAAAGGTCCATACATTGAACCTCAACATTCCACGCGCTGTTGCTGTTGCAGTGGTGTGAGCATTCTGAGCACACATCTTGCGTTGCCCTAGTCATAGCGAGATGATTATGAAGAATGTTGCCATTGAATCGTATCAGGTACTCCAACAAATTTTTGCGTTATTTCTTCTTTTGCATCCATTTCAGTATTATTTTTATGCAATTTCTGGTGTGGTCGCTTCAATTGTACGGGGTCGTCTTCATTGACTACGTTGCATTACTACGTAGAAATTTCCCTTCTACCCCACCATTCCACAAATAAACCATCGTATGTATATATATATATATATATATATATATATATATATATATATATATATATATATATATATATATATATATATATATATATATATATATATATATATATATATATATATATATATATATATATATATATATATATATATATATATATATATATATATATATATATATATATATATATATATATATATATATATATATATATATATATATGGTGTGCAAGGACTGTCAAGGTTGTGCTTTTAAAGCGTACTGTCAGTCCTTTACACTTGCAGCCTGTGGGTTGACTATACGCAGCGGGCATACAGCGATCTGTGTGTACAATACAATAACGCGTTCCGGGTGCTTATGGGGCTGCCGCTGCTGCAGCGCTTCCGCTATGTTCGCGGATGCTGATACTGACGGCTTTGCAGCGATCATGCGCAAACGATGCGCTTCTATCATGCATCGCATGCGTGACAGCCCCAACAGCATCCTGCGCGCGTTGGCGGATCGGTGGGACTCTCCGATGCTGGCCCGATGGATACGACTGCATGCAGTCGTACAGTAAGTTTCCACCATCATCTGTGAGTCCTACCGGACTTGCCATATTATATTTAACTAATATTAATATTACTAACACTATCTTTTCTGTACTAACTAATATGGATGTAATCCTAGGATGAGTCTGAAATAAATGATATTATTATTATTATTATTATTATTATTATAGCCACCTCCCCACAGTGGCATACGTGGCCAAAAAAGGTGAGGATACGACACTGAACCAAAGATGATAAACGCTGCTTGATATCGAGTTCTCGAAGTATAGACTCTTTGGTACGGAATTCAGTCCACGATGCTCCGAGCATTCTCCTCCAGCACCACATCTCTAGAGCGTCTATCCTCTTCTTCTTTACTTCCCGCATGGTCCACGCTTCTGCGGCGTACAAGAATATGGGAAATACAAGTGCCCGAACTAGCCGGATTTTTGTGGCTCTATATATGTTGCGATTCCTCCATATTTTCCTCAACTTGTCCAATGCAGTCCTAAAAATTACCATACGCCTCTTCAATTCGTCGATACATCCACTTTTGTTCGTTTGTGTGTTGTGTGTTTAATTAAGGCTCCCAGATAAATGTATGATTGCACCTCATCACAATTAGCAATTTATGTAGTTTCTGGAGAATTGTTATTCATGCGGTCAACAATCATCATTTTAATTTCCGGTTTATCTTAAGTCCGAACTCAAGGCTAACGCATTCCATCTTGCCGAGGAGTTCTTCCATGTGCTGGGTACTAGTGGCAAACAAAGTGGTATCACCTGCATATCGCTGGTTGGAGATCTTCAAGCCACCAATCGAGATGCCATCAGTCCAGTCTTCAAGTATAATCCTCATTATGAGTTTTGTGTACACATTGAACAGTACTGGCGAAACCATACATCCCTGACGGACTTCAGTGCTGGGGTGAAAGTGATTGGATTGAACGTCATCTGCGCTTACTGAGGCTGTGCCATCCTCATACAGTATTCGAAGAAGGTGTATCAGGTCTTTTGGAACCCCCATCACCGTCAACACTTCCCAGAGTTTGGGCCACTTGACAGATTCGAACACCTTAGAGAAATCCACAAAGCCTATGTAGGCGGGCTTGTTCAATTTGAACTTTTATCTATATAATCGATTATTAGAATTCTGAGTCCCAAAACACCGTTGCTATAAGATTTCCGGTTAACTGTGACACCTTAAACTTCTTGAGGTGGTGTACCTTTTTTCTACACTATCTTGCTTGGACTCGGGTTCATAATGATGAGCCCAAGTTTAATTAAAAAAGTTATACAAAGTTTAAATAAAAATTTGAACCAATACACTATCCTTATCTTGATAACAAAGGTCCATACATTGAACCTCAACATTCCACGCGCTGTTGCTGTTGCAGTGGTGTGAGCATTCTGAGCACACATCTTGCGTTGCCCTAGTCATAGCGAGATGATTATGAAGAATGTTGCCATTGGTCGTATCAGGTACTCCAACAAATTTTTTGCGTTATTTCTTCTTTTGCATCCATTTCAGTATTATTTTTATGCAATTTCTGGTGTGGTCGCTTCAATTGGCCGCCCCGGGGTCGTCTTCATTGACTACGTTGCATTACTACGTAGAAATTTCCCCTTCTACCCCACCATTCCACAAATAAACCATCGTATGTATATATATATATATATATACATTTTATTTACAAGAATAAAAATTTGTTAATTCATATTTACAAGAACAAACAAAGTGGTATACTTATTAATGCCTCAACTTAAGTTTTTTTAATAATTAAGTCTAATGTAGCTGGATAATAATTATTTGATGAGTTGCAAACTCATAAAGTAATAAATGGCAGAAAATTGTTTTTTCTGCGATTATCTGTCCACCTGGACATACTATTTGCAGGAACATTTATTATTCTAATATTAGGAATGGCAAACGAACACAGTTCATCTAATGGTAAATGAACTGGGGCCCATGACATCTGCATCAATCATCAACAAGGTATCGGGAATACATACTTTTCACCCACTACCAGTAACTGCATATCCTGATCCCCTATATTCACTGTACGAATCACAGCAGCGTTACGACGCCATTTCAACCCGGTATTATGTAAGAACCCCAGTTTTCCTTCGCCAATTTGACTCATTGAAGTTACTGCTAGAAACTCCACCTTGAGCCAAAGGCGGGAAAGATATATTAGACAAATGATAAATATTGATACCGGCATTACTCTCCATGGATAATTGAATTTACTTTTCAAAAGCAGTGATAACCTTATTCTTTCTAGTAGTTGGCATTAACTTTGCAAGACGTAATAAACTAACGTTAAAAGGAAATGAAACTACGAAAAATGTCAAAGCAGCCAACATAATACAACATAATTACGTATTTTTTTTTACATATGTCAATGAAAAAAGAATAGAAAGTTATGAACCTTCTAAATGAGTTATGTTCGACAACTATGTTGCATCTTGTTTCTAGCACCAGCATGAATGGATTGGATGGCTCGACCTGAGAAAGACCACAATCTCACAGAATATCAGATTGAAAATTGGTGTGTCACGAGATATTCCATTTCACTGCGCATAGAACCGCATTCTGAATCTTTCTCAACGATAGATATCACGAGCCGCAGTCATTACGTACAATGAGGGGAAGAGTGTGTTCATATTTTACGTCGAAATAAAAAATACATATATATTTTACTTCTAACAGAATTAAAACGTTCTTTTCCCTTTCATCTTAACTAAAATACTACACGAAATAATGCAACTATCTTGCCTGAAGATGAAATTTAAAGCTACAGCAAAAGTTTTATGATGTCCACGCGCCATGAATTATTCAAGTTTGCGGGAATTCGATGATGTCTTAGGAACAACAGGTTTATAGTGGTAGAGCTACACTGCAGTTACTTTGTAGCTGCAGAATGAATGGGTGGCTGCAGTCTCGACCGGGGTAGGACCGGAGTTACTACTCCGAACCTATTTATTAACTTATGCAGTACAGCCGATCTAATCTCAATATTTATGACATTTCTTTTTTTTATGGCATTGAAAGTAGCAAACGAGCACACAGTTCACCTGATGGTAAGTGATTTCTACGGCCCATGACTTCTACATTCATCCTTGAAAAGGAATCATAATGCAGATGCGTTGTCACTCTATAGGACAAAGATGGAATGCCTGGTCACCAGTAATAAAGGTCTCCGGATCCCTTCATTCACCAGACGAAACAGCATCGTCACGCCGGTATTCTGTGAGGATAAGATTCTTCCTTGGTCTCACCATCCTATTCACGTTGCAGCTGGATCCTTACTGAAGTATGAGTCTAGTAGTGTAATAATAAACATCAACCGCAGCACCACCCAAAAGTTTTCCTCGAAGTCCCATTTTGACAAAGCTAATCTACAGTATCCAAGATTAGTATAGAGAAGGCTTTGATCATCTGCCAAGACCGTCTTAGCACGCTTCGTACTTATCAGCTGCTATTTAAAACCACACGTTGCCAACATTCAGATAGTTTTGGATAAATGTTATTGCATTCGCATACAAAACTGTTTAGAACGGCTTTTGTTACTTTCGAATTATAATATTAAATGATGTTACAAAAGATCATGGTTATTTGGCCTTCGTTAGAAATAATAACAACATGATTCAAAATAAGCTTACTTTTCATAAGATACAGCTTTTAGATATTATTTTATAAATGATTGACCAGTATTTGTAGACATATTTTTTGTTGTTTAAGGTAAAGTTTAAAAATATGTATCTGATATCTAAATATATTTTTATAAACCATTCAGATTTTATATTCCATTCATTACCAAAAGATATATAAACCGCTGAAATGGTCGCCTATATAGTCGAAATGAACCAGCATTGCCTAATCTTTTTTTTAATATTTGTAGGTTAAGGTTTTTATCTCGTTTCTAGCACTCTGTTGAGTCTACAAAGAGGGTTAAGTCTATGTCCCAAGTTTTACTCTGACCATGCGCCTGCAGTTGATGTTAGTTCTTAATAATTTGTGTGTGCAGGAAGTCGATGGATGCACGTGGCTCTGGATCGTGCTTTGTGCTTTGTGGGAATGTATGTTCAGCAGTGGACTATTAAAGAGTCGTGGTGATGATAATGAAGCACGAAATAGAATGACCGGTGTTTAAATTATACACTTTATGAGCTACATTTAGGTCTTGTAAAGTTTCTATCTAATATTGATAGTATAACATGCAAGATACCTATATAAATATATATATATGTAAATATATTGTACAATTTACTACAGACTCTTGATATATAACACAAAAGGAGGCTAAGAGGGATTTGTCCCGTAGTATTGGACAATCAATAATACCATGCTGACCTAGGCACTTGACGCATCTAGGTTTGCAACCGCTGGCTGAGTGTCCATAAAGTTTACACTTATGGCACAGGCTGGGTGGGCCATTTTTATGGGGCGGTTCTACAGATCCACGACGTTAAAAAACTGTTTGCCAGCAGCGGAGAGCTCCAGGGTTACAATAACCACATTGAACGGTGTTTTATTTCAGCTGCTGTACATCCTATTAACGAAGTGTACGAAGAGTCCTGTGAAGTTATTTCATGTATGAGGAAGTGGAAATTGAAAAGGCCTTAAAGGCTGGCTTAGAGACTGGACAACGCACCTCGGCATCCTACCGGAGGGCTTAGGGGAGTACTAAGTCCTTAAAAAAAATGGTAAAACAAATGTACTATGTGCATTTAGCCTTGACATGCAAGGTTTTATCACGGCGCTTCTCCAGAGTCGCTTTGCGGCCTACCTCTAAGGTCACTTCAAAGCCTAAGGCCATCGAACGGCCCGTCCCTAACGTCAATTAAATTTCTATTTTCTCATCCAAGAAATCAATATAGCCCCAATTGAAGCCCCATAGAAATATCACTAAAGGGGTTACATAATGATAATTTTGGGGTCAAGTTAATCTTAGGATTTATATACGAGGTAAATGTGAATATCATTTGGCACCTTGCAAAAATACAAAAAATAACATTCACTGCAGTTTTGAATAATTGTAAACACGAACACAGTTCCTACTTTATTTCTAAGATAACATTTTATCACATAACTACCTTATCTCAATTTCGCAACCTCTGTAATCAGATATTAAGGGAAAACTGTCGTATTTAGTTATAACCTTAAAATTTTAGGACAGATAGGTAAGACGAAGCCATGTCGCAAAAGTAGTAATTACCAAGTCTTTATTTCTCATAATATAAACATAATATAAGCTAAGTAATCTTTAGTAAGATTACAGTTGTTCTGTACTAGCTTGCAATCCGTAGAGTAATCAGAACAGTTTTAATAACGCCACAATACGATTATACCTATAAAAAAATATTGCATTAATTTGTGTGAACATATTATATTTTTATTATATTAGGCCTTTACATTTGAAATAAGCGTATTATATGGACAAAGTAAAACACGATTTAACTAACGAAATTGTATATTTAATCAATCGAAGTTTGTATCATTATTTTTTTCGCCATTTTATAGGTAGTTCATAGATTCCATTGCTGAAAAAATTTTGGGAGAGAGAATCAATAAAATTTTTGAAAACGGTTTGGACTGCGTCATCGGATTTGTTTTTATTCCTCGTGAGAAATTGTCCAAATTCTGAAAAAACGTGTTAATCTGGTGGGGCAAGTTCCGGGGAGTACGGTGTGTTTCAAATACATTTCAATCTTAGCTCCTCTAATTAGGTGGCCGATTGTTATGAAGTATGGGGTCTAGCGTCGTCATGAACCAGCAGTGGGCTAGAGCAATTGACCAGTCTCCGTTGTTTAACGATTATCTTTTTCACCATGGCTTGCAATTGTTGACAATAAAGATCTGCCGAAATCATCTGGGCAGATTTTAGGGAGCTGTAGGGTATGGCACCAGCACTGGTCGTCAAGCACTTACAAGTAGCTTTTTTTGAGTCACCTTTCGCTTAAGACAAGATTTGGCCGGTTCTCCTTGTTTCAAGCACTGTGATGAGCATTTCCGATTGTCGTACAGTATCCATTTTCGATCACAAGTAACGATACGATTCCAATTTTTTCAATTTCGTTTACTCTGGTATTCAGCGTTACCTTACCACATCCCCGGTCGAGCTCGATGGTCACAATAGTCGATGCTTAACTATTCCAAGATATTTAATATTTTGTAGGCGATTTACAACTTTTAGGGCTTCTGTTAATAAGTATGCTCTACTTTGTACATGAGTAATAGTATAGTTCTATTTTTAAATTCTGTTTTCATATTTAGCCAAAGAAACTAAAAACCTTTCTACGTAATTAAAAAAGTGCGAATCTGCTTTAATTACATAGAAAGTATATAGGGATCTTTTTTCGTGAAAATTATACGACAATAACTTTTTTCTTACGCTGCTTACTTTTTAAAAATAAACGATGTCTTCGTCAGTAATTAGTTTATAACGCGTTCGCATAGGTACACGACCCGTCACGACTCTGGGACAATAATTATAAATTTTAATGTTAACAGTGATACAAGAATTTAACATACTAGGTTCAATTAACGTTCATGGTTTCATATAAAAGTTTATTACCTTACTACTTTCATATCTTTCTACACATAATCGTTTTCTTCCTTAGCCTCCCTCTTGCATTAATTCAACCGTTTGTACCAAGGCCGGTTAAAAAAGGAGGATGAGGGTATGCTCTGGTTGCTGGAGAAACAACTAACCAGCAGTAAAACTCAGTTAACTGACAACTGGAAGCCCACAACGCGTCAAATAATCTCCCTCACTTTGCGTCTATCCATAATTATCACAATACTGTAACTATATCTACATATATATAAATAAAAATTAAATGCTGTTCGTTAGTAAGCGCATCACTTGAGAACAGCTGCTCCAATTTGGGTGCTTTTATTTTAGATGTTCGAGATAGTCCTAATTAGGTCTTTATGAAAAATTGGAAAAGTTGGCCGGAAAATTGGCAAATACGGTAAAAAATTAAAGTTCTTTATTATTTATTTTTGTATGAGTTCAAGACCTTAACGATTCGAATGGTGGATAATTTTCACAATTAAATTGAATTCTTCAATAACACAAAACGATAACAAACAAAATTGACGCGATAACGTCTCCTGGGTCAGTTAGTTATAAAATATTAAACTAATCAAAAACTAAAAATCGAAACAATGCACTAAGGATTTTCACAGAGAGCCAAGTGGTCCCTGTCATTTTAATGAAATGCCAATAGCAATAATAAATTAAAAATAACACAGGATCGTCTGTTAAAAATACCAGTAAATAATTTACCGTTTGAAGACCTTCATCATCATGTTTTGGAAAGAAATATTAAAGGTTAACAGGCCGGTTACTTAGATTGTATAGAGTTGACTTTTTAAGTTCAAATTTATATAGCTTTCTTTTTGTCAAAAATCATATACTTCGATAATACCCTCTTAGCTCGTGCGGTGCTCGCATTGTGGCTAACATATTTATCTATGTGGCAGTTATTTGTATTGTTTCAGCATATTCGGTACACCTGATATACAAACAGATATCGGAACCTCGTTTCTCTATCTGGTGTACGGGACCTTATAAAATAAGTTTATGTTTAGTAACATAAGATTAAGAACCAACTCGCAGCAACAAAAATCAGGTGTACCATGATAATCGCGTTGTATTATGAGGACGACATAGTTATTTAGACCAAAACGGTCCAATGTGGGGCATGCTGTGCTCCATCACCTAACTTAAGCTTCGTCAGTCAGAGTGTAGAGGCTGGAATAACAGAACTCGTTTCACAGATTGTCCTTTTAATAATAAAGTTTGTTTGCAAACGTCAGAATTTATTTATTTACTCAAGTAAACCAAACATTGTACAAAAAGGCGGACATAATGCCATAATGCTCTACCATCCTACCTTTGGATTGAGCAGAGAATAAATTGTAGAAAAGATACTCTTTTTACTTTTAAATGTAAAAATATAATAGTTTATTAATAAAAAAATGTTAATAATAATAATAACATTTATTTTCATCAAATAATATTTAAAGTTATTCGTCATTATTTTTTTTTACAGATTATACACACATGCATGTGTACATTTTTGTGTGTGTGTGTGTGTGTATATTATATAAAGTGGGGCATCGTGAAAGTTTCTGGAACAAGCCACTTACAATACAAAAAAGTAAAAAGCAATTTTGGAATTCGAAAATGGGAACATGTTACTTTTTAATATGCGGGTTTCTAATTTGTTTTATCCCTCAGAAAATTGTGTCGCTATGACAACTAATTTAATTCGTGAAAATTTTCGGTCAATGGTTATTTACGATTTTCGCTGTGGTTAAAATCATCAAGAGAGTTACCAAAGACACAAGACCAAAGCCCCCGTATCGCAGCTCTTCATAGTCGTGGTTCAGAGAATTTAGACATGGACGTGATCATGACGATGTACTGTTAACGAAGGTCGGCTGGCGACTGCTGTTACAGAATCCAATATTGAAATCGTATCGACAACCGATTAAAATTGACAAAAAAATACTTGTCAGCAAATCCGTACTGTGTTAGGCATTGGAATGAGCCAAGTGCAAAACCATTTTTTATCTGCATCTGTAGATCGATCGATAGCGTATGATTTAACGGAAGACTAGGAACTACAGTGTGTCAAGTGGCGCCCTAAAGTGATAAAAAGTTTAATGAAGGAGAGTCAGGAGACAGAGTGTACTGCTTTGAACTGGAAAGAAAAAACCAATCCGCAGAATTGATTTTCCTTTTGAAAACTTGCCGACGAAAGATAAGAGTAGTCGTATTACCGGCAAGGAAATGGTTGCTTCTTTTTTCGACAAATCACAAAATTAACATTGTCACTTGAAAACCAAAGGTGATAGTGACTGAAGATTGATACGTAAACAATTGCTTACCTCCACGCAGTTATGCCGTTCAATACGATAACTGGTCCGCAAATTCCGTTAAAATAATGAATGCGTATTTGTAAGCTTCAAATGTGAAACTGATGACGCATTCGCCATACAGGACCTTGCACCTTGCGTCTTCTTTTTATATCACACAATGGTATAACAACAAATATATCGAACGAATGCATGTATGTGCATGTATAAACAGTGAGGAATTTTCAAAAAATACGTGCTTACCTCATGATATATATATATATATATATATATATATATATATATATATATATATATATATATATATATATATATATATATTTATATATATATATATATATATATATATATATATATATATATATATTTATATATACTCATATAATTAAAAAGCTTAAGGTCTTCTAACTTGTATTACTTATGAGTCGATGCAAAAAAATATAGATTAATTGATCGTTATGGTTAATGACAGGAAAGAATAATCAAGCGTCTCTTTACCTTTAACTAAAAGGATTAACTGGGCCGTGCCTAATCTATTCTGGCAAATGTTTACGCAGATCGGGGTTTGTTTAGTTTCAGCGATAATATTTAACGATGTAGAAAATCCGTTAACGTAGCTATCGAGGATTTACATTGCGACAATACCACAAAAATAGTAGTAGGTAAAAAAGCAAACGTAAAGTAACAGCCTATATATAATACATATAATACATATTATATATATATATATATATATATATATATATATATATATATATATATATATATATATATATGTAATGAGCAACCAGGGCAAGATTGCCATATTTTACAGTGAAAATGGAGCTCGCAGTTCACCTGACAGTGAGTGATAAATGTGCCCCATGACATCGACATTTTTTTTTCAATAAAGATTCAAGATATAGATGAAGCATATCATTTCATCACAACTGAATGTTGGGATACCTCGTTACCTGTAATTGATTCTTACACTCATCATACGAAACACATTAATTTCGCCTTTATTTTATCGATGGAATCCTTGTATGAAATTTTCTGCATGCACAACTCTTCCGGGTAATAAGTTGTCGCCTTTTTTAAAAGTCCACAACGCACCTGCGTCTCCCCTGGCGGATGTTCGAGGGCGGTGGTCATCAATTACTTGCTTGCATTATTTATAAAAAAAAAATGGAAACTAGTAGCAGCTGGACTACCACGTAAAATAAATGTATTCCACATTTCACACATGTTCAAAATTAGCTACAACGAATGCAAGAGACTGTATGTCCAGACTAATTTCGTTTGTAGCTTGATTAAACATTTGCTACAGCCAGTCTAGTCCAGTCTTTATACGTATAAAAGACAATTAGTTTCTGTTTTAAAATAGTAAAGTATATATATCGAGTTCCTGAAATAAACTTGATAAGTATTTAGTCTATAAAAAAAATAAAATGCAACTTCTCAGAACTCCTTATGGTAAATTTGGTAAAAAATGCATAGAATATGCACACAACATTACTGCGCAATGCCCGTGAATCAAGCCGATTGTAAAGTCAATGGATCAACGGGAGTCAGATCATTCGATTCGAACCGCTCTTCGTTGAATCAATCATGATCAAATGGAAGGCGCTGATACTTGGATGACCAGGTCCAAAGTATTTTATGTGAAACGGAACTAACGACTTGTGAAGTTGCACACGGTGGGCCGATCCCAAATACTGTTCTGCAATTCCCATTCTGTAATTTGAAAATATTTGGTAGTTACCGTTATTGCATTGTATTTATGTATGTATATTATACATATATATATATATATATATATATATATATATATATATATATATATATATATATATAAATATATATGTATTGTTGTTTGTTAGCATATTATACTGGGTAATAGGAAACCGCTTCCGAAAACGAAGACAGACGATAGTACTAATGACACCTTTGATGATGGGACGGAAAAAAAAACATATTTTTAAGTTTTATAAGCATTATTTACGCTCCATCATGTTAGTACAGCTAAATAAAACGATAGTTTCATAATAAATACATTACTTTCCTAAAAAATAACCAGCAATGAAACACAAAATCAAAAACAGCTGATGCTCCGATCAACGACTGCCCGGGCGCGGCGGCGGCCTGGCGCTGATACCGCGGAAATAATCAAAGTGCCGTCAACAGCGGCCGCGGCCCATAGCAAAAGGAGTTTGTTTTGGCGGGATTGATTATTATGTTTAGTATTTTTAGTATTTGAGACAGTTTCCCCGTGCGTTCGTTGATCTGAGCTAAAATATTTTTTTTAGTAATGTATTTTTTATCAAACTATCGTTTCATTTAGCTGCACTAACATGATGGAGCGTAAAATATTGATAATAAAACGTTTTAAAAATATATATATAATATATAATAGATTGTTTTTTAATCAGGATCGAAGTTTTTCCGTCCCATCATCAAAGGTGTCATTAGTACTATCGTCTGTCTTCGTTTTCGGAAGCGGTCTCCTAGTCTCCTTTATAGTAGATTTATATTCTCTATTATGTCTTTTTTAAATTAAAATGTTTATTGCTACAACTATCCCAATATCTTAGTACACCGTAGGTTGACTGGGTAGACGATACTTTTGGCATTAAGTCCACCCTTTAATAACCTCTTATTTCGAATAGGTTAATGCAACAAAGAGTAAATAAATAAATAAAAAATATACTAAATTAGTGAAAACGCCTCACGTGCCTTCGTATAAAGCTTTTTTATTCCTTGAAAAATACAGTTTGCAAACGCTTCAGAAAACCTTAAAATTTAAATATTACGCCCATACTCAAAAAAGATTCAACGTGTAAATTGGGATGGCAATTGTGATACGTTTGGTACCTGTAATTGTTATTTCCCTACACTCGCCATACGAAACGCAGCCGTACCATATTATGCTGCTATTTTACGCTGGTGTTCTGTGGGGTGTGTTCTATCCCCGGTCGAGTCGACCCATACGTGCAGCAGTCGTAAGAAAACTTCAGTATGGTTCTACATAGAAGTACGTACATAATACGTAGAGCCGTACTGAAGTTTATATGCCACAAAAGAGCTTGAAGAAATGCTATAGAATTATTGAAATCTTTATAAGGTTGAAAGTGATTTATAACTATGGAAATTTCAGTTCCACAGCGGCTCAATATAAAGGACCCCTGGGTGCCTTTACTCAAGATTTATGATAAGCACCCCATCAGCGGCTTGTTAAATTATGGATTTTGTAGGCATTGTTTAAGAGGTTACATTTTATTTTGGGCACAGCATTAAAGGTCAACTTTCTTTTTTCTTTAAATAGACACATTAAAGGCTTGACGTGGAAAAATCTTTACCAAGGTCAGAATGCAGATATCCTCCAAGAAATTCAAGCGATAAACTCAGTAGTTGCTCTTTTCAATATTTAATTGTTACACGTAAGGTTAGTGTAATTCAATGAAGATAATGTGTTCTAATTCCTACCATTATTATAAATTGAAGGTGGCAAACCTGCACACTGTATGATTCCTGTACTTCGTGATACCAACATTCATCGTTTATAAAGAATCATAATGCAGATGCGTTGTTACGCTTGAGGAAGCTGGGATCTATGATGGAATGTTCCGTAAGCGGTAATAAGGGTCGCCGGATCAGACTAATCAGACAAAACACAGCAGGAATGATGGTATTTGGTGAAGATGTGGTCCTTCCTCTGTAATGCCCAAATTTGTATGAGTGAATGATTACAGCACTATTCAAATACTCTGCGCAGTTGATGTCTGTGATCAAACGATCGCCCTGCTCGAAATCGACCAGTAGGACTTAATCACCATCATCATAGAATAGTATAATACACCAAGTAACGGTTTTTTTTTAATTAGGATTTCAGACCAATTCAATTTTGGAAAATCTTAGAGACTTTATTATAGACGCGAACACTTCGTCCGTAAGGAATTCACTAACTTTGTTTGTGAAGAAAACTTGCCTGATTTTTTTGTCATATATAAATTTATTCTTATTTGATGAATAAATATTTTGTATAATATACGACATACTATAACATATTTTTCAATGATCAATCATGACGTTTTACCACTTACAAGAATTGAGACGAAATGCAATGTTATCTGTAATTGGATCCGTGGATACTTAAATCACCATATTAAACTACTTTACCGAGCCGAGCGAACCCATTGACAACACAATGAGTCGAATGAAAGCTTACAGATTACCCTTGTCGCTTTTTTTATTATATTGAGGGTAACGAAAGAGGACACAGTTTACCAGACCGTCAATGATTCCAGATGCCCATGAAACCTACATTCATCATCGACAAAGAATACTAACACAGAAGCGTTGTTACGCCTGAGCACTGAGATGCCTCATCATCAGTAACAAGGGTCTCCAGTATACGGATATCCGAATAGTATTTAACTATTCGGATATCCGATATAATGTTTTCGTTGCTGTTAAATTTTCCTTTGCCACACACAAAGAGATGATTAGAGTATTCTGACCATTATTCTCTATCATTATCACCACATAGCTGAAATATCCGACGCACTGAGTACTGTGGGTAAGGGGAAGGGACAAAGGGGCGGCAAATGAAGGGACGTGTCGAGAATAAGTGAGATAAAAACACTTAACTTTATTCTCATTAGCCATCCCCATGCGTGTGAATACGCAACAATGTCCTAAAATTTTGAGCGATATGCAAATTTCACAAGTTCCTGCCTCTTTAGCCAAATTTAGCATAAAATTCCACCGTTGTTTCTTTTTTATATATACATATTTGTATGTGTGAGAAGGACAATCCCCCGCTAGGTGGAGTTACGACCTATGCGAGTTTGCGGGAAAGCGATGGATGCAGGCAGCTCAGGATCGTGCTTCGCGGCAACCTACGAACAGAAGATGGTGGTGTAGTGGTAAGAAAACTTGGTGAAGATACAATGCCACAAGCATTTGCGAAAACTGATGCGCTCACTCGTCATCCCCTTTCCATAGTTATGCAGTGGACATGCAATCTGCACCGAGACCAAGACTTAGACCCTAAAACCAAGACTTTGTGTGACTGTTATTGCTGTTGGTGACGAGGCATTCCGTCTTAGTCCTCACGGGTGACAACACATCTCAATATGATTCGCTATTTGCGGTGAAAGTGGATGTCATGAGGCATGCGCAGGAATCACATACCATCAATTAAACTGTGTGCTTGTTTGTCACCGTTCGTAAAAAGTAACAACTTAGTAGCTATAACTTACCGAAGTTAAGTAATTTTCATCTCTGGTTTATCTCTCATCAAACTAATATTATAACCACCTTAACGATAACGATTTCAATCATCTAGTTTAAAATACAAATTCATGCAAATATATGAAGATAAAAATATTACAGTCAAGGCCGGGCTCTAATTCAATCTAGTTAAATGTATAAAATTCAACTCAGTCGTTTCCCTGTGGATATTAAATCTTTCAAGCGTTTTCTTCACTAGAATCTACATTTTAAATGGAATAACTAACGATTTCATTTTAATAAAAGCAAATTTAAAAAGGATATTCTGTGAGACAATATTTTGGCCGCTATTTGTGACTGTTGGTGGCAACAGATCAATATATTTGTGAAGTGTAATTCACAAATATATTGATTGCCAGCAATAGTCCTTCCAGACTTACTTCAGTGTACTATTATATTCGTGACAACCGTGTGCCGTAGTGCATACCTGAGTGTATCTGTCTACGGCGTAGCGGATCTTCACTTGGATTCCCAGTGTGCGAGGATTCCGAGTATCAATATCTATCAAATGTTGATTGTTTTGGTATAATGTATGTATGTCCTGTGGCTTTCATATTGCATTCTCCGATGTTATTGTACATGCCTTAGAATACGGAAGAGGGGGGAAGAGTGAGTGCTTCAGTTTTTTCGTTTTGTGTAAATGATGTTTGGTAGTGATTGTTCAACTCGAAGGACATCATGTTTGGATAGATAATACCCGAATTAATAAGACATTTTCACGGGATAAATAGTAGTCCATGTTACTTATAAGCTGCTGGTTACTCTAGTGATGATGCATTATAATTCTGTCCGTTTCGTTTATCCTTTTTTAATAATAATTATTCCTAAGGAATGAGATAATATTTTAGGTTTTGCACACCATATCCTAAGCCCATAGGATGATGCTTTTATAATATTATATATGTAAGAAGCTTTTCATATCTGACCCAGCACGGTGCGGTTCGGGGCGTCTAACCACTTCCATCATACGCAGCTGTTAGCTTTAACATTCTGCACTATATTATATTATTTAATAATACAATAACCAATAATACAACAAAAAACTCAACACCGACACGTCTATACCTCCATAACTCTACATTGACTGCGCAGAGCAGGAAAGATGGCCTCTACCACTGTCACTGGGGGCCGGCCCCACAGTCCACCTGTTTGCATCCAAGATTGCCCCAACAACCCTGGGCTGACCCAGTGCCATAGGCCAACTGTGTGGGTTCTGCTTGGCTAAACAGTGGTCACAGCTAAGGCACGGCTGGTAAGTCCTTTAGGAGAACAGTATGTGGTACGTGGATCTCCTATTATTATAGGTACTGTATTCTAACAATGTTCCATTACATTAGGGACTTAAAGTATTATCGACTACAGCGGTATCTTTTTTATGTTACCAGAAGATAAAAAAAATATGTAAGTCACTGTGGCAACAGAAATGGAAGTTGGATTTGGTAACAAAATCCAAACAAATATATAAAATTCTACCAACAGTATTGCAAAAGAAAAACAATTTCATAAATGCGAAAAATCAAAGGAGTATAAAGTGATCGACAAATAATATTTTATGTCAGCTTGTGTTACCTCACACAAAAATAAAGGGAAAGTGGTGAAAAACTTTGTTTATCTCGTTAACTCCTTGCTCAGCTTAACTCCAAACTTTGTTCATGTTGCCTTCAGCCACTGCTGTCAATATAATAAATCTTGCTCAAACATATATTACGTATTTGCATATGTTTATATATATATATATATATATATCTATGTATGTAAATATAAATATAGTAGAGCCCTTTGCAGATTATGTCTAGATGCAATATGAATGGGCTGATTTGTTCTAGGAGGGACCCACGCTTTCACAGAATACCAGCGCAAAATAGCAATATAATGCTGCTGTTTTTCGTATGGTGAGTGCGGATCCGGAGACCAAATTACAGGTAACGAAGCATTTTATCTCCATACTCAGGAGTGACATGGCATTTGCATTAGGATTCCTAATCGAGGATGAATTTGGATTACATGAGACGCAGGAATCACTTACCGTCAAGTGAACTTGGTGCTCGTTTGTCACCCTAAATGCAATATATTTAGTTATTGAAGGGAAATACAGGTTACGAAGCAATTCACATTAACCTTCAGGGGAAACAACACATGTGAATTGTTCTCATATTTCAAAATACTTGATATCGCAAACAAAAGTAAAAGGTTGTTACTCACACTGTTGAAACAAAGGAGAAATTAATCGTTGCTGATAAAGTTAAACTTAGAGTGTTGCGAAGAGAAGAAACGTAGTTTCGATCTAAGTCAATGTAATAAATTGCTTACCGAAGACAATGTTTTGTTTGTATGATTATAATATAAAAATGCTAAGGAGTGATGATTAAAGCTTTTTTAAGGCAATTAGATTTATAAACTTTAGACAAGGTAGTGAAATGTTACTGAGGCATAGTCACACATTTATAAATTTATAAACTTTAGACAAGGTAGTGAAATGTTACTGAGGCATAGTCACACAATTATAAATTTATAAACTTCAGACAAGGTAGTGAAATGTTACTGAGGCATAGTCACACAATTATAAATTTATAAACTTCAGACAAGGTAGTGAAATGTTACTGAGGCATAGTCACACAATTATAAATTTATAAACTTTAGACAAGGTAGTGAAATGTTACTGAGGCATAGTCACACAATTATAAATTTATAAACTTTAGACAAGGTAGTGAAATGTTACTGAGGCATAGTCACACAATTATAAATTTATAAACTTTAGACAAGGTAGTGAAATGTTACTGAGGCATAGTCACACAATTATAAATTTAAAATGTGAAAATGCTAGTGACGATTAAAGTTTTGTTATGCCAATTAGAATTATAAAGTTTAGATAAGGTGGTGATATAATTTGATGTCCACCAATCCGCAGACGAACAGATTGGTGGAATATACTCTTTTACCATATATGAAGAGGAGGCCTGTGCCCAACAGCAGGACGTTGTTTTAAATTTAACTTAAAATAAGTAATTAATGGAGTTCAAAGGTTAAGGGCTTATGTTTCAATTTGACTTATGTTTCAACACCATTTGACTGTCATGAACCATCTCTCTCCTAGCATTTAGGCTACGTCAGATGTTGGAATTCTAATAGCACTGCATTCTTAATCGTCAGCTAAATAGCATAAAATTATTTTCTAAAATAAAAGTGTGAACTCTAGGATGACGGTATCCATGACATCTGTAACCTCAGTCAGTTGCGTTACTGCTAGTTATTGAGAAGGGTTGACGTCCGGTGACGCCAGAAATAACCACAAATCTCGTTTGTCATGTTATCTATATACCGGACATGACACATGGCCCGGACCCCAGTTGGTAATGATAGCCGTAAATAGATTATTCCCTTATTTAAATGTACGGGAGAAAATTTAAAAGGCTGTATTTTTAAGAGGGGGAGGATATTACCGCTATCATCCCTGAACATATATATATATATATACACGCCTATATCATATATATATATATATATATATATATATATGATATAGGCGTGTCATAAGTTCTGTCATAAATATTTGACTATTATAATATACTTTTTAAGTAAAATGTATATTAAAGTTTTATTTCAGTTATTCAAAAGCCCTCTCTGATTTTGCATATATTTGTAATTTACAGGGTTTAAGCCCGGGTTGGAGGAGGGTCATTTGTCGTGATCAATGAAATCGATTCCATGGGCAAACAACTAGATTTGCGTGGTTGCTGCCCGATGAGGTCGTGCTGAGTCTTGTTGGAATAGCCAGGGTCGATTTTCATTCATTGTTTGAAATACCCGGACTTAGAAACGTTGGATTGAAAAATATATATTATATAGAGCAGAGATATATTTACCAGAGAAAGCCTGTACTAAATCTTATTAAAATTAAGAGTATAAAATTTGCATAAATATCAAAAGTCGTACAATTTATTTTATGATGTATTTTTGACAGAACTTATGACCCGTCTAGGTGGTGTGTTTTTTTTTCCTTTCGACCCCCATTTCTGGGATTCTCGCATGTATATTTCCCTCACATGGTTAGTCAGGGACTGTTTTGTTCTTTTCATCATTATTGATTTATTTCATAATAATTTTTATGTACATTACTATATACAGAAGTATATATACACAATGTAGTGCAAATAATTTCTACAATACAGTTATTAAATGACGTCTTTCCTTGGAAACCCTTAGGAGATTCGTAGGCATTCGAAAGGACTGATAACTTTGTTTCTTTTATTAATGATCAACTTTCATGGTTTCAATTTGTTTTAACGTGGTCTTGTTTAGCCAGTTTGTTGAACATGTTCTAGACAGTTTCAATAAATAATATATGACATATTTAGTATATTTTTTGCTGTTCATTTGCAAAAATTGCAACAAAAACGTTTTAAATTCACGGTGCGCGAGCAAAACGGTACCAATAAATTTGTCAATCGCAACTTTAAATACTGAAAACGTGGGGACGTTATCTGCATGTCTAAGAAATAAAAGAAATAAAAATTCGAAGTCATGTATAATTCGCCAAGCTGCAGTGGAGTTTTGTGGCGCACTGTGCTCCATCTTCACTATAGAGGATGCTCAGCTCTAGGATTTATAAATATTAGCCCTTACTGTTACTTTACTCTTATTCTTAAATTTCATTCTTATCAATCATGTTGGTCAATCATACTTTATGATAATTTTGCAAAATTTGTTATTGTTAGTCATATAAAACAAACATTTATTTTCACAACCAAAAATAAAATTCATGTAGAAATTCATTCACTTAAATGAGTATTAAAAAAAATTCAACACAATATATGATTTTTATTTTTGGTTTTGAATAGAAATGGTGATTTTTTTAAAGGTGTCAACGAGTGGCTGTGCGAACGCGCCATTTGAAATAATTTTATCAGCAATTCGAATGTGGATGACGAGAGTTTACGCAAATGCCGCGACTTTAATTTGAGCCAGAGAAATCAAGGTAGGGACAGAAGAATAATAATAAAGAAAAAAGGGACATACAGTACATCTAAATGCTTATACATTTATATATACATATCATTATATATTATCTTAGGAATTTATAATACTAAGTAAAATAATAAATATTTATATACATTTACATAAACTATAAAACAAAAAAAATATACATATTATAAATACAAACATATCTAAAAGTAAATATATATATAAATATATACATAATTATTATCGATGTAGTGAATCTGCTGACACTACTTCAAACAAATGCTTTCGAATTTTTCGTTTAAACTCTAAGCGACTTTATATAATATATAGTACAATACAATTATTAAATATCAAATATGACAAAGTCCTCATAAAAAATTACAATATTATTCGTTAATTAACAATAATACATAATAATAATTGCCAAAAGATAACGTGTTATTATTTTTTTTAAAAACTCAATTTTTCATACTATTACTAATTCAATATATTTAGTTTATAGTAAAACGATACTGCAATCCAGAGGATTATTTGGATACTACAATTCAAATTAATGAAGCACAAAATTGTGTATTATCAAATATTATTTAACAGCATATATACATCATCAAAATAACATTAATTTCCATTTTGATTTCTACTATGACGATATATTCTAGTTATAAGACTATATCGACCTGCATTCGCATTATACCTAGTCCGGCCATAAGTCCTGTTACAAATGAAAATGCATTTTTTTTATGAAGTAATGTAATATTATTAAAATTTATACCTACATATTAATTAGTCAGTCAGCAAAAAATTAAAACATATTCTATACGAAATGGCCACCTTTGGCTTTTATACGGGCCTTTAATCTGTTTGGCCACGAATCTGTGGATTTACGCACTGTTTCTAAGGGAAATTTCTCCACTGCTTGCTCCAAAGATTTTTTAAGAGACTCACCGTGTCGTTTAGAGCAGGCCATGTCCTCTAAAACTGATCATAATTTGAAGTCGGAAGGGTTGAGGTCTGGGCTAGATGAGGGCCAGACTTAGCTTTAGAATGATATATTTTTATTAAAATTTCAGAACTTTATTAAATAATGTGATCTGAACGGAAGTGGAAAATACGCTTTGTACAGTACCTGAGTTTCTCGCCGCAATCGTCTATAAAACCTGCCGTTATCGGTTAATTCTCGTCACAAATCGATTAAGGATCACCCTTGGGAGAGAATGAAGGTACATTCTCCCCCGCGAATGGTTTTATAGAAGGGGTGGTAATAGTATCAATGAAATAGGTGTGCTGTTAGGTTTTTTTTATTTCACTTTATATATATATATATATATATATATACTAAACTCTTTATATGTTTTATTAAAACTAATATATAAAGCTTACTATTACTACCCTTCTTATAGATATTGGAGTTTTCAGCTTTTACATATCAAAATAAAAAAATGTTTAAAAAACCAGCAACCTGCGACTCCTCTGGTATCACAGATGTCCATGTGCAGCAGTCATGACGTAAGTGTTGCGTGTTGGTGAGCTGCTTGCTCGTTTACCAAGAATTCAATAAAAAAAAGAAACCAGGGCCGATTGGTGAGAGGTCATACTCCTAGATTAGTGTTGGATCATATGATTTACAATAAGCTTCCGGCCGTTATGAAAACAAAGAAACAATAAATTCGTTTAAGCGTAATCTACGGTCATGGCTACTTGCAATGGAACTCTTACAGCGTTTAGAAGTACCTCGAAGAACAATTTTTTTTAATAATTAATCTTTCTATATGTAAAAACTTAATTTTCTATTGTATTTTATTTTATTTTATTTATATTCTTAAAGAAAACTTAAACAAGGGCTTATATCAGCCGTAATTCAGAGGGTAACATGCGTTCACATTGTAGATAAATGTGTCAATATTAGAATATTGTACATCAAACTACATTTGTAAGTTAGGTCCTAAAACAATAAACGACCAAGCAAGCTTGAGTAGTAAAAATAGAACGTGTGAGTAAGTAGTCATTTTTGCAAGGCATTACAAACATTTGCGGGATTACTCCAAGATATATACTACATAAAAAAATAAATAGTTTTAAGATTATTTTTGCCACTTGTAATCTTAACGATATAAATGACGTGCAGGAATTAAAGGTTTAAAAAAAATGTATTCGTAACTAGCCCTCGCGGTACAGGATTGCCTAGTGCGAAGGCTGCAGTTAACTCCAAATGTGAAAAGGCGTTGGATTTATTTATTTTTTCTTATAAATATGTTTTTCTTGTAAATACACATTACATTAGTTGAGTGTCTGTTATTTGATTTCGTTTGTTGTCTACAAATTGCCTCTCTTACACCCAACACTACAAGTAAATAAATATCTTTACACATTTTTTTTTAAGAATGCAAACAGTTCTATAATTATTAACGTTCCCGTTAACCACTCTAACTACGCTTAAATGCTTGTACTAGAAGATGGTTCATGGCAGAACCAATCCTAAACCATTAGGCTATCGCATCATTTATATTTATATTTAAAAACATTTATTAACTATTTGAAGTGACCATCGAGCACGTAGTTCACTTAGTGGTAGTGATAACTGCCATCGATGACATCTTCATCCATCCTCAAAAAAGGTTCTAGATGGACATGCATTGTCACCCCTGAGCTCGGACGGAATGTCTCGTTACCGTCCACGGATCCCTACTCTCACCATACGAAACACCGCGGCGTTGTATGCGTATGTTATGTATATATTTCATGCTGAGATTCTGTCAGGGCGTGGTCCTTCCCCGGTCGAGCTGACCCATTCATGGTGTAGCGAGGAACTAGCTGCATCGTGGTTGTACGTCTGTTAAATAGTCACATTCCAAGTAGTTATTCTTTGGTCTAGGTAATTGAAAGACTTGAAAATTGTAAATTAAAGATAATGAATTTAATAACATGTTTTGGAAGAGAGTAATTTATATAACCCAATAACATTCAAGTCCCCTCCAATTGTTAAAGAGAACAACAGATTTCACAGAAATAAAACGCAATATAAATTTGAAATTATAACTTAATCAACAGTTGTGATCACAGATAGTTCCTCCGGAGACTTTAGCTATAATAATAATTTTTTTGCCATTATACAAGGTATCAATTATGATGATGGTATATATTTCAAATTATGCAATAGTTTCTCTTATATATCACATAGGATGCAAATAATACATCCAATCAATGAAATATATATAATAGAATTATTAAGCATCAAATATGTTAAACTATTTTATAGTAATATTATTAATTTATCAAATACACAATGATAATTGTCAAAAAGATTAATATATAGCTAGGCTATAAAATTGAAAACTGTTATTTTTGTGTCTGCACGCTAATCTCCACTATGACAATGACAAATTTGATGTGAATTTTATTATGTATTGAGATTAGCTTTGACCTTACTCTCTAAATGACCGTGGCACTGAAAGCAGTTAACAAATAAAATAGATTTGTCAATTTTAATGTGAATCTCTCACACGCTCGTCGCACACAAGTTGGTAGAAAAGCGTTGCTTGGTTGCGCATATGAAATCACACAACAGCTAGTATTCCAATAAGCCGCAATTGTACTGTTGAAATATAAAATTTGGAACCATGTCGTTGTAAATAATACAAAGCAAACAATACCAATTTGTTTGATATTAGAATTTGATCCTGCGTGAGCCTTTACAAAACGTAATCTGATCTGAGTCTGACCTATACCTCTTATGATCGGAATGGATTCGGGTTTTAGTTGGATCATATAATATTTACCAATTTATTGAATTCCTGTCCTTAATAATGATGTCCTCCTGGTGGAATATTACCAAATATCCCATCTACGAGAGATATATTACACTGCCGTCAGCATTTACACAAATTCAATCGTTGGTCACTTTCCTATTGCGATGTTATGCATATCCAATAAGATCGGAAGAAGGTTAACATGCAGTGTCAAAGCCACACGACACATATATATAACACGTAGACCCATTTCCTAATCAGACAAATTCAAGTCATTATTACGGTGTGGTCCTCGTTATGTTTGAGGTACAACGAAAAAATTATTAGAGAATACAAAAATGAGTCTCTTGACACTCGACTAAAATTTTAAAGATTTTATATATATATACAAATTTGATAGGTATATTCGCCAATTATCAACCAATATATAACCATATACGAAAACATAAAAGATCACCATAGCAAATCTATACATAAAAGATAAAGAAATATTGAAAGAATTGCATCAACTTACCTTTGCAGAAAAATACTATTGAAAGAACTATCTTTACACATATTTTTGAAAGTTCAATACTAAAGATTTAACATAGCCTTATTCTTATCAGAAACGAAAAGTACAGAACGGTCATGACCTATTATTTTCCGGCTCGTAGGAATTTTTCAAAGTGGTTCATTCTGGCTTAAGCCCAAGGCAAATACGGTAACCAACATTTATGTCGATAAGAACATATAAATTTGAACTGTGACTTCTTGATAGAATATCGCAACACATTTCTAGAGATAAAAGGGAAATAACAAGAAACTCTTATAAAAAATATTTCTTATTCTAATAAATTTTTTTTATTGAAAGTATGTAGTAATTTACAGTAAATATGATAATCGATATGAGAGACGAGAATATGAACATTGCGCTTCTGTGATAAATGGGGCATCTGATCGCGTTAAGACTGTTCATTGGTGAGCCCAGCGTTAACCAAAAGTATAAGGGAACAATAGAAGGAAGTAGTGGGAGTTGACTACCATAAGATATTTAGCATATAGCTCGTATAGCTCACCTGTTCGTAAGTGATTTTTAGCGTCCCATGAGACCCACATTTATCCTCTATAAAGAGTTATAACCCAAACGAAGCGCTTTGTTTCGTCTTTCATTATTCGTACAGCAAAGAGGAATAGTTTGCCTGCGTCTGTCTTTCCCTCCGATTACAATGTGGGTGTTTTCAAGAGTAGAGTCAATAGGCATTTACTGAACTAGTGCGCCTTACCATCCAGGACTGCATTTCCACTTAACATCAGGTGGGATCATGGTTAAGTACTTGCTCAGAAAGTTTACAAAAATAGAAAAGATGCATTATCACCACTAAAATGGAATTCTTTGTCAAGGTACACCGGGTCCGTACATACACCAGTCGAATTACATAATGTTGTTATTTTATGATGTTATTCTTTGAGGAAGTGGTTCTCTCCATGTAGAGCTGACGCCATGCAGCAGGTAAAAACAACTGCGTAGCTCTGCTACTGTTACGACACACAGTCTACGTGATGGTAAGTGATGACTGTAGCCCATAATTTATCAAATGAAACAGCAAAATTATGCTGCTATATCAAGCTGGCATGTTCATGATTTGCTGTAATCACTAAGCTAACAAAGGAATAGAAGCGAATACCATAGAAGCACCATGATTGTAATTCCTTTACTATTTCATTGTTCGTCGAAACCGTACCCAAGAAACCCAACCCAATTGATATAAATACAGCGAAGAGAAATACTTCATAAGTCGTAAATCGGTTAAGGGATTACGTTCTATGACGTACAATACAAACAGATATGATATTTAAATCGTTAAACCTGTAATTGGCTCTGGCATAGGCGGTTTCGGAAAATTGTGTTCGTAAAATAATTTAAAATGCAACGTTAAATTTATAATCAAACTTTGTATTTACTAAAAGACTAAGAAATTATTTATTATTCAATGAGGAGAATGCTTCATAAGTTGAAATCGCTTAAGGGCTTACGTTGTGTGAGGCATAGTAGAAACAGATATGATATTAATATCGCTGAACATGTAATTTTATTAAATGTAAATTTATTAATTTTATCACATTCCTGCGATATATATGAAATCTGATTCCTTAATATATTTTATTCTCTTATATATTAATTTTATTATTTATTAAAAAACACGTGGCGGGACTGTCACAATCCGCAACCTCAGTGTAACTATTTCAGGAAAGTAAATCTGTTCGGTATGATATAAGGATTGGTCACTTAAAATTGACATTAATATCCCATCTTTTGAAAATTCAGGGCATAGATGTTCAAAGTGTAGCATTCAATGAATTTTTATGGCATTGGTTTTCAATTTGTTACGTACCACGTGTGATGACAAGATGGCTACGAAGCTGGCACAGTGTGGAATGGGACTGTGAAATGGAATCGATAAATTTTCGTAGCACTCTACAAGAATGTATGTTATCTCGTAGAATCATTTATCTTTACTATCGTAGTGTAATTTTATTTGAATGATTAAAATAAAAAAGACACCATACTTAAGGCATATTTAAAAACGACATCTAGTTACTGCATATAATATAAAAGATGATATACATAAGTTTCAGAACAAAATAATATCTAAATAACACTGGAATAAAATCGCTTTGGTATAGTTGAGGGTTTAGAATGATATCGGTGAAAGGTTATTGACATTAAACTTAATTTTATCTATATTACTTTTATTGATAAATCCAAGATTGATTGATGACAAATGCATGAAGTCTCCAACTCCTAAACTAGGAATGAAACAAGTATCTCAGTGTACCTAACCTACCTAATTAGGGTCCACTTCCACTTTTTTTTTTCAACCACAACAGTTTTACAATAAATCTTCATGGTAACTTTTTAATCTAACTTAAAACGATTCAGAAAAGTATTTAAAAATATGTGTATTTCTGTGTGCGTGTGTGTGAGTTTGTGTGTGTATATGTATATCTTAGTGTTAGTTTGCGTATGAACGTGGGAAGTGTGTACTATGTTTTTTATCTATAATGCTTATTTATGTAAAAATTGTATGCAATAACTGCTCCATTTGTATGTCATCTTAGTTTTAATATTGACCTTCCAATTGTAGTAATTTAAAAGTAAATAAATTATACTAATTTTGTTTAATAAGAAATCAATAATAATAATATATAAATAATATATTTATAATTCTGTGGACACTTGCACAGCAACATGCTTTAGGATAAATGTTGGTATTTATGGGCTCCAGAGATCACCATTTGGTTCCTTCTTGCGCAGGTACTGTTCCAATAACTTCTAGTTCCGAGTATTAAGCTATTGATTCTTTAATTTTATTAACAGCTTAGATTAATACATAAAACATATTAAAATACTTAACATTAATACTTTAAAAATCTTGTAACATACATAAGTTACTTGAACTTCTTTCAAGATTTATTACAATCATATCTTAACAATAAGTTGGAGTTTTGATTAAACATATTAGTATAACTATAGCACTGCCGAATAATAGTGTAGCGCCACACTGCAGTTTGTTTTGTTTTGTTTCCAGCTACATGAATGGGTCGGAGCGACCGGGGAACGACCACCCCGCCCCCTCAGAATTCCAGCGTTTAGCAACAATATGCTGTTATGTTGCGTTTGTTGAGAGGGATCATATTATATTGCTGGTGACGAAATCATGCACCATGCTTCTGTCTTTCCATCCGATTACAATGTGGGTATTTTCAAGAGAAGAGTGAATACGCGTTTACTGAGCTAGTGCGCCTTACCATCCAGGACTGCATTTCCACTTAATATCAGGTGGGATTGTGGTTAAGCACTTGCTTAGAAAGATTTTTTTTAAAAAAAGAGCAAATACTTGTGCTAGGAGATGCTTCATGACAAAAGTCTAATGGTGGATTCGAACTTACGACTTTAAGTTCCGCTGACCGTACACAAAAAACATAAGACTACTGACGCTTATCTAGTACGAAAGTGGGAGTCATGGGTCGCAGGATCAGTAGCCATCAGGTGCACTGTGTGCTTTATTATCACCCTCTATACAATAAAAAAATAAACAACATTAAAACATATTTAAGAAGCAAGCGTTTTAATTTGAATGAAACGAAGATAAACCCATGCCTTCCACATATGTTTGTTTTATGTGCCGGTTTTATGAAAAGCTCTTTGACTTTATTTGTTGGCGAACAACAAAGAAAAAGTCGAACACAAACATGGGACGGTTTTGTTCTCACGGTACGCAAACAAACGCCAACGTGGAGGCAAATGTGTTTTTCCTCTTGATTACCTAAAATTCTTCTTTTAAAATCTATAACAATAACTATGACTATAATACACCGGTATACAGATAGTATAGGCGTAACAAGTTTAAGGAAATTTAAATATGACTATTTAATGTCAAGTTAAATTTTTATTAGTATATTTTATTTTATTAATCTATTCTAACTTGTTATTATGTTCTTATTTTTATTAAAAATTTAAATAAAACAATAATGCTTAGAAACGTAGATTTTGTGATTCTAGTTTTCTATACACCTGTAAAAGGCTAAATTAGTATACAGTAAATATAAACTGCGTGATAGAATACCCAACATAGCGCAAAAGATTAGCAAGCTAAAGTGGCAATAGGCACGCCAAGTGTACGACGACCCCCCACTAGCTGGAGCACCGATGCAAGTTTGCGGGAAGTCGATTTATGCATGTGGCTGAGGATCGCTCTTCAGCAGCGGACTATGGATAGGCTGTGATGATGATGATGATAATCTTAAAAAGTATAATGATGATGGCATATTATTCTCAATAAATTAAATAAAATAAAATTTGCGTAACCCTTAATTATATGTGTAGCGCCGATAGCCTAAAAGTCTAGAGACTATTTAACTACAGCTGTGCCATCTACTAGCATAAACATCTTAGCTTAATTGGATAACGAGAATGTTCGGATTGTTAATAAAATTGCTACTCTATTAAAATTATGATTGAAAGATATTTATTATTATAGAACAAGGTTACTCCAGCGATCATTTTGAAATTAAGCAATAAACGTAACTTAAAGTGAGTGTGTTACGTGCTCGTTACCGATGTTGATTACGACGTTATGCATAAATAACTTTAAAGGAACAGCATATTTAACAAGTGAAGGTGCTTCGGAAACATTTATGTAAGAGTTCAGTATTTTAAACTATATCAGCATTGCACCTTTTTTCTTCCGCTCTAAATTTATTCTTTAAGTTAAAAGAAATCTAAGCTCTAGTAAGAATGATTTTCGATACGGTGTGCGGAACCTAATGTTGTTAGTTCGGATCCGCCATTCGATTATTAGTCTAAATCATATCCTTGCACAAGCATAGTTGGAGTAGTAAACGGTCATGTTAATAACAGCTCTGCAAGCATTCTGTAAGAAAAATAAAAAAAAGAACAATATTTATTTTGATTTCACTTTTAATAACTTCAATGAGCTTTGAAAAAAAAATCGGGTAGTAAAAGAAAAATGCGAGTTTTCATTTTCATATAAATGACAAGAAACGATGTTAAGGAACGGACTGTTCGGAAAATAGAAGTTGTCAAGTGCAGTTGACAACGTCTTGTCTATGGATTAGAACGCGTCTTCGTCAAGACCGCTCAATCGCACTATATGGGTTAAATTCGAACTATAGATGTTGTAACGAACATTATACTAATATCAAAGATAATATATAGTCGGTGTGATATAGCATTTTTTATTAATTTTAGTATAGTTTTTTTGTTACAAATAGTGGTGACAAACTAGCACATATAACTAATAAATGACGACTGCGACCCATATGTACTTTGATTAACTACTTGACAAGGAATTTTTATCTCGAATTGTCTTTAGAAGGACTGTGATGGAATGCCTTGTTAAGTTAAGTAATTGGACCTCCGGATGTGGAAGTAGCGGAAGAATTAAGTTATATATAAATAAAACAAGGTATAACCACATTATTATCTAAGACGTTGTAACCCAAAGGAATAAATCTGTTAATTTAAAGAGTTTTGCTGTATATTCTTGTGTAAGATAGTGATATTGTAGTGAACCACTACAATAGTTGAATGACAAATACGTCCCTACGAGTTTCTTCGTAAGTCGTACCCTAAATTTTATTATTATTAGGCTATTGACGCCAAAATCTATATATACATATCTATAGAAGTCCAAGATATTAATTTTAAAAAATATTCAATGCTTTTAGCAGTCTTTGGCCAAAAGAAATAAATTTGCGCAACAAAACACCCGACAATACATCCCGTTCTCACAACGAAAACCATAAAATCCCAGACAAATTTCATTGCTTTGTCTTACTTCTTTATTCGTTCACGGTATTCACTTTTGTGATCGGTTATCGATTTCTATGAAAAGACTAAATGATATAAACAACCTTATTTTACCCAAATAAACATTACGGTTTTCAGCTTGAAATATATTTTTTGTTGGAATTACTGTTTTTAATAGTGTCTAATGCTAATGATTTCATTTGTAATTCTAATACATCTAAATATATATAACTACTTCTCCTGACTGGCTAAACTTGAAGTTTTGGCAGTTGATGACTTCTATGTTGTAAGCATCCACTAAGGGAGGATTTTCGGGAATTTTACCTCTTATTAGGGGTTGAAAGTTTATATGTGAAGGTCTGGGCCAGTCGGCCGGCGAGGTTCGTCAGACCGAAACTATCGTTAACTGACGTGCGCTTGAAGGTAAACTCAGAGCCACGACCACCCAGCAGTTAAACGTTTCTCCTAACGAGATCGACTCACCCGACAAGGCGTTCCGGGCGATCGACTCCTTAACTTCTCACCTTACCTCGGCCGTCGAAGACTCGAAAAGGATGGTCCCCACGTCGACCGGTCAATTCGGGGCCCTTCCCTCGAGTCTCCATCGACTGATAAGGTCAAAAAATCGCGCGGCAAAGCTTCACGATAGATACCCGTCAGACGTTAATCGCGTTAGACTGCGTCACCTCCAAAGGGAGGTCAAAGAGCGCATAAAATCCTATAACGACGACAAATGGGGCAACCTGCTAGCAGACCTCGAGCCTTCGAATTCCGCTTTCTGGCAGGTGGCGCGGGGTCTCAAAGCAGACACCACCTCACGAATGCCCCCTCTAATTTTACAGGATAACGCTTCTCTCGCATTCGATGGCACGGAGAAAGCCGAATATCTCGCGGACAGTCTAGAGAGCCAATGCTCCCCGTCAAACCTCCGCGGACCAAGACCACCTCCGAAAGGTGATCGCTAACGTGGCACTTAGGGCGTCGTTACCGCCAGCGGGCGATCCGATAGAACCCGTGACCACTGACGAGGTCACAAACATCATAAAAAACTTCAAAAAGAGGCCAGCACCCGGTCCCGACGGGATTAACAATAAAATACTCAAAGCGCTTCCCGCTGATATTATCTGCTTCCTAGTGGCAATATTCAACACGCTCCTCTCCAGCTGCTCCTTCCCGGATGCCTGGAAGGAAGCGGACGTCATCGGGATCCCCAAACCGCACAAACCGCGGAACCTTCCCAACAGTTATCACCCAATCAGCCTCCTGAACTCTGTGGGCAAGGTATACGAGAAGATTATTCTTAGGAAACTAAAAGAACACGTCCTAGCTAATACATTACTTCCCGGCGAACAGTTCGGGCTTAGGAATACGCACTCCTGCGTTCAACAGGCCTTCCACTTATCGGAACACATTCTTGCAGGGCTAACCCTGAAAAACCCCATTGGTACTGGTGCACTATTTTTCGATGTCGCAAAGGTATTCGACAAAGTCTGGCACAACGGTTTAATTTATAAACTTCACTCAATTCACATACCAGACAGGCTCGTGCACATCATACGAGCCTTCTTGTCGAATCGCACTTTTCGATATCGAGTCGACGGCACGCGCTCCTCAAGCCAGCCGCTCCTAGTGGGAGTCCCCCAGGGCTCCGTTCGCTCCCCCCTCTTATTCTCACGTTACACAAGTGATATACCGAAAGATCCGCAGGTCAGTCTTGCGCTTTTCGCAGACGATATCGCCCTATACTATTCAAACTTACACAAGGGCCGTATCACCAAGCCGCAGCCAACCGCCTCGCCGAGTGGTTTCGGTTATGGAGAATCAAAATTAACCCGGATAAAAGTGCAGCAGTCTTCTTCTGGAGAGGCTCAGCCGTCCCATTCTGCACGGCACCAGTACCTAGTGGTAGAAAGCTAGGACGTATCACGATTTTCGACCGACCCATTCCGTGGGTAGAAACGGCCAAATACCTAGGGGTCACCTTTGACCGTAAACTTAGCTTCCGCCCGCATATCAAAAATGCGAGAATTAAGGCCGCGTTCGTCATGAGCCTCTGGCTTCACCCGCTCATCTGCGCTAAAAGTAAAATGACCCTAAGACATAAACTCCTTTTATATAAGTCCTGCGTAAGACCAATTATGACCTACGCCAGCGTCGTCTTCGCCCACGTAGCCGAAAACAAACTAAATCAATTACAGACGGTTCAAAATCGCTTCACCAGAATAGCAACCGGAGCAGAACTATATCAACGTAACATCGATCTGCACAGTGACTTACATCTCGTCACCATACCGGAATACCTCAAATCTATCTCGCAGCACTTCTTCGAGAAAGCGCTTTTGCACTCCAACCCGCTAGTGGTAAACGCCGCAACCTACAATCCGGTACCGAACCCGGAAACTAGGAACCGTTGACCCCGTGACGTCCTCGACGTCCCGCACTTCATGGGGGAGCCTAACGCCAGTCCGTTTCAACGGAACCCGGACCCACACACAGCTCAAACACCTCGGCGCGTCGCCCTCGCCTCCGAGCGCGACGCAATCTTCGCGACACCGCGTACACTCGCTGCACCCGCTTGTCAGGGCGGTTCTCACCGCCCACAGCTTCCGATTGATAAGAAAACAGGTGGTGTTCGTCAGAGGCTAGGTTCGCACACCAAAACTTTGGACGGTCATTAGTCATCACCGTCCATTCTCCACTCGGGAGAATCATTCGATAGCTGGGGAACTAGCAACTTGGGTGGCATCATCAGATAGGTATGAGACCAGAGAGTAGAGTGACACGCTCAGTTTATGAGCGCTTTGAGTAAGTAAGAGAACCACAATAGGGAACACGGTTTATAACCAGCTCACGGACCCCTCAGTTCCGTGAGCCCAGTGTCCGATGAAGTTGTAAGAGCCGCATATGCTCACAGCATCAACATCAACAGAATCTAGGTGGGAAGGTCATTTTGAAGGAAGAAGCATATAATTCAATGTCAAAGTTACTTATATAAAGAACAAGGCTATCGATCTCAGTCTTTAGAGGTGACAACGCATCTAAAATCTTCGTTGATAATGGATTTGGATGTCATGATTCAAACGAAATATGTTCAAAAGTAAATAATACAGTATAGAACGGAGATCTAACTCGGCTTGGCTTAATTCAAAATACATCTATATAATAAGTATATATATTTACAAATATTAAGATTATATTTGGTAACATATGTCAATTCTTCTATAATAACAATTCATTAATACTATTGTAATCATTAATCTCACATTTCTTATTGTCCACTAACGTTCAAACATAAAATATAATAGCATTTCTAATGCCATATAAACCACACAGAATCTTCCCAACTATTGAAGTACACAGAGAGTCAGTTTTAAAAACTCGAATTTATTTTCTTGACACATGATTTGTGTAAGTATACTACGATCCACTCGAACCGTAGTCTTAACGTACGCCACTGAGTCCTTTGACTTCACTGTAATAATACATTTATCCCCAGTACAATAAAAGTAAAGTAACACTATATATATATAAATCCCACAGTTGGTTATAGGCCTCCTAGGGTATACCAGCATAGTTCTAAGGTGAATCAACTGCAAATTGGCGGATTTCTTATGTCTTTGTAATATTTATTGTTTATTTCTAAGACATGTAGGTTTTCTCACGATATTATCCTAGCAGGTGATAAATAAACACTTAAAGTTATATTGACATATATATTCAAGAATTAACAATATCATTCGGACATACTGTGAATGTAAAAGTAACACATAAACGCTAAGTCATGGAGATAATTTCTAAACGAAGGACATCAGCCAGTGTCTTAATGTATATTTTTTATAAAAAACTATTATAGTGACCTACTTCGACTACTTTAGTACTCGAAATAGGTCACTATAATAGTTCACTAATAGGTCACTCTAGCGGACGCTGTGATAAAATGCGACTAAAATCCTCTCAATATCAAGAGGGAGGATCGTACAATACACAATAAATTAAAAAAAAATCAAAGCAGAAAAAAAAACAAAGCAGATTTCAGTCAAACGATTCATATGAGGTCAGTAGAAAAAGTAGCATCATTCCATAATCATATGGATATCTTTATATGTGATATACAATAGAATGTTGAAAAAAACTACGAAGAAAAGTAGGACAAGAAGCTCTTTGATTTATTGTTAAATTAAAGACAAACTTTTTTTTTCATGGAAAATAGAATGGTACCAAGTCGGATCCACTTTAGCTTGAATAACATATCAGCTTTTATTTTTCTTGGCGATCGTTCAAGTACATAATTTATGGCATATTAAATGGCATCGTTACCATCATTGATTATGTTATTTATTATATAGAAAACAGAAGAAATCTAGTGAGATTTTATATGTTTAGGGATATATGGTGTTAGCAAATGGTCAGAACTCAGTGAAATATTTGGTAGAACTGTATCTATAGATCTAAATATTACATATAGATTTGGCGTCCCACTGTCAAAAAACTACGCATCTACATTTACAATATAAAGGGCTGAGATAACTCTCGCAGATGAGTTGTCGCAAAGCCTCTGAGGCTTCTTCCGTCGATTCCGCAACTTTCTTTCAATTGGCACTGAAACTGCGCTTGCCAAGCCTTTTCTTTTATCAACTATAGTGACTATGTTAATTATGATAAACTTGAACGAATTCAATTTTTTATGTTAGATTCATATTTAGCTTACGTGTAACGTAAATATGACCACGTCTCAGACTTTTGTTCTAGGTTCAAGTGACTTTCTATCAACCTTCAAAAAATTTCATATTCTTCGCCTTCTATATAGCATACTCTACAACTCCCCTTACCTTTCTTTCCAAGAGTAACGTTTTGAGTTTCTTTATGACCCTCAATCGGGCATATGGGACTCGAGGTTCTCAACTATCACCCCGTAGTACAGCACAAGTGCGGGCAACGGTCGTAGAATAAAACGCAAAGGTTATAAAATGTATATAATCTTCCTTCCCTGTACTCCTGTGAATTTCTTGTTCTGGGACCAACTAGGTGTTGTTCTTTATTCAATAAAACATTTAATTAAATTTAAACATATATTTAAACAATAATTTAAAAGGAAACAATATTCTATAGAAAGAAATTCAGATATTTTTTCAAGAAAATCTGTATTCTAAATCCATTTTTTTATAGTATTGATGGTGACAAGAGAATATATAGCTTGCCAGTTTGGATTTCTGGGGCTTATATTTATCATACTCGATAAGGAATCATAATGTAGATGCGTACCCCTAAGGCCTGGAATGCACCAGTAATAAGGGTATTCCTATTGCAGCTAGAATCTTTGCTCGAGTCTTTGCACGGAATAGTCACGGAGTAAAAATGTAAGGTGGAAATTTTTACTCCGTATATATATATATATATACATACATACATACATAGTTATCTAAATCTCCCAAGTTATTTTACATCTGTACTTTTTTATAGACGTTATTGACTTGCACCCAAAAACTAACAATTGTTTGCGTGCAAATCCGATACTAACTCAATAACCAACTAACCATAACGAATAGTTATGAAATATTGTGTGTGTGTGTAGCTTTCGAAAACACTTTTTCTACAACGCTCACTACTCCACTCCATTTTGCTTCCCTTTCACTGAACATAGATTATATCACGAAAAGTAAACGAAAAAGTTTTATAAAACTTCGTTGAATCAAACGTTAAATAACAGTATTTCGTTCGTAATCATTTCGTAAATGATTGAAGAGGCTTAAAATTTTTACGGCAATAACTCTTAAAACACCTGACCTGGTTCGTAGAAATACAAAGCGGACTGCGACGTGAAAAATATTTTTAGCGCTCCACCGTATATGATGATGATATTTTTCTAAAAAAATTCTAAATAATTATCTGTGATAAAGCCAAAGTTGTTAAGGTTATCTGTATCAGGCGAGTATTAGTTTGCTTCTTTAACGTAACACTAATATAACTATGTCAATTTTTTATTATGTCTTTATAGGTATATGGTGCATCAAAATATTAATGATATTGCGAACCATCGTGGGTGCAAAACGTTATGTCAAGAATGACGTAATTACAAAGAAAGTATTGAGGAATTTGTAGCACTGTTAGAGCGGTACGATCTCCAAACACTCTGACAACGGACCGCATCCCTATCTAAAAGGAACAACGGTTACATGATCATCCTCTTGAATATACGACCGCATCCCACGGGAGGTCCAAATATCCAAGTATCAATAATCCAAGTAGCCAATTATCCTGGGGGAATATAAAGCGCCTTGACTCCACTCTTACTCGAGCCCCCCATCGCAGTTAGCATCGACATGAAGGGAGTACCGTACTCTGCGAATACGTGCAAACTCACAAATCCGCAGCAGCGGTATCAATTCCCGATAAAGTTGCAACCTGCCGAGCTAATGTCCGAGTTCCGGGTCCGGCTGAGCTAATGGAGACATTTAGTGCTATGATTTTGGTATCGTTACAAATAATGCCTCATCATCAATCATGTCATCGTGGACCCAGGACATGTTCAGGTTGTTCTATTAATGCTACTCGTACGAAAGTTTTGGCACATGGTAATTATCTCGATGTCTATATTTGAAATCTACGAATAACTCGTTCCGTAGTATAATGTACTTTATTTCAGTTTAGGTATTGAAGGAAATCTTCAAAAATACCTTATTTCCTGGGAGAAGACAAGGTTATATGGGATTTCTATGCACTAAGACACTCTCAGCGTTGTGAGTGAGCGTCTACCAGTGTCCCTTTACGTCAGTGTAAAGCTTAAGCACATCCCAGGGGTGGCATCGCTACCACCACCCTCGCTGTGCTACGGTAAAAAGGGACCACTCCGTATCTTTGTTCTACCCGGGTTCACTTTAGTGGTGTTGATGGTTTTAATGATGACATATTAGAACCACAATCATTGCATATTGTTGCGAGCTACATGCGATTTCTACATACTCAAGAAAAATTATATTATTTAATGTTAAAAATATGAGATTATAAGTTATAATTTATAGCGATTGCCTATTGCATATTAATGAGCAATAAAAATGTAGTAAAAAAAGCATACGCCTGAGTATTGAGTGAATAGTGTCCTCTGATTCGCATATATGTCCTTCCATAAAAAATCATCACAGTATATTTTATGTTAACCAGTCAGAGACCACCAGAGCACATTAGTAATCTCTACACCAAATACGTTGGATACGTGTACGTTATCCTTATTCGGGACTTGTGCTCCTTGGGAACGGTTAAGGAGGGTTGGTTCTTGTGGAAATATCTCCACAAATGCCCTGCGTTGACCAATCTCCTATCCTACTAATTTTTCCCAAAAAAAATGGATAGATACCAAAAGGTTATTTAGATCTAGTTTCAGCAGTGTGAACTTAAATTAATCGCAGTAAACTGTGCTCATTTTCATTTGTCTCATAAAATTATTCACGGAGACACTTTGGGTTGTCTTTTTTATCTTCAATATGTTTGAACTGAAGGAGAAACCTATTACCAGTTTTATGGTAATTTCATGACCACGGGATGTGATAAAATGAACGTAAAAGGTAATATTGGCAATCGATTTGTTTTCTCCCATAACCGTGAATGTCTTACTCATATTATGTTATTGATCTTTACCTATAATATAAAATATCAAAAAAAGTTAAGAAGTGTTCATCATGATTATTTCAGCCCATCACTTCCGAACATAGACCTCGCTCGCAGACGAACTCGCTTAAGTACGCTTCATTCGTCATTGTTAGCTTTTGAGCCGAAGACTCAAGGCACAGTCAATACTGTCGATAAATTGTTGTAAATAAATAAAATCATTTCTTTACTATTTTCAGTAATTATGGTGACGATTTCTTCATCTGCTTTAAAATAGGAGATGCTAACAAACAACATGAGTGCGCTGAACTGAATTTTAAAAATCCAACAAAGTTTTGTTTAATGTTTCGATTTGTCAAAGACATAAGATCATAAATTTAAATGATATTAAGTAACTTGTTGTACATTTCTTTTTATGACAGAAACACACGAACAGTTCATCTGAAGGTAAATTATTACTGCTGAAATTTACATTGTCTGTCTCAGGATGAACATGCGTTTCCCCCTTGGGACTGAGATGGAATGCCTCGTTATCTCTAATCTGGTCCACGTGTCGTATGAAACACAGTACTGTTATTGACACTATTTAACGCTAATATTCTATAAGGGCGTGGCCATACGAGTCCAACTACTTATGTTCTACTTCGACTAGTACTGCAGCGTTGCTCTAGCACTATTTAAACAAACTTAATTCCATGTAAAATTATTACAGAAAGTATATATCGTAAATAAAAAAATCATATCATAAGAAAAAAATTGATAATTTACGACAATTTTCTTGTGTTCTACATTGGTAAAATAGTGTAAAAGATATAAAAAAAGTCACTTTGGTTTGTTCTGCGGATAATTTTCATTTAATTTAATACTTTAATTTAGTAATGATATTATATAGAAAAGTACATACATCGTTTTTTAAAATATCAGATGATATATCCCTTAGTCTAAAACCGTAATTAGAAAGCGTAAAACTACTGGCGGCGTTTTTATCTCTGAACGTGCCCGTCATTACCCGTCTTTGCTTTTGCCAATGTGATGTCCCAGTTCTAGAGTCAACATTCCAAGAATTGCTTTCACTATTTGAGTATTTTTCACTGCAGCTTTTAAGCAATATGTTGCTGTGTCATTTATTAAAACTTGTTTTAACGAATGGTTATGACAAGTTTAGATGTAAACAAGTTATAGTGATAAAAACAATGCGGGCATGTGTTTTGGGGTAGAAGTTGATGATGAAGATAAAAGGTAAGTAGCAGTAAACAAAAGGAAGGTAACTGACACAGCTGAAGCTGAAGGATCTGTTGGCTGAAGTAGCAATGAGATGACCAGCTCATTGAACCAATTGAGGTTCGATGAATGATTGCTCTTCTTGGTATTGTTCTTCTTGGTAATCTGTGAGGAAGGATTACGTTCAGCAGTTGACTTATGATGGACTTTGATGATGATAATAATTAAATAGTTTATTTATTAAATAAAATAATTGCTTTTTATAATAAACCACTTAATGATATTTATTGCATATTAGTATATCTTATTTTGTACATCCATTCTATAGAGGGCAAACTGTTAAATAGTTTAAAAACTAATCAATAATATATATTACTTATGGATAAATATAAAAGATTGTGTGTTTGGATTTTAGATACCCAATCACGCAAAAACGGCTTAATGGATTTAAATAAAATTTAACACATAAATAGTTTATTATCTAATTTAAAACATAAGGCACTTTTTATTCAGGTAAACGAGATGGTTACTACGGACTGTTATCAATTTATTATACAACTAGCATCTGCCCGCGACTTACTCTGCGTGTACTTCAGAGATAAATAGAATATGTGAGACGACAGGAATGTCTTAATGGCAGAAATTAAAATTTGCATTTATATAGGTTGCCCAAGAGTATCGAATGCCGTATATTTACCGTCGTCTACAAAAGCATATTAACTTAAAATATGTGCATCAAATAAAAATAATATAAACACATTTTTCACATCTCTCTGAACTTATAATATTAAATAAGAGATACTAAATAATATTATAAATACTATTAAAACGATATGAAAATTTCTACAAAATGGTCACTAAATTAAATTTCCTCTGAAACTAATTTGTCTTGACTAAATTCAGCTCGTTGAAACTTACCGGAAGTGCAACTTTGTTATGACAATATAAACAAAGTGAAATGCGTACTGCTCTACTCAGTGCGCCTCCCGCTCGCAAGTCTAATCAGATAAAGCTGTAGAGGTCTCTGAACCAACATCAATACTCACACAAATAAAAAAAGAAAAAAAAAGCGTACTGCTTTTTCGTAGAATATTATTATATAAAATTTGTTTCACGTTACTTATTCTAACCCCAATATTCCATATCTCTAAGAAATAAACTAAATAAAAATATAATAAGAATTAAAAGTAATTAACGTTAATTTCTAACGGGGTATTAATTAGTATCACAATATTATTTTTAAAGTATTTAGGTGCAAATGACATCTCCATTCATCCTCGATTGAATTAGAATATGTTGTCATAATCCTCAACAAAATTATTCACATGTGTTGTCACCCTGGAGACTAAGATGGAATGCCTCGTTACCCCTGAACAAGGGATCCTTATACTCATCACACGAAACACCTATATGCTGCTATTTTAGGCTGGTATTCGCTGAGGTTGCGAATCTTCCTCGGTCAAGGCGGCCCCATGTTATATAGTTACCATTGATTAAATTACATCCCTGATTCATACGTAGTAATTGCCGGATAGTTTTTGGATTTCCAACCCAACAAATATGATATAAAGATACTAATTATATGTAACAATACCAGCATTACAGATTTAGGTGAATAAGTGTCTCACTTCAAATAATTTCTGGAACGCATGGCGTGGATTCGATTCACAAACGACGATGTTCCACATGACTTTCATCATAAGACAACTGTGGTTTAGTAGTCACTTTTAAGGAGTATATGTATAATATGTCAACATATGATACCTTATATATATCATAAAAAGCATATATTATGTGTAACTGTAACATAACTTAGGTGTCTATAAGTGTTAGTGTGTATCTGTTTGTACACGTGTTACTTTATATGCATTGGATTCATTACAAATATGTTTCTCTTTTATACAAAACGTTGTCAGATAATAATGCAAACGAATTTATTTAAGAAAATACATATATATGGATATACCTAGATAGGTAGAATAAAATGATGTTTAATAAAACTATTCAAACGCCCATAGAAAATTTCGGCATGTACGGAGAATATATTATTTTAATAATAACCTCATCCGTTATTTTCATTTATATAAATTGGCATATTATTTAAATTTTAATTAAGGTTTGGGGGTACATATAAATTTATTGCAGCTGTAATCAAAACAGAAGATCATTTTGACGACTCTGTCCCGACCTTGGTCTGTTTTATTTGCGAATTTCATGAGACTATGTTAATGCTTTGAATCGTAAATGTGATTATCAAACACATCAACTGAAATGTATTCTGATAATTTTATATAGTCTTTATATTTACCAATAGAAAAGGACTTGCTATGTAAAAATATTAAATGGGAGAAGGGACAATGAAACACGACAAAACGCATTTAAGATTTATCATATAAATGTGTAATTTTTTTTCAATATCGAACTCTGTAATTCATAGTTAAAGTTGATATTTGTCCCACATACAGGATTATTAGTTTAATCATTTCTTCTATTTTTGGTTTGTGTTTTGAATGCTTTAGAAATTAAAAATAATAAAATAAAAATAAAAATTACACATTTACTTTTTTTATTTATTTATTTGTATTGTAATCATAGTACGTAACCATAGCTTCTATTTGGGACTTAAGTTTTGAACACAAAAATAAAGTTTTTTCTCTTGTGATGTTTCTTAATATATTTTAGAAGTAAATTCTTTAAAAGGAACATAGCATGTACTTGTATGTGCTACTTGTCATGTACAGGCAAGCTGTTTTCTTGTTTTATATTTGTTACGCAATTTAATTGTTTGGAGACAAATTATAAAACAGTTTATTTTATTCAACATTTTATTTATTTTCATTACATTAAATATTATTCTATAGTCGTAATGAAGGAGACAAATACGCCTTAATATTAACAACATAATAATTTTAACTGCGCGATTGAGTATCGACTATAAGCAAACGGTAGAAGATCTTCGAAAATGCCAAGGGTTGCTTAGGCACCATATAACTCGCACTTAATTGCTACAAGCGGACGGAATTTTAAATGCTATAAGTTATATTATACACACATCTCTTTAAAATACAACATGACTTATCTTCATTTTGTAGACTCGTTAAGTATCACTTAACTAAGTGATGTCGGGATGTAGGTTAGTAATTGACATGATTCTAAAGAAGTCTGTCTCGTGACCCACATTTTAAATATAAGCTAAGTTTAGTGATTTTTCTAGTTTCACATTTATGGCACACATAAAAAAATTTTAGCTACAGATTTTGATATTTTATTTGCATTTTTGATTTCCATTTAACATATAATTTAATTAAAAGTGGACCATAACTTAACTATAAAAATTTAAAAATGTATGAGATGTTAAAGCTTTTTATAATATCGCTATTTAAATGAGACAATGAAAGTTGTTCAATACGACTTTAAAGCGTCAGTCATAGCATAGAAAGCATTTTAATAATAATAATAGCCTAATGGTACTGTGCGAAACCTGAGGTTGTTGGTTCGAATCCGCCATTTGACTGTTTTCGTGAACTATCTAGGTCTAGCACAAGAATTTAAAGTTAGGTTAGAGAGATTAACCGGAATGTTAGTAATATTGCCTGCTATGCTCGCTATAAATATCTTATTATAATATCTATAATATATCCGTTGCTTATTGGGTTATCTAATTGTTAAACTTTACATTACCTCTATCCTCATTCACTCTATTGTACATATACCTATATTAACGTTATTAATGTTACCAATTGTGGCATTAAATATCTTATTATAATATCTATAATATATCCGTTGCTTATTGGGTTATCTAATTGTTAAACTTTACATTACCTCTATCCTCATTCACTCTATTGTACATATACCTATAGTAACGTTATTAATGTTACCAATTGTGGCATTAAATATCTTATTATAATATCTATAATATATCCGTTGCTTATTGGGTTATCTAATTGTTAAACTTACATTACCTCTATCCTCATTCACTCTATTGTACATATACCTATATTAACGTTATTAATGTTACCAATTGTGGCATTAAATATCTTATTATAATATCTATAATATATCCGTTGCTTATTGGGTTATCTAATTGTTAAACTTTACATTACCTCTATCCTCATTCACTCTATTGTACATATACCTATAGTAACGTTATTAATGTTACCAATTGTGGCATTAAATATCTTATTATAATATCTATAATATATCCGTTGCTTATTGGGTTATCTAATTGTTAAACTTTACATTACCTCTATCCTCATTCACTCTATTGTACACATAACTATAGTAACGTTATTAATGTTACCAAATGTGGCATTAAATATCTTTCAGCTATGGAAATGTTTACAAACATCAGATATTTTGTCACAGGTTTTGCGCCTGTATAAGTATTTGAGAAATGCTAAATTGAAGACAAAGTGTCATATCGTTCAGCATTAATTTTCCATTAAGAAATGGAACATATCTAGAGGCGCTTTCACTTATAAATAGAATGTACACGTATGAAAATGAATCTCGTATCAAATGAATGACATCAATATTGTTAGACTTCCCTGTAGGCAGTTACTTCTTAGTTATATATATATATATATATATACGTATTACTTTCGTTGTTATTATACTAATCAAGCAATAGTTATGTGTCCAAAGATGAAACCACCCCGCTTAAAGAGAACCCTTAGTTTTGTTTTACGTCTAAAATTTTGGTGATTTGTATTTGAAACACATACTGATACTGATATGTAAATACAAATTTAAATACAAAATTTGTTCACATACACGAAGCAGTTAGTATAATCGCAAATTGACTTTTTGAGCATTTATATTTCAAGTTAGCCACATATATTTGCGTAGTACTACTGGACGAATTTAGGACACTGTAACCATTTTGTGAGTAGGCTGAGCATATGAGACTAACAAAACTAACTATCAGACATCAGGACGTCAAACATAAAAAAATGTTAAAATAAAAAAGAGATAGTTTGCTATAGTGTGTAGAATTCAAGTAAATATAACAAATCATTATTTTAATCAAACTTGAGGCTAAGTCTACAAATGTACTAATATAATATACATAGAATATAAGGTCTATTCTGTTGAATTCGTTGGGTCCAATTTAATTGAGAATCTAAATATATCTCGAATAAAGCCTGCGGGCTTACCCTCAGGTGAACTGTGTGCTCGTTTTTCGGCCCTAATATTATAAAATAAAAAGAACAGTTAACAATGGTAGAGCTAAATTGTAGTTTGTTTATAGCTGCAGAATAAATTTTTCAGCTCCATTGATGATTGAGTCGGGTCGGTCGCAGAATACCAGCGAAAAATTGCAGCATAATATTGCTATATTTCGTTTGGAGGGATCTGGAGAACTTTGTTACTTGTGACGAGGCATTACATCTCAGTCCTCAAGGGTGACAACGCATCTGCATTCTAATTCATTATCAAGTATGAATGAAGATGTCATGGGCCGTAGAAATCACTTACTATCTGGTGAAATGTGGGATCGTTTGAAAAAATTAGAACATACTATATACTGAGCTACTACCAGGAGTTGTTGATGTTTTTGGATCCAGTAGCATCTGCTGGTTCTTTTAACTGTGTAACATGTATCGTAGAGGCGAACGTATTTGTAAAGCAAAACTCATTAATAGCTAATGATATGTATTGTTCAAATATTATTATAATTCAGTCAAAAAAGTATCGAAAGGATGATTTGCTTATGAATCCAATTATTTGTTTTTTTTTGTTGTTTTTAGATTGTCACAACTATTTTCTGTTTTGGTGCGGAGTTTGAATTGCATCTGTTATTTAGATTAAATACAGTGCTGTTTTTAGTTATATCATATCAAGTGGGTATTGCATATTTCATAATGGACAAAATCATCTAACAAAGAGTTTGTCTTAAACTTTGCATCCCCAATGGAATTTTCGTATTTAGAGTCACTGAAAATGTTACAGAAGGCTTACGGTGAATCGACTTTATAAATAACACGTATTTATAAGTAGTACAAAGCGTTCAAAAGTGGTCGTTTGCCTCAGTCTGGTAGGCATGGGCCATCAACGTCTGCAACTGAAGTTAACATCGCAAAAGTGAAGGAAGTAGTGACTTAAATCCTCATTCAAGTTTGAGAGAGATAGCCACCGAACTTTCTGTGTCGCACGAATCGATCCATACCATTTTAAATAATCACTTGAGTATGAAACATGTTACCGCGCGGCTAGTCCCAAAAGACCTGAGTTTTATCCAAAAACTCAATCGCATAAGTCGCTGAGGACATGCTAGAACGAGTCAATTCCGACCCAACATTTATGAAACGCACTTTTACTGGTTACGGCACGTGGGTTTACCAGTTTGACATGCAAACTAGTCAACAAGCTTCGAAGTGGCGCCTTCGAACAGGACCGAAATCGAAAAAACCACGCTAAAGTCCTTCAAAAGTCAAAGCCATGTCGACTGTTAGTCTATCGTGCTTGTATTTTGTTCATTGACTATCGCGGAGTTGTGCACTCGAAATTCTTGTCGGAAGGTCAAGCGGTAAATAAAGAATACTATTTGAGCGTTATGCACCATGTAAGAGAGAAAATTCGACGAATAAGTTTTTTGGAAAGAAAATTCTTGGATTTTGCACCACGATAATACGCCTACGCTCAAGGCCATCATTGTGAACGAATTTTTGACCAAAAACCTTATTCACCAGATATGGCACCAGCCGACTTCTCGCTTTTTTCCAAACTTAAATTTTTGATGCACTCGTTCTAATTCCGTAGAATACATAAAGAAGAATTCACGGCAAGAACTGAACTGATTTCCGGAAAAAACGTTAATTTTTTTTAAAATAAATTTGAATGAATTACTAACAGTTTGTGCATTATTGATCTTTTCCCGGTACTTTCTTGACTACTAGTATATGGTAAAAACATCTAATTGTGCTTAGACAAATTTATCCATGAATATACCGTCGTTTATTTAGGCTAATCAATTTAGAAGTGATTTAAAGGACGATGTTTGTATGGGTTTCAATGTACAATGGTCAATTTTGAAAAAATACACTCTATATATTAAACTCAATTATATTAGTAACTGAAGAGAGACTGAGGTCTGTCTTCAGTTACTAGTATAATTGAGATTCTTACCTTTCACAGCCAAAATATAGGCTGTATCAGATTGATCATAATGGTTATATATATATATATATATATATATATATATATATATATATATATATATATATATATATATATATATATTATCGAAATAGTTCGGATTGCGACCCGTCATATACAGAATAACAAGAGTAGATGAAATTTAAATGATATTATTTAAACTTAGAAAACACCGCAAAAAGTAAAATTTAATTTATACAATGGAAGTTATAGCAAACGAATATATAGTTCAGCTCAAGGTAAGTAACAACTGCAGTCCATTTCATCCAAGTCCTTGCTAAATTTTAGTACTACTGTTGTTACTCCTGAAGACTGAGATGTCTAATGAATAATCGTTAACCTGTAATCAGCACCGGATTCCTATACTCAACATACGAAACCCAGCAGCCTTATACTGTTACACCGTCTTGTTACCTGGTCCTTCTAACTAGCTGCAGTGTAAGTCTTCCCCTGGGGAATATTTTAAATATATGGATAATACCAATAATATACAATATACCAATAATACATTCAAATCAATAATAATAAAGGTGCCGTATTTACGAAAGCTATTTTACAACTAGATGCAACATGAATATGTCGTCTCGACATGGTTTCCACAAAACCAGCATTAAATAGTATCCCACTATTTCATATAGTGAAAGTAAGAAACCAGTGAACTTGGTGACGAAGTATTCTATACCCACAGGGGTGATAATGTTACACTATCATTCTTAGTTATATAGAATCACAACTCTTATTATCAGTCGAACAGTTTGCTCGTTGGCCACAATTATTAACATAAAAGAGTGTCGGCAATTCGTAAGAGAGGATCGCTTACTCCAGCTTAGAAATATTGCGTGAAAATCTCGCCACATATTATTCGCATTGTCTATAAAAATGTATATAATCATGAGGTGTTAAGAAAATAATTAATTTAATCACGAAATAAAGTAATAAATAACAAATATTATTGTCTTTAAACACGAACCACGTCATCCAAATAAATTAGGTAACTCATATCAATATTTTTATTTCTTATCGTAGACACAAGGTTTTGCAGTGCGAGCCATGAGTATAGACCATATAAATGGACTTCAACGAAAACGTGGCTCAGCCACGTTGCAGCTAGATTCTAATACCAACATGAATGGGTCGCCTCGACTAGAGAAGGATTGTGATCCCCCAGTAAGGATGCAGTGACTCGTAACAGATAACAAGGTCTTTATTATACGAAGTAACGAAGGGCGTGGTTCTTCTCCGGGTGAGTTGACTCAATCATGTGGCAGTAAAAAATAACTACTCTACCATCGTTGTTACAAACAATATTTTATTTGAGAAATGAACTTCATTTAAACATAATTAACAGGTGAGCTTATCGTCATCGGGATCGGTACAAAAACAAATTGTCCACCACTACATTAAATATATGAGTTTACTTATAAAAACACTGGAGCTATAAATTAGAAATAATTGTTCGCACTCACGCAATGTTTTTAAGTAACAATGCTTTTAAAAGAGAGGTCTATTTAAAATTCTAACAAATAAAACAAAAAGGTTTTTTTTTTCAGTTGTTAGAATTTTTTGGTTTTTTTTATTACTGATTTTAAAATTATATAACTAAGATATTATTAGTGATAGAATAAGTAACGTAGACTACGCAGTAGAACTAGTGGACGACAACCGCTAGCAAAACTAGCTCAAAAGAAGTGGCAATGGGCTCATCTGAACCGAAGCCGATGGAGAATCAGCCGAGGAAGAATCAGCCGAGGAAGAATCAGCCGAGGAAGAGTCAGTCAATGAAGAATCAGCCGATGAAGAATCAGCCGATGAAGAATCAGCCGATGAAGAATCAGCCGATAAAGAAACAGCCAATGAAGAATCAGCCGAGGAAGAATCAGCCGATGAAGAATCAGCTGATGAAGAATCAGCCGATGAAGAATCAGCCCATAAAGAATCGACCCATGAAGATTCAGCCGAGGAAGAATCAGCCGATGACGAATAAGCCGAGGAAGAAAGAATTCTTGAGAGGGGACCTCGGAATGGCAGGCACAATGGGCTGGCCTCATGTGGAATAAATAAAAAACAAAAACTGAAAATTAATTATTAAGTGTAAAATCATCTTTAGTTTACCAAACAAGTGCATTTCTTTCGTCAAATGAATGAGCAAAATGTATTCTGAAAGTAATTTCTCAAAATGGTTCAAAGAGAGCCGACGTATCCTGTCCGTTGCCCCCGTCTCAGATTAATGGGATCTACTAAGATTACTTTCGCTTTATCTGAGAGACAATTACTCTTAACTTTTATTTATATTTCTCTTGAAAGCGTTTTATTTTTCAATGAACTTCTAATTTTATAGTTTTAATAAAGTATGTATATCAATCGTTTAATTTAATTTAAGTATGTTTTGTTTGCTAAATGAAGCGACGACCTATGCAACTTTGCTGGAAGTCGAGGGATGTAAATGGTTAAGAGTCATGCTTTGTGGCAATCTATGAGGGAGGCCTCTGTTTAGTAGTGGACTTGTATAGGCTATTGATGATGATAATGATTATTTGAGGGGTATTCCTTCACCGGTTGAGCATACCTACTCGATCCATCTAGTCACGAAAACAGTTTGTTTATATATCCGTGATTTTTTTTTAAAATAGTATGTTGTGTAGTTTTGCCATACTTTATTAAATGCAGAGTACATATGCTGGTATAATCTGTGTTATACACTAATAATTGTGCCATGTATTGGCCCTAATGCTAATTCAAATTGTAATTATAATAGTTTGTAATCTAAGGAGATGAGTGATTGTGAATTCTGTACAGTTGATATCATCTGGCAATAACCAGAAGTATAAATACTAAATGAGGTGTGTTATTATTGAATGTTATGCAATTGATTATCAGGAAACAATCTTTCAGTAATTGATGGCTTTTCTGTACTATCTTTATAAGCTGAATAGTTGATGATGGGAACTTTGTAATTACATGTAATAAAGATGTAATCGCAAAATTCTTATCGTTAGTAATTTATAGATTACAAATAAATATTTAGGAATATCTCCGTTATTAATAATCCGCCTACCCGTCCTACTTTAATTAAACAAAACGTAATTATCTTGACTATGATGAATGATTTATTGCCATTGTTATCCTCAAAGATATCTATAGATTGTTCGTTCCTGTGAATCTTAGGTACTTCAGTTTACGAGTAAGATTTAGTTTGACTTTCCTTTATTCATGTAATTTATTGGTTATCATTTATTTATCGAAATAATAACAAACTGAGGTGTTTTTATGAGATATTTTTTTTAAGTTACAATCCAATAAGGAAATCAGAAACCGGATCGATCAATAGATTTCTTGTATTAAACAAATATTTGTCTATCTAACATTTATAAGCTTCGACAGAGGTTATTGATATAATTTTCTCTTGATTGCTTTGGATAGGTATTTTTTGAAAATCTATGTGAACCTATAAAGTTCATATATTTTTGAGGGGTTGCATTATTTGCGATAGAATTTTTGTATTTACAAATTATTTTGAAATCGGTAGTATTAAGTTTAGTTTATATCTACGCTTGGAATAGATTTCTGAAAACCAACGTATTTTTGTATAATCTCATGGATAAACCGTGACGTTCGATAGGAATATGGGACCGGTATTATCACTGCTGAAAGAGGAAGGTGCTGTCTCTTTTTCGTAGATTTTAAATGAATTGATCTATGTTATTTGTAAGATATATACATACAAGATGGGTGGGTGGCCCTCTTATTACGTAATATATTATGCAAAGTACAAGATAGAATTTACTAGACAGAATTCTTGACATAAGTTCTGTCTCCCGCTGATATCGTTGGGTTTTTTATTCTAACCACTTTGCGAAGTCTACAACGTCGGTGGCTTTAGAAAATTGTAGTTAGTTTGGGCTGATTAATCTTGTTTTACCATCTCTTAAGAGGCCATTAAAGGAAACATTAAGAAAATTCAAAGTGTTTAATATGAAGAATTCGATTATAACCGGCCCAAAATATTGTCGATCTATAATAAAGTTTGGTAATAGATGGCAGACTAAAAATTAAAAATGTGATATTTAAGTTCGAAGGTTCGAATCTACAATTCGGCTATTGTAATGGACCATCTCCTAACATAAACATTACCAGCTTAATAGGAGTGGTCAAACGGAATATTAGTAATATTAATAGCACTCATCTTCAGTTTAATTAACTAAATTTGACGAAAGCTTGATGCGGCAAAAAACATATCCATCACTTCGGGTTGATTTATTTTTATACGGGTGCTGAATCACTGTAGGATTTGTTCTTGTCCTCTGTCACGATACTTAAGAAAAGTTTTGCAAAACTTATTTCCTCGTTAATGGTAAGAATCGGCTGGGCGTAAAACTATGAATATGATGCATATGTTATCAAGGAGTTGGAGCCTTGCTGAAGTTTGCATCTAGCCACATAATGAATGGACATCGATGTTGCCTAATTTCCTGATAAAATCATGAGCGCAGGATATATATGATGGCGTAAGCATTTGCGCAGATCGTAGTCCGGTGCAATACGATCATAAGTAAGCCATGCAGTGTCATAGACACCAATAAAGATCTAGATCCGAACTGTAGCATGCGGTACCTTTACAGAATACCAGCGTAAAATAGCATCATTACACTGCTGTGTTTCGGCTGGTGAGTGTAGAGATCCGGTGACCTTTGTTACAGGTAATGAGACTTTCCATCTCTGCCACAGTGTACGACCCTGAGCCACCATGCATCCATTGACTATTGTTAGGTCTATAGATGCTCTCGGATAGGTCGTTACTCTATGTAATGGGGGCATCGGTCACCTTCTGTTCTATAAAAAATATATATTTCTGTTTTTTTTTTGTGAGTACACTATGTTTCTTTTTCCGATATTATTTTCAACATCAGGCCTGCTGGAATAGAATTTTTAATGTAAAATAAGCTGGGCCATTGTACATACTTCATATCTTAGTTTCCTTATATAAATACTTTGTATACTAAAAAGTTAAATAAATAAATGAAATAATATTATATATTGTCTTCATATAATATCATCACAAACATATTCTACAAATAAACCTAGCAATGATATAATTTTTTGGTGGCTTACTTGTCGCAGCTCGGCACCGAGGAAGTGCACTCAAAGCTTTGTTGACTTCTGTAATCAGAAACTGTCTGAACTCTTTTGAGCTAAAAGCTTGTTAGTAGTGTTACCAAAGCATAAGAGCTTTAATCTTTTTAAGCCCGACTTATAAATTATGTAATTTACACAAGGGCTGTCATACCTGGAACTAAGATCCTAAGATCTAAGAACAGAAACTAAGATTACCAGACGAAACAACGAAGAATTATGCGGCTTTTTTCCATTGGTAATATGTGAGGTCCTGATTCGATTAAGGCGACCCATTCATCCCACAGCTAGAAACGATCCAAGAACCCCTCTGTTTTCAGGATCGGCTAAAATCGAACTTTGTGACTTTATCATGTTTTCCTTCTATTTGTTAAATGTTCTGCATATTAAATTATATACAATATTTTTTAAACAAATCAAACACATTTTTAAAAGCAACCACAAACATTATTATAATACTTGGTACATTAATAGTTTGTTTTAATTACTATGTAGTTATCAGATGGAAAATAAGGTTTTATTAAAAATTAATGTCAATGAATTATGATATTAATATATAATATTATAATTTTAACTGATGATTCAACACGGTTTTTGTAATACTTTTATTTACTAACTAATGTTCTGATAGGTATTGGATGGCCTGAATACCTATCACTGAACTCAGTGTCTTGTGGACAATGTCATTGATGTGAGTGAACTTTTTACGCGATACAGTTAAACTTTAATATCATTTCTCCCATTCCGCCTAACCCCCGACGTTCAGGCTCCCCTGTCGATGGATCGAGAATTAATCTGATTGGTCTTTATATATATTATATTGTATTGTATATATGTGTTATATTATATTTTCAATTATTTCATTAGTTTTTCGTTTATTAATAATTTATTTTGGAAATGGATCTCTCCCGTAATAAATACAAAATACGTTCATAAATACAGTTAAAATTTTTAATATAGCCACCTAGCCCCTGCTTGCGGGTCTATTCCATTAAATTTGTAGAGGTCAAAAGACAAACAGCATCACACAAACATCAAAAAAAAATTATAGCCACCAATAAAACATAAAACCTATAAAAATCAAAATAAATCTTCTATTATTAATCGCCTAAGAAGAAGCAAGAAATTAAGATAGCTAAAGGTAAAGTAGATTCGGTGGATTTTTAAACTTTTTGTACTGTAACTTTTAAATCGTATTCAACGTAAATATATATCTTATTCTAACCACCGCATTCACACAACCCATTTGCGAACATTCGAACTATTATGCCCGTAACAAAAACGGTCAAAGGTCGGAGCGGACGCCATTATGTGTTTCCGTACGATTAAATGACTGCGTTGGAAACTTGTGTTGTCATCAGTGTGATAACCTTTCCCTTTGATCCATGACCTGACAAACGAGATTAATTTTCCGAAAATATGTCTTAAGATTTATTTTTATTGCATTGATGATGGCAAATGTGCACACAGTTCACTTGATGAAGTGATATTTTCAGTATATTAGTCACATATATATATATATATATAAAATATATTAAATATTGGAATAGACAGTCTGGCCTATACAGAACAGTTCATTCGAAATCGACAAATATTAATAAAAAAACACTTAGAAAAAAGTGGTTCTATAAATAATAATTATAATGTCAACCGCGGTTCCAACTAAAACAGTAAACATAAAGGAACAATACCTTACTATTTTCAGACAGTACCAAAAAATAATAAAAAAAAGCTTTTTCGAGAATATTTTCCAAAAAATTACGGTTTTTCATCAAAATATTGCCGGAGTGTTAAATATAAAAAAATTGAGAGGTCGCCCTAGGTCAACTTCAAAAGTGAAATACACGTTATTTGCCTGACTGAAACATTTATAAAACATGGTTTCGAATCAAATCTTTATATAAATAATTATCATTTAGCGGAAGTTTCTCTCGTACAAACCAACGTAGAGGAGGGTCTTGCATATTATTACATAAAAGTTTAGATTATACAAAATTAGACTTAAACACCAACGCCTTAAATTACAATTTCGAATATTGTGCTATTAACATAACTACTTTAGATTTAATTATAATATGCATTTATTAAATCATTACCGGCCTCCCAACTCAAACCCTCAAATATTTATAAATAAATTGGACAATGTTTTAAAGTGTTTAAAAAAAGAAGAAAGAGCAATGTAATCATCTGTGGTGACTGGAATATTGATTTGACAATGTGTACCACAACATAGAGAAATCCTTATTATATTAGCCAATTATAATTTTCAAAATCACATAATACGCCCAACACGGAAAAACTAGTGCATTGATCTTATTTGTAGTAACGTCGTGGACACTTAAATTGATTGTTACATTCATTGTTTGGTTCTTTCTGACCATGATACTGGTCAAACCATCTCCTTTAATATAACAGCCAAGCAGCCAAGTAACAGACAAATACCATATGTACTAGAAAAGAAGAGAGATTATAGAAATGAAAATATTGAGAAATTTGTAAACTCTATGTTCATTCTCTTATTTATTGGAATAATATAGAAGCACAAAACAAGGAATTAGCATTTAAAATATTTCACGAAACTATAATTTTATTTTATAATCTATATTTTCGTTTTATAATAATAAAAAAGAGTAAAAAAGCCCCTAAAAAACAAATGGCTAATGAAAGGAATAAAGAGATGTTGTTTAAACAAAAGAATTCTTTACTTGCGCTATCGCTTATCAAAATCAAACGAAGTAATCAAGAAATCAAAGTATAATATATATCATATTCTAAATCATTACAAAAATGTATTAATGGATCGCACAAAATTAACAATATGAAATATATACAAAGATCTCACAATAAATGCAATGCATCTTGGAACATTATTAAAAGTTGTAATAGTGTGAAAACTGATTGTAACCTAAAAAAGATCATAATCAATGATAAGACTATCACTCACTCTCCTAGTATTGCAAATATAGCTAACTCATACTTTATAGAAATGATTAATAACGACAATCGAACTAAAATGAGTACTACCTGTGGCGATGTTATAAACAACAAGTATCGAATAATTATAGAAATACAAACTGACGTGCATAGTTTATATTTAAAAATGGAAAAAAAATTATATGTACTCTGAAATATAGCAAAAACGGTGTCTATAGATGCAGCCCAACTACGGTATACTACATATATAATCATATGGGGAAATTCTGTCGATTCTATTCATGTTTTTCGTGCCCAAAAAAAATGCATCAGAGCTATATGTGGACCCAACTGCCTAGATAGTTATAAACCATTATTTACAAAATATAATATACTTTCATTTCCGTGTCAAATGTATTTTAACAAAAAAAGCGAAATAGCCACTAAAAGTTCTAGACGTCCAAATAAACTCTGCATACCAAAACACACAAAGCTCTGGACAAAGCTCTGTAGTAGTAATGCATATTGTATGGCAGTGTCAATATTTTATAGACTTCCAAAGCACATTATAGATCTAACGGGGAAAAATTTCAAAAACGAATTATATACCTGGCTTATTTCAAAAATGTATAATAATATAAATGATTACATAAATAAAAAATAAAAGTAATATGTTTTATAAAAATGAAATTTTGGTTTTATAGTAGTATGTCTGAAACGAGCTTATGTCTATACAATTGTAATAGTTAATTGTAACATTAGGTACTAGTTATAACTATATCAATTTGCACGCTTTTAAGCAGAATATGTGAAACTCTAACTGTATGAACATCTTATTGTAAACCATATCCTTGCAAATAAAGATTTATTTATTTTTTTATTTAAATATATCGTTCTTCGTTAAATTTAAAAACATTTTCATATTCATCATCACAGCCTCTCGATTGCCTCAAAGCATGATCCTGAGCCACCTACTTCCATCAACTTACAGGGACAAGGAATCTCTACTACGGGACTCCGGTCAATGAGTACGGGACTACGGGACTCCGATTAGTTGGAAACTTCAAGCCGAATAGGTCGGCCCGAGCACCAAGCGCACACAGAACACCAGCGTTATATGACAGCACAACACTTCTGTGTTTCGTTTGATGACATATCGAGATCCGAGGACCCGAAAACCTTTGATTATTGAGACATTTTAGGCGTCAGGGGTTCTAGAATCTTTGTTGAGGGTTACACTTAATTTCAAACGTATACTAGTTTTTTAACCCCTAATATTATGAAAATAAAAAAACAAACATCGTGAAATTTATATACTTATCAGACTAATGAACGTTCTATTCATACTAAATAAAATACATTTGTCTCAGATTCCCTTTTATTCTTATCACTGATCCTGGTTGGAACGGCCACGACTTCCTCTAATCCAAAGGCTTTGGGGATTTAATGGCTATCATTTCTGCGCGTTAAATTACCTTCTTTTAAGCTCTTCCCGATAGGCGCTTTAGTTTCTTTCTTTGTTCATCCGAGTCGTTTTAAATTTCAATTACAAGTGAAACCTGAACAAAAATAGCAATACTGATATTTTTGATGAAGTAGAGAGTTAGTTTAAAGACAACATTGTAGTCCTATTTAATCTGTAAAAGTCTGGTTCAAGCTTTTGTAACTTGTATCATTGTTTCTTATTTTATTTTTATTTACTACTTTAATTAAAATATTAATTTGATGTGATCCTTATTTTGTATAAACCTGTAAAGGTTTTACAAAATAAGGATCACATTACATTATTAATATTTAGTAAACTTAAACAATAAGTGTACAAGATATTTTTCAAAACTTAACTAAATAAATTTATTGATACGAAATTTAATTACCAAGATTAGGTAAGTCCGTCTTTGTTTTAAATAAATCAAGAATTCCAAATTAAATTTAAAATAGTTGCAGTCTATTTACAGCTTTTGAAAAGAAACCATAACCTAAACAAGTCGAGAGACAAGCTTCAGTAAGTTCGAATCGGTATGACCCGTATATAGTAAATAAATCTATGTAAATATTTTTTTTTCACGTGTAGGTACACGAGTACGAAATATATTACTTGAGAACGGTTCAATTATTTGACTGGTAAAAATTCACCGAAAACGTCGGAAATTTGGATTGGTTTTTTCGTATGAAAGTCGCGATATCAACCGATGTGACGTTTAGTCATAAAATTCGTTTTTATTCACCCAGGCGACGCTGGGTACAAAAGAAACAACTAGTTTATAGTAAACTTAAACTTTTGCATTACAATTACAGTGCACGTAATAATTTTAATGCCTTTGATTATCCTTGAGGATCTAGGTGACATTGATATTAACTTGATGACTGCAGCAGATAAACACTAACATAATTTATCAGCAAAGGTTCAAGATATACAAACGTTGTCACCATTTCCCGAGGCCCTAACGGAGTCCCGTTTCCTGCAAGAGGAGAACCTATTTTTCTTACCTTACATTTCATTACGTCATTAAACATCTCTCGCGGGAAACCCCCACTGATCTTGGAGAGGACCTGATAGGATAGAGATTTCCAGTATCATTCTTTAATAGGATGTACAGCGGCCGAAACAAAACAACCGTTGAACATGGTTATTGTTGTAGGTTTTCAATCATCTATAATAACCATCTCTTAACAGTCATATATATCTGTAAGGCCACTTCATAAGGTCCAGCCCACCATTAGTACCATACGTGTCAACTTTGTGGACACTCGGCGCGCCACTGTTCTCCAACGACGACGCCTTCCGAAGTTATGGTAGGACAAATCCTTAATACTATTAAGATTATACTGATCGAGCCGTAGTTCGGCACCCTCCGACGCCGACGAATCAGTTTACTTACGCGATCCAGGCAACGGTCTCCTTCTCTGCATGAAAGTAAATGCAAACACAGTATCACCCGCTTCTATGTCTCATATCCTCTCCGATACTATATAAAGCTAAACCGAAGCATTTGCACAAACACGGAGGCACTCACTCCTCGTCCGCTTCCCCTGTTTAATAAGATCGGAGGAAGGTTCAAATCCTATCTCAGGGAAACGGGACATAAATACATCACACACAAACCCGAAAACTTGTGGGACCAACCCAGGACCCGCGAAACAGCTGCCAGATACTTTAACCACTACAATATAGCCGTGGTTGGATTATAATAGGTATTGATTTTATTTTATAGGTATAGTAAACAAAAACATAACTCGATAAACCAAAATGTACAATAAAACCCAGACATATAATTCAAAGTCTAATGTATAGAACATCCTCTTGTTTTTTCTTCATCCCATTGTTAGAGAAATGTTTGTTACGAACCTCTATATAAATAAGAGAACGTTACTCTTTGATTTACTTTTCCAAAGTTTTGTATGCCCCTCCAACCACATGAGAATAAAATAGTCGCAATTGTTATCCTGCCAAGAAAAATGATGGATGTTTTTTGTGTTAACGCAATCATTGCCCCCTAGCAATAAAAGGTCGTGAAATAAAAATTTAAGCGTCAATAGCCGTCATCGTAGGTTCGAATACAGCTAATCGACAATCGTTGTTAATCATTAAAATCTTTTAGCTTCATGAATAATTTAGTTTTGTCGAAGTGGTTAACCATAATGCTAATAATTTTAATAGGACTACTAGTATTTTACAAAAAAAACAATGGAATAAGAAACATCCCACATATCTATGTGCCAATATGACCATACAATACTTATTTTAATGATTCTGAAGTTCATACATCAAATAGTCTGGGTCTGGGTTGTATAACACAGCGATATATCTTGAAAAACAAAAGAAGAAATTAGCTATACAGGATGTTCTTAGATGTCGCAAAACTTCAGCAGGGCTCTATCACGTAGAAAAACAACATCATCATCTCATCCCATCACTAGTCTTCTGCTGAACCTCAGTCTCCCCCAAAGACTGACACGAAGCACTATCCGAAGCCACCTGCATTCATCGCCTTCCCGTAGAAAATCACGTTGAAAAAGCTTTTTTTCACACAATTTTTCATTCTTTCATTTTTCTTATCTTTGCAGTTATAAAATTATTTCAAAAGTCATTAACAAGCAATAAGAAGAACAGGCAAATCTTATAAAATTACGTTATGTATAACATTTATTATTCTAATAAAAAGAAAGCATATTCCCTTAGGTAAGATTAAATGGGTAAAAGCTTTTCTTATCGTAATACAGCTGTTGGAAAATATAAATATGGTGAATAGAGTTAAATACGATAAAGTTAGTAAATGACACTATTAAGAAAAAAAAAATTAGAGTAAAGAAGCAAAAGACAAGATAAACTTTTTTATTTATTTATTCATACTTAATTTGCTCAAGTAAAACTAATTTTTAGTATACTTTATCATGGTGCAGAAAAGTTATATGGCAGAGATACCATACAAGTGCTGGGAACATTTGTATGGTATCTCTACGACATCAAGATACAACAACGGAAAGTGCCCAACATTTACGTCCAAGATAAAAACCTTTTATGGACACTAGGAACTACGAGCTAGTTCTGAACTGCAGATTTATACGTGATTTAATTTTAACGTAGTTTCTGGAAATACATTTACCCGAGTATCAATAGGCAGATGAATACTGCTTATAAAAAATTAATAAATTTCAAATCGAAAATAATCTTCTTTGCCTAAGTAAAATAACTGAAGCGTCAATTGCTTAACTTTACAATAACTAACGTGAAGCAAAACTAAAGATCATAGGTGAGTGATCACTATTCAACTAATCGTGAACCATCCCCAAGGATAAGCATTTAAGATTAGTTGGAGTGGGTAACAACACACCCAGTTGGACCTTGCATCTGTGTGCTATTATATTAGCTGATTCTTTCCAAGGTGTTTAATCCCGAATCTCATCTTAATACATGACGATATCCAAACATAAATGACATATCAAAATTTTGCGAGTTTACCGCTAAAAATAATCCCTTTGTCGCATCTCTTTATTTTGAAAACACTCCCCTTGCTACCTCAGCTTGTATCAGTATCCTTGGTGTTGACATGTCGAGTGACGTTCAGTTCCGCGTTCACTTGGACGGCAAGGCCAAATTGGCCTCTAAACAACTGGGCTTGCTTAATAGAGTGAAACAGTATTTCATGTCAACCCACTGCGTATTACAAAGCGCAAGTTTGGCCTCACATGGAATACTGTTCTCATCTCAGGTACTTTCCAATCGGCTTGATTCACTGGCGTTGGGAAGAGATGTTGCATCTCTTCGCCTTTTTTTCCGAATTTACCATGGGGAGTGTTCTGAAGCGTTGTTCGGATTAAATCCAGCCGCTGAGTTTCAACATCGTACATCACGACAGAGTTCAAAATTTCATACTCATCATCTCGATGGTTGGCAATCTTGCGCATCACTGTCCGCTTTACGCGAAATTTTCTGCCACGCACAACTAATCTGTGGAATTAGCTGTCACCAGCAGGGTTTCCGAACCGATACGACTCAGGGACCTTCAAGAACACACTACACCTTCCTTAAACGCCGGCAACGCATTTGCGACTCTTCTGGTGTTGCAGATGTTCATGGGCGGCGGTGATCACTTATCATTGGGTGGGCTGCGAGCTCGTTTGCCACCCATTCTATGAAAAAAATTTTTATATTATTCCATTTTTATGGAATAAATATGCACGTGAGTACGTTCGATTTTATGGACAAGATTGAATATTGGGACATGCACACACAGACGCACACACGATTAGTGTGTTTGCGTCCTACGTACTTTAATACGTTATTGTAAAATAGAATGGCTTTACTGTAAAAAATGGGAAAGAAAAAAGAAGAAGTGTATCTTCTTGCTCTATTCTAGAAACCAGGGCTGTCAATGTACAATAAAAATTTTACAATGAAATACTTTTTATAATTTTAAAAGCCACACAGAAAGCTTCCTTGTGATTTAACATACACAAAAAAGTTTATACAAGAATAAAGTTTTAACATCAAGAGTGATCAAACTTAGAAGCGATAGGTCTGGTACCGCGGTCGTCACCGCGCCTTTCGAGAAAATATAGGTGGGTAAGTCAAATAAATGACAGTGGAGTGGATCGTTGGAGCTTCTCTCTAGCTACAGCTTGAATAGGTCAGCTCGGTAGTGTAGGTGTTCGGGTAGAACCTCGCCCCTTAAAATGCCCGCATGGGATGTTTCAGCTGCTGTGTTTCTGTCTAGAGAGTAGGGACTAAGCCTGGCAGTGGGATTTATATATTACTGTTACTTTACTTTATCTTAGTATAGGCATTGCTTATGAGGTTACAAGCCCAGGGTGAAATAACACCACCATGCTGCTTTGGTTTCTGTGGCGAGTGTATTTACTGTTAGCGAGGCATTTCAATTATGTCATTAGGTATTCATAATTATTTTTTGTTAATGATAGATGCTTATAGACTTCCCCTTCTCTCGCGGTACGTTGGCTTAGTATCCGTGGCTTCGACCCAGGATGGCCACTTCGGGTATACTTGTAAAGCCCACCTTGGACACGTGACGTTTATCCTGTCATCCGTAACCGAGGTGGAGTTGTGTGGGGAGTAGTGTGACTATGGTCCCACACTACGTATGTCAGTAGCAAGTGGTCGCGTTGTCGGTTCTACGAACTACGACTTCAGCTTCCCTCCTGATCCTTGATACTGTGATGGCGACGTTATATAAGGCTGAAAATAAAATGACTTCTTGACGAGCAGTAAATTTGTTTATTCCCTTAAACAACATCTTATCCACTATATATTTACAAACATCACCTTATCATTTATAATTTATAAACAATATTGTTTTGATCGATGACGCATTTACCTATAATATTCAAATGATTAAATTAACTTATTTACCTATTCGTACTTTTTAAGTGATAACTTTAGCATTCCAATTTTTAACATTCACTTATATCTAACTGTAACTTTTATTACATGTAATCAAAATAAAGTTTATTAATTTACACAAAATAAAAATATTGCATTTTAATATTATAAATGATATTTATTATATTTGTTTTTTCTTGAAATACAATAAATAACTACTCTAATATTTGTGCAAATACAAGTTTAATTAAAGATGATATTTATTAAATTCTGTGTTAATTGTAGTGCTGCAAACGAAATACATGATTCAGTTTCTATCTTAATAGAAGGCAACTCGGCCTATAAATGGCCGAAAAAAATTTAACTTTGTTTAATATCAAAATAAGTCTCACAAACGGTTTTAACATAGAATTAGCCCTATTAATTATATTTTGAATATGTGTACTTATTTGTAAATTACCGTTTTTATGACTTAATTATTTGATGAGAAAAGATTACAGATGTGATTTCAAAAGATTCATGTTAGACTTAATTGCATTTCTTTTAAATCTATTTGGTACGTAGCTATGAATTCTTTCTATATATTTTTTATCCCCACATACAGTTGTATTGTTGATATTTGGTCTAAGATGTCGATTGTCACGGTGGTTTTAGTGACTCCACCAACCATATATTTAATGTCACACATTTAACTGTAACTTGTAAAAAAATATATAACACGGCACATTATTTCAGGTTAGAAATGTATGTCCAGCATCTTAAGAGGCTGTTGATAAAGTGTATTTTAGATCTTTCATAATGTCATTTTTATTTTTTCACTAATCGTAACTCTTGCACTAAACATTGGCGGGTAAAGTTAAGGAAAAGTGAAAGAGAAAACCTTTATGCTCTCAGTTTTCATACGGAACCCAAACTGGCTTGATGATGATGTTCATATCCAGAGCGCTGGTGGGAAATTTTATCTCAAGATATTGTGCTATCAAGACATTTATAATATTTTAACTAAAATTAGTGTTACGAGAAATCATTATAATTTCGATAGCGGAAAGTTTTATAATAATAGCTGATGATATTGATTTTTTGTTATAATATGTATAGTTAAATGGATAGCCAACAAGAACGTTTGAATATGACGCCACCTTGAGTTCTGTTTTAATATTGAATCGTTTTGTATATGAAGCCTTAAGTAAATACTTTTAAATATCAATTAACTATTATTTACTTTATTACATCTTTGTCTTTTATAATTCACAATATAAATGATTTATTTTCTAGCATTTAAAAAAAATAATTATATACAGTTAGTTTAAATAAATATATATTTGAAAAATAAAAACATAAAAATACTATTCATATAACATTTTGATGCTTTAAAAATATCAATCAAAGAAATAATATATATTAATAATAATAATATTGCACTTCAAAGATATATGTTCTTTTTTATTCCAACACATTTAGCATATGTTTTTTACCATTATCATTGTAGAACTAATTGAAAGTGTATTACAAAACCTAGATACTAGAACAACTAACAAGCTACAAATACGAAAACCTTATAGCGACCTATTAATGACCAATTGGCTGGACCTGCATGCGGATATGGAGGCTTACAATGCAAATTGTTATATCATGGTGATTTCCGTGAAATTATTTGTAAATGTCGTATAATCTATATTAATATCAGCTAGATATACTATATGATGTTAATAAGAGTCCACTTTGTGCTAACCATACATTACAGACTTTCGAATGTTTATACTAGCATCCCATCAACGTGACGATAACGCTTAGGAGCGCTGCAGATAGAGGATACTGGAGGCGAAGCTGCCCTCCATGCTGCATAGCTGCCGGATGTTCTCCTAAAAAATCAAACATAAAATATCACCTATCTATAGTCAACTGCCGTAGGCCGCCCCGGTCCTCGGTCTCCTGCAACCTTGGAGTATCGACCTATGCAAGTTTGCTATTATATAAATATATGGATGGAGGTGGATTATAATAGAAGATCCTTATGTTAAGCAGTAAAATATTTACGATTTCATTTTAGTGATTAATTAGCATGGAGATACTTACTGCTTATTAACAGATGTTGCCTTACCAGCAGTCATCACCGTAGTAATCCGAAGATGTTAGGTAAATCGTATGAAAAAAATCGTAGGAAGATTTTTTTTATTGCATTCAGAGTAACAAACTCGCACACAATTCACCTGATGGCAAGTGATTCCTGGGGCCGATGAGATTAACATTCATGCTTGACAAGGAATAATAATGCAGATGCGTGGTTACCCTTGAGGACTGAGATGGAATGCCTCGTCACTATTAATAAAGGTCTCAGGATCCCTGCACTCACCAGACGAAACACAGCAGCGTTATGCTGCTATTTTACGCTGGTGTTCTGTGAGGGCGTGGTCCTACCCCGGTCGAACTGACCCATTTATTCTGCAGCTAGAAACAAACTGCAGTGTGCAGCTCTACCACAGATGTAGTACAAACGATATATAACAAGTAAAAACAAATTAAAATCCGAACATAATCAATCTAAAAAATGATCCCATGAAATGCAGGTTAGCAACCACTTGAGCTGGTAAGACTTTTGTATTCTTTTTATCAAATTGTCTAAATCCACTTACCACTTAAAACGTGGACCAAAACTGATCTTGGATTGGCATTCGCTGGGGCGCAAGTATATCGCCCTGAGTCTGGTGCTTTAGCCTTTTGGACTAAAAGGTGGGAAGTCGTAGTCTCTCCCTTTTCAGTTATAACTGAAACTCCACCGCGTGGAGAGTCATAGTTGATTTCCTACAAATAAATTAAACAATTATATATGCACATTTTGATTGATTATACATGAATCATCTCAATTTTAAATGATTATATATTTATATATATATATATATATATCATATATATATTTATATGTTTATTTTATTTATTATTTATATATTTTATAATTACGCATATAATGTTTGTTTATATAATATAATAGTATTTTACGACAAGTTCTTTAAGCATACACCTACCTCATTTCATCTCTGCATTGCCCTAAGGGTGACTGGTAGAGAATACCTAAGGCATTGTCCGCCTTTATACAAACTGTATATGGAGCTTAAATAAATAAATTTAAACAGTGTTAGTTCAGTGGTTAAGACGGCAGCCCCGAGACACAATGATCACAAGATTCTAGCTTGTTCCAATCATCATTATCATTAAAATCATCACAACTACATAAAGAGTCCACTGCTGGTGCAATAAGATTTCATTTCTCGATCCTGACGTACAAAAAATTGATCATTGAAACAGATCTGGCATTTGTAACAGAAGGTGGGGTGGATTAGGTGACCTTTTCTTAATTCAATTTTGTTACTTTTTGTGGATGGAAAGGTGATAAACGATTACACAGTTGATCTGATGGTAAGTGATCTATCATCCATCAATGAAGACTCCATACGTCCAGATCCTCTCTGACTCCATCCATGAGTTAATTTTAGTGCCTTTTGTATATAATTAAACTTCATTGTTTATATCTTACAAAATGGGAACAAAGGTTGTTTCATTTTCTATCTGTGAACGTGATATGGAGAGAAATTGTGGTCGGTGCATTCGTTAAAAAAAAGAATACATCACTGAGTTTTATTAAAGTTATAAGTATATTATACTCTTAGATGAAAATATAATTTTTCAGTTGTAAAAATTTTAATACTAAAGCTTAAACAAATGAGCGGTTGCATATGAAATTTACTTTGGCCGTTTCTCATTCCAGCGATCGACTTGTAAATGAGGTCACTTTTTTTTTTATTTTTACTTCCTGCAATTTAATTAATAACTATTGTTTTTAATCCTTGAATCCTTTATAATTTTTTTATTTTTTTATTACTTTTAAAGAATGAAAGAAAGAATTTGTAATATGATCGTGATAGCTGTGCTTTGTCTTATCGTTAAAAGGCTTTAAGGATTTGAAGACTACGAACGTTTCGTAAATAATATACATGCTAATGTCTATTCTGTTCACCGTTTACGTAGCAAGGAGAATATTTACACATATTTTTATTTTCATAATCTATCTACTGGATATAAAGTGATATCTTCTATATCATAATTGTTCACTGCTGAATAGAAATTTCTGCTGTGGATATATACTACCTCCACCCTCTAAAGTCATAAAGAAGTTAAATAGTTTACTTCGTCATTATGAGTCCATCTTATTGCAGGCGGTGGTTCTGGCGAGTGCTGGACAACGCACGTCAAGTTGATGGTACTGCCCATGTTGATGAATAGCTCCGGTCCACCCAGGATAGTCGTTAGTGGTTCTGATTAAATGACAATATTATTAAGAGATAGATAAAATAAAAGAAAGAGTCTATAGTTAATTATACATATCCCACTGCAAATAAGCATCATCTTCAGGATATTTAAGCATAGTGCGCTACATGGCTCCACTACGGCGGATTTTACATTTCTTTTAATATTTGATATATCTGTTATATATATATATATATATATATATATATATATATATATATATATATATATATATATATATATATATATCCTAGAGATGCCGGAAGTTCACGATGTTTATTTGTCCTTCACTGCCAAGCACGTGAGAATATTGCGATTATCAATTTCATTGATCCCGGCACAGGGGATCAAACTCGGCTTGCTCGCGTACCGTAAAATTAAAAGCTATTTTTTAGACACCGAGGCACCAAGGCTCTATTGTATAGGTATTGGTACGGATGTGAAGCACTCTGTGAAAGAGTGATCAAAATCTTTCAAAATAAGTTTTCGTTACAGACACCGCAATCGAGAAGGTGACAGAACGGTTAACGTATCAAAATTAATGTTAAACTATGTTTAAACGAACCACAATAAGCGACGGAATTACTTGCCGGAGTTAACAAGGAGATTCAAAAATTGATTTCTGCGCAAAAGGTAATTATAATTTCTTGATTCTAGTATTGAGCAAAAATAAGAAAACTTTTAAATACGTAATATGATCGAAAATTTTACTTATTAGAAAAAGCGTAATATACACGATAGTTTTTCACAAACCATCTGTTAAAATTGTTTGTTGCAAAGCAAATTTTCTCTGCAATTGAATTATCTAAACACAGCAAATTTTTTGTAGGTATTTCATTGAAGTATTATAAAGGAATTTACCGACAACAGAGAGGTACATGCGATGGCCGATAGGTGGCGTTGTCCCTACTTGGCACTCGTAGATACCGGAGTCACGCCGCTGCGGGAACCTTATCTGGACAATAAACATTTTGCATTTACTAATGGGCAGTGACCCACTTTAAACGTGTTTAGGTGCCAAGTGTTGAATTTGTAAATTAATAGGACTGCAACGTTTTCTTTTTTAATGAAACTATGGATGATAAACGAGCACACAGTTCGCTTGATGGTTAGTGATCACTGCCCGCGATAAGCATCTAAATAAATAAATTCACCACTAAGGACTGAGATATAGCCTTTTATCCCCATAATCAGTGGTGGAACTCTTTGGTAAATGTAAATCTAATTACAACTGGTCGTGGACTAATTCATTTCATCATCTATATCAAAGGTAACAACACATTTAAAGCGTATTGTGCGTATTGCATATCAAACATTAATTATTAAACTTAAACTTACTTTTAGAATCCAATCCTCAGTATGAGGATTGTGAACACTGATAAACCTCTGATCTGACGTATACGTCATCCTTCCAGATGTAAGAAGATGAATATCACGATGCCGGATCCACGAGACCTGAACAACAAAACTGTTTTGTGCTGAAATATATTTTGATAGTCAAGTCTAATTTGCCGTCTCGTTCACCATCTCGTTCGCTGCTTTATAAATTCAACTGCACAGATTATGTTATACGAAACTAATTCGACCAAACCACATAGGTAATGTAAGGAATTAGTATGAAGGCTTGCAGGGTCAGTCGAAAGGGAATATTACATAATATAGAAACCTGAAATCAATAATTTGTGTGATGCACTATAATTTTGATTAATTGAATATCAGATTTATAAAACTGCGACAAATTTTAGTCGTTAATAGAAGATGTCAACTACGCAGGAGACATAAGAATGCCGTGAAGGAGATTTTTATAGTATTAATAGTAAAATTCGAGCACACAGTTCAACTGATATTAAGTGCTGACTGCGGCCCGTCACATTCTCCAGCTTCAACAAAAATGGGCATTGCACCGGGGTAGCCCAGCGCAACGAGTACAAAAGTTATTTATAACATAGGTATGCTATTTATAATACGTTATTTACCGTACCGTTCTATTTCCAAGATCATGGACTCTGCAATTAAGTTGTGCGGTTTTGCCAACAAGAGCTGTAACATTTCTCGAGTAGGCCACATCAAAATGCGGACCTCTCTGTGCAAGACCCAATTCTACGTCAGGGTAATCCTGATCTGGAACATTGTGTGTGCCCAAGCCATTTGTATTATCAGTACAACCTGTTGATAAAAAAAACAGTTATATACTACTAAATTCTAACATTAATTTCAGAGTAAAAAATGCCAACAGAATTCAGAGCGAAAAAACTAATTTTCAGAATATACGTAGTAATTACGAAATTCCTTTCATTTATATTTAGAAACTCATTTCCACTGCCTCGTGTAGCTTTAAGATTTTATTAGTAGGTACTTTACTAACAAGGAATACCTAGTATGACATTTCGTGTTAAACGATTAAAGAAGCAGAAACAACAACAAATTTTAAACGAAATAAAAAAAAACCATTTAAGCGTTCATTATATAAAATCCTTGAATATTCTTCCATGTTTGAAGGCAAAGATGATAAATCAGTTCGTGTTGCCATTGACAATCTACCCAATTGAGACGTGATCCTTCATTGCTGCCCGTAGGAAACTCAAAGTCTCTCAGCAAATTATGGAGAGGGCTATGCATGGTGTTTCTCTGCGTGATTGAATTTAAAATGTGGATATCCGCAGTAGAACTAAGCTAACAGATTTAAATGCGTTAAAAATGTTATCAGTTAGAAGACTTAATCCGTTAGAAACCACTGATAGAGTCGAGGTTCGACCCTCTCGGGCCTTTCTACCCGGTGAAGCTGTATAAGCCGTCCGGCTAACAGCGGGCTATTTAACTTGTGGAACCGATGACCGACAGGGAAGAAATTTTCTTGACAATCTCGTATTGGCCAACAAAGTGTAATATGACCCCGTACTAGATGGAGTATGACATATCCAAGTCTCTGAAAAGCTCAGTATCTATAGGACTGTGAATATACAGCAGTGTACAAGTGATGTGTTGAGATAAAAATGATGATAATGAAGCAACAGAGTCAGATTTGCCCATATTTTTTTTTTCCTTTCTACTATTTTATTATATGGAGGAAGTTAATGATATTATCTTATCTAGTGACAGTGTACGTATACGTATTGGGGTCACCTAAAATATATAAAATAATTCAGGTCACGCATCCCGAACCCGGCATTATGTTGGCTGCAATAAATAATAGTCACCCACAAAATAGACCAAGTTTAATATTAAACATTGTGGCGTTTACTAAGCTGCTACTTTTGTCTCCTTCGAGTATTATGGACGCTATTCAAGGCAAAGACAGGCATTGTACGCTCCACTGAGTTACGAGCGCAATATATCCAGCCATTATACTACGATCCATTTCTATACTCGCTTTCAGTTTAGCCATTTGTACAAATGAATCTCTACTAAAGTAAGACAGAGTTCGGTGTAAAATCTAGTGTTTTATTTAATATTATTGCCTTCTGTTTATTTGACTGTTTAATTATGTTTGTGTGTTCTTTTTGTATAAGTGGAATGTAAACTAGCAAACACGGTGTCACACAGGTAGTAATCCTTCCACCTGTGAAAATCTGCTGTAGCAGGGGCCTTAAAGGTAAACTTACTATATTTTCTTGAAGACTCCACTACTGTAGCTAGAAAGGAATACTGTTGAAGTTGTTTCCACAGAGTTGTTGTTCTCGCTTTAAATAGTCGCATAAATTGCATTTTTCTGAAATGCCAACCACCAAAATAGTTTTGATTTTAAGGCTGGTCGTGGCAATTTTAAATTCAGGTATAATATTGAAAAGTTCGGAACACTCCATATTAGTAAATCCAGTAAAACATGCATAGAAAAGCAACGTTTCTACGCAATTCATCTATATATAGCCTAGATAAAACCCTAGGATCAACGTTATATGCGGTCAAGTGGAAAATTATATCCAGGTACTCTTGTTAGGAACTGAGAACAGTACTCAGTGTGTGTATTACACAACTGTTTCAAATTCAGGAATGAATGTACAACACAAGTATAAATAATACAAACAAACGTTATTTTGAAATAAAGCTAACCGTTGGTGATAGTCAAAACAATTTTTTTTAGTACCTTCAAGGATTATCACGTACGAGTATAACAGAAACTGAATAAGTGAATGTGGAAACAAGATTTTTGAATACGTCAGAAGTAACTGACCGAGCCGAGGTTCGGCCACCCACCTCTCGGGCACCCTCTAGTCAGTTTCTTTCGCGCCCGGGGTAACGGTCCAAAACCGAGGTTTCCTCTCGATATCCCTTCTGCTGGTTACAAATGAATAAAGGTATCGGCTGAGTGCCCTAAGCGCTCGGCCACCTTTCAAACCGGTGAAGCTGTAAACGTCCTCGGACTAACAGACGGCCATCTACCATAAAAAAAAGCAAGATTTATGTGTGACAGTATTATACTGGGAAATGTAGAAGGATGGTAAATAAGATAGCATCTATAGGAAGATCTACATTCAGGAGTCCCTTAAAGAAGTGCAGAGTAAATGTTAATACTGATAAATCAACTCATATTTTATTGCATATTAATTGGTATGATTTCCTTCATTGACAATGATAAAAATTGCAAACAGAGAGGTTTCCACTATTCACTTCTCCACTTTTTTAGTAATCTGGTGTAAGTAATAAGTAAAGTAACTACAAAGTATACGACTAGATCAGGAAAAGGTTTGGTTATAGTTTTAGTGAGAAATTGGGACATTATTTTTTACACAACAAATTGTCTATGATATGCTGGTACACATATTGACCTTGGCTGGTAGTCGGATGGAAGGTTTATGTGTACTATTATTTTTTATTATTATTTTTTAGTATGTTTATATCCGCTACTACGATAAAATATTTACCGTCTATTCCTAACATTAGACTACTACTAGAAAAAGGAAAAACGTAGCCCGTGAAGCGTCTCCACTGGGGATCGTAAGTCTTGCAATGACAACTCAAAACATATTATAAACTTTATTTATTTCCAACCGATGGCTCTGACAGAGCTATGAATATTCATACAAATATTTAAGTGATATTTTTCTGGTAAATACAGGCAATAATTCTATAATACCTAAACTATTCCATGTTGTTTTTAAGAGTATCTAACAATACACATTTTCATTACAATATATATTTTTATTAAGACGTACGTTATCGATGCCTCACGTACTTACCTGTGTGACTCACTAGGGCGAGTAACCCCATCGCCCCGAAGAAGAAAGCCATGATCACGGCTAAATCACGTAACCGTTCATAATACCTTTTTACCACATCGATTCACCCTTTACCCGATCATCTGTAAAGAAAAATAAGCCATGAAGTGTGGTTTTAAAGATAATTTTACAATGCGTGCTTTGTATCGGAAGGGATATTTACATCGATGTTTTTTTTGCGTTACATAGGAGGTTTTGTATTATTTTACATAATTACAAGGTACTTAGAACAATAATGTATACAATTCCAAGATCGGACACCACAACGACTTACGTCGTTTTGATAGCACGAAAATTTGTTCTTATCACTTGAAGGGAGCTTAAAGATATACATATTCCGCTCTTGTGCCCAAATCTCGCATAATGGACTGTTGGTTCATATTCAATGAAGGAATTAGAAGAATTTAGAAATAGGAGTTTTTATGTTATTATACATAATTATAAGGTACTTAGAACAATCATGTATATTAATTCCAAGATCGGACACCACAACGAGTTAAATTTGCATTCTCTCGTCGTAGAATAGCCACCGTTATTAACTAATCTACCGAACTTTAACGTGAATAACTTGATTCTCACTGGCTTGTTTATTAAACAAAAAGATGAAGCCATAACTATTAGGGAAAAAATATGTGCTCGCCAACACTATGTAACATATGCGCTAAAATTGAAGCTAAATTCGGCTTCATCAGTACGGGATAATAAAGAAAACCGAAAAAAGTCAAAAAAAAATCAAAATTCGATAAGTTATTCTACATTTTATGGAATCCAAGAGCTGCGCGTTGGTAGAGATGTTGTTGTGATGTTTAATCTACGGAGCTTTTTTGCAGGAAACGAACTATATTCGAGCAACTTTTTTAATCATACAAAGAGCTTTTACTAGGGCCCGTTTCTTGCTTCTATATCAGAAATGGACATTTTAAAATGCATATCACTAAAAGCTCTCTCTTACATTGTGGTTATGCAAATGCAGGGTTCCACCTGTTTATATCAATGTCCCCTATTAGAATTAATGACGCGATGGTCAAAGTAGCTACCGAGTTGCTGCTCATGGATTGGATTTCTAGTCGAAATAACTTCTCTTACAAACACATTATTTGTCAAATTAAAAACCGATAAACCGATACTTGCCACTGTATTTTCTTTATAATTTTTATTACATCGAGAGTATCAAACAGCGCACAGTTCACACAGTTAGTGATTCCAGCGGCCCATAATATCTACACTCATACTTGTCAAGGAATCATAATACAGATGCGTTGTCACCCTTGAGGACTGGAATGGAATGACTCGTCACCAGTAATAAAGACGTCCGGATCCCTAAACGCACCGGACGAAACACAGCAAGCGTTATGTAGCTATTTTAACAATAGTATTCTGTGAGGGCGTAGTCTTACGGTGGTCGAGCTGACCCATTCATTCTGTTAGAAGAAAGGTGCAGCGTAGCTCTACCACTATAAGCTAGTATCAAAAACAGGACACAAATTGCAAATAAAAGACGGTGAGGTTTAATATAGAAGGATACTACGAACCCTCTACTCATACTAGTCACTGTATCTCCTGTATCCGAATCTATAGAGGTACACAGACTTAAAACAATGAACTCTAATAATCTTGAGACCCTCACATAACTTAATAATTACGAAGAATAAAAGGAAAAGTCTTACATTAGTTGCAAAGTGGAAGATAAGTAAATTGAAAAGATGAATCAAGTCATTGCGTAAATTATCCAACTGGGTACGTATTTGAACTGTTGTCGGTGGCAGTGTAATACTAATTACATAATGTTTTGTTAGCACGGAAATATGTTCTTGTCACTTGAAAGGAGCTTAAAGATACATATGTATATATTCCGCTCTTGTTCCTAAATCTCGCATTCATTGTACTGGACTGTTTGTTCATATTCAATGTAGGAATTAGAATAGTTATACAAAGGAGATGAATCAAGTATAAATGGAAATCATTTAAACTTGAAATTTACGTAAACTGTAAAATATTAATAGTATACCATTTAACGAAATATTCAACCAGCCTTTGAAAGTGCGTAAATTTAAGGCCATTAATTGAGGTATCCCAACGAGTTTTTCACTCTGTTATAAGAAATTCAGTGACCTACTTTACGGGATAAAATAGTAATAATTCTGCCACGGTTGTTACCGGATACAAATAAGAATTTAAATTATTATGCTTCGTGTAGAGTATTGATGCGCGACACTATATATTAATTGAAGACAGGAAGACCATCTGCAAGTACCGGCAGGGTCTCACTGCTAATCATTCTATAAGCTTTACATAATAAACTGAGTATTAAACATTCGCTCTGAAGTAACGTACGACACACCGCGTCGTGTATGTATAGGCAAACACGGATGTAATAATAAATACAATCTAAGTATCAACAAATCGTTTTAAGTTTGTTTGTGAATATAAATGTCTGTCGCTTGTTTTTTTTTATAATAAATCTTGACAAACGAGCACAATTCACCTGATGGCCACCCTAACATCCATACTCAATAATGATTTAAGATTTACGTGCGTTGTCATCCAGAAGATTTGAGATAGAATGCCTGCAATTTAGCCCTCGAATTCCTTTACTCACTATACGAGACACAGTTACTCTGCTATTTCTTTGTAGTATTTCCTATTTTGATATTATCCTATTTAACTATTACCGCAAATATTAATGGCACTATAATGTACCGTCACCAGTTCTGTAATTAATACTAGAAGTAGACTCCGTCGTCAAAATTTTCGATAGACATAACGTACAATTTATAAAAGATATCACAACAGAATAGTTCAATAGGAGCCTGAAAATAACATAAAACTGTCTAGACATAAAACGTAAAACAACAATTAATAGTTAAGGGTGAACAAACATAAAAATAATAATTTATACTTGTAACCTTTTTTAAGTTGAAGCATTGATTATTACACGATGGCCGATTTATTTACTTTTTTATTATTGTATTCACTTAAACAAAATTGGAGGATCACACAGGTCGGCCAAAGGCATTCCCTATAAGGAAACAAGGTATGGTGAGATATTATGATAGGTGTAGACATATTTTTTTTATTATATATATAATATCTATATCATATTAATATTGGATTTATATATTTCTCATATTTATTGTTTATATATTATTATATATATAAAGTATGCTACCTATATTGTTAATATTATGGTTTCTTTTCTTATTAACACCTATAGTCAATGTTTTTCCAACCCGAGGGTTCACTGCCAAAAGGTATTAATTCCCTTTTCCCTATTTATTCCAGGTATTTTGCACCCTTTTCTTTTTTTAAATAAGGTGTTTACAATTGAAGATTAAACAAATAAATAAACTAATTAACATAAAAGGAAAAGCTTTTTTTATTTTATTATATCAGAGTAACAAACGAGCATACAGTTCACCTGAAGGCGGCCTATGAAATCTATATTCAACCTTGACAAGGAATCGTAATGTAGATGCTTTATCACCCTTGAGGACTGAGATGGAATGCCTCGACACCAGTAATAAAGGTCTCCGGATCCCCACAGTCACCAGACGAAACACAGCATTATGCTTCTATTTTACGCTGGTATTCTGTGAGGGCGTCCTACCCCGGTCAAGCTGACACATTCATTCAGCTGAAGCCAAACTGCAGCGTACCTCTACCACTGTAAAATGTGATTTAAAAATATACAAATAAATAATCACTTATATATATGTATATAGATAAATATATAAGCATACATATATAAATACAAGCAAAGTCCCATAGCTACAAATGTTGGTAAGCGAGCATGTATTGAGTTTAGATACGCAGCCATAAGTATAAAGGACGAAAAGCTATGAACTGTCATGCCATGTAAGAATTTGAACTCAAGTAGTAAAGGTAATCGAAACTAGTATAACAATATAATATAGTCTCGAACGACACCAATCACTGAGCTGGCCAAGAGTTGTAAAAAGGTAGAAGTTCACTTAAATATCTATTTTTTGTTATAAAAACCGAAAAAGAAATCTGTTAACGTTGCTGTTATTTAGATTTTTTAAAGAGATAAATAAAATAACGGTACAAGGGAACGTTTACATAAAAAAAAATCAAGTCTGCAATCCCATACTGGCGTGGATCTATCAAAACTTTATTTGCATGCATCCTCAAACTCCACTTACTTATTCGACGAAACGAACAAAGCTATGCAAACAACGTCCTTTTATAAACAGGACTGTGTTTGCATTTGACAATTTGTTTGTGCTGGAAACGTTGAAAGTATTCTCAAAATGAATATTTAGCCCCGCTTCGTTTGCGAAAGGAACCTTAAAAAAAACAGTAAGAAATTATTATTATTACGTTGATTTTATAATCAACGATGCCTCACTATAAGAATGTCGAAATGTTTCCCCTTTGTTACTTACGGCCTATAACAAAGGATATATCACACTATCGCTGTTCAGGGAGTATCTGAGATGAATATATATGTTTTTAACTTGCTTATGTTATCTTGAAAGTATTATTTACAACGATGGCAATGTAAACATTCGTATTGTTCCAATTAATCAATGTCAAGACTTGAGTAACAATACTGCTAAACTTGAATTAAATATAACCGTTTATGTATTTTCAACAACAAATAGTTACTAATAACAAAAATAATGAGATTGTTATTCAAAGTATTTAAAAAGAACTCGGCTCAGCTAGCTCGCGGTACATGTATGTACATGAAAACCGAGTTCGATCCCATCCGATAATTCCAGACATCATACTGTTCTTCCTAAAATCTGTAAATTCTCTTTTTTTTTTTATATTGACGATGACGATAGAGGACACAGTTCACCTGATGGTGACTGGATCGTGTTATCGCAGCAATGCCTTGTCACTAGTGAAAAAGGTCACGGAATTCCTACACTTACCAGACGCAACACAGTAGCGTTACAAAGAAAATAAAAAATGTTTAAAAAACTTACTACAAAATAAAAGTGTAAAAGTACTCTGTGGATTCCAACTTAGGGACCTTCAAGAAAAGATCCTACGCCTTCCTTAAAGGCCGGCAACGCATTTGCGACTCTTCTGGTGTTGCGGATGTTCATTGGCGGCGGTGATCACTTACCATCAGTTGCCACCTATACTATAAAAAAAATGCAGCGACCATATTACGTAGACCGTAGCTTTCTGATTAATACTAATAATGAATATTATGATAGATCAGGTAAACGATGGGGAAGAAATCTCGAATGACAACCTAGGATTGGTCACAGTGCAGGCCAACCCCTAGTTAGAGCATAAAGATAGATACAGTAGTAGACCAGCGATGGGCTGAAATGTTGATGATGATAATGAAGCGAACCGAGTTTGACCCCCGGTGTCGTCACCAATTCAATGGATTTGTATTGATTGAAATTGTACGTACTCGGCGGTAAAGGAAAACATCTTGAGGAAACCTGCATGTCTACAAAATTTTAATTTCGAAGACATATGAAGTCCACCAATACGTAGTTGAGCCGCTGGAAATGAAGCTTATGCCCAGCAGTGGGATTTATATATAGTCTGTCACTTTACTTTACGAATGTTACAAAATAAAAAGCATCTGTTTTCGGGGGAGAGCAAGAAGGATCTATCCTGACTATTTATTTCGAAAACGTCCACGTACGCTTCGCCAAATTGTTTGCAATTTTTCAAAACTAAGATATATATGTGGGTCCTTATTTCCACTTACGTTAAATTTATGCTTGAGCGACGCCATTTTTCATATTGTATTACTCATGAGAGATTTCATTCAACTCATTCGTATGAGGCAGCGTTTGACGGTGAAGTTGTTTTTATTTTTTATATTTTTTTACTTTTGGTAGACATTTGTTGTAGATACCAAGATATATTTAAGTTTACCAATATAACGAGAGTAGCGTATCTAACGCCATGGGTTGTGTTAACCACAAATAGTTATAATATTGAGTGTTTTATAATAAAGGATATTTTATAGTGCTCCTCTGTTGCGTATTGTAACATTGTGTACATCACGCTCTATAAATACTTAAATATTTAAGAGTATTTCCTGTAATTCTAGATCTAAATCTAGATCTAGATCCAGATTAAATCATAACATTTTTAAGTTAAATTAATTTATCATAAGAATACATTTCCGAATTAGTATTCTGTTTTATAGTTTAGTCGCTGTGAACCTTGAATTCGACATTTTATACAAGCAATATATTTACTATATACGTTCCACTTTACGAACGAGGAAAATAAATATGGGCGCCGTAATGTCTACAGAGTTTTATAGTATCGTAATGTACTATACCGTTAAGGACATATATACGATATCTTCCCTCTTAGTTCAGTTCCTTGTTAGTTTTAAACGGTGGTAGAGTTACGTGCAATTTGTTTCTATCTCAGTACTTGATTTGTTGATGAAAAATTGCACATACCAAAAGGATTTTATCTAGGAATCGATATGCCAACCCTATAAGTATCCTTCTATGTACTACTACGTAATAAGCGACGAGAATAACTTCCACGAATTAAGAGTAAAAAAAGTGCACGCGATTTTCATCACTTCTTTCAGAGTAATATCGTAGAGCAAGTTATTCCTCTATGATATTACCAAGAAAGCTCTTTTCGTCATCAATTTTCCTTTGATTTTGGAACGTAACGGGCTTTTTTTTAGAGAATGGCAATAGACCTGATGATAAGACTTTGGTTTGAAAAATGTCAAAGGTCTTATTTATATGAGTTTGTAGAAAAATCTGTAATTTTATTATTTTTAAAATTTAATAGTCAAAATATGTAACGCCCATAAAGTTGTATAACATCTTCAATCCAACTTTAGACTGTAAGTTTACACTTATTTTTATTTACATTTATTTTAATTTACATTAAAATTCGTAGTATATACATACATTATATGTAGAGTCACATTTGTTTAAGTTTATTAGTCACGATGAAGATTTAAGGTAATAACTTCTCTCCTTTCGATGAACATTGAATGCAATAACCTCATTCAAGTTTGCGCGAGTCTATAGAGCTCATGACAGAAATACTAATAGAGCTCGACTCGTAGAGAAGCTACGCCACATTGGTCACTGACCAAGTTTTTGAACAAATTCTCTATATTGTGAGTCTTGAGAGACATTAAAGCTGACCACGCTGAATATCTCAATTCATGAACTGTATGGGGAAATCTGGTCATGTTTTCACATTATGTTCCGAAGATATTCATTAATATAACTAGTTTCTTCGCTCCCGCGTTTATCGGATGTGGATGACGATTATCTAAGATGAAGACGCTGTCCTGATTTTATTGCCTAAGTACAGTTAATCTTTAGACACTAAAAGCCTACTAAGCACTTTGCGTATTGAGAATCCAAATAGTGTTATGTTAAAGAAATGGTATACTTCCCAGTTCAGCGTAGCGTAGACAAAGTTTGCAGCATGCAAATAACTTATACTTACGGTGTTATAAGTTGACATTATCATTATCAGTAATATGAGATCACAATTAAAAAAAGCTCCCACGTCTTTTATCTCAATTGCAATGGAAAAGCATAATAAGCAATTATTTCCAACATCCAACAATGCAACAATTTTTTTTCGTTATAGATTAATAAATACAGAATATGATTGACACACTTCATTAATACTCATTCATTCGACATTTAAATATATAGAATCAAAACACACAATCGGATTGAAATACTGAAAAACAATATGAATAAACACGAAGATTTATATCATCACGACATTATTACATCTATTAAAGAACGATTATACTTTTCTATTTGCAGACGAGTGTATTTATTCATGTGGACATCCATTGTCATGATTTATAACAGTAATCAAACCACATAACAAAATATGAATGTCGTTACCCTCAAAACATTTTTATCGCTGTGCCGAATATTATTATCGAGCGCTGCGTGGCCAGGACGTTTATAAGCGAATCTACGGTTTACGACCATGCTCGTTAACGATGATATACTGAACACACCCCTTTGTCCGCCGCACTCCACTCTCTACTCCGCTATCATAGAATTTGGTGTCGCAACGTTCGTAAACGATTTGTGCACCTTTTTCAGATCCCGACAACATTTACGAGTTTGCAAAATCGTTTTGTATTACGGTTAATTATCGTTTTTGTATTTATTTCCTTAAACTATTTTGCAAGCGATATAAAATGAGGCAAACAAAAGGTGTACTTAATGCTACTAAACTATATCTTCTAATATATTAAATCAGAAACAGCTGAAATCGATCTTAAGATTATGAATTGAATATAGTCATGTTTTATATTTATAGAGCGATTGTAAGAAAGGAAATTAAACCAAAGAGCAGCTACGTCATTGCTCTTTCACTGATTAAACATTGAAAATGTCTATCAAGAATCAGTAAGGCTGGATTTCGATGTAGAATATATCCTGGATATAAAGTTAAATAAAGAATATATTTAACTTTATATCCAGTAAACAGGTTATATACTATACATTTTTTTTAAATACTTTACTTACTATGTAATTTACAAGACATTTTTAATCTTCGTACCCATTTTGCCCTTAACGACAAACCGACGTACATATATAACGATCATATTACTTCTTTAAAAGTTATTCATAAGGGAATCACGGAATGATAAATATATCTATTCATTATGTATGTGTATACAAGTTGATCGCAACATTGGAAACATGAAAGGGTAGATTGGATTGAGGAAGAACCACGCCAGCACAAAAGAGTGAAATGGCAGCATAACATTACTGTGTTTCGTATGATGAGTATAAGGTCAAGAGACTAAATTACAGGACATTAGATATCAGTTCTCAGAGAAAGAAACACATGCCGATATCCAATCTATGTTCAAAATAAATGTAATTGACATTGGCCGCGTTGCTTAACGTCAGGTAATCTGTATGCTCGTTTGTCACTCAAAATATAATCAACAAAAAATAAGCTACTTAAATAATAATATTAGCAGTGCAACAAATAATTATGTTACCATACTATTATTCGGTTAACCACTCCATCTAAGCTAATGCTTGTGCTAGGAAATGGTTTATGACAATAGTCTACTGGCGGATTCGAACCTACGACCTTAAGTTTCGTAGACCGTACCCTAAACCATTAGACTATTGACGCTTCTACTTGAGATTGTGGTAAATAACACAATTTCACCATACACATCGCGTTATCAAATATGCTTAACAGGGTACGTGTCATACCGTTTGAGGTAAAATTTATGTGAAGCTGTGAAAATAAGAATTGGATAAATTGATTTCATCCATAACATATACGGATATAGGATTTTCTTTCTTTATTCTTATTTTCTGAATATAACTTTTTCTGCTCTTTATTTTCAGATAAAAATCTGGTTTTAGTGGCCATTACAGAAAACTACATAAAGATAAAAGCCATTAACATGAGGAAAAAGTCTTTTAAGGTGAAACGTTGAATGTCTCAACGAAAACAATCTGATGTATAAGATTGGACGTAATACATGAAAATATATATATATATGTATATATATATATATATAAAATTTCACATGCGTCTTGTCCGGATAATGGAAATATAATTGCTAAGTACAGGATGTCTCAGAATGAATCAAATATATATTTTTGGCTATATACCTGTGCATAATATATATACACACAAAATGTTTCATTCACCTAAAAATATTCTGTCACTGTATGCGTAAATGAATTTTGAGGACAACTTGTTCTAAAACCATTTCAATACACAAGTTTACGAAAAATGTGAATAAAACATTCAACCAATTTCAAAGAAAAATATGGAATTACTACGTGTGACTTGCCAACAGAAAAGTAAACATTAATAAACGCAAACTCCGCAAAAGTGTAGGTGGACAAATTGGGGAAGGTGTCGGCAGTTTTAAAATTCAGATTTAAAGCCTGCAGTTACCGCATACATGAAATGTGAACATTTTCCGAAAATTCGCAAACATGAATGAAAAAGTAAAATTGAATGATTAATTTGGTGATTCAACATTTACTAATGTAGTAGTATGGACCGATCTTGGTTGAGAGAATGCAAATACTTATTGTAGTGGGGATGATGGTATGGGGAGCCGAATTCCAACAAATCAAAAATAACTTATAAATCACTCCAGCTACACATAAATATGTACGTATATATTATAAAAGTAACAAGAAAGTTTGTATTTATTTTTATTTGTGAGATATCTTAATTTATGCGGTAAATAATTACGACTTTTGATTTAAAACTTAAAATACACTGCGTTATTTGTAGTGTTATAAGATTTTTACTCACTTTTAATAATTGGTTTCTTATTACACAGTACATCATTTGAACACGTAATGTACACATTAATGCAGCGTTCAGTTTCTCAATAAACTGGTTTGTCTCCCTCATAATTACATATGCTTTATTTGCGGTTTATGTAAATATGACACATATTTCTTCTTTTCATTCTCAAAATGGCTACCGATCAACTATCGTAGATCCTTCGAAATATTCAGTACATTATTTTCCATCTTATATGATCCGTTCATCCTCTGAATATTTGAATTGTATCATTCTGTCATACTGGCTTATGTTCAATACTTTTCCGCCATTCGCATTAGACTCCGAAACAGTTCTATATATTATCCAAACAACCATTGGTAAGACGTCATTAAATCGCTTGTTCAGAAAATATTACTTGAAGCTGCAGTAGTGGTTTATCACAGGGTTGGCGAACAAGCCGATCTTGTTACGATAAAATCATAATTTAAATTGTATGTATTATTATTTATTACTGCGAAAGAGTATGGTTTAATGTTTAATATTGACATTCTAACTACATTATTTCCAGAAACGCTTACAAAACAACCTTTTTCTTTTTTTTAGGCACCGACAAAATTAGGAAGAACACTGGTGTGACCCGGCTTTTGAAAAGGCTGTCTTGTTGTAACAAATCGATTGCCACTATATAGAAGTTCACCAACCCTGGTTTATTAGATATCGATATTGACTGTTTTACAAGTAACGTCAGGACAGTATTTGATGGAGGAATGTGTTCAGCTATAGGCGATAGGGCGAGATGGCGACAATAAGAATGAAAAGTTACTGTCTTAGATTATTGTGGTTGTCGTGATCTTGTGTATTTGATAGAAATACATAATGCTCGTATGTATTTGTATATACGTATTTTTTTTAATTTAAATTTTTATTACTTTGAGAGTAGCAAACGAGCACACCGTTCACCTGTTGGCAAGTGATTCTTGTGTTCCACGATATCTACATTCAACCTTGACAATTAATCATAATGCAGCTTCATTGCCACCCTTGAGGACTGAGATAGAGTGCCTTGTCACTAGAAAGGTCCCGGATCCTTACACCCACCAGACGAAATACAGAGTGTTATGCTGATATTTTACACTGGTATTCTGTGAGGGCGTGGTCCTGACCCAGCTGAGCTGACCCATTCATTCTGCACTTAGAAACAAACTGCAGTGTAGCTCTACAACTGTTAAAAGGTTGTCATTCGAAATTTCGGGCATGTGACTCGGAGAAACGATAACCGAAGAGTCAGCTCGATCGAATGCTGCTGTGTTTCGTATGATGAGTGAAGGGATCCGTAGACCTTTATTACTGGTGACGAGGCATCACAAGTCAGTCCTCAAGGGTGACAACGCATCTACATTGTGACTCCTTGTCCAGGATGTTGTGAATCACTTGCCATCAGGTGAGCTGTGTGCGAGTTTGTTACTCTCAATCTAATAATAATAATACGTCCTATTGATCGCAGTACAGGATGACCCCCACTAGATAGAGCTAATGAAAAGGTTCATCAATGATGGACTGGCATGGGTAGTGGTGAAGAAAAAAATCATTATTACACATTGTGATGATTAGTTTATTTGTGATTGTTTGAAGTATAATATGTTGTGGTCTGCCAAAAATAACATCGTAGGTACGTTAACCATCTCCTAGCACAAGCATTTAAGTTTAGCCGTAGTTAACAGGAATCCTAATAATGCAAACATTGTTGCTGCCATTATGTAAAGAAAAATATTACCATTTTTCTCCCAGTTTTGTAAGCGAAGACATTGGAGTATTTAAACAAACTTCCTTGATATTATGTCCACAGCAGCCCGATTAAACTAGGTATACCGGAGAGTACTCCCGTGATTAGTATATGAGAAAAAAACGTACAGATGTGATTATCGAAAATTATATTTTCTTTCTCTGTAATTGTCGGAAAAGAAGTAATGAAACCTTTTTTTGTAATAAAACCGTTCTCAACTCAAACTCGCTACACCGTGAAGCAATATCGTTAGCTCTGTAATGTATTGTTTCATAAATACGAAACAATGTTTTGTTTTTTTTTTCTGTTCTAAAAGCAGAATAGCCAGGGGTTCGAGCCGTGGGTCCCTACGGTAACGCGTGCTTGAATCACTCCGTAGCTTTTAATTTGTATTGTGTATATGTAATGTTCGTGAACGAGAATTTTATTGTATATTTCAAAAGTTAATATTTGAAAAGCTTTAATTCACATTTTTTTCGTCGGGGAAGTTTAAATATTTTATTTTATAAGGTGTGATAAATGAGCACACATTCAGCTGATGTGCTTACTACGGGCCGATATGTCTACATCCATGTTGAAGTCAGGCTAAAATGGAATGACTTACACTCACCACACAAAACATAGCAGCGTTATGCTGACATTTCGTTATTCATAGATGTCATCTGCGCAGTATATATATATAGTAGTCCCTAAGTATTTACGAAAACACAAATGTCGTTCGTCTACCCCCTCTCCCATCCGATATAATCAATAAGATCAGATAAAAGTGCAGTGTCAAAGATACGGGGTATTCATACAATGCTCTCAGACCAAGGATGCAATAATTTGTGATACACAAATGTTTCTCTTCGGCTACGAATCCTTCGACTAGATTAGAAACAGAAAAATAAATATTAACAATATTAAGCTAAAGCTAGCGAGGGAAAGGTTTTGTATGAATGTTATCTAAACTACATTTTGTATTGGGTGTCCCGTAAGTAACACGACAAAGTTAAGGGAAGGTATATTAATGGGTCACCTACCAGACATAAAAAATTACCTTAGTAAAAGTATCACCATTTTGGAGATATTGAGATATTTTATTTTTTGTAAAAGTACCAAAAAAAATACTAAGTGCTACAGGAAATTTATTTATGCAATATGCAGCAGCGCCTCAGTACATTTTTTTATCGACTAAGGCAAAAGTTCAATTATCTGTCTATTTGTATGCAGTAAAAAAGACAGCAACAAGAAAGTATTTAAAAAAAAATCTTAACATATTATGAAAACGGTGGCTTTCACTAAGGTCATTTTTTATCTCACCCCGTCATTCTTATTTTTACCTTCCACTTAAGCTTGACGTGCTACTTACGAGACACATTGTATATTCAGCAAAACAAACGTCTATCATCATGTGAGAATTCATAACCTTATACGGCATGTAGCCGCACTAAAGTATCGTGAACTTGAGATGATTTTAGGAGTGTTGGATCCACACTGCAGCTAGTTTCTGATCGGAGCATGGGATCCATGAGAGACCCTCAGAGAATACCAGCGTAGAATACCGGCGTTAGGCTACTGTGTTTCGTATGATTAGGTGTATCTTACGTAAGTACAATCAGGGGTGAATCTAGAATTGTTATTGAAGACGAGTGTATATATCGACCCGACCGTAGTCGTTACTTACCTTCAGAACTACGGGCTCATTGGTCACCCATAATATTTCATAAAAATATTGTCAAATGAAATCAAAATCCGCTTTATCGATTTCTTAATTTTAGCCAAGGACGATGGAACAATCTGAAATTTTGTAGACGTATTAAGAATTGATGTCAACACAATAATTTTATACGCAAGTTGTTTTATAAATAATAAAGTTTTATTATTTTCTTAACTCTATTAACTGTAACTTGTTCAAAAGCAAAAGAAAGAGGGAATTATAACTCTAGAATATCTAGTCGTCTATAACTCCAAACTAGCAGTAGCATTGACGATCGAAAAACCATGAAGCTTAAATTGAATGAAGAGTTTTTTTGAAAAATCACGATAGAAAAACTTACTTTTCGTAAAATAATATATTTCTCAAAACCACTGCGAGAATTATGGTACGGCCCAATTGGCTTTGTCCCAGCTTAAGCTAAAATTGTTGTTATTAAGATAAAGTAAGACATATGAGAAAGCTCAGGGTCACTTAGCAAGCTACGGACACGTCTGCGTTCCACGTTCCTCTACATGATAGAAGACGCAACGTAGAGCGAGGACGTCCAACATGGCAACGGGCTGGCCATATAGCTGATGGAATCTACCGAGCAGGAAGGTGTGACCACCACGGTCTGAAAGTTGCAGTGTAGAACCACCCGCTACTATATGTCACGGTGACCTATGCAAGTTTGCGGAATAGTCGTTTGTTTCTAGCTGCAGAATGAACGGGTCAGCTCGGTCGGGATTAAGACCACGCTCTTACAGAATCCCAGCGTAAAATAGCAGCATAACGCTGCTGTGTTACGTCTGGTGAGTGTAGGGAACCGGAGACTTTAATACTGGCGACTAACGAGTCATTCCATCTCAGTCCTCAAGGGTGACAACGCATCTGCATCATGATTCCTTTCTAACTACATTGATCGTAGATGTCATGGGCCGCAGGAATAACTCAACAACAGATGAACTGTGTGCTCGTATGTTCCTCTCAATGTAATAAAAAAAAATGTGGGTTCAGAATCGTGCTAAATTAATCTACGTAGTCTTACATACTATATACTCTATATATATGATTAAATTAAAAATAGACTTTTTGTTTGTCTATCGTATTTAGCTCCGGAACGGCTTAACCAATTCGGATGTGGTTTCCAACGATATATTGAGATAAGCTTGAAGTAACATTTGTATTTTAAAACACACTAGTGTTGTTACATTTATATTGATTGACAAATAAAAAATATATGTCTTAAACGTCGATGACTAGACTACTAAAATAACTAATAAATAAATACGTGATGTTAATTTCCAACACATGTTTTCGTTACATTTAAATTGATGATATTATGGGTCAAATAAAGAAATTAAAATAGACTATCTACTAAACATGTTACGTGAATTACTCAACACATGTTTTATTATGGGTGACAAATAAGCACACATTACACCTCATGGTAAGTGATAATTGTGATGCGTTGTCTCTCCTCATTGAGATTGAATGTCACGTTAATATCGTTGTGGTAACTCACTGCAGCGGCTGAATGACGTCACACTGCAAAATAAGCTATCTAACACAACCAAGGTACCAACGGATTCCTACACTCATCATACGAAACACAGTTATTATAATGCAATTCCACTCTGATATTCCATGAGAAATATACAACTATTCTTCAAAATAAACTAATCTATTAGAATAAACTTCGAGGACACTAGACGCCCAAGGCGCGCTCGTTATTGGGCAGTTGGCCAATAATTTTACGCTTGAATCGCGTTTATTTGAGCAAATGAGATTTACTCACGATACACCGATGAAAATTTACAAACACTTGTTTCCTTGGTGTAAAATAAGAACTTTATATAGTGATATTTAGCAGTAGATAATTATTTTGTTTGAATAACGAGAAAAAAAATCATAATTATATATTATATTATCCTACTAACGATATTATAAACTGAAAGAAACTAATTTAGTACTCAGATATACGTTATAATTACTTAATTACGTTACAATTTATTTTAGCATTTAATAATAATAATAAAATTAGCTCTTGAGCATTCCACATAGAGCATGTGAGAAGTAAGGAGTGTCCAAGACTTAGACGTACCGGCGGAAAATAATAAATCGTACAATGTAGTCTCACACTATTTTATCTCACTCGTGTAATTCTGAAGACCACGCAAACGAAGTCACGGGCAGATGGTAGTATAGTTATAAAATGATTATGATTATTATTATTATTATCACCTTTTTATAATATTAGGGTAACAATTGAGCACACAGTTAAGACATCTGCATTCATACTCAATAGAGATTCAACATTCACATGCGTTTTCATCCCTGAGGAAAAAGACAAAAAGTATTTAAATATTACAGCACCAGACAGATAGACAGAGAAAAAAGAAACATAAGTTAACATATTAACAAGAAAAAATAAACAAATCAAACGCCAATTTTATTCACACTTGGTGTAGACTGCAGCCTTCACATTATGCAAGCCTGTACCGCGAGGGCTAGTTACGAATACATTATATTTATAACATCTGCACGTCTTTTTTATTGTAAAGATTAAAAGTACCAAAAATAATCATATAAATATTTTTCTTTTTATCAAATTATACTCAATTCAATACATAACTATGAGGAAACATATATATATATATATATATATATATATATATATATATATATATATATATGTATATATATGTGTGTAATTGTTACTTATAGTCCATATCTCAGTCACTCCTTATTCAACCGCATTAGAGATTCCTAAGATTTACATTGTATATCATGGTGATTACCATATTGCGTTGTCTCACATATACTTATTTTTGAAGGATGCTACCAATGATATTAACATTACTAATATTCTGCTTAACCACAAAACTATAAATGCTTGTGCTTGTATCACCTCAATAGCCGAATGGCGGGATTCGAACCTATGACCTTAAGTTTCGCAGACAGCGTAACCTAAACGGCCGTTGACACTTAAAGTTGATTTGATTAAATAACTTGTATTGATTTTGAATCAACAAAGACCCGCGTAATGGAATTATTAAATTAGACCTTCAAAATTAGAATTGGCCTAACAGTGTGTCTGACGCTTAACATAATAATGGTTGACCAGGTACAACATGAAGGGTTCGGCTCGATTGTGGTAGGACTTACAGAATATTTGATTGAAATAGCGGCATAAATGCTCTGTTACCTTTGTCATTACTAATAATTAAAAAAGAAATATGACAATAAAAAGCATTTAAGCTTAGTCGGAGTGGTAATGGACATTTTTGCAAAGTTTATAGCGTTCTTAAAACAAAACGAAGGAAACAAAAACAAAAGTTTTAACGTTCCATAAATACAAAAACATTAATTTACTTTCTCGGCATTACTAGAACGAAAGTATTAACGCTTAAAGTTCATAATTGAACTCTAAATCTGGTTTTGAATTGAATATAGGCTTTGAATTTTACGACACGCCCACAAGACAATGGAGTTTTGAATAATTAAAACTTTTTAGCCATAAATAATGAATAAATTTTGTACGAATCCTTTGACATCTAACTTGTCGTATCATTGCGCAAGACTTCGAGATTTATTTATAAGTTAAAAGTAAGGAGAGGACCTATTTACATAAATCCCACTATTGGTTCCCACGAAAACACTAGGTAAAGAGTTGGAACATAGTCTGATACAGCAGATTGGGGACTTCGCATGTCTTTGAAATATTTTTTTATTTATTTCTTTGACAAGTTCATTCAAGTTGCTACACGATGTTTCCCTTCACCGTCTTCAAAATCAGCACTCACAATTGCAACTAAAAGTTACATGAATTACGTAACGTGAATTAAAACGAGCGCTTAAACACTGAGCTACTAAAGCTCGATATTTATTTGTATATTTAAAATATTGTATATATTATGAATATACAAATAAATATTATTAATATATGTCAATATATTTTACAGTGGTAAAGCTTCGCCGAAGTTCGTTTCTAGGTGCAGAATGAATCGGTCAGCTCAATCGGGGTAGGACCACGCCCTCACAGAATACCAGCGTGAAATAACAATATAACGCTGCTGTGTTTCGTCTGGTGAGTGTAGGGATCCGGAGACATTTATTACTGGTGGCGAGGCATTCCATCTCAGTCCTCGAGGGTGACAATTCAAAGACACATCTGCATTGTGATTCCTTATCAAGGATCAAGAATCACATTCCATCAGGACCACTGTGTGCTGGTTTGTTACTCTCATGTAATAAAAATAAAAAAAATTGCTACCGAATCTTGTAAATTAATGTTGAAATTAATTTAGTTTTTCTCTTTACCGTGAAAGCTCAAACTGAGTGCTTTTCTCTCACGGTACCTTAGCAAACCGATTTCAATCCCTAGTGCCCTTAAAAATGACATTGTTAATAGGAACTTTAAGTTGTGATCTATTACGTGCAGTGCGGTGAAGGCAAACGTTGTAACGCAATGCCATTAAGAAATATATATTTTGAAGACATATGAAGTCCGCCACAATCTGCAATTATTGTGGCGGACGAAGCTCCCGCAACCCTCTAGAGAACAGGCCTATGCCCAGCAGTGGTATGTGGAAATAGGCTGTTACTATATGTTCTTTTAGGTTTTTGAGGCTATCGTAAGTAAATTTAATTCAAATTTTTCTTGATAATTTATATCAAATGATTTTTTTTATTTATTTAATCTTCAATTATAAACACCTTATTTTATAAAAAATAAATCGAAGTACAATATAATTAATATATATAGTATGGTATAATATAGTATAATGTTAAAATTTTACATATATATTCGTTTATAACACATGATATAGTGCAGTGTGTCACTGCCTTTATAAAAGTGGAAATTGCGTAAAAACTTTACTTCCGCACGAAAATAAACACCCTCAAATCGTTCTCATATCTATCGCAATTATTCACTTTAATAAATGCAATTTTACTCCCAACAAGTAACAAGAAAGTTCATGCAAGAAAAAAAAATCGTGGTTAGTAAATAGGTTTCTAGTTTCACTCACTACCTGTGCAAAACAAAACATCGTTAAATTGCTTTTTATGTCGGTATTCTTTGATACTGCCTCAAGTTCCCGTGGACATGTTTAAACACTACAGCCAGCCTCAACCCTTATAAAAACGTCTTGTTAATGATGAAAAAAAAATATGAAAGGCGAAGCTATTTACTACAGACTACAAGTTTGAACATCCTCTATATATATATATAGAATAGATATATATAGCCAGTATTCTGTGAATGTCCTTCCTAATTGAGCTAACCTATGTCGAAGTTTTAAAGTAGCTACACCGTGGCTCTATCATCGAGTAAATTCTCTACAAATGTTTATTCATATGAATATGGCTGGATTGGAAGACGCCATCTCCAGACGCCAGTGTCCATAAAACACTTAGTATGTGGCCATTATAATGTAAAAATATCCTTTTTAACTAAAATATTATGGTAGAGCTGTAGCTCTACCATAATATTATACTCTCTACCATCATATATCTTGTGTACTGCAGTTTATTTCTAGCTGCAAATAGAATGGGTCTGCTCGACCGAGGTAGGACTACGCCCTCAAAGAATACCACAGTAAAATACCAGCATAATGCTGCTGTGTTTAGTCTGACGAGTGTAGGAAAGGGATCTGGAGACCTTTATTACTGGTGACGCAGCATTCCATCTCATTCCTCAAGGGTAACAACGCATCTGCATTATGATTCCTTGCCAAGGATGGATGTTGATGTTATGGGCCACAGGAATCACTTGCCATCCGGTGAACTATGTGCTCGTTTATTACTCTCAAAGTAATAAATAAAGAAAAAATATCCAGTAACAAATTATGTAAATACATGCACAAAATACATTATCTACGAAAATCTTCATAGCCTTCGAATCCTTATAGCCTTTTAACGACAAAACAAAGCACAGCTTTAACGATAGTATTACGTCTTTAAAAGTAAAACCTAAAGGATTTATAAACGGGTTACAACCCGGATAATACATTATAGAACCGTGGTAGTGCAGTGTCTAATTCATGGTAAGCCGATGAAGGGAATTCGAACCCCGATGCTAGCACCAATGAAATTGTTAATCATAATTTTAAATGTTGATTTCTCATGTGCTCGCGGGTAACGAAATCATCGCAAACATATATATATATATATATATATATATATATATATATATATATATATATATATAAAATGTAAAGGATACATTTTACGTTATAATCACCATATAAGTGATGAATGGGCACTAGCATCTTCCAATCCAGCCATATTCATTTGAATAGACATTCGTAGGGTTTTTACTCGATAATAGAGCCACGATGTAGCTACTTTCGAACTTCGACATGGGTTAGCTTAACCAAGAAGGACCTTCACAGAATATTAGCCCCGAATAGCAGATAGCGCAGCTGTGTTAGGACCCAATCACAGGTAATGATACACCTCATCTTATACCCTCGGTGATGACAACGCATGTACATCTTGAATCTTTCTTGGTCAGGATATGGCCGTCGCCATCACTTATAATCAGTGGAACTGTGTCCTTGTTCATTACCGTCTTGAATAATAAAAATATTGCAGAGTGCTCGATATTAAATCTATCAATTGTGCAAGGCTGGAATCAATCTGCTAAAAGCTAAAAGGACGCCATTTTTTTTTAAAGAATACTTGCAGTAATATTAACATTGTCAACATTCCCGTGAACCACTCCAGCTAAGTTTCACCAACCGTACACTAAGTCATTATCTTATGGAAGTTAGTCAATTAACAATAAAAAAATGGCATTATTTATTGTGTGGTGTGTGCACAGTGTGTGTAGGGTGACCATAAAGAATTAAAAAAATATAAATTGACTAATGTAATATGGTTTGTTCTTTATTTGATAATTATACTTATGCTAGGAGATGGTTTACTAAAATAGTCTAAAGCCACTACAGCAGTCTAGTCAAGTGGTGGATTCGTACCTACGACCTTAAGTTTCGCAGTTCATTAGGCTGTTCGTATGAAGTATTTATTGGACCAAATAGTATCAGCATCTCCCTTAGAGAAATGATTTGTTTAACCTATATATATAATATATACTTCTTGCAATACGACATTAAAGCACCTACGAAGTTTCGTACATCGTACCAAAAATCACTTGACTACTATAGCTCTTATTTGACTAATTAGTGTTTAATATTTATATATATATATATATATATATATATATATACATATGTGTGTATATAACAACAAGATACAGGTTGTATCGTTCGTCGAGGCTATTTGTAATACTAATAATACTTTGTCTCGTAATATTTTATTCAAAGTGTGTAACCGTTTTGAGAAGAAATAACTTTATTATAAGACGTCTTCATAAAATTCTTATCCAGCGTTTGTTTTTGTGTGGATCAATACCTAGCTCCAAATGGGCTGAAATAGCTTTAATAGCATTACTAACACTTATTTAAAAAAAGGTCTTCGAGTCAATGCTTGCTTTTTTTCTATTTCACACACGGCATTATGTTTTATATTTAACCTCTTGCCGACGGATCTCTTGATTTACAGATCGAATATCTCGCACTGCATTTTTTCTTATATTATAGTGAACAACACAGTTTACGTGATAGTTAATTATAACTTGGGCACATTACATCTACATTCATCCGTAGGTAATATTCACTAGCCACATGGGTTTTCATCCTTCAGGACCTTTTTATCTTTAATTGGCTTCCAGTATAATAATAAATAAGTAATAAATAATGTTAGTGTAAAAGAAAGGAATTACGAAAAAAAATATATAAATGGACGAGTTCCGTACATTTATATATTTTTTTACTAGGCTTCTTTGAAAAAATATTTTCACATCTTCAACTAGTATATTTTTAAAGCATCGTCAAGTTTACTTACTGCAAAAATTTCCTATCGTCATCACCCATTTGAAAACAAATTAAAAATCAAATAACCGCCCAAGTGGAACGCAATAAGGCATATCGGGCTGGAGGATCTGAAAATCTGGATTTTGTACATTGAGCCATCAAAGCGAACACAGTTCACGAATAGGAGTTAATCAATCATCACGGCAGGTTGTGTTAATGACGTCACGCGACAAAAACATTAGCCAACCGTTAGGTAAGCTTTCTTCACGTAATAGTTCCAGCGATCGCACTTAGTATGATGACAATTTAATTAATTATATGGCAAACTATGACTTAGCGTTTCATATATACGAAAATATTCTAATACCAGAATTTTCTCTCATGCTTTATCTATTTGGACTTTAGAATCAGGTAGAGAGTAATGAAAAATGAGAAAATGTGAGATGAAATTTTATGATTTGTTAATTTCTATGTTTTGGGCACTCGATACTCTCGACCACGTAAAGCTTTAACATTAAAGTTTTAACATAACTTGATAAGATTCGTTAAAGTATCTCATTTACCGAAAGTAAAAATACCTACATTAGGTTATAAACTATCTGTATGCTTCATTTCATTCAAATCCATTTAACCGTTTTTGTCCTGTCTACCGAAGCGTTATCTCTAGAGAGGAGGATTTTCAGTGGCCGTCCAGTCTGCAGTTCGGTTCTAGGTGTAGCATGAATGGGTCCCTCGGATGCGGAAGGATCACACCCTTGCAGAATATCAGCGTAGAACCTCAACAAACTTAGGTTGCGTTGATAAAGGTACGCCCCGTCAATTTCGATCGTGACGATATTTTCAGGTTATTAACAGATAGCATCAACTGCGATGACATGACCACAATTTATAGTGCCCAGGCACAGAAGTACTCACTTCCACTTTATTTACTTTCCAATTTAAGGCATAAGCGATAAGATCGACGGAAGGTTCAAATGCATTGACAAAATATCGGGACATACATAATATATTATACATACTATACGGATTGAGTATGGATATTGAGATGGATATGGATATTGAGTATACACCTCGCATGGAATCGAACCCAGACCCCGTGACGTCACAGACAGATACACCAACCACTACGCCATGCGGTCGTTGAGATAGACATCTATTGAGGATTTGGATTGCATTTCATGATCAAGCGGGTCGTGGCTTTCAATTCTAAACACTTTGTCCTTTGAATGCTGTCAGCGTGAACGTGTTCAAAATGGTCATGCACAAAACAATTTAAAATAAAATTCAAACCAATTTGAGTTCAACCTCGATTTAAAAAAATTACGTTTTGGATGTACAATTTATGAAGTCAAGTGTATTGATAAAAATCGCATTAGCTTAGTAAATGTCGATTTACTCCATTTTAAATTAACGAGAACACTACACGGAGATACTGATTTTATCGCATTTAATTGAACCTTTCTCCTCGAAACTTCAAGAGCTTTATAGCTCTTGGTTCGGAATTGAGGTGTTTTACGTCCCAATGACCTGTGAACCCCACAAAAAAAAGAGCTATAAAAAGAACGGCAACTTCAAAACAACAGCAAAAGTAAAATAACGAGTAAAAAAAGACAAACGATTTTACATTTCAAAGAAATGAAAACGTCGCTATGTGTCGTTACTTTTTTGTAATATTTTCTCGTGCAGGGAAGGCAAAAGAATCAAAACTGATGCACTCATTATCGTAAACAAAATGGTTTCATTTAGTTGGTTCAAGCGGAGGAAGAAAATTGTGTAATAAAGTATTACTCTACCTTAACAACAAAATCTATGGTAATACATTTCTAATAATATGCACTTTGCATTACCATTTTTTATAATAAATATTAAAAAAATATCAGACAATTTTCACTGTTCACATATTATTATATAAATGTTTAAAGTAAAAATAAATAAGACCTCACATAATTACAACTTACCTGTAAATAACCTATTTTTGAATATTGGTCTGTTTTAGCTGTTGAAAAGGCGCTTCGGGCACGAGACATCTCAAATTGATATCAACTATGAGTTAGTAGAATATAACAAAATGTATTTTTCTACGCTAATGAATTTATACAAGTGATAAACTTTTTTATTTTTTTATTTTTTTATTACAATGAGAGTACACAGTGATTCCTGCGGTCCATGACATCTACATTGATCCTTGATAAGGAAATTCTCTTGAACACTGAGATGGAATGCCTCGTCACCAGTAATAAAGGTCTTCGGATTCCTACACTCACCAAACGAAACACTGCAGGACTATGCTGCTATTTCAGGCTGGTATTCTTTATATTTTTTTTTTATATTTGGTCCTTCCCCGATCAAGACCTGATCTGACCTCTTCAATCTGCTGTTAGAAACAAACTGAGCCGTAGCTATACCACTGTCAACACTCTGTCACTTTTAATATATTAATTAAATATTACTTGTTATCTTTAGTATATAGTTTCCTAGCATTATATTGTGCATAGGAAGAAATATAACTTAAAACTAGCAACAGCATCAGTCATTTCAACTGGAACACTTTTAGTCGGAACGGATGTGCGAGGATGAGTACCGGATGTGCGAGGTTTTAATTTACACAGCTAAGCTTAGTTGAAGTTGGCTCCTTTGGAAAAAGGAAAAAGGTTCAATGGAGCGAAGTTTTTTAGTCACTAAAATGAGGGATAATAGAGAGGGATGCGTGCTAACGATGGAAAAAGCTTAGCTATGCGAAGCACAGAGTAGAGTTGAGTAGAAATCTTGCGTAAGGAGATCTTCGCCTATCTCACTCGATCCGCTACGCCACTGAGCTATGGTAAGCGATACATAGAAAAAGATAGCTATGAAATAGGTACGCCTCACAGTTTTATAGGACACCAATCTATATACTGAGTGATACTCAGTCAATAACCCCTTGAATCCATAAGCTATTTTTTTATTCCCAAGAATGATAACGATGCATCTGCGTCTTATTTCCTTATGGAAGATGTGTAAACTGTGTAGTCAACTAATTTCGTGCACATTAGCATAACTGGGTCGGCACAACCGAGGATTGACCGCACTCCCGCAGGATACCAGTTTGAAGTAGAACAAACAAAGCTGCCGTGTTTTGTATGAAGAATTCAGGGACCGGACACTCAATTACAAAAGCAAATCGAATTATTTTTGAGGATAGATTTAGACAGCCTGGGTCGCAATCACCACTTACCACAGGTGTACTATATGTTCGCTGGTCACCTCAAATATTATAAAAAAACCTGCTGATATAAGATTGAAGAAGAATAATTGAGATATATAATAACGCGTTATACACCTGCTAGCACAGTATAAGTTTTTCTCGATAATTAGAAAGAAGTTTAGTCAAGAAAGTGCAGACTTGAGCATAATTAATGGTAGTACATTTTATATAACTTTAAGTGAAGAAGAGTTCAACAGAATTTACGCGGAGCACATTTTATATAATGTCAAGTGATAACTGTTACAGAGTTTATCGCGTCGTCGAAAACACGACACAAGTCTATTTTTGGCAACGTTATAAGGCAAATTGAGAATTATTTTTTATTGTATTTAGAGCGACGGACGAGCTCACAGATCATCGTCATCATTTCAGCCAACTCCCATAACTACCACAGAGTACGATCCTCATCCACCTGCATCCATCGACTTCCCGTAGACTTGCATACATGGTCACTCCATCTAACTTACAGTTCGCCTGATGAGATTATTCCTGCGGTCCATGAAATCCATCCTCGATAAGAAATCTTCAGACGCATTGTTACCCCAGAGGACGCGTCTTCCACATGGAGAGTGATGTAGCAGAGTCTACGGGACTTCACGGGTCTTATAAATGATAAGATATGCTTCTATATCAGTACTTGTGTATCTAGCTGTGATATCTATCTGATATCTTAATACTGTTACAGCGCTCGACAGGTACAAGATTGTATCGATCCATAGCGGTTTCATGTAACTTTTCTCCGTAGGTAAAGTAAACTAGAAACTAAAACGAATCTTTTTAACATTCAAGAGACAATATCTTTTTATATAAAAATCTGAAAAAAAATAATTACGTATTATTTAAATTATTCACCAATATAAAAACCAGCTCAGGTTTGCGTCCACGACTTCTAGATCACATTCCTATGTAAACCGTTCGTGATACAGCCAATTCTTAATGAACCTCGCCCCTATATACACATAACTATATTATATATTTGCATATATCGCTGATTTATCTCTATGCTTGTGTTAAATCGTAATATGAAAATCGATCGTTTCGCAATTTTGTTTTTATTATATATATTTATTTATATAATTTAAATATATATATATATATATATATATATATATATATATATATATAAATAAATAAAAATAATATATATACAATATTATATATATATATATATTTGAATTTAGTTAGCTCATTATTTATTAAAGCAATACTAATGCGGAAGATATTGGAACACGCTCCTTAATTAAATATATACCTATCACGTTCATCGGATAACAGGCCAAGGCTAGAAAATATGATGCGTCCCAACAAAGCTATAGATAAGTTAAAAAAAACAACATTTACTCCATAAAAACCTGTAACTGAAATTTCGGAGAAAGTTTCACAGGCCTGTAAAACCTGCAAATGTCCTGCAAAACTTAACGACGCAGGTTCTATTCCGGACTTCGCCTTTTGTTGTAAACCGTTTATTTTTATTTGTACGTGGGAAAATCACGTTAACTATATGGGAGATGCATTTAAGCATAATTCGAGTGGTGAACGTAAGTGTTAGTCATGTTAATATCATTGGTAATATTCTTAATAAACGCAGTTATTTTTCTAAGTTCCTCCTTATTTTTTTCTTGTATTATAAAACATCTTAGCAACTTTAAAATTTATTAGTGTGTATTGTAAAAACTATATTCCGTTATGAAGGAAAACGATTTCACTATTCCAATTAGTACTTAAGTGATTAGCACGTTCAAATCTCAATTACACGGAACGTCGTAAAATATTTTTACTGCCGTAATAAAGTGTTGCCAGGTGAGTTATTAAAAGTTTTGTCAACCGCCGATTAAGCAACACGGAGCCGGAAAATGTTCTAACGTAAAAACAACAGCAGCATTTTAGGTGACATTGATATTGCGGGAAAAACTTTTTACTTTTTTTTTTCTATTTAGCCCACTAAACACACAATCAACTTGATGATCAATTCCCGCTATCCAAATTCATCATCGAAATGCAACCAATACGCTATCATAAGTTTCTACTTACATTTTACTTTAAGATTTTTCTTTAAACACCGACACTAAACACTCACAAATCACATGTACACGCACACCACAACGCGGACTAAAAATCGATGTATTAGGGGTACGAACCGGGAGCTTCCATGGGACGTCCGCCCTGTCTCAGTGCGGTGTAAAACTGCGGGCGGAGTGGAGAGGCGGCAGCGCTGATGTCGCGCGGCATTCCACCCGTTACGCCCGGGCCAAGCGTAGCCGTCCGAAACTTTTGCTCGAAAGCTCATTTTAATAGTAGTGCCACGCTTACGAAACACAGTGGTGCCATGCTTAACAGCATAGCACCACTGTGTTTCGTCTGATGTGGGAGACCCGGAGAAGTTACTGGTGACGAGGCTCACTGCTCAGGTGGGACAATGCATCTGCATTATGATTCTGTATTCTCGTTTGCCACCATCAGATGAATAAATAAATTATAAATAATATTAAACTTTAAGTCATTATTATTTCACAATTTACGAACTGATGTGTAATTAAAATTACTGAGAACAAGCAACATTTAGTACAATTCTAGAGTCTGAGGAGCTTTTCTCTATTATTATTCTATGTAAATAACTATTAAAACTTAGGCGTCTAAATAAAATTAGAGTACTTAGACAACACAACACAATACAAATATATATATATATATATATATATATAAATTAGTCGGTAACATATTACAGTAACACGGTAACTACGGTAACATAATATATAACAAATACTTTCAAAAACATTAGACTGGGTTTTTTCGTATCGCCTATATACGAAAAAACCCAGTCTAATTTTTTTGAAAGTATTTGTTATATATTATGTTTTCACTTGATGTAAATACTTTTTGAAAAGACGTAATCATGCCTTAAACCATTTACTGACCACTGAAGAATGTTTGGTACACCTATAGTAAAATTAAAACGTATTAATATTAAAGGCATTTTACTACATATTAATTATGATTATGATGTCCTCCTGTCTTATCTTTTGGGTTAGTGCCAGATCACATCAACTGTGTAGAATATTTCATAGTGCCGTAAACATTTGCGCAAACACGGAGGCACTCACTCATCGTCTCCTCCCCTATTGCGATGTAGTTCACGTGAAATAACAACGATTGAAGATTCAGATTCAGTGTCAGGGACACGGGACATACATACAACGTACCTAGCTTCGAAAAATCAACTATATGTCATAAACAAATATTGTTCCTCGGCTGGAAATCGAACCCAGTACTCGCGACGCAACAGCTAGGTACACTAACCACTACACCACACGCCGATAGATTAACATATATCTTTACATATTACTATCATAATGGTATAAGTTTAATATATTTGACTTATTATGATACTCCTACAGCCATCTATCGACTACATTTGAAACTATTAACAAAAAGTTACTTAGTCGAGCGATCCTTAATAAAGTTGTGTATTAAAACGTTCCTGTATTTAAAATGGTAACATTGTAAGATCCACATTGTAGTTCATATCTAGTTAAAGCATCAACGTATTGACTCAAAGTAAGACCATCATAAAGTAGCTCTTCATCGACTGGCAATTGTACGGATCCGGAGACCCATGTTTACTGGTGACGAGGCATCTTCATCAGGTTCACTGTATGTATGTTTGTCACTCTCAATAAGTGAAAAAAAAAAGTAATATTAAAAAAATATATTAAACAATAACTATTCAATTTTACCGATCACATGAAAGCAACATATTTTTTTTTCTATTGATGGAGGAAATAATACGTAATAATCTCTAATAATAATCTCATTATCGTCATAAAACGAAATACGGTCGCATGGTATCCGCAGTAACTAGATACTCTAGTGTGGTTACTGGCGGCAGCGCTAGCGTGGGTTCTATTGACATCCGAAACATATATTTGTACAACAAACAACCTATTGGATTTCAGATCTGATTCAGATGTAATTGCATTACGAACTTTACACCTATTTGTACAGCTGAAATATCTGTAATCGTCTTGAAAAAGGAGTATAACCTATTAGATGATTATTGAAAACATATAAAACTCAGGTTGGTTACACAGATTTTTTTAAATGTCATAGTTTTTCCTCTTTTCTTAAAAAATAAATAAATACAACGCCTTCTTTATTCACACTTGGAGTTAACTGCAGCCTTCGCACCAGGCAAGCCTGTACCGCGAGGGCTAGTTACGAATACATTTTTTTTAAACCTTTAACACCTGCACGTCTATTATATCGTTAATATTACAAATAGTAAAAATAATCTTATAACAATTTTTTTTTTGGTATATTTTAGTTTATACTCAATTCATTATACAAATATGAGTAGCCATATAGTAGTAAAATTATGTAAAATATAACTGTGAATTTATATACTGACATTATAAATAGTTAAATTAAAAGTTAATCATATTAACAACGTATAATCTTTGTAACTATGGTCTTCTAATATAAAAAGTCCGTCACTTCAAGCTTCACGTTCAGATATTTAGGAAATAAATAGAATAGGAAACTTTTATTCGATATATTTTGCGTAGACAATTTACTTATGGTTTGTTTGCGACTTAAAATTACCAACAACAAACGAAAGTTGTCGTAGTTAGATTAAACAGGCGAAAAATTACGGCACCTCTCTTCCTGTTTGAAGCCCATTCGATATTTCAAACAACAATCCGTTTCCAAGAAAAGCTTAGCAATATACGTATATCTTGTGTTATCACGTATAAAATCTGAATCAGTGATAATAAGGTCATATACGAGAATCTAGAGTGGTAATATGCTACTAGTTAGGACATAGGTCTGACACATTTGGGACTTCAAAAAGTTCTAAGTGAAAATATGCTACTACCTCTATCAACCTAGATTAGGGTAAAGGTCAGGAGACTTTGAATTTTATCCTGCATAATTAGCATTTCTTAGTAAGAAATAAATTTCGCCAGGGCAAACTGCTCCTGCGATTTTAATATATGTTATTATAAAAGTTTCAAACGTAATATTATCTATTGAATATTACAAGAAAATTATTGCCTCTATAACCTATAATAGGGAAGAATAAGTGACAAACCGAGCAAGCAACTAACCCGATAGTAAGTGATCCCCGCCAGCCATAAACATCCGCCACACCAGAGGAGTCGCATGTGCGGTGCCAACCTGTCATTTTGTTTTTTTTTCTGGCTGATGGCCTTTGTTAGCCCGAGGGCTTTTACAGTATCGCCAGGTTGAGAGGTGACCGAGCCCTTATGGCGCTCAGTCGAGACCCCCAAACCTGTCAGTTATAAGAATTTATATTTAATCCTGTACAGTTCAATAGTTTAATCTCAGAGTAAAAATGCAGTAGAAAAAGGGCGAATTATCATCAGAGTTTATATTTTACTTTAAATCAAAACTAAATATCAACGGGATGAATACTCTCTACGACCTAAATATAATAAAAGCTAAAATCCAAGCTTTATCTAAATTGCGTAATTTTGATTAATATTATTCACTCGACTAATCTTGCCGTTAATATAGAACTGCCAAATATTGGCTTTCGGGCCTTTAAAGCATTGGAGCGTGCTTTATACTGATCTATAATTATCGATGTCAGCTTTTACATAAAGTCTCTCTATATCTATTATGGGTAACGTTTAATTAGGCTTGATCGTTCCTTGTTTTTAATAGTACTCGCATACTGTGATTTCTTTTGTTTTATGTACTATTTAATGTAAGTAATTTGATCTAAAGAGTTAATGATATCAAATTGTTTAATGTGTAACACTAAATTCAAAACACTTATGAGTAGTTTGTTATACATTCGTACACGCTGCCCACCAAATTAGTTGTGTATTTTCTATAATCGATCCTATGCGTGTACTAATTTTTATTTATTCCTAATGTTTACTGAATGATGATTGCTATTTTTAGTGATTTGTCTTCTAAATATCATATTAGCAAATATGATTAAATATTGATTATAATGTTTTCTGAAATTAGTTCGAGAACTTAGATAGTATACGTTCTCGAACTACCTTCTGTAGAAAATAGTCAATCCCTATGAGAAGGCTATAGCCACATTAGTAAGCAGTATTTTCTAACTGCAATACTGCTTAGGCAAGCCTCTCAGTGCATAACTGTCGATTACTATCTAAATTTACATCGAAAAATCAAGTCGAGTCAACAGTGCATTCAACTTTATCCTTACTTCCAAAGGTTTGGTAGTAAAACTTAGTCATTTTGTTTCTTTCGAAGTTAGTGGTGAAATATTTGTTGTAAACCAATACAAACCTTTTCTAATTCAATCCTTAGTAATTTTATAATCAACTTTAAAAATCAGTGATATATCATTCGCAAATACTAAATTGTCACAAAAATCTTGCGCATGTAAATGTAAGTAATTATTATATACCAAAATAAAGTCAGGTACCAAGTATAGATATATAGACCCTGAGCCACGCCTATTGTTCGATTTGAGAACGCCTAATTAGTATCTACACTGTACTATATCAATAGCACCAAATCGAAGAGTAGCGTCAGATGACCGACTCAAATAAATACTTTTTATAGATCATTATATACACCAATAGTATCCTTCGAATTATCTCCAGCATTAAGGATAAGTTAAAAAGTGTAACACTTGAATCTATTGTCGAGCTACACTTGGTAAATTCATATTACTGAATTAATTTATTTAAAGTAGTTCCCTGATTATTATAGTATAGATAAATATTATCAATTATCTTGTCGATAGAATTAAGATCAGTCTATAGTTATTCGGGGTAGTACAAAAGATGTAATAGCGTTTCATCTCTTTTGATGCAATAGTATAACTTTACTCTTCATCGTGGTTCAACGACTATAAGTCAATGATGGACAATCTACAAGGTTTTGTTTCGCAGGACGTTCCTTGAAACATCAGACCACGACGCTTACTATTGTACGTATACCCTCACTCTGATTATTTATGCAATTTTTGTAACAAGAGAATTAGTCGCTTACTTGTAATCGATTAGAAGAAGATTAATAGATGTTTTCTTTATAATTGATTTGACCATATTTAAATACTTTAAATTAATTAATAAATTTTAAATAAAGATACTAAACGTTTTTCTCCAGCAAAATAAGCAATGCAACGTACCGATGTATTTTTCATTTATATAATCTCTTTATCGCATGTCTGATATAACAGAATATCGACCTTCAACTTTTTTCTTTCATTTTCACATTTCATTTACATAAAACTCGAAGGTGGATAAACTTAGGCATTTTCTGCGTATACAAAAAGGCGGACAATATATTCCAATGGCATGTCCCCTATTGTTTCCACTGAATATATAGGCGGAGCTATAAAAACTTTATGGTTGAACCAACAGCTGTCAGCTTTATTATCTGCCGGCATAGGCGCGAGAGATAAAAAAGGATACCTTATGTCAAACTTCAATATAGACATATCGCATGTGTAAACAATTTCATTCTCCATTTTATAACGCTATATTTATTTTCATAAATAGAAAGATATGATGGTAAATCTTACAAGAACGCGGCAATTAATATATATACATATATATATATATATTTTTTACATTGAGAGTTGCAAACGAGCACACAGTTTACCTGATGTTAAGTGATTCCTGCGGCCCATGACATCTACATTCATCCTTGACAAGGAATCATAAGGCAGATGCGTTATCACCCTTGAGGACTTTGAGATGGAATGCCTCGTCACTAGTAATAAAGGTCTCCGGATTCCCAAACTCACCAGACGATACACAGCAGCGTTATGTTGCTATTTCACGCCGGTGTTATGTGGGCGTGGTCCTACCCCGGTCGAGCTGACTTATTCATTCTGCAGTTAGAAACAAACTGCAGTGTAGCTCTACCACTGTTAAAATATTTTTGCTTTAATTGCGAGTGCAAGATCAGATAGAAATAGATAGATTTTAGGCATTGAATTTTTGATCATCTACTTTCTCATGACACTCAGTACAGGAGACAAGTTAGTGTAAAATGCTTGGAACTTTTCTTAGTATCCTTATATGAAATAATTATACAGAAATACTCATCATCGTCATCATCGCAGTCCCATCACTAGTCCACAGCTAAGCATAATCGTCACCACAGACTCCCATAGAGTAGGATCCTGAAACAACTGCATCTATGGTCTTCCCGCGGACCGATGGGGAATATGGGACCTATGCAGTAATATAAAGTGACGATATTTATAACTATGATTTCAGTCTCCCTGCAACAATGATGTCGTCAATGGCTTTGCAATTGTTGTCATTTAGGTATGGCTTTATTTTCGATGCAATGAAAATACTTTCAAATAAAAAATATATCTTGTTCCATCGTCATCTGGAAATTTATCATGTTAGCAAAATGAATGAAATAATTTTAAAACTAACAATTAATCTACACTTTTTCTTTAGATACAATCCGTTAAACGTGTTGGTTTGAATAAGCTATACGACTATTGCAATATCCTACAGAGTAATACCTCATTGGATTTTATTATCGAAAATATGTCATAATAAGTTAGAGTAAATAAATAAGTTATTGTAGCGGTGTAACCGACATAGTTCAAAGGATCAGTAAGCTGAAGTGTCAATGGGCACATATACCTCTTAGAATCGATAACCGATGGAGAAGAAAGTTTCTCGAGTGGAAGAAACTTTGGGCTGGCCATTGCATCATATGACAATCCCCAACTAGATGGAGTGATCTATCAAGTCTTCAAGAAGTCTCCATCGACTTCGGCAGATGGCTCAGGATCGTACTATAAAGTGGTCTATGGGGGAGGCCTATGTTCAACAATGGACTAGTGCTGGGCTGGTATTATGATGATATATTATATTAAGTATATATTAAGTAAATAATACATAATATCAGTTATTATATGGATACATACGATACAGCTAGGCTTTTCTTGCTTGATTTTTTCTTAGTTTATACCCCCGCACGCGTCTCTACTATTGTCGTAGTTCTTGTTCACTTGTTGGTAGGTTGTTGTTGGTGGTTTCTACTTCACGTATATGTATTCAAAATATTATTTTATTTATTACTTAAGCATGCAGGTCTTTACTACATTCTATTTTAACATTAAATACGTAGCAAATAATTACGTATGTATTGCTGCTTCTATTATTGTTGAATTGATTATTCAGTCGCGGGTACTGAGTTTCGAAGAATATTTGTGTATGCCAAATTGTAATCAGATCTAGTGATGTATGTATGTGCCGTATCTATGACACTGCATCTGAATCGTCTGCCGAACTTGACGCACTTGTTGTCTCTGCGTTTGTCCAAATGCTTTCGACACTATAATATATCCTTCGCAGATGATTTCATCTTTTGATAACCAGAAGGCGATATGCCGTGGTTGAAAATGATCAGAACATTTATATTATTATTAAATCTAAATTTGCCTGTTTCGATACTTGCGGATCTATAACTATAACTTGGGTCGGTACACTTGTTATAAAATAAAAATCAAGAACGAAAATACTGAAATTCCCTCACTCCCAAAACACTATTTATATACTTTCTGCTTTTTTTTCGAAAATTAGTCTACTTGTGTAACTTTCTGACTCACCCTTATCAGTATTACTATGTGAACAAAATGTTTACCTAGCTTTTTTTTAAGGGTAACAATCGAGCACACAATTTACCTGATTGTAAATAACTTCTGCGCTCCACGAAACCCGCATTTAATCTCGTTATGGAATTATAATGTAAATGTGTTATCACCGCTAAGATAGAATATTTCATCATTGATAATAAAGGTATCCTGATCCCCCTTATGCTTTTATTTTATGCTAGTATACTGTGAGGATGTGGTCCCGGATGTGCCAACTCATCCATGCTGTAGTTAGAAACCAACTGTAGCGTGTATCTGTCAATGCTGTTTTTATCACAATGGTCTTCCTAATTAATTTCCACATAACGCAAACTTTTACCTTACAAATTCATTGATTTTACGCAAAAGCTTATCGGCCCGTCGACAAGGGCGTCGTACAAATATTACGTTTGCGGTCACGAGGTTGGCACTTGTGGACCTCTTAAAAGTCTACCTATTTCTAAAGGGTTCGAATATTATAATAGAAGGGAAATATCAAACGGGGCAAAATGCCTACAGGCAAATCCTTTTAAGCATACAAAAGATTTGCGAAATGTGTTTTTAATTTGATTTTTCTGTTAACGTTACATTGTCTTATCATCCTTACCATGCCTTACCAGGTCCCAGGTCGTAACCATCCTACAATATGGGTGAAGGGGATGACAAGTCAGCGCGATTGTGTTCACGCAAATATCTACGGCACCCTAAAATAGACCACGCACTTGATGATAATCAACAACCGGAAGATATCGCTGTGGGTGAAATTGACCACCATTACCCTTACCAGTTCCCATGTTTTATGGAGTTTGAGATGTTTTAAGGAGTTAGGGCAGTCCAGTAAGTCGTATACATACCAATTTCTCGTATACTTCGCACGTTTCTCAACCTTCGATCGTTTTGACTCAATAGATTCCCCGTCTGGTCGGTTCCTACATATTTCTATTTTGTTGTATTGAATTTATTAGTTTTGTTATATGCACATCTATAGTATTTTATTTATACCTTTTTATTGACCAACCAGGTGATGTTAGAAATGGATCTGCCAAATAATAATAATTATGTTTACATTATTATGTGATGTACAACCGGAGTCAATTACAATCTGAGGAGCTGTGTGCTTGTTTGTCACCCTTTATTTAATAAACAAAAAAAGAAGTGAAATTTAAATTGAAACTTAAAGGGTATAAATATTTAATTTATTGAAAATGTAAATATCAATAATAAATCCTTTACATTTTCGTCTAGTAAAGTCCTTCTTAATAAACAAAAAGAAGTGAAATTTAAACTGAAACTTAAAGGGTATAAATATTTAATTTATTGAAAATGTATATATCAATAATAAATCCTTTACATTTTCGTCTAGTAAAGTCCTTCTTAATAAACAAAAAGAAGTGAAATTTAAACTGAAACTTAAAGGGTATACATATTTAATTTATTGAAAATGTATATATCAATAATAAATCCTTTACATTTTCGTCTAGTAAAGGTCCTTCTTAATAAACAAATGAGCTGTTGGCTTAGAAAACTTTTTAATACAATTTAAGGATCATTGATTTCAAACAACTTTGAATTATATATAAATAAATTTCAAATTTAAATACGTGAGTAATATAAATGAGTGTGTATAAAAAATATTTTTTGTTTTTGAAACGGTGATACAGTTTATTACCTGATGATAAATAGTGGCGGTAGTTTTTAACCTACCAACGTCCTCAATAAAGTTTCAAGATGTATGTACATGCATTGTCGCCCTTGAGCACTGGGATGATATGCTAGCTGAGGAACTAGGTCTCCAGTACCCACGAATTACCAAGCGAAACACAACGGCGTGTCCCGTCAGTATCCTCCCGGTGGCTGATTATTTATATTTTATTTATACTGGTTGTTATGTACTGGTTTAGTATACGTAGTGGGTGGAGCGCACTAGTTCAGCAAATGCCTATTCACTGTCGGACGGAGAGGCTGCCGCTGGCAAATTATTCAAGTCCTTCACTGTTTGCGTTAAGAAACATACAGTTTATGGCATCGTTTACCGTCATATGATGTGTGCGGTCGTTTGTCAGCTTTAATATTATAAAAAAAATATTGGTCCTGAGCTTAGTTCACCTCTTAGGACACATCTTGGGCATGACGTGGGGTTGTTAATTTCCTTAACCTGCCACGAAAGGGCACTGCATGAGAACGTTGTCATTAAAATAACCCATCACTTAGTTTTGTGAGAAATTCCCTTATTCAATTACAAAATCGGAATCATTGGCAACGTAACGACTGAAGTTCTAAAGTCACCTTTAAAGTAAAGCTATATTAACTTCGAAAAGGTTTAGTGTGCTCAATAGAGTGGGACCCTTACCCAGTACCATACATTGGGCCACAGCTTGCAATTTTACAAGGCGCTAATTCCTCACATGGACTACTAGCCCTTCCATTTTACTGCAGTAATAACTGACTTTGTGAAGAGAAGTTGCATCTCACTGCATTTTATTATGGTTTATACGACAGGCAGTGTTCTGCGGACTTTATATTAACTAGACACTGTCCGCTTACACGCACACAAGTTTTCTGCCACGCACAACTACTTTGTGGAATTTTGAGTTTAAGTGTAAGCTACGTTTCTGGATGCTTAAACGGAACTTAGCGTTGTTATAATTGTGGTTCTTGGAAGTAGAGATTACCATTACTGAGTGTCGAGTAATCGGTCAATAAATCGGGTGATTACTTACTATCGGATGAATGGATTCCTTGTTTCCTTCTATAAAGAAAACTATATTTGAAAACGATAACAAAATTTAAACCTCCGTAAAATAACAGTATAATTGTTATAAATACGTAAATTGAGGCTGTCTAACGAAATTTGACGAGCGGTAATTAACGTGGGATAAAGTTATGATAGGCCAATTAAGCGGCCACTGGAAGTACTCTGAGAGCTCTAAGAGAAGAAATTTGGGGCCGTTAAGTGGAAGCATTACGCAAATTTTTCTTCTAGATAAATCTTAAATTTTTCCTTTCAAACAAAAAAAGTACAACGTATATAAATCGTTTTAAAAAAAGATTAAAAGACAACATTGTATATATTCACACTGATAAGAATAGGTCACCTCACCAGAACGCCCTCTGTTAACCCACCACGCGCCTCCTCTAGGGACTTCACATGCCTTCGAAAAATTCGCTTTTTATTTTTAGTCACGTGTTTTCTCGCTTTCCTTCACCGCCAAGTGCGTACTCAATTACCACGTGGTAAATCAGCATTTAAAATAGCCATTAACAAAACCATTGTTACCGGCACCGGGGATAGAAATGGACTTGTTCGCGTACCGTGAATTAAAAGAGAGCGCTTAGACACAGCTGTCACGACCCTGTACAATTTTCATTTAAATTTAAAAAACTATTTAAAAGAAATGTTTGAAGTAAAAATAAATAACAGAATATAATGTCTGAAAAGGGCCATATACAGACCCATAGACGATTCTTTTTACACAATCGCTTTGAACAAAACCAATTTTTATGGATTTGATCACCTTTATTTTTAGGTTTTATTTTAATTATAAATATATTAAACCTTTATACATAAGTATACATAAGTAATAATGTACCCATAGACATTTATAACGTAAGGGAGACCATAATTAGTAATGACGACACATTCCATCTCAGTCCGCAGGGATGAGAACGTATCTGCATAATATCTCGATATCCCGGATGAATGCGGTTGTTACTGAATGCAGGAATCACTTACCATCAGGTGAACTGTGTGATTATTTGTCACCCTCTATACAAAAAAAAAGACGATGTAACTATATACATTACGTAATAAAGTTCGTTTGACCATGCTGTTACAACTGATTGCGAGTTTCGATCAGACAAAATCCTCCGTATCAGGGCGATCGTACCGATTTAAGAGTTTAATAAATAAACTATACTAGTAACTTCTCGACATCGCAGGTTAGAATATTTGCCTTTTTAGTGTACAAAAATAATCAAACATTGCCTCATATATTTTTCAATAAATGTACTTATTTAGGTTTACCGTTTAATTAAGTCTTAGAAAAAGGATTATTTGAAGGATAGACTGTTTATAATTGTTTGAGGTACGGAACCCTTAAAAAAAAATCTTTAAGCTTACAAAGTTCTAAAATATTAATATATATTTTAGAACTTTGTAAGCATAAAGATTTTTTTTAAGGGTTCCGTACCTCAAAACATTACTAATATAGCCACATATTACTTCGATAGCTATATATTCCTGTAACATCTCTTCTTGTTTTACTCGTGCCTTCAACGTATTATGCTCGACAGAGATTGATTGGTTTCGGAGTCACATGTCTGGGCGTCGCAAACATATTGGGGATACTTTGTCTTGTTGGTGTAAAAGCCGACTGTGACGGTGCAACTGTTGCTGTATTCAACTTTGACATTTTAACTGGACTGTAATTTATTTTTTAAAATTAAAACCTAAATTCTTTTTGTTTACTGTGTCTCATCTCTTCTTTGTTTGTAGCAGTAGTAATAATGGGTCGGTTTGACTAGGAAAATTGGCGGGAAGTCGATGGATGCTGGTTGTTCAGGATCATACTCTATGGCAGTCTGTGTGGGCTGAAATGATGATACTATGGAAAACACACACCCTCACAGAACACCAGCATAAAATAGTATCACGCTGTGATAAGAACCTCATTACTGGTGACTAGGCATTCGATATTAGGTCTCAGGAACGACAACGCTTTTTATCCAGAGTGAATGTGGCTGTCATGATCCGCAGGGACCACTATCAGAAAAAAATACTAAATGTTGGTCTCGTGGTAAATCGCGGTCCCGTTTATAAATGCTATCCAAAAGCTACATTTGGGCAACCCTCAAGTATGGATTTTGTAATTCGGGTGGTATGTGAAAATTTCATGTCGGTGTTATATATTTGGAAATATTCAGGCGCAAACAGCTCTGTATTTATTTTAATATGTAGTGCGCTATAACATGTTCTTGCATTTATCGAATTTTATTAATAAAAATAAGGGTAGTCGATATCGAAATTCGCCAGTAGGATATCAATCTGGCTATAAACGAGTCACAAATTTTCTTAATTAAATTGGAGTTAAAAGGATAATTATATGATGTGTTTCAAAGGATAAGTTAATTGACAGGATTTTGCGTTACTTTGAGGATTCAAATTTAAAATAGCCTCGACGAGGTTATCTCTTTAATCAAATTGAGTACATGAATGTTATTTTCCGAGAAATTTAAATGCACAATTTATGGGGATTTTATATATATTTTCTTTGATACATTGATTTCGCTTTTAATATATATTCTGATCAGATTTTATTTTCAGCGGTATGCAACATACTACTATATTTTAATAGCAGCAGATTTCGCTACAGCTAGTTCCTAGGTAGAAGATGCATGGGTCGCCCCAACCTCATAAGGACCACGCCATACATGCTATAATACCATCGTGAAATAGTAGTGTCACGTTGCTGTGTTGAGTATGATGATTAAAGAGATCCAAGGACTCAATTATACATAACGAAGCAGGAATGAGAACAGGTGTGCATTATGATTGCTTATCGAGGATAAAGGTAGATATCATGGGCCCCAGGAATTACTTACCAACAGGCGAACCCATTTTCTTTGAGACCATCAGTAAATTTCCGCTTTCCGGAAGAGTTGAGTATCAAAGTAGATATCAAGAGCCAAAATAATCACTCTTATATATTATATTTTATGATGATAACTGATATTTTAAAAACAACATTTTTGAAATGTCGATGATGTAATGCTCAAAGAATAAACACTCACCATTTTTGATGTTTTTGTATATTTCCCACCCCTATAAGAAAAATACTAATTGGGGACGTGATCAAGAGAGGGTAGACATTCCCTTAAGTGCGAGAGACCGCGAATGTTCAAGTCCGATCTTAATTTAAAATATAAATTTATCGCTGCCACTCTCAACGACTCGGTCGAATGCTTTGTTAACATTTTGTTACTCGTTTTGCTTATTTTGCGTTTAAAAGTCAAGTTTCATTACTTACTCGTCCGAAAACACTAAAATAATTTAAACAACAATGTCTCATAGACAAAATGCAAAACACATAGGTACGAAAAATTTTTGATAATATTTTTTTTCCCTTTTTAACTTTTACCTGTTTCTGTCTTTTCATAAAGTTACTCTGCAGCGGACTTCTATATTCCTTCTTTCCTCTAACATTTTGATTAATTATTCACTTTTATGAAATTCTTTTAGGTTTTTCTATATGTCATCAATTACTTCTTTACACTATGCAACGTGTATAATAAATCATTTGCTACTAGCTGTTCTCACGAACAATGCAGGAATATTAAACTCCACATATTCCAACCTTATTTCATACATCATTTTGTTCAACAAAATTTTCTTTGAATTTTAGTAAAATATAATTATCTTAAAATTGAAATATCATAGACGTATATTAAAAAAAACTAATCAAATACTTTGTTATAATTAATATTGTTTTTGGAAGATGAAAGATATACTCTTTTAATATAATCCCAGGCGACGACGTCACTGGCTGTCTGATGGGAGAAAAACATTAGAGAAATAAAAAAAATCTAATAAAAGTTATTAATAATCGAGGCTAACGTTACACGGACAGTAACTTATTTTAATGAAGTTGTGAGATATATTAATAAAAATAGCAATACCATATTTATGTAAGAATAGATTTTATACATTTACGAATTCAATTTTATTTTGAATATGTTTTAATAGCCTAATAACTTCAAAGGAGTTTCAACTGCCTGTGTTAAATAACTGAAGCGTCAATAGCCCAATGGTTTAGGCTACCGTCTGCAAAACTTCGTAGGTTCGAATCCGCCATTAACATGTTGTCGTGAAGCATCTCCTAACATGGTTAAAAGGAATGTTTAGTTATGTTAATGGCACTGCTAGTATACTTTAATAACATTAGGTAATTGTACAGTCAGCGGAACTTAACAGATGCGTCCTTGAAGATGCGATGCGCGACCCTTGAAGACTGAGATGAATTGCTTCGCCACCAGTAATAAAGGTCTCCGGATCCCTACACTCACCAGATGAAACACAGCAGCATGGTTGTGCTATTTTACGCTGGTGTTCTATGAGGGCGTGGTCTTACCCCGGCTGACCCATTCATTCTGTAGCTAGAAACAAACTGCAGTGTACTAACAAAAGTTATTGTTAGCATTTTTTGTGAAGAAAAACCAGGAATGTGTCTTGATGTACACATAGATGACCAATCGCCAATCTTCAAACCAGGAAAAGTAACTCGTTCCTCGGATTGACGTGTCTACTTATCTTCATTGCTGGTTCTGCGACTGTTGTGAGAATAAATAATAATGTAGTTTAAGAAGCTCTTCTAGAAACTTACAACAACGCTTAGTATTGAGATCACGTTATGGGAAGTTTTATTGGAATCGTTCGGTGGGATCCTTTTTGCTCCTTATACATTGAATTTTATTTAAATTTGAAAAAGTTATTCGATCAAATTGTATTTCATTTAACTTTTGTTAAATAGAGACGTGTTTACTTCATCGTTTGGAGCATACAATACGTAGTACAGAGAATTATAAAATAAACTAACAGCTTATATACATATATATATATATATATATCCCAGTGTGGGGTATAGGCCTCTTCTCCGGGGGTGTTTTATGCTGAAACAATACTCTTATATATCTACTCTTATATACTGTAGACTTCACATGAGAGCGAAATACTTTCTTTTATCCTCCACCTTTATCAATAATATCTGCGCAAAAATATCGAAGAATGCAGTATCAAGGATAGCGGACATACATACAATATTCCCAGACCCGTAATTCATTAATTTATTACACAAATATTTTCCTTTCGCCTCAGGAGGAATGTTTACCAGCTTCTGCCAGTAAATATTGTAGGTGTGATGATTAAATGAGTAAGTGTCTCTTTGTTGGTGCTAATGTCTTAGAAAAGGTAATTTATTATTCACAGACGACATATTTAGGGCGAAGGGGCTTTGTGGAAACCAGTCTAAAGATGTAATTATCTGTATATTGTATAGATCGTGGTCTTAAATACAAAAAAGAGATTACACTTTAGTTATATATTTGTCATTACAGTTTATCGATGGTCCAATACTTAATACAGGCCCCATAACATACATTTTAACAGTGGTAGAGCTACATTGTTTGAATTGTAGTTGTTGTTGCAATTTGTTTCTAGCTGCAAAATGAATGGGTCAGTTCGACGGGGGTAAGATCATGCCCTCACAGAATACCAGCGTAAAATAGCAGCATAATGCTGCTGTTTCGTCTGGTGATTGCGGGATCCGTTGGCCTTTATTACTGGTGAAAAGGCATTCCATCTCAGTCTTCAATAGTTACAACGCATATGAATTATGATTTCTTGTCAAGGATGAATGTAGATGTCATGGGCCGCAGAAATCACTTACTTTCAGAGGAACTGTGTGCTCGTTTGTTACTCTAAAAGTGATTAAAAAAAAGTGTCATCCTGTGACACATGCATCCATTGATTTATGGCAAAGATGATCGCTCCCTTTATTAGATGTTATTCTACACTACGTAGATTATTGATATGCTATGGTGATGATGACGAAAATAATAGAATAATATAAGATATGTTCAACTAACCTTTTTGAAAAATGGCACTGGGTTCTTTCGGTATTCCGTCACAATATAGGCTATACTCCTTTGTAACATCCTTCCGGATGATGTCAAAAATGCATATATATATATATATATATATATATATATTGTTATGTATGTATCTGTGTATATTAGTAATTTGATATTTTATCTAAATAACCTTTTTTTATTATGCCTACCAACATATTCTCACGAACTCCCAAAGTTGACTGGCAGATAATGCCACCGGCCATTAAGTCCGCCCTTGTAAACCTTATTTAAGGAATACAAAGTTTACAGAATAAATGCGGAAAACATTGTCATTAATTTTTTTTAATCAAAAATAAATATATACATTTATTTATATATGAATAACTCAGGAACTATGTTGTTTCCATAGATAAGTACATACATAGATAGCTCTGGCAGACTTAAGATTATAATATACGGCTACTAGCTGGGCTTATACATTAATCTATTATCGTATTACCCTTAATAATCATTATGAAAATTTAATATCATATCTATTAAGGAAATGATCCTGAAAAATATTGCAAGTAATTCCCGTAAATAAAAAGTAGAAAATAATCTATTAACTGAACAATATTTGCGGCATGAAATTAAAACCTTTATTGATCACCATTACTACCAAACTAGAAGCGTCTCTCATAAAAAATCAGTTAAATTCCAACCTATTGTAATATATATATATGGTAAACGACCTTCCCAATTTATAAAATCTACATGAATCAATAAACTTCCTTTAGAGTTTAAAAACAACATAAATACCAAAAATATAAAAATTGTTTAAAAAAATATTTTCTCTAAATTGCATTCTTTTATCTGCTGCAAACGTATTGTATGTGGGAGCAACCTGTACTACGAGCCCAGCGAGCGTTTATGCGTATTGGATTTGTGTGCCCGCGCGCAGCTCGCTTCTGAGAAATGCACGTGTTTACCTACTCGTAACTCGTGTTGATGTGTAAAATCATAGTGTTCATTCTAAAGTATCGTCAGTAAATGTTTTATGTGAGAACCGAGTGTACCTACCTACCTAACCTAGACAAACCTTATTTAGGTTTAAAGATATGTAAATTGTATTTTTCAAATAAAAAAAAACTTAACTACTTAAATAATAAAAAACAATGTGTAAACTATAAATATAACAATATGTAACGTTTTGTTAAGTTTAACAAAACGTTCAGTAGTTCATTAGAATTACTTTTGTTCTTAATATTTTTTAGTAGATAATGAGGTTTATAAAAACATTATTTTTGGAAACAATTTATGTAGGATTCTTAAACAAGCGGACAAATATACAAAAACGAAATTAGGTACATTCGTTTAGATGACGACCAATATTATTATTACCGATACATGCATATGGGTGAATGAGAACCTTCTTTTTTGAAGTCCGTTAAAACCGCCTTTTCACTCTATTGAAGACACTTACATTGTAATCGAATAGAATCGCGGACGTTGACAAATTATCGAAGTCTTTTTCGCAATAAAAACGACGAGACGTAACGCTTCGTCTGGAGGGTTGGCTATCAACAAGAAAAGGTTGGAAACTATTTAAGAGAAATATACCAAAGTTTTCCATGGTGGTCACAGATCAAGTTAGTAATTAATAAAAAAAATTATGAAAGATCTTTACCGCTGCGTATTTTTTTCTTCAGATACTGCTTAATATAATAATGTTTTTTTAACAAAATCACAATTCTTCTACCCCTAATGTTTTTCTAGCTGATTTAATTGATAAGGTATCCACCGTCTGGGAATTCAAAAAAGGGCCCATGACTTAAAACTCAGTTACGGTAAACTCTAGGCCACGCCTTCGTCTAGCAACGACTCAAATAATGAATTTATAAATCTCGCTCATTAAAAAAATCTCTTCGTAAGGTGTTAATAGAAAGTTAATAAAATATGCTTAGTAAAATTTCGTAAGCTAGAAACGCAAACTAAATTTTCTAACAAATATATAAAATTTCAATAATGTCTGCTCATTTTAAGTTAAAATACTAAAAAACTTCTAATGAACTAAAACTTCTATACAACTTAACAATGTTCATTATTCCAAATTTAAATACTCTTTAAGAGCTTAGTAAAAAATTCAAAGGAGCTTATGACTGCGAAGTTGCTTTAGTTACACATTTATAAAATGTGTTCTTATTTTAACAGCGACGAAAGTTAAAAAATAACAAAATAAAGTTTTGTTTTCAATTTAATTGTATAAAGTTTATTCAAATAACTATGAGTTTAATCATAAAACTTTTACTGATCTATAAATATTTTATTTATGTGCTTAATCTTATTCCTTATTCGTTGAGCAGTAACTGAAAATAAATATTATAATATTTTTTCACTCGGATCTCAGGTCTAATTCGGTTGGAATTTATAGTGTTCTTTATTATTTAGAAAAAACAAGCCAATGTTTGATCACAGCTTAGCATGACTGTAATTGATAAGGAAGCCGTAGGCGTTAAACAGGTTCCCCTGACAGGTTTCCCCCTAATGACTTGATCATCTACCGTGAAGTTAAGGGGAATCAACACATGTTTGGAGGGGGGCCGGCCCGGAATGGCTGAAGAATCGTGCGGGGAGAGTAATATTGGTATAGCAGCACCGCTATATCCCGCTGGAGGATGGGAAGGCTGGTGTAGTGTTCACCACTCACTGGTGGGGGTCTCGGGGGTTCCGTTGCCTATTTGGAAATCCAGTAGGGGTGTGTAGGTGCGCTTTTCTTGGAGTGGAGGGGGGAAGAATTTATCTCTCGAAACTGAGCTGCTGAGGGTTGTCTTGAGATGTTAGGACCGCGTATATGAGCAGATAGTGTACACCTCGCACTGCAGTATGCGGAGAAATTGGAGTATCGTGGCTTTTAAAGCAGTGTGACACAGCCCGTCCTTGCTCCAACGATGGTACATTCCCCTACATAAAGAAATGAATGTAACCTTTAAAGATCCCTATGTCATAAGAGTCAGGAATTACAAGCGCTGGTGGAGTTCCAATTCTAGGCTGCACGAATTATAAATGAGGAAGGAAAAAAAACAAAAAGCGCTTTGTAGGAATATGCGGTCACGGTGAAATAACTTGGGTGGAATTAGCTCATGTAATTCTTGGACACAAATTCCAAAATGCATCCTATGGCATACGGAATGGAGGGAAACTTTCCGTTGAAGTTCAAGGTTTTGAATCCATTAGATTCCCACGAATTGGAATAGGTCGTTGCCGCCGTACTCAGTGATGGTCAAAACTAGGTTGTCACTTGCGACCCTTTCTTTCACGTCGGTTATAATTGCATGGTTAGCCCTAGGCATAACACAACTTCGACAACAACTTCGAGTTCTCCTAAAAAAACCGCGACATATAACTGTTGTTTTCTGTAATGGACGTTAGACGTGACCTCCGTCTAGTCCATGTTTAAAAATCATCAATCAATCAAAATCAATGCTTGTTGGCAAATCAAAGAAAAAAATTATTACTGTATCCTTAGCGTAATATAATTATTATTATTTAAAATTAACCTCAATCTGTATTAATGTTAATAAATCTTATTCAAAAAATATACATCAGCATAAAATGAATGATTAATTACATAGATATAACATTAATTATGAAGATACTATATTATATGTTTAATTAACATCATGGATCGGTAATGAAATGGTTATTTATTGGGACGACGTTAGCGATTATCTTTCAAATAATCCATCAGATTACAATTAGCTACGACATGAATATTCAATTAGATTTTGAATATACGCTATAAATTCTAAAGTATGTCGTAAAAAGCTATGGAGTGATATAAACTTAACTCATTTTGACGAAGATTTAAAATGGATAAGCTTGACTTATGGACCAGTATTTCATGGCGACCGCGTTATGTTGTGGTACCTAACTACTGCGTGATATGCGTGTATATATATATATATATATATATATATACACATATGCGTGAATGGATCACGCATCACTTTGATGTGATTTGTATGATGCGCGTAGGAATCGAGAGATCCAATTACAGGTAACGAACGGCATCACATCTCAGTCCTTAGGGTTATGTATCGAACTTCTCTGTTGCGGATGTAGAAATAATCACTTATCATTTGGTTCGTTACAGGCTCCCTTGGCATCATATTATACAAAATATTAGCTCTAACCATGCGGTCTGTTATACCCCGTGTATGCTAGCAGAAGGGCTGAAAACACTCTTAAGCTATCATGTCAGCAGCCTTGCGACTTTGATTTTAGAAGAGACAGAAAAGACGGGTAGTTAACCATAGACTTTTTTTATAGCATTAAGAATAACAAACGAGCACACAGTTCACCTGACGGTAAGTTATTCCTGCGGCCCATGACATCTACATTCATCCTTGACAAGGAATCATAATGCAGATGCGTTGTCACCCCTGAGGACTGATATGGAATAAGCTAAAAACAAACTGCAGTGTAGCTCTACCACTGATAATTATATTAATTCTAAGTCACTCTGTTCCAAAGTTTGTACTAAGTTCCATTTCCAAATATAACGTTTCTTTTAGCTTATAAAATGTTATTTTTTAAAAACCTTAGTGAGGTTTACCGTATAACGTTAGTAGACGTAGCCGTTAAACCGTTATATTTCAAAATTAATTGTAACGTCCGACAATTAAAAGTGCACACAAGTTTTAATTTCTATGGGGTAAACGTAGCAGCTGCAGGACAATTAGACTGGCTCGACTGGGGATTATCCACCTTTCTACAGTATAGCAACATAAATAGTTTATTGCTCCTGTGTTTCGTTTGATAATTGAAAGAAACCAACAATATCCTCGGTCGGTAACAATGGGTCGATAATCAATATAGTTGATATGGTAGGAACCATAGCATCAGCCAACTATGTACTACTATATTTTAATTTCTAATAAGATTCTCTATTGATTTTTTTTAGAATAAGTGGCAAACGACCAACCAGCTCACCTGATGGTAACTGATCACCGGCGTCATGGACATCCACAACAACGGGTCTTTTTCAATTAATTGCCGGCCCTGAAGAAAGGTAAAGGCTCTTTTTTTGAAAGTCCCAAAGAAAATCCACTGGCGACAGCTGTTTCCACAAAGTAGTTGTGCGTAGCAGGAAATTTCGCGTGAAGCGCAAAGTGGTGGATTGTCAACCATCGAGATGACGAGAATGAAGTTTTGAATTCTGTTGTCATTTACGATTTATAGTTTTTATCGTCTCTTTAATTTATATTTAATATAGATCCCCACATGATTTCCATTTGGACTGACAAGCCAAATTTCCTCGAACAATATTAATAGTAAACTCAAGGCTTTATATTAACTCGGTTAAGTTTTTGCGGCAAACATAAATTGTTAATACATTCAAGAATATCATTTCCTTTCGATCTTGGAATCGTATCTGAATTCTATACACTGCACAGTATATAACTCCACTCACGCTAGATATATCGATTGAAATTAATAGTACTGGCGGTCCGCTGTTAAGACCTGACCCATTTCAATACTATAAACGAGACGCTGGCCACCAATGATGTAATAACGACTGGATATTGCAGGTAATTGATTTTTTATCTCTGCGAACTACTATATTAAATAATATAATCTACTGTATTAGAGTGTTCTATAACCTATGTCAGTAGTCAAATTAAGTACAATTTAAGTTATTTCAACATTTACTTTTTATTATAATAATTTTAATTTATTAATACAAAAACTAAATAGGCAGTATATTTTGAGCAGAGTTTATGGATGTGTACTGTTTATTATCGCAAAACATACACCTCAAGGCCCTGAGAGCTTATTCTGCGAGATTGGACCAAAAAGCTCTAAGCTCACGGTAGGCCAGATTAACTTCGATATGAGAACGTCAAACACAGTAGTCTTTCCGTTAGTGTGAGTAACAGCAGTTGAAACGACGGTGGTTGTATTATATATAAGAAACAAGTAAATAAAAAAAAAATTACGCAAGAGATATATTATAGACCTCGGCTGTTAGTTGAATGAGGATGCAAATAAAGCGTCTGTCAAATCGAGAATAATACGATCGATTGGTGTTGAAGCCACAATGAGCTAGGCGTAAATGAAGAAATAAATCAAATAATGAAAAATAAATTGCCACATTTAGATGTTCTTATATCCATGACAATTCCGTTTTGCACTATGCAACGTATAATATAAATCACTAGTTCCGACCGTTCTTATAGCGACTAAAGAGCGATAACAAAATTTCTGTTTTAACTACAACCTTTTTTGTAACTATTCCAAGTTTTATTTAAACCTTTGTAGGTATAATAACTTTTTTAAGGTATTTAGCGTGAGAAACGAACACTGTCCATGAAGTCATAATAGCAATAGTTTTTTTTTTTTTTGCACAATTATATAGCTTGCGCACCATCTGGAACCGCACTAAAATTTCGGATTTAGAGTAAAAATCCATCCCGCTTGTCCATTCTTGCATTACAATGTTCTAGATATTTTAGATTGATGTGGCTATTTCGCAACTACGCTCACCAATACGAGGTTGGAAAATGTTCCAAGAAGTATTCAGTGCTGATGGATTGAATATCTTGCATTGGTATAATATATTTTTGAATCGCCCCAATCAGGATCGGAAGCTTTAGGATGTCGTGAAGATAATAATAGTTATATATCGTGGACATGTGCTCAGGTACGAGAGATATGAACTAGTGCAACTCATTATGTTAGGGAAAGATGTCGAAAGAGGGTGGCGTCAATCTTCTACATCCGGGTGTGAACGGGAATCGGGAGTGCTGCCGAACTTTACTTCTGGAGGAATATACAAAACTGACTGCCTACCTTCATTAATCAGAGAGGTTCCAAAAACAAGAAGAATATTATTGCATTGTGATTTGAGTTATTGTTATATAATATCAGGCGTGACCCTTGTCACCTCTAATATTATAAACTAATATAAAATCAAGGAGGACATTTCAAACATCTGGTGATATTATAACTGTGACTCATGACTTCATCATCCATCCTGAACTAAGATACAAGATGTATATGCGTTGTCATACCTGAGAACAGAGATGACACAAGTCATTACTTGTAATTGTTTCCTCCAATTCCTCACCATACGCAACAAAGGAGCGTTATGCTTGAGTATGCAGGAGACGAAGGCTATTTTTCTAAATGTCGGAAAATTTTCCTAGCTTATTTCATAGCATCCTTTTATGACATTAACAATCGAGAAAACAGTTGCAGGGCGTACATTACATATTTTTTTTTGTTGTTTAGTGTAATTTGTTCAATCTTTATTATGAACCGTATCTATACTGTTTAGTATAAAAGACTTAACAACCTATATTTTTTTCTATTATCTTTTTAATTGCCACAAATAATAGTTTGGCCAGGTATTAACAACTGTCCAATGCAATTCACCATCACATCTTTATTGAGGATGGGCGTAATTGTCGTGGGCCACAGAAATCACATACTATCAAGTAAAATGTTAGCCCATTTGTTAGCTAGCTAATATTATAAAAAATAAATAGAGCAAATAAAAAGTTTGATGTATAAAAACATATAGCTGACTTAAATCACCAACGCTCTGAAACCCGTCATCAGTCTGAAATAATACCTTAGATCCACCCCTGTATTACCCAAAACAACACCGTTTCCTACTAAGAATTTCGTAAGGCTATTGAAATTAGAAAACCCTCCTATTTTGAATAGATCTAAATTGCAATAGATTTTTATATGCATTAAAATATTATCACGGTACCCTTATTGTCTATATTTGTGTATTCTAATGCACTTTACCATATTCTATAGCAAACATAGGGAAAATTGTAGTGGTATTCATTTATGCAGCTGACATAACCGTAGAGGATCTCATGAATTGTGTCGCATAGGATTTACAAATGACGCTATCGAATGAATTATATTTTTCTACAACTTCATTTTCCAAATCTAATAGATTATTATTGTGTTCTGTTAATTAATATCTCTGGTGATGCGGGTGTTCACGGGTGGCGGTGATCATTTACCATCGGGTGCGCTTGCTTGTTTGCCACTTATTCTATATAATACAAAAATACATTCCTATTCGATACCATATTTCTATTTACGATAGTATATTCCGTATAAATGGAAAGCTTTACCAAGAGTATGACATTTTACCTGATGTATTTGGAATGCACATAGAGGGTTTATTTTAAACTGTTTTGTTTTCTGTGAGAGCGCGGTCTATCCCCTGACCGACCCATGGATATTTAAGTTAGAATTATCTACAGTGTGGCTATTGACCAATTATGTATTTTCTTAATAATATTAGAGGTGGCAATCGAGTACACAAGTAACCCGACCCATGTCATCTACATTCATCCTTAGTAAAGATTCAGGATGCAGGCATCCCCTGAGGTCTGAGATAGAATACCTCGTTACGTGTAAGTATATCCCCAGATTCTAAACTTACCGTACGTAACACAGCAACTTTCTGTTCGTATTCCGTGGGATCGTGGAGCTTCAACTAGAAGCGATTTGTATATCATTAACGATATTATAATAATGTCTAAATGGTCATTTTACATGCAAACAGTGAAGGTCTGATATTTGTGTTATCGTGTTGCCACTTCTCGTAGGTATACTAAGCTTGAAAGTTTACTACTGCCATATTTATTAATTTATGCGGGACAGCAGCAGTATTAGCTATAAAACTATAACTGTGGTAAGGTTACGCTATAGTTAGTTTCTAGCTGCGGCTAGTGTGAGTGATCACCGCCGTGGACAGACGTCATCAACAACACAGGAGTTACAGATGGTCTGGCGGAAAAGTGTGAACTCTTTTCTTGAAGGAATAAGAAAATTCGTATCGGCTAGGAAATATCGCTGGCGACAGCTGATACCACAGATTAGTTGTGCGTAGTAGGAAATATCGGGTAACGCGCACATTGGTGGATTGAGAGATGATGAAGATGAAATTTTGAATTTTGTCGTGATCTAAACGTTTAAACTCAGCGACCGAATAGTTTTAGTAGATTTGACCTTAAAAGATAAATAGCACTGCAGATGTTTCGTATGGTGAATGTAGAGATCCGAGGACCCATTTACAGGTAACAAGGCTTTCCATCATTTTTCAGGGGTGATCATGCGCGTACATCTTGAAGCTTTGGTGAGGATGAATAGGTATTTATGGGGCATCATTAGATCTTGACATCCTTACTATCATGACATCAGACACAAAGGTCAATTATATTTCAAAGATAAAATATATACAAAAATGTTTTTTCTATCTTCTGTATTATAATTTCTATAACGTCGTGAATCAGTTTGGAGAATTCATCTGACAGATTCTCAAAACAATTTATTTAGTAAATTAGTTTCTATACAAAGAAATATTATTTCTTCTTTATTACCATGATGTTATAGATAATAAAACAGAAGATATTGAATGTTGTACAAATTACTGTCGATAATATTTTCTTTTTATTTTTATTCATTAAAAATTTTGACATACGTGCTCTATATAAAGGAAAAGTTAACATTTACAAATATTATTTGGTCAAATATTCACGGGGCCCTGCATTCCTGAAATATTATTACAATGAAGTTTGTACATTACACATACCTATAATATACTCAATGTGCTACATTACAAAGTGAAATTCATTAAATTTTAATATAGCGTTTGGTATATTCAAATTTAAATGTAGGCTTGTGTTTCCAATTAAGTGATTCGTTTGTTTTCGCGCCATTTGTTTTTTCTTTGTCATCCTTCGCTTAACAAAATGGAAAACTTGAAATATCGCGTTATTTACGAATATAAGTTCCACCGTGGCACCAGCGCTGCAGAAACAACTCGAAGGATTAATAATGTTTATGGGAAAGCTACTGTACGATAAGAAAGCACGGTACGTTTTTGGTTGCAACGTTTTCGTTCTGGAGATTTTGACCTCAAGAACAAACCCCGCGTATGGCCGAAAACTCAAGTTGACAATAAAGAATTAAAAATGATCGTGAAAGCGGATTCATCGCAATCCACGTCAGAGTTATTGGTAGGCTTCGGTGTCAGTGTAAAACAATTTAATTCACTTGAAACAAATTGGAAAAGCAAAAAAGGTCGAGAAATGAGTACCGCATGAATTGAGTGAAGCACACCAACAAACACGCATTGGGAGCTGCATTACATTACTTTAACATCACAATAACAAGAGAATTTTGAATCGTATCGTTACCTGTACCGTACCTGTGATTAAAAATGGATACTGTACGACAATCGGAAATGCTCATCATAGTATACATAGAAATATAAACACAATCCTTTGTGTGCTATTGTATATATCTATATATATAAATGTAATCGAATAGCGGATTCGAACCTACGATATTAATTTTCACAGACCTTACCTTAAACCATTATAGTTATTCACCCTTTCCTTTATTACACTTTTCAGTTAGTCGACACCGATGTACTCGTAAGTTCATGTTATCATGAATTTCTGGCACAACCTACCATGTAAGTTCGTTAAACTCGTAAGATTTACTACAGGACTTCCGGTAAGTTTATGCAACATTGCAATATAATTAGGTCGTCATAGTACAACTTTGGAAATGTAATTTATTTATTTCAAAAGCTATATCTGTATATAAATCAATATAAAAGAAAATAAATTTCAGCCCTCAAGCCTAAATTATTGATTTTAGAAATAGAATATTTGAAAAATTTAAAAAGATATTTAACATACTAATTTTTGTAATGTTTTAATAAACTTAATTATAAGCTATAAATTAAAATAATCTTAGGATTTTATTATCATTATATCAGGACATTAAACATTCCTTTTTTATTGTTTTGACAAACGAGTACATATTTAATCTGATTGTTAGAGATTTCTAGGGCCCATTCGCGGTAAAGAACCATAATGCAGATGCGTTGTGACTCCCGAGGGCTTAGATGGGATGCAGTACCTGGAGGTGGGGCCCCGGAACCCTACACTCACCATACGAAACACAGCAGCGTTCTGCTGATTTCACGCTGGTAAACTCTAAGGACTTCCCTAGTCACACCGATCTAGACGCAGCGTAGAGCCAATCAGGTAAACAGTAACCTTCCCTTATATTGAAAAAAATCATTTGCTACAAATAACATATAACTAAAGCGAATATAATATTTTTCTATAGAATATGTGGCAAACGAGCAAATAACTCACCTCACGGTAAGTGATCTACGCCGCCCATGAGCATGCGCAACACTAGAGAACTTGCAGACGCACTACCGGCTTTTAAGAAAGGTGTAGGCTATTTTCTTGAAAGTCCCTAAGTCGTATCGGTTAGCAAATACCGCTGGCAACGGCTGGTCCTACAGAGTGGGGTTGCATGGTAGATAATTTCGAGTAAAGCGCACAGTGGTGGATTGTTTACCATCGAGACGACGAGGATGAAATTTTGAATACCGTCGTGATGTACGATGTTTAAACTCAGCGACTGGAATTGATCTGAATAATTACAAATTAGTAGTGAAACTAAGATAATCTCCTCGTAATTCGTAAATCAAAGTATTCGATTGGATTAACGTTATATTAGGTATTTTGCTCATTATCGTTCACGCTCTCGATAGTTGCCGCGATATCTTAGTGGCGTACACATTTACGTAATGTCGTGCGATATGCTTACAAGTAAAGCGTTCACGTTACGGCTTAGACACTTAACATGTAGCGGGGACACACAGTCCTCTGGAAATTATCATAAGCTTTTAATAAAATATATTTTTCGTCTATATAATTATAATATGCAAATTTAAGTTTTATTTTGTCTGTTGTCATCCCTGAGGACTGAGATAGAATGTCTTGTTGCACATTATCATTGGTCAATTATTGGCACTGAACATACGAAACACAGAAGCATTTTGCTGCCATTTTACGTTAGTATTCTGCGAGAGCCGTTTCGCATTATAGACGGACCCATTGATGTTTCAGGTTGAAACTACCAGCTGATTCTATCATATAAATATATTCAATTAATATGTGCTTAATGAAGAATTAAAAAAATAATATTGGTGATGTCATCTGGGCTGATTTTGACCAGAATATTTTACATATTAGTCTAAGCAATTAGTGTAATTTCCTAATTCCACGTACAATATCGTAGGAAGTTGTAAAAGAACTTAAATGTAAACTTTTGACTGTGATTAATTTCCTAGACCGGGGACGGGCCGTGCCACCACAGAAGGATAACATAACGCTGCTGCATGTCGTTTGATGAGTGTAGGGATCTAAAGATCTTTATTGTTGATGATTGTGGGTGTGATGAAGCACCAATCATCAGGTGAACTGTTCGCTTGCTTATCACCTTCAACACAATAAAAAAAGTGCTGAAAAAGTGATGACATGGTTAAGAAAATACAGCTCAAACTACCGGTACGAACATGTATGTTTATGTAATATTAAATTCTTGATGGTGATTTTGACCGCGGTGACATTTTTTGGTTAGTACCCGCTTATGTGATATTTTTGGTGATTACAAAAATTAAGTCATTGTTAAAGTAAAGAAAATTTAAAGTTACATATAAATCCCATTCTTAGAGCGTGTTTCCACTGCGGATTGGGGTACTTCACGTGACATCAAAATACTTATTTTTAAATTTATTTGCTAGACATGCAGATTTCCTAACGGTAACTTCCTTCACCGTTGAGCACGCTCACAGATCCTTCCCAAACCAAATGTACGATAATAATCTATAATGTTGGTCCCGACCGTGTGTATCAAGAGACGCTTAGGCTTGAAAGCTCGATCGTCGAGGTTGCGGTTCTCGAGTATTATGCATGCCCCATAACAATTTACATTAGGAACGAACAATATACGCAAATATAGGCGGCGATAGAAAATTCGGGATAACTTTAGCAGTTTTGTATTCATGAAAAGATTTTTCATAACGATATTCATATAAAAGGCTATTTTTTCTTATAATTTACATTTTCATTTATATTTTAATACAAATCATGAGTAGTGGACATTGCTTTTAATTATTATCTTCGTGTATATCTTAAAGTTGTGGTCGTTCAGTATATAAGCATCAATCATTATTTTATCACCTAAGCTCGGTCTAGAACTTCTTTTAGGTACTAGCTAGTTTTTATATAAAACTAAAAATAAGGCAGGTAAGAAAAAAAGTGCCTGTTTAGGAAAAAAAAGGAGACTCAACAGCCTCTTTTTTTTCGAACTGATAGCCACTTTTTGCCCGAGAGTTTTTACAGTTTCACCGGATTCAACAGCCTCTTTGCATACCTCTCACTACGGGCTTCTCTAGAGAGGGTGTTAAAACATAGTCCAGCATGTTGCTCCACCACGTATTGGTGGACTTCACATGTCTTCGAAATATTTTAAATTCTTTGTCATTTATTATTATCAACAACAACGTCATTGCTGCCGGCACCGGCAGTTTGAATTCGATTTGCTCTCATACCATGAATTAAAACCGAGCGTGTCGTGTCACTTCTGTATGAGTCAGTGTATTTGTACAACCTAATAATAAATAAATAAATCAAACGTAAGTACCGTGGCCTCCATGCCCATCATTCATCAATCTACCTGCGGTGCGGAGTAATAGACTTAAGACTCTCAATCTTGGAGAACCCTTTGTCCAAGAAAAGGTTGAGCCAGGATTTACGAGATCGGCTTTGTACAAAAATATAACAAGTAGCTTTTACTTGTTAGTTGACAAAAAAATGTGTTTAAGTATGAATTTTCATTGCATCATTAGCCTAATGGCTCAGCGTACGGTCTGCCAAACAATGTCAAATCCATTCGAATACAGTCGTTAACTATCTAGTAGTACCTATTAAGCTTATTTGGAATGGTTAACAGAAACGTTAGTCATGTTTATTATTGGCAGCTTTATTAAAAAAAAATATGAAATATATCAATCAATTAATTTTACCATTGAAGGGCTCTGCGTACCCTTCACAAAATGTTAGATATCGGAGATATTTTTACTTTTAAGTTTAATTTTGAGTAAGAAAATCCTAAATTGTTAAAAGCGAAATGAGGTTTTGAGTAATTACAATTGTCAATTGAATGAGAATTATGTAAATTCACTTATAAAATATTATTTGTAAAGAGATTTTCTAGATTTTCTTTTATAAAATAAGAGGCAAACAAGCTCGCAACACACTTGATGGTAAGAGATCACCGCGAGCCATGAACACGGAACATGGAAACGCTCTTGTAATTTAAATCTTTCGTAGATTCATTTTAGATAGACTTTATAGAATCTTATTCATATTTTGGACAATTCGCTTTTAGATATGTATCGAAGATTTGGATTGCATTTTGTGATCAAGTTTGGCAGGTTTGGACTTCAGTTCTTGATACTGTGTATAAGAAAAAAATTGAAATCAATTAAAAATAAATCTCAATTCAAAAAAATAAAAATTTGTATTTACAATTGAAGAGGTAGCCCTTCCATCTATTTTAAACTTAAATTAAAACGTATAGTGAAGTGAATAAAATATAAATAAACTGTCACTGGAACTAATATGTAACGACGTGGTATTACTACCATGTCGCTAGAAATAAAAATGTCCAGATCCCTACACTCACCGGATGAAACACAGCAGCCCTATACTACTATTGTATGTTGGTATTCTGTAAGGAAAGCTCGCATATCTTGAATTAGAGTAGACACAACTACTATGGCTGCTATATACATAATTAAAAATTAAATGCTGTTCTTTAGTAACCAACTTAATATAACTTATTATATTAAGTTCGGTTGAATAACTTGAGGACGGCTGGACCAATTTGATATTTTTTTTAAATCTTCATTATAGCCCAATTTAAGTTTTTATGAAAAGTTACCCTGGAAACTGGCAAATTCGGGATGAACTGAAATTTGTTTTTCCCGTGGGATTTTTGTATGAATTCAAAGACCACAACTCACGATGTGATCGATGGATGTCTTTCGCAAATTCACAAAATGATCACAAACCAATTTGGACAGGACAACGTCCGTCGGTTTATTTAATATAATAATATTTAATAATCAACAAAGACAAAGACGGGATTTGATACAACTGTATTCTGTATCAACTGATAGGTGATTTGGAACTAGTATTTCGGTCATCAAGGAGAGGTGGTAAAATTGGTGCATTATGTATGAGACTCGCCGGTCTTGTTCAACCCGGTGAAACTGTAAAAGCCCTCGGGCTAACAGTGGCCTTCAGCCCGAAAAAAAAAAAAAATCGCCGGTCTTGTGTCAATCGATAAATTTAATTTCCTTACCGGTTTTACTTATTTTAATACATATTTTCATATGTCTTTCATTTCTTACTTTTTGATCAGTGTTAGAGCTCGGTTTTAATTCTCGGTATACGAGCAAACCAATGAAAAGTTTTAATCGCAATTTTAAGTGGTAAACGTGCGTGGCGGTGAACAAAAATCTCGTGAGGAAACCTGCGGTGCTAAAGAAATACTTTAAAAAAAATCATACAGACATGTGAAGTCCTCCAATCCAATGGAGACGCATGGTGCACTATACTCTAACACCCTAGAGAGGAGGCCTATGCCCAGCAGTGGGATTAACATGAATACTTTTATAACTTTACTATACTTTATTTTTTCAAGCATCTGTTTTCTTTCTCTCGCGGTCAAGGCTAAACTCCAATGTTAATAAGATATTTAAACATAAGTTTTATAAAATTGAAGCGAGTTAAGGCACCCTCAATATCCGAACAATGTTGAGATTACACAATCGCTCGTATTCACGCACATCGTTGTTATCGAGCATAATAATGAAATATATTCTGTTTTAATAAATGTATACATTAAATAAATGTATTTAAACATATTTCCTTTTATGTATGTATACTATATTTAGTTTTATATATGTGTACTATATTTAGTTTTATGTATTTATACTATATTTAGTTTTATGTATGTATACTATATTTATATCACCGTGGTCGAAATCGATCGGAAGGAAATCATCATCGTTATTATACTTTTGTTGTGTAAAACAAAGTATATACAATAACAATTATGACTAAGTCAGTCAGTAGAGAGATTAATGAGACATTCGGACAACAAATTAAGATATTTATATTTTTTATAAGTGAATTTTCGTGGGTATACTACACCACTTGAAGACTGAGTGAAGTGATTTGTTATCCGGCTGCTGCGTCGAGAGTCCAAGATCTACGTATACCCTCGGTAGGAACAATATATATATCCCGTATCCTTGATATTGTATCTGAACTATAAAATGAATAATGAGTCGGTGCATATACCTCCCTCGGCAACACGTGCAATTCGGTCTCTCGCCAAAGCTGTAAAACCAAATTATTTTCAGCAACTCTTCCATCTCAGTACAAAGAAAACGATACGATGGCATGACGCAAAAAAGAAAGCCGAATTGTCGGGCCTTGAGTGACATAGGCACCCCGTTCGCCCTATGGAGACATTCGGGGGCTCACGGCAGCCCTCAGATACACCGGCGCTGATAAATATGGCCAGCGGCGGGGCGGTCACTCGTGCTTTCGACACCGATCTGTAACGGACGATTTCACTATTCAATTCTCTTAATGTCGTTCAAAATACAGTCATCTATATATATATTTATTTACGTTCCTAACTAAGACCCTAACAGATTTTTTGGGCTCTCTTTTTGCGTCCAACTCGACTCTTGACGACTGAGGGACCTCAGCGCTTTACGCACAGCTTATAATATATTAACTAGTCTGGCAATAATTACTGTTACATAAAAAGTGGGTGCCGTCGTTCATATTCCAGACACTTCGAAAGCTTGGTATCAGCCGTATGTTCGTATATCGTACTAACAACAGATAAAACAACACTTCCTCTGTCGAAGAACAAAAAAAAATCGGGGCAGCCGTGTGCTGTTAGAACTACAAAGACTGTTAATGCTGTTAAAGCCAGAATTCGTCGAAACCCCATTAGGAAGCAAAAACTCTTATCGTGAGAAATGAAGATTCCCGCTAGGGCTTTATCGCCTGTTATAAAACAAGACCTGAAGCTCGGTGCTTATCGTCGATATACAGGACATGCTCTAAATCAATCTTTACAATTAAAGAGAGTGGATCGATCAAAACGCCTTCTGTCGCAATATGCAGGAGGTGAAAGGCACAGAAATATCCTCTTTACCGATGAAAAAAATTTCACGATTGAAGAACACTACAATAAGAAAAATTATAAAGTGTACGCTCACAGTTCTAAAGAAGCTGCTTCAGCGGTCGGAAAGGTACAACGTGGTCATCATCCTGCGTCGGTGATGGTTTAGTGGGGCGTGTCTTTTCAAGGAGTCACAAAATTACATTTTTGTGAAAAAGGAGTGAAAAATAAACCAAAGTGTATCAAGATACGCCTAATTTTAATAATATTACATTACTTCACCACATTCACAAAAAAATGCATTTTCATTTGTAACAGAACTTATGGCCGGACTAGGTATATATGTAAAGCTTGACTGCGAATTGGTGGAATTTCCATGTTTTCAAAATATTTCTTATTGTAGACTCATTGGCACTCATTTAGTAGACATGCTGTTTTTATTACTATATTTTACTAATTGCCGAGTATGCTGTAAATTAGAACTCGAAATTTAAATTAAAAATATTATTGGTGCCGGCACTAGGGTGTGGGGCATTTAATCCAGGTATCTCGCGTTCTGTGTAAAACGAACGAATCTGAGATAAAAAGGACTGTTTTATATTACCGTTTAATTTTTACTTTTGAAATTGGCGTTGCCATAATATATTACATATTTTAGCATATTAAATACTTTTACCTTTTGCTATATTTTAGAGTTTATTCAGTTAGCCGACTTAAATGTACAAGTCACTACTGACATTAAATACAATTTCCGAGTTCCGGTGCGCCTACTGCGGTGTAAAAGCGTTAAAAGCACAGTACGGGAATTCGAGCGCGAAGCATTAAGCTGTGGCCCAGTAGATGTAAACAAGTTTGTCCATTTTTGACACGTACATACGTCCGTCCGTGTGAGCCGAGGCATAATGTACCATTACTCGTATGTAGTAGAGAAATACATGAGTAACTTAATTCAATTATTGTTATTTTTTAGCTAAAAACTTATGTAAACACACAACAACAACAAATATACAACTTTCACATTTATAATAAATGTGAAAATTTGTATGTTTGGATGTTTGTTAATCAATTAGGAAAAAACCTCTTAGCGGACTCTAATTAAATTTGAAACACACATAGTTTATAGCCTCAGTTAATACATATACTATATAGAATACTTTTTATCCCGGAAAATGAGACGGCTTAACGACTGTCAACAATTTACGTTAAAACTAGCATCATCTAGTAATCTATTTTTGGTTTAATTTACCAGTGGTAGTTCTATGCTGCAGTTTCTAGTTGCAGAATGAATAGGTCAGCTTGACCGGGGTAGGACCACGCTCTGACAAAATACCAGCGTGAAATAACAACATGACGCTGCTGTGTTTCGTACAGTGCGTATAGGTATCCGGAGACCTTTGTTACTGGTGACGAGGCATTCCAACTCAGTCCTCAACCCTTGAGGACTGAGTTGAAATGCCTCGACAATGCATCTGAATTATGTTTCCTTGTCAAGGATGAGTGTAGATGTCAAGTGCCGCAGGAACTACTTACCATCAGGTGAACCGTATGTGAGTATGCATCTCTGAATGTAATAAAAAAAAATTACATATATTTTTGAAGGTACTAAAACGGTACGATAACAGAAAAAATATATTACTATTGGCTGGTGAACCTGTAATAGTATAGTGAAGTAAAAAGAACTTCATATACACACGATATAGGTATATCGTCGAGCCAACTCAGACTGATAGCTCCGAAAGATGATGAACTGTGGGGAGCGGGAAGGGTGGGTTGGGATGGCGACACAATTTTCCTTTTAGTATGGACACGGGTGAGGTTAACTTAAAACTTAACATTTAACTTCGTTAATGGATAGATTTGGGTTTAACCCGCTCCGTATTTTTTTGTTCTCTACTTTTATTAAAAACACTAAAATTCAACTATTAGATTGTGATGATGCGATCCTTCAACTCTCTCAACTACCGTATAATATCTAAGACATATGTACATGGGACTATAATTCCGTGCCAGATAAAGCTGAGTCACCTTCATTTGCCAGTTAAGTGTAGTAAAGTGTATAAAATTGTTTATTTAAAGCTTTTTTCTTTTTCTTGAACTGTGGAGATTACTAGTGAGTGATTGTGACCAGGTATCAGCTATTCCACCGTAATAAAATCTTTATGTATAAATGGAATGACTTCGAAGGGTCATTGTTAAATCGAATAGTCGTATAGAAATGATGATGTTTGAGGTGAGATTTAAGAAGCACATGTTTTGTAATCCCTAAGTTCTGAGGTGGAATGTACATCCAATAACAAAGTCTTGTTTCGTGCAAATGACAGTAGTTCAATTAATTCATATTAATAATATTTAATATTATTTTCTTATTTAATTACACAATTTTGCTAATTTTCGTTTAGCGTAACGTTAGTCGTATTCTAACGTAAGCAAAAATACGGTAAAAAATGTATGTTTTTATATCATCTTACCGTGAAGCATACTCTACTAAAGGACTGCTTTCATCAGATTTAAACGGGTCGTACTGCGAGCGTTGGGAAATTTTCAAAGCCGCATAATAAGTCTAACGAAGGCTCGGTAAACGGTGAAGTTAGCTTTAAAACTGTTTATGGGATGGAGTAATAGTCCTTCAAAGTTAAAGGAAACGTAATGAAACGAAGTAATTTTATATGTACAAATTTAACCAATCATCGTATTTGCATATCGTTATTCTCGTATGTATGATCTAATATATAGATAGCGCTGTTTTTATTGTTTATATTATTAACTTCATCCACATTTAATTAAGCCAATGTCTGATCTTACTTTATGGTAAACATTGTTCCAACTTACTAAAAATCTAGTTACCAACTTGTGGCCAACTGTATAGTCTTGTTACAAAAATAACTTACAACTAAGATTTTTGATTCTGGGAATGAATGATAAGGTATCCAAACCCTCCACTAAATTTATTGTCAATACTTTCTGTCACAAAAGGCATAAGGGAGTGTATTGAATTGATTAGCTCTGTGTTTAGGAAATTCTTATTTCCCTGCATAGTCAAATTTATCTCGTAATAAATAGAGGATATCTTTTTAGTATGGAAGACTAGCGCTTCCAAGTATTTACTTTCCTTGCCCTCAAATATACCTCACTAAAGGCGATGAACATGAACCTACATTTAAAAATCAAAATGTATTATTTAAACTATTGTTCTGTGTCTAGATTTTCACTTTCCCGTTTTTCGCAATCTGACAACGAAAGTCGTACTCAAAATACCAATGTTATGGTTAATGGTTAACAAAATAAACTTATTATTTTGTTAACCAAAGTAAGGAACAAATATTAAAACGGAAAGAACTTTGAAACTGTTTGCAGAGGATTCGATAAATTTATGATAAGGACCCAAAACATTAGAATATGCTACATGTGTGGTTGAAAACTCATAAGAATCACAATCAATCTATGAAGAACATTTATTATTTCATAGAAAAATCTTTTATGTTTTTAAAGTTATATTTTGCTTTAATAAGTCTTTACATTTAATCCCAAGCATTTATTATCCACAATCTTAATAACTTAAACGTACAGTTGGAAGAACGACATAATTAGGCACATTGCGGGAAGTCTCTAAATAAGGCGAGGTCTCGTAGAACTTAAACACTAGCAGTTCATGAAGTCGACTCTAGCTTGAAAGTTGGAAGTATTTGGAAAATTTCGACAGTATTTCAAGCACTAAGCTAATAAAGCTACCCTAGCATTTATCTCTGACAAAAACTACAAAAGTTTAAACTTTTATGTAATACAGATTACACATTTGGTGCTCACAGAATACAGTATACCACCGCTGTATTTCGTCTGGTAAATGTAGGAATCCGGAAATTTTTACTACTGTTTACGAGGCATTCCATCTCAGTCCTCAAGGGTGACCGCGCGTCTGCATTATTATTCCTGGTCAAAGATGAATAAAGATGTCATGGGCCGCAGGAATCACCATCTAGAACTGGGAGATGGTACCTTATGAATGCTTGGGTTGTAATAACCTTTGGAGCAATCGTATTAGTAAGGTCAAGGACATCCCAGTAAGTGCTAGATGATAATTATTTTATGGTAATTCCTAATGTCAATGGTTGAGTGTTTGTAGAATTAAACCAAAGGGTTAATAGAAGTTTTATGTGGTTTTTGCTGTTGAGCCATTGACATTACCTTTACTAAAATGTAGATGTGGTGATTATAATACAATTTACAACAGTATGCTTATATAAATCAATTTAACTATAGCTTTTCATTATTTTTCATCGCATTTGACTTGATTACAATCGTTCATGTAATATAAAATTTAATTTTCATATCATATATAATAATAATGGGTCGGAGAATAAGTTTTTTCGTATTTTTTAAGTTACAGTAAAATCTCTGTGGTTGTACTGTTTGTATCTGGCTGGTATTGATACCATTAAATAGATGATATATTATAAACAGAAAATAAAAAGTAAAAACGTTTGCCCGCCGTATTTATATATTTATATATGTTTTCTGTCCGCTAAAATGAATGTATCTAACGGAGAAATTCGGTATAGTTTGAAGTAATATTACAAAAAAGGAAAAACGCGACACATGCCGCGAGAAAAAATTGTGACGTTAATGGACTTAACAAAGTGTCAGTAGGAGTAGCACAAAATTGGTTCAAGCGTTTTCAGTACGGGAATTTTGATGGCAAAGTAGAAGCTCGCTGCGGTCGACCTGTCAGATAAAGTCGATAATGAAATGATTTTTTTATATAGTCTAGGTGGCAAACGAGAATGCAGATCACGCAATATTAAGCACGCCCAGTTTTTTTAAAGCCAGTTTAGTCTTACCCTGACCGCGAAAATAAACGTCGGTCGATATGTCAACGCCAAGGATTCCGATACCAGTTGAGCAAGGGGGGTGTTTTCAAAATAAGGAGATGTGACAAAGGGAACCTTTTAGCTATAAACGCGCAAACTTGAGTCTTCGTGGTGTTAAATATGACTAGACTTCGTCGGCCCTAACTAGATTTTGTCGGCCCCAATCTGAAACTTTGTTTAACAAAGTCTCTACTTCAGACACAAGTTTGTTCCGGCACTCATTGACGTTTTCTCGAGAAATATTGGCACGGCCAGTGTATAACGCATCAGTAGACCAGAAGGTCACCAGATGAGCGACCCCAACGGAAACCGTACTGGCGGTCACTAATCGACTCGTGTTCTTCTAGGTATCTCATGAGCTGTCAGTTTACAATTGATTCTATTTTTTTGAGAACATAAGGGCGTAATTAGCAATAGGCCGGTAGTTGGACGGATCTGAGCGATCTCATTTTTTAGGGATGGGGATCACCGAAGCTGCCTTCCAGCAGTTCGGAATGACACCTAAAGAGTAGGAGTACCAAAAAAGATGCGTAGGAACCGGTACCAACTCTGGAGCACACGTCCTCAGCACAATTGGAGGGACACCATCAGGCCCCTCGACTTGTGGATGTGCAGGGAGATAAGAGCTTTGCGCACTGATGTCGGACATCTGGCATGGAGTTTTCTCACCGCAAGATGACCCAAAAGATCCCCTGTTGTCTTGAAGAGTCGAGTTGGACGCAAAAAGAGAGCCTAAGAAATCAACATGCTCCTTTGCGTCATTGGCCAGGGTGTTGTCTCCTTTGTGCAGAGATGGAAGGAATAGTTGCCAGAAGTTCCCTTGGACAGTTTTAGCGAGAGAACAAAATGCATGGGTTCCCGAAGGGAGACTTACTTGCCTCTCGCCTATTTTGCCAATGTGCACAGACTTTTCTTCTGCAATAACTCTTTTGAAGGCCCTGGAGGCAGAGTTTTTTAAACACGACGGATTTTGCATTCCGTAACGCCGATGCATCTGCCCAGGCCCGGTAACACTCCTTATAGCGAGACGCTACTTTACAGGAGCGACCAAATCACGGCTGGGATCTGCCCCCGCTTGGGACTATTGGATGGAATAAAGAGTTCCATATATCCTTTACATAGAAAGAAAGAAGCGCCAATAGCCTAATGTGGTGGTAGCTAGGGTGTGGTCTACGAAACTTAGGTTCATAGATTCGAATCCGCGATTCAACTAATGTCGTGAACCATCTCCTAGCACAAGTATTTTCAGCTCAGTTGCAGTGGTTAGCCCGAATGTTTGCTAGCATTCTTATTCTTTTTATTTAAATAAATATACAAGATGAATATCCACCGTCACTCGTCACGTTGAGGATCGTGATTAAATGCCTCATTACCTATAAACATTATATTGCTATATCAGACTGATATTCCAAGACTTTCTATCTGTAAGTGATAGGTTTGGTGCCTTAATTCGTTTTTTTATCTAAATTGGACATCTTTAATTTTTTGTACTATATACTACATAGTCTGCGTAATAACGGGATGCTATAATTCTATGTTAACCTAGAAAGAAAGCTGTTGTTTAGTTTGGTGAGTGCTTTGTTCCTATTTCACGTTGATATTAACATAATATATACAACATATATATTTACTTTATTACTTTTATTATTTCATATATTTTATTTATTATTAAGTATGTTATCTGAACTATAATAACTGGTCCTCCATTGGATTTTCGAGTGTAATAATTTAATATACATTTATTTCGACAACCACGCTTACACTTAGCAGATAATTAAGGAAACCTGTTATTAGCTTTACTTCTTATTTATGTAATTTGTTTTAATTTGTTGGGAATGGATGCAGATGTCATGGATCGCAAACATACCTAACTATCAGAACTTATGTGTGTTCGCTCATTACTTCGGTCGACTTTCCTCGCAAGACTTTTGCAAGTACGAAATACTCGATTAAATAACTGACAAAATATGATTTAAATGCGTTGGCAAAGTGAAAGAATACAAGAAAAAAACCAAGATATAAAAACAGAAATCATATTCTATGCGTAAATATATATTTATCTTATTATTCTATTATAAATGTAACTAATTTTAATGATCATAGTTTTAGTGATCTTTTCATTTTTTTTTGTTTTTATCACAACGTAACAGGATAGATGTACGCGTATACTAAGTGCAACAAGGAAGGGACGCTGTTCTCGAAAAGTCTAATGTCAAACGTTTAGAGAGCAACAGTTAAATACAGTACATCTATTTTTCTCTCGTACTAATTATATTCGCTGTCTACTTTGTAACAAATGCACTATAGTTGAAGTAAGTAAAGTAACAAGCTATATATTATACTCACTGTGCCTGCGACTCGTGTAAAGAACGCTTCTTTTTGAACTTTTAAAGGGAACCATTCTATCGTACATCTCTTTTGCGTAACTTTAACCGTTTACGCAGCTCAAGCAACGGAAGCTCTCAAAAGGAATATATTTTTCCCGTTTTTGCAACATTTTTCATTAATGCTCCGCACCTATTGGTCTCAGTGTGATGTTCTATCTACAGTCATAGTGTATCTATAGTTTTCCCTGATGAATGGAATATCTAACACAAAAAGAATTTTAAAATTCGAGCAAGTTGTTCCTGAGATTAACGCGTTCAACCAAACAAATTCTTCAGCTTTATAATATTAGTATACATAGTATTGATAAGAGGTTCACAGACTTTTTTTCTCATAGACCACTTTCAAAACTTAGCCGGTTCCGGTGGACCCCCTGCAGCTACACTTCTACCATATTCCCAAAATTCGACCAAAAATTTGGTTTTTGCAAGTAACAGTCGCTGAGCATCTTAAAATATTATCTGCCTACATTGATAAACCCATTGTCAAGCCAACATTTTAGTTGTTCACTATCGAAAGCAAACAAACTTTCGCGTAAGCGGGGTTACGAATTGTGAACTCCCATTTTTTTGTCACGCCAATGTAAACCTCTGTCGAGTCTCGCGTGGACACCTGAAGGTCCACCTGGAGCACTTCGGGAACTAAGGGTATAGATAAATTCCACTGGCTGGGCTCAGGCCTCCTTTCTAGACTGCGTATTGGCGGACTTCACATGTCTTGAAAGTATTTTTTTTATTCATTTACTGGACATGCTGGTTTACGCACGATGTTTTCTTTCACCTTCGAGCACGTGATAAAATCAGCACTTATTATTGCAATTAACATCGCTATCCGGGTACCGGGGATCGAATTTGGTTTACTCGCTTACTTTGAATTAAAAGCGAGAGCCTAGTCACTGGGCTACCACGGCCTAAATGCACCATAACTACTTCTAATTAGGTATTGAAGTATTATTAGTACCTGAGTAAGTTTTATGGACAATGCTCATCTATTTACTTATATTGGTTGAAGGACGTAGTAGCCTGAATATTTAAATGACAGGCGTTGAATCGTAAGAAGTTGCACGTTTTGCTACTCTCAAAAGTATGTCATTTGGATTCATATCACGTTTCGTAGTAATTTATTAAGACTAGGGGTTTTCTTATGTTACTGGCCAGCTTTCAGTGCATTTCAGTAAAATGTGGGTTAACATAGAATTATGGAATCCTCTTACGTTAACATGTATTGAGATATTACTATGTAGGTATTGAAAAATTAAATGTTAAATTTAGAATACTAACCAATTACAGATAAGGAGAAGTACCATATAATTTCATGAGGGCCGTGTAAACAAGTGTATGTTGAACCTTTATTGAGGTCTAGACTGCAATCATCAATAGATAGTTGAATTTTGTGCGTGGTTGTCATACCTAATATTATGTGCTACATAAAGCTTACAATAGAAATAGACAACTTTTTACAGTGGTAGAGTTACACTGCAGTTTGTTTCTAGCTGCAGAATGAATAGGTCAGCTCGACCGGGGTAGGACCACGCCCTCGCAGAATACCAGCGTAATATAGCAGCATAACGCTGTGTTTCGTCTGGTGAGTGCATTGATCCGGAGACCTTTATTACTGGTGACGAGGCATTCCATCTCAATGTCCTCCAGGGTAACAACGCATCTGAATTATGATTCCTTGTCAAGGATGAATGTAGATGTCATGGATTGCAAGAATCACTTGACCTCAGGTGAACTGTGTTCCTGTTTGTTACTCTCAATGTAATTAAAAAAAGCTTTTTACTTATGAAATCGAAGTCTTGTCATCATCAGATTCCTTTCTCCCTTCTTTTTCTTCGTGAGTTCTAAAGGCTACGCCGCGGCTGATACAGATCCTATACCAGAAACGATATTCGTGCTTACGTCGCACACAATGATACCCTCTAAAGCCTTAGCGAACAAACCCGGCCGAAATGGTTCGACATCATCAGCGGCTGCTTTCAGAATGGTGTTGATCTCCCATATACAGCAACATCTTCATCAAAAAAGATAAGACAGGAGTAAACGAAAGCTAATCAAGTTTCTGATGATATGTTTTAAAGAGCACCGTAGGTTTAATACACAAAAAGAGAATTTTGAAAGACAATTTACAGCCGAATTATCAGTCTCACGTGATCAACGATAGTACAAAAAGTAATAATAAGCCACTTTAAATAAACTTATGCAGCGATATTGATGCCATGCTCTTAGTATTTGTGGTCGGATCTACGAATATCAAGTAACTCTAGACTTGTTAAGTTACTCTAATACTGACATATACATGAAGGTAAGGCTTCCTACGTCCACACGAATTAAAGCAAGATTTATACACGATGGGAGGTATATAATTGGATGGGATGGAGGCCGGAAGTATAACATTATACTCGATAATTCTTATTCTACTCAATATATTCCCATTAGACCCTGGAAAAAATTATTTTGTGTTTTACTTGAAATTTGCAGAAATCACGCTTTTGATCTTCGAAGGTCTTTTTTCATTTTTGAAAATACTAGTAAATCGTAATCGTGAAGAACTAGATTTTAATTGATGGGTGCGTGTCACGAAATTTCAAAGATCATTCTTCGTGCAGTGGCCACTACTAGCTCCCTATGCAGGGGCGCTTTGTCGTGAAATCCTAAAAAAGAGTGGGCATGAGTTTTTTCTTTGATTTGGGATTGTTTGTTTGAAGATTTGTTGTTGGGTTTGTGCTCTGTCTTGTCTTAGTCTAGAGTCTTAGACTCTTATAATGATGAAGCCAAGCTTCTGCTTCCTCTTTTATAAGTCAAAATCATAGGAGGATTGGAGAATAGGGGGATTTAAACCAATAAATAACTTAAAAGAAAATAAAGAAACTGATAATTACGTAATCAGGAAGTGGAGTGGTCATCGTGTGCTTTTATATCATATTATTTCTACTGTGTTTTATTAAAATTAAAGTACACGGAAAAGTTAATAAAAAATGCAGGCAAATAAAAGATATAGTAAAAAGTTAAATATCAAATTAATTATTTAATTGAATGTCACACTCCTGAACTTACCATACCACGTCCTATGCGATATTATTGCAAATTGAATCTAGTTAAGAACTTCCTAAGTTCCCCGAAAATTAGTCCTCAGTACGGATGAACTTTAAGGAACTAGGTAATAAATGTTTATATAGAACTTCATCTACTGTAGTTGTTGTGTAATTGCAGTTTCGCGAAAGCGTTCCCGCCATGGCCGTAGGAGGTTTGGTGTTTTGGCTTATACCAAGCAGGGGGATAAAGATCCGTAATAATAAAATAATCCGTAAAGATAGTTTATGGAGAATGCAGATGGCTACGTAGTATCGTACTTTGTGGCAATCTATGGGGGGGAGTCCACTGGTTCACGATATACTATGTTGGTTATTATACGGTATTGTGTTTACTGACATTCATCTTAAATAAGGAAGGTTGGTCCGTTTTTACTCCTAAAAACTAAGATTGAAAGCATCAGCGCCAGTTATAAAGGTGCCAGTCCATTCAAACCAACACTGCATTAATAAGAAATGCGTCATGATTTTCGATCGTAATGCACATTTTAAACGCATGAGAGTTGCTTTATAATTATAACTACTTTTAAATGTACTCACACGAATATAATATAAATACACAGCTTCGTAAATGACACTCACTTATGAAACCATACCGTTAAAAGTAAATTTATGAATAACCCTATTTGGGTGCCTAGTGAGCTTACACGAGATTTACACATTACTTCAAAGTAATGTAAGTAACAAATGTATCCAATTTAAATGTTTAATAGGCATCCCGCTAACACAAAAGGTTTTTTTTTATATGTAACATTATTTTATATGTCTACCCTAGCTGTGCCCGCTATTTCGTACGCGCCAATGAGCTGCGTTTTTTGTTCCGACCTGTGTATAAGACGTAGAGCGCTCGCGAGTCGCACTTGAAAATTGACATATCTTTTTTTAACTATCAACCGATTTTTTTTATTGTATCGTGGGTAACTATGGTGTACACAGATCACCTAAGTGATCCTTACGGTCCATGGAATCCATATTTATCCTCGGTAAGGAAAAATAAAGCATATGGCTTGTCAGCCCTGAAGACTAGAATCGAATGCCTGCCTCATCATATAAGAGTGTCCGAATTTCCTCTTTTTAATATGATAATATTTAATACTTTTTATCCCTGTTAATAAAATGTCTTCACAACTGCTAGCATTTTATGTTAAAACTAGCTCCTAGTTTCTTCTCACCTCATCTTCGCACCAGGTCCAAAGACCATGAGTTCATGAGTTCATATAGCGAATGAAATGCAACAGAAATGACAAACACCTAAATAAATAACAATTATTTCTTATTTTTTTACATTATTTTTATTTATTTTTTCACGAAACCATAAATACTTTTAATGCTTTTTCCTGTTTGTAGAGGTTTCAATATGTTTTCTATGAGTTCTAAAGACATTGGACTGTACGACTCGATTAGTTGTGGTGTCAGTTAAGTTGTAGAGAAGGATGTTTACTATAAAAAATAAAGTACAATCTAGAGCATCTGTCCGTTTGTAAGCATAATTGCAAAAATTCCGAATGCGGGAAATGTTCAGAGGAGTCGTTCGTATTAACTCCACCTGCTGAGAGTTAACATCATACATCACGACAGAATTCAAAATGTCATCCCCATCATCTCGATGGTTGGCGATCTACTACTGTGCGTTTTAAACGAATTTTTCTGCCATGCACAACTACTCTGTGAATTTGGCTGCCTCCGACAGTATTTCCGAATCGATTCAACTTAGGGACCTTTAAAAGAAAAAGAGCCTAGAATTCTTAAACGTGATCGGTGACTGACATGTGAATGCGAATGTTCATGGGCAGCGGGGATTACTTACCAACGGGTGAACTTGCTCGTTTGTCATCTATAAAAATCTGTTCAGATTTTCAACATAAGATTAGTGAATATTAAATCTTTGAATGTATAACTTATAAATCTTTTATTACCATATATATAAGGCTATTATTACGTATATTATAAATATGGTTTTTAATCTGTTGGCATTTGCAGAATTTAAATAAATTGCTACACAACAACGAAACCCAATTAAAATAAACTTTGGTATGCAGTATTAATATTCTACGAGCGGATCGAAAAATAAGCTCGCAATATTTTGTGGGCATATATTTAGTTTTTTTATAATATTAATGAAAAACTAGCACACAGTTCAACTCGTGGTTAGTGACGAATGCGGTATGACATACGAATATCACATAAAAATATGATATAACTACACAGAGTAGTGGCAAATCGACTAATTTAATAACAATATTGGTAGAGGCACGTATCTAGCTTTGACGTGAATGGGTTGCCTTGGCCGAGGAAGGAACCCGATCTCGCGGAAGAAGCATAATGCAGCGGTACAGCTACGCTGCAGAATGAATGGGTCTGCTCGACCGGGGGAGGACCAAGCCCTCACAGAACACCAGCGTTAAATAGCAGCATAGTGCTGCTGTGTTTCGTCTGATAAGTGTAGGGATCTTATCTTACTGGTGACGAGGCATTCCATCTCAGACCTTATGGGTGACAAGGCATCTACATTATAATTCCTAGTCAAGGATTAAAGTGAATGTCCCGCGGGAATCACTTACCATCTGGTGAACTATTTGCTTACTTGTTACTGTCAATGTAATAAAAAAAACACTTACTGCTTACTGATCCATTGAGCAATATCGGCCACCTTAATTGAAGGCTCGTGCATGATTTTAATTCACTAAGCCAATTTCATTAGTATGTATTAGTAAATTAAGTTTATTTTTAATTGTTGCAACTAAATGAGTCGCTTAGTTGGCACACCATCGGTCTACGTTGATCCTTAGAGTGGATAATGGTATTAATTATAATAACAGCTTAAGCTATTATATTGTCGTGCGTAATAAAGCTAATAATTATTATTCTTAATCCCCTTTTTGTTTGTAATATATTTCCGGGCAAACAGAGGGATTCTCCTGTCATTTTGTATAGTAACATATAATTTGAACTAACTGCGCCCGTGACATCATTCACAATTTTTCTTTGTTTAAATTTGGTTTATATATTAAATATATTATTACTTCATTTATGAGGGCAAACGTAGTAAAAAAAAATATTGGTGACATATGTGTACATATAAAATTACACATGATTGAAAAATATATATTAACAATTACATATCACAATCAGTAAACACAACGTGTAACTTAATCTTACATACAAAAAAGGATAAAGATTAGTAAAATTAAGTTTTAATCGCTTTAAACGTTTAACTGGCAAGATGGTGGGTGTACATCGAAATCTGAATTAGAGTCAAAATTTAGATCAATTTCGTGGCTAAAGCTATTTAAAATTTTATCCATTCTTCCCTTTGGTGAGTTTGCTCCCAAAATAATTCTTCTGTGTGGTGAATAAATTGGTGTTATTGGTTTGCATAGCATTCGATACGGAACTGTATAATTAACCAAGCCTAGCAAACGCGAACAATCAAATTTGGAAATAAATTATTACATGTAAATTTTGTATCATTGAACAATCAACATTCTGGTAATGTTTTCATTCTGAAATAATGAAATGTTTTTGCTGTAGGATTGAATTCTTTTAGCTTTACCTGACAAAAATACTAAATTCCACAGTAAACTTTATGCACGCGTTCCAGCTACAAATAATTTAACGCATAATGTGACCGCCAAACAACGCTGCAATACTTTGGACAAAAAAATATTGTACAATATTATCCTTACGTTTTACAATTTTATTTTGTTACTGAAAGAATCTTTTTCAATTATAAGATACACTTTTAGAATTCTATTACACTTCTGTACACAATGATCTCTTAGTAGCACTTACTCTACTAGTTTAGTGCTCTGAATTTCCTGATTCTTTTGATAGGTTGTTTGCTCAAGACGACATTGTAATAAGAATCTTCTTAGCCATATATAGTATTAATCATGTTTATTTAATTATTTTAAGACACTAACAGCGTATATGTAGCACATTTCGAAGGTTATATGTTTATATAATTAATGATATCACCTAATATTGATGGACAGCACGCGTTATTTAGGACGTACACTTATCGTTGAAAAATGTCGCTTAAGATACCAGGCATTCTATGAAAAAAACCTAAGGCTCTAAATCTCGTAAAGGTGAGCAGAAATATCTAAATAGGGGTAAGCATTGTAAACATTAAAATGTTCGTTCGTTACAACTTTCTTTTTGTTTGTTGAAGTATTTCAGATCACATATGTATATACAATTTGGACCAAAATTCTTGAGAAAATCTATCTTATATATCAATCTCTTTAAAATAGTAGGTCAGGCATGAATACCAGTTAGAGCCAATGTCCCTCGGCTTTATGTGTTACTGTTGTGTAAAGTCAAAGAACGATGAGAACTGGAAAAGCTCTGTTGTAGTACAGAGCTTTAATTAAGTAATAAATAATATTTCTTGTATAATTATTAATTATGGTTTACATATATTACGGTTTTGGAGGTTAGTGTACCGCCGAAACATCAATAGACATGCAAAATAGATGGAGGAATGAAGTAATTAATATTTAATAGATTTTAATTCGTAAATAATTTTAACTGGATACATGCAGTGTTGTTTCTGGCTACTGCATCAATAGATCAGTTCAAAAGGGAAAAGACCAGGACAACATTATACCTGTATAACACTTCTGTGCTTCATCTGGTGGTGCAGGGTCCCGAATAGCCTTATTACTGGTGACGGGCATTCCATCTTAACCCCGCGTGAGAACGTATTTGCATTATATGTGGGTGTCAGGGGCCAATGGAATTCACTTATCATCAAATGACTGTTACGTTAGTTTGTCCCGCTCAATACAAAAAAATAAAATAAAAAAGTTTGTGTTATCAGATAAGTTTCGTGTTTCTCGAACTTACAGGATATTCCGTACCATGTAAAATACTTGTGCTTTTTTGAAGAGGATACTAAATTAAGAGGAAAACTTAAATCTTTCACCGTAAAAATATGGTCCACTTAATCTTCTCCAGAGGGAGTTTTGTGCCGCCTCGGGCAGGTTCCTCGTAAATCTTCAAGGTACCACTAGTGGCGTTACATAAGTTCACAAAGCATTCAAGTCTGAAATAAAGCTCCCTTTAAAATGCCCCGTATGAGTGCTATCGCTTCATTTCGCATTTATTATATATACTAGGGTGACAAACGAGCACATATTTCATCTGATAGTACATGATGATTGTGGCCAAACATATACATGCAGTCTCAATAATACTCAAGATGCACATTTGTTGTCACCTGACGACTGAGATGGATTTCCCCGATACTTGTAGTTCTGTCTCCGGATCCCTAGACTCACCATACGAAATAGCAGATTCGCTATTTCACGTCGGTGTTTTGTGAGGGCGTGTACTTTTCCGTCTTGGATCGATCCTCTCGGGCACCTTCGAATCAATTTACTTACGCGATTCAGGTAACGGTCCACGCCAAGGCTTCCTCTTTGGAACCTTTGTACTGGTTACCCATAAATAAAGATCTCAGCTGAGCGCTTAGGGCATTATTCAAGCTGGTGAGGCCGGCAAAGCCCTCAGGCTAACAGTGGCCGTCAGCCATATAAAAAATATATTGAATTAGTTTCATAACCAAGCTTTCGAAAGTTTTATTCAGTTATAAGTATAGTGGAGTGCGAGTAATTAAACAACATTTATATATACTGATCAATAAATAAAAAAAATGCTCGCACATGTACTCAGGAGTTTGTTAGACATGAACTTTAACTAACTAGAAATCAAATACTACAATAGTTAGCAAGTATTTCGACTTGCTCTCCACGCTGGTTAAACGTACAAATGGAATTCGGAATCGTTAACGAGCAGGTGTGGCACTGTTCTTTAACATCCTAAGCAAACGTTTCATGTTAGAGCGTACATCTGTTTGTGTGTTTATGTTTTTGATCTGAACTTAGCTTGAAATAGTTTTGCGGTTTCCGTGTGAAATATTAGTAAAATTCTGGATTAGCCAAGATGTTTTAGCTTATATCTAGCTACACTATGAAACTCACTACATTTCGACTGGGAAGGACGACGACCTCACAGAATACCAGCTTGAAATAGTAGCATGGCGCTGTTGTTTTTTGTATATTGTATAGCATTCCATTTCAGTCATAATGGGTGAATATAGCTAAAATCAACCACAAATATTACATCTCCTTCCGCTGTCGAGCTGAAGATAATATTCTAAGTCTGAGAAATTAATTTAAAAAAAATAATATAAGTGAGGGCGCTACCCATCCGCAGTAAAGCCGCGTGGCGTACTAACATCCAACATTCTCTTTAAGGAGGAGGTTGTAGTCCAGTAGTAGTTAAAATATCGATGGGGAAGAAAGGTTGTTGAGTGGCAGTGACTTCGGACTGGCAGACGTAGTGTTGGGAGACGCCCCACTAAATGGAGCGAGCATGACGAACGAACTATGCAAGTTTGCGGGAAGTCGATGGATGCAGGTGGTTTCGCAACGTGCTTTGTGGTGATCAGGATCTATGGGGTAGGCCTGTGCTCAGCAGTGAACAGTGGATAGGTCGTGATGGTGATGATGAAGTTACAATACAAATAATAGACTAGGCGGTCAGATTACCGTCTACTATTGTTTTTTACAGTATACCTGGGATGATAAATTGGAAATTTATTTTTATTTTAACAATATTTTGTAAACAGACCATAAGGTCAACCTTGCGGAAAACATAAAAAACATGCTGATTTGCAAACCGATATTTTAGTTTCCAATTGAATGTTGAAGTCGATCATAGGTAGAGACACGCTGCAGCTTTTCTAGTTGCATGTATGGGTCGGCCCGAATGGGGAAAGATCTCACGGAATATAGAGTAAAATAGCAGAGAACGCCGCTGTGTTTCATCTGGTTAGTATCCCTACACTCCTAGTCGTTACTCTAAAATTCTTATATCTAGCTAAAAGACATTCCACTTTAGTTTTCAAGGGTGACAGTGCATCAACGTATCATTATTGATGATGAAAGTGGGTGTTATGGGCTGCTGGGATCACTAGCCATCCAGTGAACTCTGTGTTTGTTTGTTGCAATAAAAAATTAAGCAATTAACCTTACTTGGAGTGTTTAACGGGTCAATGTCAGTAATTATTTTTTGCACATTTTTTTAGAATAGGTGCCAAACGATCTAGTAGCTCAGCTGATGGTAAGTGATTACCCTTCCTATAAGAAAGATGTAGGCATCTTGAAGGTCTCTTACTTGTATCGGTTAGGAAATACCGCTGGCGAGAATTGATTGTTGATCAGATACTGATTGATGACACAGAGTAGTTGTGCGTGGTAGAAATTTTAATGTAAAGCGCACAATGGTGGATTGCCAAGCGCAAGTGGTTGATTGGATATATTTGCTTTGACACTCCAAAGGACCAGCAACACATTTTTAATAAAATTCACATTCAAAATAAGTTCAAAAAGTTTATCCGTTGAAAACATTCAATTCAAAACTTGCTCGAAATCACGTCCGGGCGTTTGCAATTTGTCAAGTAAAATGATATTCTTAGTACAAACGATTCAGTTGACCCATATTGCAAAACTTTGTATTCAAGAAGATTTGTATGGCGGAGATTTGTTTTGAATAAGGAAATTTCATTTTACAAGAAATATTAAACTACTTCCCAATTTTAGTTTTATCTATTTACCATTGCTGTAATGTTATATATTTCATTACATTGAGAAAGCTCAGAGTGACTCAACGATAAGCTTGGTGTTTCTCTGTGTGATACAATACACAATAGATTACGGAGGCAACGTAACGAGGGTGTCTGACATAGGCCTGATGGGGAAGAATGGCAACCTCAGACTAACAATCGCAGTGTAGGACAGTGGTACCCTCACGATGTGACGACGATCTATGCAAGTTTGCGGGATATCAATGGATACAGGTGGCTCAGTATCGGGTTTTTACTATCTATGGGCCATGGCTATGTTCAGCTGTGATGGCAAACGACACAGTCTTGATAGTATTGGATAACTGCGGCCCATAATATCATCTATGCTTAACAAGACTCAACTTAAGCATCTGTAAGTCATCTGAGTAGAACGAGATGGCATACCTGTACCTGTATTTGAGTCTGATCCCTAACCTGCCATACAAGAAACCTTAAGGCTTAAGAAATTGTAATGTTAACTGTTGTGTACAAATATAAATGAAGCTAAGCTAATATTGGCCACTCACACAGGATTGTAAATATTAGTAAGATTTGTACTATTTGCTTTTGTTATGTTTGTTTGGGTATGTTATTGAATCGCATGGAATCCTGTTTTTATTTTGTAACCAAGGCTCACCTGAGAGTTCACCAATCATCCGAAACACAGCAGCGTAGGGGTGTGGTATATTCTCGGTCAAGTTTATTTAGACATTTTAAAATAGTAGAAATTGTTACAAATATTTGTATCGACAGGGACTCACTACGTATAACTTAGCTGCTTTTTATGTATGAGAATTCATTAGCAATTATGTAGCAAAATAAATACATATACATTTAACAGATAATGCCACTTTGCAGCTAATTTTCAGTATATAAAACTTAGTCATTGTCCGATTTTAGACAAACATAGTTTAAAAGATAGACAATATCAGGCAACATTATTACACTCAAACCAAAAGATACACTTTGGCTGAAGTTTTTACTTCTTTTTCACAAAAATGTAGTTTTGTGACTCCTTGATAAGACACGCCCCACCAAACCATCACTGACGCATGATGACCACGTTGTACCTTTCCGACCACTTGAGCAGCTCCTTTAGAACTGTGAGCGTACACTTTATTATTTTGCTTATTCTGATGTTCTTCAATCATGAAAATTTTTTCATCGGTAAAGAGGATATTTCTGTGACTTTCACCTGCGTATCGCGACAGAAGGAGTTTTGATCGATCCACTCTCTTTAATTGTAAAGATTGATTTAGGGCATGTCCTGTATATCGACGATAAGCACCAAGTTTTAGGTCTTGTTTTATAATACGGTACAGTATCCTAGCGGGAATCTTCCTTTCTCGCGATAAGATTATTTGTTTCCTAATGGGGTTTTGACAAATTCTGGCTTTAACAGCCTTTGTAGTCCTAACAGCATGCGGCCGCCCCGACCTTTTCTGGACTTCGACAGAGGAAGTGTTGTTGTATCTGTTGATAGTACGATATAAGAACATACGGCTGACACCAAGCTTTTGAAGTGTCTGGAATATGACCAACGGCTCCACACCCACTTTGTGCAAGGCGATCACTGCAATCCTATTTTCATTTACACCCCATTCCATATTGTAGTTTGATAATGAACATGAAAAAATATGTGAAATGGCGCAAAATCGAAAGAAAAGTTTTTAAAATAATATACGTGTTCCAAATTCATAATAATTAAAAAGTTGAAAAAAAGAAAAGTTATTAAGTAACAGTATTTATGGCCAGACTAGTTATATATATATAGCTGTAACACAGATCCAGGACGGCTGCTGAAGAGAAGAAATAAATGGTTGAAATTGTAATTGTAAATCAAATAAAGTCAAAAAAAAAAAAAAAAAAAAGGTGACCGAGCGCTTATGGCTCTCAGTCGAGACCTCTATATATGGGTAACCAGCGCAAGGGCTCCCGAGAAGGAGCCTCGGCTTGGACCGTTACCCTGTTTCGCGAGAGCGTCTGACTCGAGGGTGCCCGAGAGGGCCGAACCTCGGCTCGGTCAGTTGCTTCTGACAGAGGATTATCTTAATTAATATCACTATTATTATTAACTACCTGTACCACCACTTCAGAATGCGTGGGCGCTGGAGAAGAAGTGGCGCAAGAAACTCCAGCAACGCTTCTATCTGTATGGACTGGAGAGAACCGGCCAGTGACATGGCGGTATCGCGAATAACTTTGTTTGCGACGCCCTCGCCGTCGGCGGGGGCGATATGAGGGTGCAATGTATGTGTGTTGTGTTTTATGAAGGGCGAGCATGGTCACAAAATGATTTAAAAGCTTCTAAATTTTTCGAAAGATTTTCTTAAAATATCCAGTAGTATTTTAGGCTAAATTTGGTCTAGATTGGGCCTAAAAATTTGAATCATTGAATTAAAAAAATGAAAATAGTTTAGTTTTCCAGTAATCATTATTAAGATGGTAAAATGAAACAGGCTGTAAACACAAACCCCACTGTTGGACAAAAGCCTCCTCTCTAGATAGGGTTTTAGATAGTCTATCACGCAGCTCCACTACGGATTCGAGAATATACACGTTTTAGAACTTTTTTTTTTATTTCTTAAACACGCAAGTTATCCCATGATGGTTTCCTTCAATATCAGCACATAAAATTGAAATTAACATTTTCATTGATAGGCAAATCCATGGCGCCGGAGATCGAACTCAATTGGCTCGCGTATCGTGAATTAAAAGCGAACGCTCAGACACCGAGTTACCATGACTCAGTAATATTAACGCTTTTCAACGCAATTTAAATATTACGCCAACAAATATTTGTGTACTTGGTGGAAATTATTATGGGAAAGTTTTTGATGACCACATCAGTTTCTATTCCATAATTATTTTCACGTTGAACAGTACTAGCAACGAGGCAGTCCATGTTAACATAACATTCACATAATTGGCCATCGAATTTGGGTTATGTAACGCACGGACGTACAGTTATCACTTACCATCAGGTGAAATGTGAGCTTATTTGCAACACCTAACATGTTATATAAAATATTATGAGGTGATTATAAAAAACAACGTCGTTTAACCCTTCTTCATTACTTTGAGGAACTGTTAAACCATTTCAAAAGTGCTTTTAAAACTCACTTCACCGTTTACCGTTATTTCGTTACACTTATTTTGAGGTTCTAAAAATTACCGACGCTCGCAGTTTGTATGAACCAATTACTTTTGATGAAGGCGCTAATTTATAGAGTGCTCTTCGTAAGACGAACATGAAATTTTAACCTAATATGTACATACGTAAGAATACGACAATTGCATGCTTAAACGAAAAACTGTAAAGTGTATTATATATATATATATATATATATATATATATATATATATATATATATATATATATATTTATATATATATATATTATATATATATATATATTTATATATATATATATATATATATATATATATATATATATATATATTTATATATATACTGCTGTAGAGTCGTGTCGTTCTCGTTAGGTAAAAGTTTTTGAAAAGAAATTGATACTGTTGCGTTAATAATGTTATGGTTTTTGGTACGGTCTACAAAAGTTAATAATGTCGAAGTTTCGAGAATCGTGAATGATCACCTAGCACATTAAGCTCAATTGGAGTGGTTAACCGGAATATTTACAATATATACATCACTAGCTAGCATTTCTTTTAAAAAATATATACATATCCCATGCATTTAAACTAAGTGTTTTAAAAACATTTATTACATTCAAACCTATCTCATTACGTAAAAAATATTTGTTACTCGTAAGATACTGGTGATTTTATATAACGTTTAATATATGGACTAAAGAAGATACTAAATCAAAGAAAATCTTAAATCTTTCACCGTAGACGAATAGCTTACTCAATCCTCTCTAGAGGGAATTTAGTACCGCCTCAAGCAAGATTCGAGTAGCCCGGTCGACCACGATATGAATTAGAAGCGATGTAATTTCACAATGTTATAATCCTATTTTAAACAGAAGAAAAAATAAAGTAAAGTAACATCCTATATATGTAAATCCCGCTCTATATCGGAAATATCCTCGTTATCGGAGAAAGTCCGCCACACGGCTCTCTAGTCTGTTGGACTTGGTCTTCACAGGCTATTCTTGAAGGTCCGTAAGTCGCATCGGTTCGGAAATACTCCTGGGGACAACTGATTCCACAGAAAAGTGCGTGGCAGAAAGTTTCACGTAAAGCGCACTGTGGTGGATTGCCAACTATCGAGATGATGAGGATGAAATCTTAAATTCTGTCGTGATGTTTAAACTCAGCGGCTGGAATTAATCCGAACTTCTCAGAACAATCCCCATGGCTCTAAAAACACTTAAATTACATATATTTTAGTAACTCCATATACTTTTTTAATTGAGATTTTTTAGGACCAAATTTAAATTAACTTTCTAATGTTATGGTTAATTTCAAGCCCTCGTTCGTTTGTTGTTGTTTTTAACTCTTGTGATGTGAAAGCTGATTACAACCTTATGGATATATATTTTTATAACAAACGAGTACATAATGCTCATCCCGTCTCTGTTCTCTATGTAGACTAAAATTTTGTTAACGTGTTTTCATAATTACATTAAGATTGCATATTAACTGAAAACTGTTAATATTATTTTAATACAGTGGCAGGTACAAGCCATAGTCTGAGATTGTTTAACATGATTATGCTGTTTGTTATATGCGTATGTCAATGTTGTTAAAAATATAACAAATAAAGTTAGAATCCTCATTACCTATAAATATATCCCCGGTTCCTTAATCATCACACGAAACAGCAACGTTATGCTATTATTTAACGGTATTTTGTGACGTCGCGGTCTTTCCAGGCGTTAATGAATCCAGAAGCTAGCTGTCATTTTAAACTACTGTTTAAATGTACTCTGAAAAGTTTCATATACGCAAGTTACACATTTTTCTTTTCTAGTGTAGTGAGGGCGCAACCGAGCACAAAGTTCACCCATGATTCTCGCATTCATCCTTGATAAGGTATCATAATAAAGACGAATTATCATCCCTGAGGACTGAGGTATAATGTCGTCACCAGTTATAATAGTCTCCAGATCATTATTAATAAATAGACTTAAATATAATCAAAAATAGTTAGTTACTGTATCTGTACTACATAACACATTAGTTAAACTAACAACTGAAAGTTGAACGCTCTTTAACAAGCAGGTGTTCTGAGGTTCCTTAACATACGAAGCAAACATTTTATGTTTGATCCCGCACCTGTTTTCGTGTTTACTTTTCTACTCGGCGTTTAGTTTGTTGAAACTTGTATTTATATATGTTCACAGCAATTATGCAAACATACCACTGTAGCAATAATAATTTATTATTTATTTATTTTATTGACCAACCAGGCAGAGTATAGAAAAAATATTTCAATAGTGAATAAGCTTTATATCCTAGATATATATTCGATATGTCTTACACTGATAGAGCCACGCTGTAGTTTAATTATAGCTATAGAATGAATGGGTTGGCTCGACCGGAGTAGGACAACGCCCACACAGAATACCATCATAAAGTAGTCTTTCGAAGGAGTGGGAATATTTTTTAGAACTACCCTTCTATTACCTTTAGAATTATCTGTTTAATAAGAGGCTAAATAAAATGAGATATGTTTCAAATTCTCAGTCAATATATAATTTTATATTTATTTATGGTGTTTTTTTTGTACCGTTCATATATTACTCAATGGAATTAAGTTATTTAAATAATATGGTAAACCACTAAACGTAGGCCTCTTCAAAGTTGCAAGGATAAATATTTTAACAAAAGTTGCCTCATGAAAATTTTTGGTTTTATAATAATTAAATATTTCTGTGGATTAAGGAGGTTTCCTAATGTTTTAACTTTCTAAAACTTTGACGTAAGTAACTTGGTTGAAGTTGGCTCAAGTTAGTTCAATATTTGTATTGTAATTGGAATAATCGTGAACAACTGCGTTAAACCAGAAGTGTTAACAGTTGCGACGAAATACCAATTCGAGTTAATAGCGATATAACAATTTTAATATATTCAAATAAAATTGTTAAGTTCAAATTACAATCATGTCAGATATTTTTGAATTTCCTAGTACTTTGAATTTTTGTATTGTAATGAGCGTGACAAATATTAATAAAATAAATGAAATGTTATAAAATAAATGAAATGCTATAAAATGAAATAAAACAAATTATTAATTGTTATATATACTTTATTGTACATAAGTAAAAACAAATCCCAAAAAGAAACAGATACAACAAGGCGTTCTTATCTTTTTTCTTAAGGTTGTCTGCCTTTAGGGTAACGAACAATTGAGTTAATGGACAGTGTCATTTGGTGTGTGTACAATAAACTTTCTAACTAATAACTAAATAAACTAAAACTATACGTCATTACATAATAATTATATACGAAATAAATAAATATAATAGACATACATAAAACTAAATATGTATAAACAATAATTATATTAAATCTATATGGAGGTTGAATGTGGACGTCATTGCCTACAGGTATAACTTACCTTGAGGTGAACTGCCACCTCATTTGCCTCCTAATGTATAAAAAGAAGAAAATTAAAAACTTACATCCATCCTTAATAAAACGCATGCGTAACGACCCCTGAGATGTTTAGTTCTATAAAAAATACAGTACAATTTATCTAGGCTGAAACACTTGAATAAAAAAACTTCATCTCATTTATTCATAGACAACTTTGGATGAATGCTGCGTCGGCCACCATGTAGGGTTGCCATATTGAATGGGAAGGTATTCATATGGCAAGATTGGCGCGGTGAAAGGGGACTTACATGTCGAGGGGTTGGCTAGGCAGCGAGCGGTAAATCATATCCTAACCTGATTGATATGATTTACCGCCTGACTGATGAATATCTTTGTTGAAGGTCAATGCTGAAGATAGTTCTGTGGACTATTAGTAGAAAGAGAAAGAAAAAGCATTAACTTATTAATTTAGAAAAATTATTAGATTATTTATTTATTCATTTAATGTTTAAATGTAAACACATTATTTTTATAAAAGAAGGGTACAATGGCCGGACTTAATGCCTATTGTCATTGTCTACCAATGTCTGCCAATAACAAAATAATCCTAAATAAAAATATATAAATAAATATAAAAAATAAAACAAAAATAATAACACACAAAACCTATAAAACCTACCTCAATCAAATATTTAATATACAGTACAGGCTACTCAAATTAATCATTCCACCTAAAATAAAAAATAAACACGCAAATGAGCCTCAAAATATATTTAAATATTGCGGAGTAATTCCCGTAAATAAAAGAGTACACTATAATCTATTAACTGAGCTGTAATTCCGGACTGAAATTCACACCTTTATTGATCATCATTACTACGAAACTAGAAGCGTCTCTCATAAAAAAATATCAATTCCAACCTATTGTAATATATATGGGAAACGAACTTCGCATTTTAAAAAACCTACATTAATCTATAACCTACCATTTGTAATTAAAAAAAAATATAAAAAATATTTTCCCCAAATTGCATTCTTTTAACTGCTGCAAACATATTGTATGTCCACACAACATCCTGTACTAAGAGCCCAGTGAGCGTTTATGCGTATTGTTGCTATGTGCCCGCGCGCAGCTCACTTCTGAGAAATGCACTAGTTTACCTACTCGTAACTCGTGTTGTTGTGTAAAATCATAGTGTTCATTCTAAAGTATTGTCAGTAAATGTTTTATGTGAGAACCTAGTGCCTAGACAAACCTTATTTAGGTTTAAAGATACTAGATATTTTTAGTTATGTGTAAATTGTATTTATAAAAAACAATAAATATATAAATATTCTTATACTAGACCATATTATATATTTAATAAGAATAGATAATATAAATAAACTAATTACATCAGGCAGGGCGTTCCAGAGCGTAGCCTAAACAATAAATGAAGTATTAGAGGAATACAGACAGATGGTCGCTAAATTAGATGAGCTGCGATTGGAACGTCTCCGACACCTACCGGACAACCGGACCTTGCTCCAACAAACTCTTTTCGTAATTAGGGTAATTTCTTGCAAGGAAAAAAATTCAATTCCGATGAGGCAGTCCAAACTGCTTTGAAAGATTTTATTCGCTCCCAAAAATTTTACAGCAATAGAATCAATACCATATAACAAACTTATAAAATGACGAAAGTGCATAGATAAAAATGGCACATAATTCGATTTTTTTTAACTTTTCCTTAATTTCACACGTAATTTCATACGTAAGGACCTATTATATAATGTTCCTATTAAGTTCGATCCTGAGCTAGCTGCATCAATCGACTTACTGCAAACTTGAAAATGTCATCGCTCCATCGAGCCCCTGTAGATATTATCATTTTTTATTTTTAAATGGAGAGTAACAAACGAGCACACATTTCATCTGACGGTAAGTGATTCCTGCGGCCCATGACATCTTTGTACATTCATCCTTAAAAAGGAATCATAATACAGATGTGTTGTCACCCTTGAGGACTGTGATGGACTCCGGATCCCTACACTCATCAGACGAAACACAGCAGCATTATGCTGCTATTTTACGCTGGTATTCTGGGAGAGCGTGGTCCTACGTGGTCGATCTGACCCATGCATTCAGCAGCTAGAAACGAACTGCAGTTTAGCTCTACCATATCTTAATCATTGTTGAAGGTACCAGAATAAAATCTTGTAAAGTTTCTTTGAAATAAATTAAGGATAAATATTGTTTACGTGGAGGACGCCAAGCCTTCGCGCAACAGTGGGAATATATGAAGAAAGTTCCAAAGGAGTGAATAAAAATAATAAAAGGTTTGCAGTAATACCATCAACAATAATTTATTATTTAATGTAATATGACATTAAATAAAACTTATTTCAAGAAATTTACAATTATTTTTTTAACGAAATAAAAAACCTTATCTTAAACGCGTCGTTGATTTAATGGCCCTACAATAGGTCTCTTGCCATGGCATGTGTTTAAACTTTTCTGTGGTTTTTTTCTCTCTTCCCTTTATTCACATAGATAGGTAGACAAATTAACTGCACTTAACCTTTGTATATATTTTTTGGTTTATTAGAATAATGCTTTATCTTTTAATGTCTTACTAGAGTGGTAAAAATCGATGGAGTAATAACATACCAAATTTATCTTTCTTTAGTACACACACAAGAATCAATAAGAAAATTTATAACAAAAGAAACAATTATAGAATACAACAAAGAAATAGAACCAAAAATATAACGGCTTTTACACAAAAAACATGGAAATCAACTAAGAAATAAAGTCCCACTAAAAGGTTGTTTTGATCACAATATTGATCGAACATAGAAACTGTCATAGAGAAGTGGCAGAACTATCACAACGATAGTTGCCATATATGTGAAATAAATTATAGGATAGTGCCGAAGTTCATAGTAAAAATAACAAATAATATTAGTATAGGTCGTAGTTCCATCTAGTGGCGGGTGGTCCTAAATTGTTTGGTCGTCAAAGTTTGCGCAATATCAATGGATGCTGGTGGTTCTGGATTGTGCTTTATGGCAATTTATGGGGGAGACCCATGTTTAGCAGTGGACTAAAGACAGACTGTGGTGATGATGATGAAGTAACTCCTGCAACCCATGGATACCCACATTCATCCTCAATAATAAATCATAACGAAGATGCGTTGTCGACCCTAAGGATTAACACGAAATGTCTCGTCACCAGCTATAAGGGTTACCGTAATCCTACACTATGTGATATGCTGGTGGTTTTACGCTGGTATTCATTGAGGGCCTATACCCAAGGTCAATCAGTTCACGCTGTACATAGAAACATGATGAAACAACTAAACCACAATGTTACAGTGATTCTAAGTTTTCTCACCTCTATTGAAGAGATTTTTTTCTTGTTAAATCTAAATTCAAATGAGTATGACAAACTTTTTTTATTATAACATCGCAATTTTTAATTTAATTAACTTTTAATTTTTATACTATTCATTTATTAATTAAAATATGCACGTTCTCTTGTATCCGGACAATAAATTTTCTACTCAATCCTAGTCTAGAGAAGTTCACCGGTTTATTTACTACTCAAGTTTTGTTCATTACAATTTCTAAAGGTTCAGGGTACAGTCTGCGACACTTAAAGTCGCAAGTTCGATTTTGCCAATTATCTCGTAGCATAAATATTTTAAGCTTCTTTAACCGGAATGTCAGTAATTTTAATATTGCCATAACATTAAATACATACATTTATTCAATTTTGTTTATATTAACTGCATTCAATAATTTAATGCAACACATATACCATTATGTGAAAAATAGATTTACGAGATTATTTATTGTTGAAGTTTGCAACACTAAAAGCTAAAATTTCAAGAGTGTAACACTTTAAATTTGTTATTCGCCTCCTTTTCTTTATGAATTCTTTAGGTAAAAATTCGCGTCCATTTTTAATGTAATTAGCCTCATTTCTAATTGCATTGCAATGAGAATAGAATAGTTTTAAAGTTTTTTCAACAAATTTCACGCGTATATATAATTTCAGCTTTTGTAGAATTCTATAGTGTAATCCACTATAGTATTATTCTAGAATTCTATAGTAATATTCTAGCAGTGTTATCCACATTAATAACAGTCGCGTTGACCACTCTAACTGAATTTAATTGCGTCGGTCGTATATTCGCCATTCGCCTATTGTCGTGTACCGTGTATAGTGCGTTTACTATTCGCCTTATAGCACAAGCATTTAAGCTTAGTTGGAATGGTTAACCGTAACATAAGTAATGTCATTACATTATAGCGCTGCTAGCAACAAAAAAAACATATCTTAGTTATTAGCAGGAACCATTTACCACATGTGTGCTCGTTTATCACCCTTAATAACATATTAAAAAAAGTGCAATTCATCTTAATTAAATAACTCAAGCAGGCTTAGTTAAAGAGGGTTTGAGATTTGCCTTCATTTTTAACAGTTTTATAAAAGTTTTAAATTCTTTTGAGATCACCGAGTTTCTTTAAATATTGACAAAATGTAATTAATAATTATTTATTGAATGTGTTGAAATTGTGTGAAACTAAAATGCTATTTATTATGGGAGACAAGTAATTGTGATGAATTGCTACAATAAGTCTTTCAATAATACTTTTTGAATGTAATAAAATGTACGATAATAAAAATAATATGGTACTATTGAGATAGACGAATCTACGCACAAAGAAAGAAGGATTACATCAATCCAATTCACGGAAAGGGGCAAATTACTCTCGTTTCTTATCCTAAATATTACTATGGTCTAATACAAAAAATTTAGCGGATTTTTAATGAAAACTTTGTCAAACCATTGGTTTTTGAAATCACATTACTGGACTATTGATTTAAGTTTATAAGTTATAATTGGAATCGTATAAATAAGTATATTTTATAATAAAGTAAAAGTAAGTACCTGAATTAAAACAAAAGTCACTTAGGACGGATTTAATGCCTTTTAGTATATTTATAATCACTATACCTCGCAATAGAACATTTTTTGGCAAACAAATATAGCATATTTTTTTATATACATATCTACAGTACATGATATAATATAAACAAGCCATGTATAAATATATATATATATATATATATATATATGTATATACATAGGAATCGGTATGTGTGATTCTATCTCATCGTCATTCATTGTAACCACGGATTGAAATAATATAACTTGGGATGAATAATGAAAAATTTTAAAATGTATGGAAAGAGTCTATTTAGTAAACATGATATCAACACGACAACAATTTAAAGCGGATATTTAGTATACTACATTGAATTTTCCATCGTTTACGGACTCCACTTTCTGCTCACGAGTAAACATGGAACAAACTCTGAAATTCGCTTGCACGGGATATTCTGTATATTTTACGACGCCCAAGTAACTTTAAAATCTACGTTTGTTTTCAATCTCGGGCGTTTATCGATACTTCATTCGGTTTATCACTCTACCTACGCCTGACAGTTTTTAAATCGATATTTTATCCCTTGCTGTATTCAAATCTACATTTCATAGGATGCCCATTAATTTAAACAAAATAATAAGCTGGAAGTGATTTTGAAACGAGAGCACAGTTCACCTGCTGGTAAGTGATTCCTGCGGCCCATGACATCAACATTCATCCTTGACAAGGAATTATAATGCAGATGCGTTGTCACCCTTGAGGACTGAGCTAGAATGCTCGTCACCAGTAATAAAGATCCCCGGAAAACAGGAATATAATACTGCTATTTTTCGCTGGTATTCTACGAGGACGTGGTCCTACCCCGATCGAGCTGACCCATTCATTCTGCAGCTAGAAACAAACTGCAGTGTAGCTTACCACTGTTAAAATTATTGATAAGACTGTAAAATTGTATCACGCTCCATAAACATAACATATTTCCTACAGTTTATAATATTAGTCTTGACAAGTCTTTGAATACTTTTGTATCTTCAAACAGTCATACGTTCTATACATTTATGTGTTTAAAGCCGCAAAGAGTAGTGTAGTTTGCGACTGACGTGAGCATAAGGGACTCATTAATTACGTCGCAAGAGATTTCTATACGACACAATTGTAGAAAACATAGTTCTTTGTTTGTGGGAAATAGTACAATATCGATAATATATTAAATAATACATAAGAGATACGATGCTGTTAACGACTAGCTGTTTTCAACATGAATGCGACGCCTCGATTTAGAAAGGAACACCACCTTAGCAGATATCCAGATATTTTATATCAGTATGTCGCTGCTGTGTTGAGTCTGGTAGATCGTTACTTTCTGCTGATGAGGTATTGCATTTTAAACCTCAGTGGTGACAATTCATCTATATTACGATACCTTATGAAGAATAAACGTGGATGGCATGGGCCACAATAACCACATACCGTCAGGTGAGTTTAAACCATAAACATTACTTAACCCGATTAGTTTTATAAATGTTTATGAATTTTGTCACTGTCCCTCTTATAATCGTTTGTGGTTAGGCTTATCTCGAATTGTATATGTAGGTATCCAATATTTTGATGCCCTCTATCTTTCATCAAAAATATTTTTTTTTATTAAAAATGCTTTTATGTAACCCACTCTACTGAACTGAGATTAAAAGTAATATTGGATGTTATTTAGAATAGGATAAAATAGAATTTTGTTTATATCATTTAGATATCACTCATGACTCGTTCCTCACGATGTTACTTGTTCTTACTGGATGTGAAGATTTTTTGATCAGAACATTACAGACACACATTACAGCTTAGTAGTTACTTGCTGCTTACTTGCTCCTGATGCTTATTATATGACAGATATATATATATATATATATATATATATATATATATATATATATATATATCTATATATATATATATATATATATATATATATATATATATAAATATATATATATATTTATATATATATATATATATATATATATATATATATATATATATATATATATATATATATATATATTTATATTCATATCGTGGTTGACTGGGCTACTCGGAGCTTGCTTGAGGCGGAAACAAATTCCCTGTAGAGAAGAATGAGTAAGTCATTCGTCTACGGTGAAAGATTTAAGATTTTCTTTGATTTAGGATCTTCTTTAGTTCATATATTAAACGTGATATAAAATCACCTGTACCTTACGAGTAACAAATATTTTTTATTTAATGAGATATGTATAAATGTAATCAACGTTTTTAAAACACTTAGTTTTAATTACAATGTAGTGGGATATGTATACTTTTTTGGAAATAAATGCTAGTCATAAGAGATCATTCACGATTCTTAAAACTTTGACATTATTATGTGTTTATATATATATATATATATATATATATATATATATATATATATACATTTCATACACGACATGCGCCATGAATTAAACGTGAGCGCTTAGTCACTGAGCTGCTACGGCTCTACGATAATAATAACTCAATATTCGTAAACTACAGTAAACCGCACGCTTTTATGATATTTACATTTCACTAGAGTATCTAATGAAAGAAGTATAAATAAAAGCCCGCAGAGACGTAATAAAGTACTAAGCAAACGTAACATGAATCCAAATAACATACTTTGGAGGGAAGCGAACATGGTACTTTTTACGATTTACAGTTGAATAATCAGCTTCATTAACGTTCAACTCTGCTTTTAAAATAATTAAGTAAAGACTATGTTGGTTAAATTTAAACCATGGACGTCCACCATACCATTGCTTGGTACCACACCCATGGCATGGGTGATCACGAATTGATCAGAAGCAATTAATACCTCGAGACCCAGAGATCTAAAGTTTTTTAATATTCTATTGAGGATGATAAACGAGCATACACGACACGACCGCCTCTAGTGACTCTTGTGTATTTTTATTGACGATAGCTTAAGTTGTTTATGGGTTTCGGTCATCACTTATCGTAAGGTGAACTTTTGATACCTGGTAATACATAAATAGTATCACTGTTTTTAATAAAAAATATAATCTAAAATGTATACGGTAAACATTTTGTATATTCAAGGCTGGTAAGCTTACTACCATAAACACTAAAGATATTGAAAGAAAATTATATACGTAGTAAGTGCACTAACATAATAACGCATACACAAAAACACACAAACACACACATACATAATACATAAACATAAATAGCTACTATTAATAATACAATAGGTCTATACCTATGAAATTTCGTTTTGTATGAAATAAGTTAAAGTATTTTTTTTCAAACTTTTTATTTCTGTTATTCAAAGTAATCACCCATGTAATTGATGCATCTTTTCCAACGCAGTGGTAGTTTATAGATGCCCTTCTTGTAAAAATCTGCTGGACGGGAGGACACAAACTCTTCAAAGGCATTTTGTACTGCCTTTCGAGAATTGAATTATTTTTTTCCCGCTGAAAAGTTGTCCAAATTTTGGAAAAAGTAATAGTCAGTGGGTGCAAGGTCTGATGAGTACGGTAGATAAGGGAGAGCTTCCAACCCTGACTCTTGCAGCTTGGAGTCTGTCTGCTGTGCAGTATGGGGTCGCACGTTGTCGAGTAGGAGCAGCGGGGATGACCGATTGACCAAAGGTGGTTGCAGATGTGCGAGCTTCTCCATCATTGTCTTCAGTTCTTCACAGTACACATCTGCAGTAATGCTCATGCCGTTTGGTAAAACACTGTGATGAATCACACCGGCACTAGACTAACAAACAGTGACCATCAACTTTCTTGAGGTCATTTTTCGTTTAGGGCATTGCTTGATTGGTGCTGAACCAGGATCTAACCAACTTGCTGAGCGCTTTCGATTGTCTAACAGAATCCACTTATCGTCGCACGTAACAATTCGGTTCAAAATTCTTTCATTTCTGTGCCTGTTGAGCAGCGCGGGGCAGGTCTCAACGCGTACGTTGCGATGGCGATCGTTAAGTTCGTGGGGCACCCATCTATCAAGCTTTATGACTTCGCCAATTTGACGCAAGTGGACCAATATTATTTTGATGTTAACATGAAAACCAGATGCTAGCTCGGCTATAGATTGAGAATCATCCGTTTCCACAATCGCCTTTAATTCATCATTGTTGACCAAAGTGCCCGGACGACCACGAGGTTCATTTTTCAAATCAAAATTTCTAGAACGGAACCGGGCAAACTAATAACGGGTTGTGCGTTCCTTTGTAATGTTCTCTCCGTAAACTTTGTTGATGTTACGTGCCATTTGTGCCGCGTTGATGCCACGACGGAACCCATATTCCATAATTACACGATTTTTTAAAGTATCCATTATGACGAAAAATGTTCAAACGTAATGAAAATACAAAGCTAATCAATAAACAAAAGACGGACTTTGTAAAAAGAATGTCATGTTTTGTAAAACGAAATTAATTTTAATTTATAACTCGCAGTTAATCAAAACTTTTTATGGTTTGAAATGGGCAATACTGAAGAACGGCAATTTCATAGGTAAAGACCTAATAACTCATTCTTTATTTGTTTACTTTTTTTGATTTCATTATGTCTAATCTGTGGAAAGTTTAATTATGCCCTGTTATTCTGTGCTACATATTTGAACTATCTGAATTAACTTGTGTGCTATATTTTTAAACTATTGTTACCTAAGAATAACTGATTGATTCATCAATAAACAAATAAATAAATAAAAAAATACCATATTCTTACAAAGACGAATATGACAATCTACGGGGAAGGCCTTGATTGATTCTTGCGGCCCATGACTCCCTGATAAGGAATCGTAATGCAGATGTGTTGCTGGAGGACTTAGATGGAATATCTATCAGTGATAAAGGAAGATATAAGATGTACCAAACAAAACACAGCAGAGATCTGCTGGTTTACCATGCTGAGGTTTTTTGACAGCGTCATCCTACCCCGATCGAATCGATTTATTCATGTTTTAGTTCTACGACTTCTGCTACAATAAAAACACTTGCTTTGTCGTTTTAATAATTTATTGTCTATGCAGATGAATTTAATATTTTAAAGAGAAAAAGCTCGATTTCCACAATTTTATTGCGTTCAAAATTACATTCCACTTGTAAATTTAACTTCGAAACAAAATTCTCGTAGATATATTTTTTAAGTGCAATAGAATCGCTTCAGATCACTCGAGAGTCAGCATCGTGTAATGTCTGAGCTGAACAGCTCATGTGGATTAATCTCTTGGAGTTCAGAAAGAAAATCATCTGCAGTAAAGTGAGTTTAACAATATTCTTTTGAAGTAAAAGATTGTAACCTTTTACGTTACTCCTTGTTGATATAATATTTACGGTTCCTTTATGTTTTAAAAAATATTTTTATTATATTTGTTGCGACAACCCATGATTCTTTGTTTTTGAAAGGTACTAATCAAGAGAAAATACACCGTTACAAAAGTGATATATATTTATTTACTAAATCCACAGCACTTTTTATATATACATAACGACATTAAAGCTATATAAGTAAATTTTCTATGGATAAAGATTGCAAATAAGGGATTTTTTTATTTTGGTTTCAACATATGGCTGCTAACGACAGTGTCAGCCCCACGTCGATTGATGTATCTTTTGTGTCTGAATGTATGCATGTGTGTGAGAAGGTGTATGTACGTGTGTTTGCGTGAATGTATGCTGTAATATTTATAGTTTTAACCACACAATGGCACGCTTTAGTTTTTTTTAGATACCTTACAAAATATCAATATAATCAAAAAGTGCTCGTAAAATATATCAAGTGAACTGTTCTTGTTTATATCGCATGATAAAATTCAAAATTTCATTCTCATATTCTCCATGGTGGGCAACCCACCACTGTGCGCGTCACGCGAAATTTCCAGCTGTGTTTCCGAACCGATACGGACGGATTAGGACCTTCAAGAAAAGAGCCTACACCTTTCTTAAAGGCTGGCACCGTATCTTTGCCTCCTCTGGTGCTGCGGATGTTTATGTGCGACGGTGATCACATACCATCGAGTGGGCTCCTAGCTCGTTTGCCACCTATTCTATAAAAAAAAAAGTTCGCAACGTGGCTGCACTGCGGAGTGGTTACTTTCTTTATTTGTCATTAAAACTTTTTTTCTTAGACATGCAGGTTTATCACCATGTTTTCTGTCACCGCCGAGCACGTGATAAAGCAGCACTTAAAATTGTAACTTACAATTTCACTGGTACCGACACGGGAATAGAACTCGGGTTCCTCACGTACCGTGAATTAAAAATAAGCACTAGTCACCGAGCTGCCAAGAGATCACCACATTATAATTTTTAAATATGCCTAAGCGGTGAAGTAACCCAGTGGATGCATCCCTTGAGAATAGACAAGCAAGTAATGTAAATGTTGCCGACGTAGAGCTCCCATTTGTCTGTCTGTCTATCCCATTATTTGCTCACCAGACTCTATTCCAGGGGGATTCGAAATATATATTTTTAAATTGTATCAATCCATGAGTAGAAAGTCGGTTGAAATGTTATTTTTTTATACTTACAAAGGGCGCATTAGTTCGTTTATCATTTATTTTAACAGGTGTGTAACAATGGTAGAGTCTATGCTTAATGAAGAGACCAGCTCAACCGTGGAAAAACCACGCCCTCGCAGAATACCAGACTGAAATAGTAGAATATCGCTGCCGTGTTCATATGGTGAGTGTGAGGTTCAGGAGACCTAGTTACTGGCTGCAAGGTATTCCATCTCTGAGAGCATGTGTGTGTGAATCTTTGTGGAGGATAGAGATGTCATGACTACAGCCAATTAATATCAGACACATAGCATATTCTTTTGTTTCATAAAAATACTTGATACTACTTCAATTTGGCACATGACGCCCGAATTATTCCTGGATAAAGAATCATAATCCCAACAAACCAAACACAGCAACATTATGATGCTATTCCATGCTGGTAATCTGTAAGGGTGTGATCCTCCTGATGACAAGCCGATCCATTTTTGTTACAGCTGAAAACATTGCACTCTACCATTATTGCGATTTCAATATGGGAACAATCTTTTTGCAATATAATTTTATCTTCCACGCGTCATATTTGGGATACACAAAGCTGATGCTGCATTTTCATATTAATTAACAGAGAAACGAAAGAAAGAAATATATTCCTCATAAAGTTACGACACTAGTTAACCCATTTTGTTTGATATTTCTCGGAATAATATATTTTTTATATAAACCTGGCAATAAACATACATATCAAAGTAGGCAGTGAAATGGCCGTTTTGTGACCGACAATAACAATGAAAGAGAATATGAAAAAAGTATGTTATCGTTTTCACAGACGTTCTGTTTTTATGTACGCTACGTAACAACGATATCGGCGGCGCTTAAAGTAATAATAGCCTATATATAAATCCCACTGCTGGGCATAGGCCTAACACTATCTCTAGAGAGGTCTTGAGAGGGCGTTAGAGTAATGCCCGCCACGTAGCTCCACTGTGTTTTGACGGGCTATACATGTCCTTGATTTTTTTTTCTTTTTTTGACAAGCAATGTGTGTGTGAAAGACACACTGCATGATACATGATAAGCGGACACTTATAATTTACTTGCAATTAACAATTTAATTGGTGCTAGTATTGGAAATATATTTCCACATATTCATACTTTATTTCTCTATATATTATGTAAGATAAAGCCCTTTCTAAATCCCACCTGTATTTGCTCAAAGACATGATGCAGTAAGGATCTGGAAATAAATTCTTTTACCTATTTGTCGTTCGTAAATTTGTATAATTAAAAAACTTTTGCTGTTGCCTATGCAAATGAGATCGGATCTTATTCAAATGCATTTGTAGAAAATTGAGAAACATTCAAGATGAAGTTTCAAAAACTTCCCTCGCTATTTCCTTTCTGTTAAGGAAATTCTTTGCTTGGTAAGCTTTTAAATAATTATTTAGTTTTTTATTCAAAATAACTAAAGCATCTTGAAATTACATTATTTTATTGTTCAAAAAGCATAAAATCAATGCACGTTATGTAAAAGTTTCATGAATATAAATGCTTACAACAGTGAAGAAGCAAGCAAGGTTATCACAAGTATTTAATGTGAGCACATCCCTCATCATTTATGGTTTGGCTTGGCAAACCGTATTCATAACTCGATTGACATGTTTTTCTGTGAAAAAGGTGTGAAAACCTGTATTGGATCCGAATTCCTTCCTTACAAACGTAATGGAATCACAAGAAATGTTCAAAAACCGACACCAAAAAGACTCAAAGACAGCTCATCGGGAAGCAGGCACGCGATTACATGGGCAAACAGTCTGTTCCCCATGCGATCGACTTCATCATTCAACATTCAAACAAAACGAATATCCTTCTCCAACTCAGATTTAAGCTCGTTGGATTCCAAAATATGGAAGAGAAAACCTGTCCTAAACCTTGCCAGAATTTGTAGTCTGGTATACATATATACATTTTCCGCGCTATGATTGGCACCTTACTTCGGAAGTTAAGGGCCTGTACAAAAAAAAGGCATTTTGAATATTATTGGTAGTTTAGTGTAAATTATTAAACTTAATTCACACTAAACTACCTTTTTTTAATATCTATATATACACACAAATACCAAAAATCGTACAAATAATTTTATGAAGTATTAAATGTGAAAATATATACCTACATACCCTGCCGGCCAAAAGTTTAAGACCGCACATAAACAACATAATTAACCATCAATTGTAATAAAATCCCATAAGATAAATAAACGAAATGTACATCTGCATATTCTATTGTTAGTATCGAATATTTACAGAAGTCATTCTTTTGTTTACTTTCAAGTTATTGGACAATAAACATCTATTGTTTTCAAACACCGACAAACGCTGCGCTAGAGCCAGGTGGTAGAGTCGTAATAATATTTCATTACTAATTACTTTGCTTTTGTTACGTATTGGTCAATAATTAGGATTATTTAGCTCCCGAAAATAAAATAAAGAGGCACAAGGGGTTTTGGAAAACATGGTTTGGCCTCCTCAGAGCCCGGATCTTAATCTCATTGAACTTTTGTGGAAAGAGCTTGATAGGAACGTCCGTAATCGTGGCCCATCCGCGCCATAAGAAATGTGGAATGCTTTATGCCGAATTGGAACAATATATCACAAGACACTATTAACAAATTGATTGCCCGTTTGCCGAGACTTTTTAAAAAAGTCTAAAATGTAAATGAAGATTTTTTGATGAAAAATCAGTTTAGCAAACTATAGCCTTTTTTGCATGGGCTGTTAATATTTCTTTATGCTTTTAAAGTATATTGTTTGTCAATCAATGTTCTATTAGATTATTAAACAGGTTAATTAAACATTTAATATTTTATTGGAAATTTACTATAGTTTCCTACTTTAATTAAGGTCTTAAACTTTTGGCCTGCAGTGATATTTATATATATATATATATATATATATATATATATATATATATATATATATATATTTATATATATATATATATATCCCCTACTAAGCTAAGCTTAGTCACTAAAAGGGGTATGAAAAACGATTTACAGTAATTTTTCACAAGACACGCATAAAATTTTCATCATTTAACGTAATGGATCTAAAAAAATAGGGTGCTCTGGTTAATAAAGTGTTCTTGGCTTTATGAGCCAAAAGTTCTTTACATTATATTGAACTTCAAAGAGTAATTTATATTACTTTTAATACATATTTTTGGGTATTGTATTTTCGTACTTGTGTGTTGTATATGTTTTTTAATAAGAAGGTTATAAAAAAAATGGCTGAAGCACAATGGTTGCAAGCAGTAAAAAATAGAGACGTTTGAGAAGAAGAGAAGAAATACTTGATCTTACCCATCGTACGTTACTACAGCATTTATGATTATATTGTATAAGAGCCTGGGCTTTACCCGTTAAAGTCTTTTATGTTTCAGCTAGAAGTTAGCTGCAGCGTAGCTCTACCTCCGTTATGATTTAATTGAACATAACCCTGTATGTTGAAAAGATAATTGTAGGCTTTAAGAATTTATAATTGTATTGTTTGTTTTCTATTAGAATTATGCGTCTGTCGTATTTAAAACTTTATTTCTTTTGGTTATTTTAGAATCTATTTCAATACGTTATGAAATAATAATTTGTCATAGGCAGATAGGAAGTCATTTAATAGGTGTCAGCAGAATACCAGCGTTGGCTCATGCCAACACAATACTGGGCTGAAACCCTATCGATCCGGCATCGCAATGTTTTAGAGTATATTTTAGATATATTTAATTAATAAGATATACCTTTTATGATGATGATATTAATTTATCCCTAATGGTAAAGGCAAAGGACTTTAGACCATACAGCCAGGTCTTGTTCGTATAACGGTTGGTCTGAAACTCATATTTTAATTTCTCTACGTATCTTTAAGTTGTTACCTGTTATTGTTACCCATGTACGTTTGCAATTGCCGGATTGATTAAATGAGATATTTATTTATTTATTTTATTTATTAATTTATTATAATTAATAAATTACCTGTTCACGAGCATGATCCATGCGGTGGTGGGTTAGGAAGACGTTGTCTAAGAAACGTGGATGTCACCTCAATATATATTAATAATAAATAATACCCCAGTTAAAATTAAATGACAGCTGATGGTCGTATGGAATAGTGGTTAGCGAAACGAAGTGCAAATGTGTAACATAAATTTTGAGTTTTTGAGTCTAGGTTTATAGTACCGTATCTTCGACAGTGCATCTGCAGCTTTCTCCGAATAGTTCAGCAATTGCCTATATTAGAATCCTCTATTAATACCTGCCACTATATTTATGTGTGCCAGGATTGACAGCACTCCAAAATTAATAGAGAACTCTAACTCTCTAAACCCAAACAGAATTTAAACATTACGAAGAATAATAGGAGAGCGTAAAAGCAGTTTTCTGATTTCAGCAATTGAAAATAAAGTAAATAGCAACATCTGACTCCATTGTTAACATTTTTAAAAACTTAAACGCACTGCAATGACTTAATAAAAACTAATTCGAGCAAACGAAGTGGAATGCAATAAAAGAGGTTCTCTATGCGCTCGCATTCCATGCCTACATAAACTACGGACACTCGCAAAATTTATTGTTCTATAAGTATGCAACTTCTGCTATAAGTACTTATATATTATTATTATAAATAAATTTAATTAATCATCAAATTAAAACAATTAATCGATTTAATTTTTATTATACATAAATAGAAAAAAATAATAGAACGAAGCTTCTATGGAGAAATGGAGGTGTCGGGACTTACCATCCACCATATGGTAAATTGCCTGCTCCTTCACAGTTAAAGTGTATAATTGTGTAATCTTGAATTTGGCCTTATTTATTGTTATCGATTGTTTTTTTTAATATATAATTGAGAGTAACAAACGAGCACACAGTTCATCTGATAGTAAATGATTCCTGCGTCCCATGACATTAATTCATGACAAGGAATCATAATGCAGATGCGTTGTCACCCTCGAGGACTGAGATGGAATCCCTCATCACCAGTAATTACGGTCTCCGGATCCCTGTACTCCCCATAAGAGACACAGCAGAATTATGCTGCTATTTCACGCTGGTATTCTGTGAGGGCATACGATAATTAATACAATTCATCTGATATTAATTGGTGGCTATAGTCATTTCATCAATTTTTTTTAATTTAATTTGGGACATCTACAGCGTATACATGAAAACAATCTTAATCCATAAATAAAGATTAAACATCAATTAAAGATGAACACATCAATCGTTATATTTTGACATAGTAATTGTTACATATTAACGGTTATTTTGTTTGCAACAATAATTAATGGAGTACACTTAAGAATTATTAAATCAAATTAAAAACAAAAAACAGTATTAAATTATCAAAATGAAATAATCATTATAATAATTACAAAAGATAAATGTAATTAAATGAAGTCACAATTAAATTCAAATTAAGTGAAGATTAAATAAAACATTTTTTTCATTTATCATTGACGTTACGTTAAAAAATTAAATATCAATTAAAATAAAACAAACGTTTAAAAAATAGAGATTAAAATGAATAGTAAAAAGAGGTCAAATTCATAAACAGCAGCCGCTAAGCTGGCGCTTGGAATACTTTCAGCACCTTACGATTAAAATTAACCGATTGAATCACGAACCAGGCAATGCGTCCAACACCAGCCCTGCTGGAAGAGATTTTAATTGTAAAATAAGTTGTGGCTTTGTACATACCTTTCCTATATTACTTCCCTTATATAAATGCTTTGTTTACAACAAAGTTAAATAAAATAAATTAAGTTATTTATAAATTGTATGATTCTCACACAACTGTATCTGAAAGCAGGTCTTGTAGAAATCAATGACATAATAATTAACTTAACGTCCTATAGTGCTCCGGTATAATGTGACGGTGTTTCAGCTAAATTTCTAAAATTTGTCAGGATTGAAATTAATCCTATCATAACTCATTTATCGAACTTGTTTTCTAGAAAAGGCATATTCCCTACCTCATTAAAAAGATCAATAGTTACTCCTGTGTATAAAGATGGAGATAAAAGCAACATCAGTAATTATCGGCCTATTCCTGTCCTAACAAGTATATGTAAAATTATTGAGAAATTAAGTAACACAATGCTTTTAAATTTATTAATCAAATTCGATATATAATCCTCTTCTTAATTCGGTTTTAGAAAAAGAAAATCGACAGAAGACGCAGTGGAATCGCTGAGCTCACTAGTAACAGAAAAACTTGATAAATGTTTAACTGTGTTTATGGACATTAAAAAGGTCTTTAACACGGTTTCTCGCACTATCTTAGTACATAAGCTAGAAAAAATTGGCATAAGAGGAGTACTATTAGCTCTATTTAAAAGTTACTTGTCTGATAGAAGGCAACAAGTTAAATTGGAATAATATATTAGTGACGATCGTGAAGTATCAAACGGTGTCCCTCAAGGAAGTGTTTTAGGACCTACTTTATTTCTAATATATAAATGGTTTATGCAAATATGAGAATCTAGGATTCTGAAATTTTCAAATACAGCCATTGCCTTCACTAGAGCATCATAGGCCAATGTTAAAGTAAATACCGAACAGGGTATGGCTCATGCTCAATACGTTAAAAACGAACTACATCTGCTAAATAATGCGACTCAGCCTAAAAATAATTTGAAATACAAATACATAGTACGTGTGATAGATCAAGAGAAGATAAAAACTGCACTTGTCCAATTATATGTTATGTCGCACACACGAAATACGGGAATAATAATGGATCTCGTCTTATCGCAGTACCCTCACCTTGACAAAGTTGCCAATAGAAAGCTGACCTCGATGTTTAAGACGCTGAGACATGTAGTTTCAAGTAAAGTACGGAATAATTTTGATACATCTCAAAGCTTTTTAAATCAAATATACATCGCCTTAGTGCAGTCCACTTTACTATACAGTATTCCCGTATGGAGAGGAGCCCTAAAAACAATATTTTTAAGCGTGGAGCGAGCTTAACGAGCTTTGCTTAAAATTATGTATTTTAAGAACAAGAAGTTTCCTACAGTTTTCCTTAGTCTATAACAAATCAGTAATTTCCTCACGGTTAGAAAACTATACATAAACCAAACAATCTTAAAAGAACACAAAACCCTGCCTTTTAATTTAATTATAAGAAATAAAAGAATAAAATATACCACTAAAACAATGTTTGCATCCATATAATATATTGTTACAAGCGTTCGGCTTGTCTTTATAATAAAATAAACAAGGAACTAAATATACCATAGAACAAAAACTATTTTGAGTGTTGTGTTGCTGATGATCAACTACCATCCACGAACCGCAGTCATCACGTAACATCAGGTGAATTGTGATCGCACGATCGATGGATACCAACATATAGCTAGAATTTTTACAACAATAAACAAATTTGGCATTTATGGAAAAAAAAAATCTTTACATTTATAATATCATACTGCTTTAAAGTGTTAAATGAAAATAGTGGCATATATATATATATATATATATATATATATATATATATATATATATATATATATATATATATATATAAACATTTTACACTAGAATAAGATAATATCCAATGAAAAGATTTTTCCCCTTCAGTCACAAAAATAGAACAATCACCTCATCAAACTAATTGAGTGACGAAACAAAAAAAACCTCTTTCTGTGTTTTTTATCGGATTTTTTAACTCGACACTGACAGGAGTACAATCGAGTTGAACCCGTCATTTCTATCGTCCGTATTCCACAGTCATATGAAATGGCTTCGTAGGCATTCCAAACTGATAGTGCAACGCAAATTTAATTTAATTTGTATAATATTTTATTTATTTATTTAAGCTTTATATACAGTTTTGTATAAAAGCGGACTGAATGCCTTAGGGTGATACAGAGATGAAATGAGGTAGGCGTATGCTTAAAAATTTCATCGCGAATAAAATACTATTATATTAATTGTATTATATAAATACACAACATAAGCGTAATTATAAAATACATGTTTAAATAAAAATACAAATACATGCTACATACTTATATATGATATATAAACAAATACATATAAATAATAATATTTATAATTGAGATGATTCTGACAATCTAAAAATGTTCTATTAGGATATTAATTACACTATTATATTTTTTTATAATACTAGCAATCCATTAAAATAACTAATTTCTGATTAACTTTAAATCTTACTGAGCTTAAATAGTAGGAGATGATTATTCACGATAATAGTCGAATGGCAGAAGCTACGACCTTTCTTATGAAGCTTCGCAGACTGTATTCTAAAACATTAGGCTATAGATGCTTCTGAAGTAAAGAATTATCCGTAATAGACATAATTCTTTTATTGTTCAATTCATATTTATTAAATATATACATCGTTTTATTTATTATATCTAATGAAATTATATTATTTTCTTTTCTTTATTGTTTATGTACCATATTTTTTATGGTAACAAACAAGCCACAAAGGTAACAAAACACAGCATGCTTTTCTCATCTCAAAAGTGATAATAATCAATGCTTCTTAGTCCATAAATATAAACGTATCTATATCCAGTTTGTTTATGTTTAGAGAGGTATTCTTAGATCCATTCGGGAAACAGTAATGTCTTACACTCTAGTGAACTAGTGTTTATAGTGGTTACCCTAGATATATGATGAATTACTCGTATGTCAGTATTTTCATAAATATATAGGCTGTATTGTCTTCTCATATAAGATTTAAAATTAGTAAGCGCTACGTGCTTGTACTACGGGAAAGATTTTTTATAAATTTTCTCCGGAAACGTTTTAGAGTTCCGTTACAGCAAAATTCACTTCCAGCTGAATGTTGCACGAGTGAGGTTAGAGGATAAGTCTGCAATTTGCTTTGTTCACATTATTTCTTTCAAGAATTTTATGTTTCAAGGCTTCCATTTTTTCTTTTTTTACAACGTATTCCTTTTTTGAAAGGTTTATTAACTCTATTGTCTTTTAAACATAGAGATATAATGACTTTCTCTTGGACTACACACAGAACTTCGACGTCTTCTAGATTTGATCAGATAACGTTGATACCGTAATAAGTTTAAGAACCTGCACTATTAACGTAAGATATAGTATAAAGTAAAGTCAAATACAGATTTATATACAAAACCCCACAGCCTGATATACGCCTTCCCTCTAGAGAAGTATTAGAGTACAATCTACCACTAACTTCACAGCGGATTGGCAGAGCACACGTCTTTAAAAATATTGATTAATATTTATATTTCAGACATGCACGTTTCCTCACGATGTGTTCCTTCATCACTGTGCACGTCACTTAAAGTTGGTGGCAACCTGAGGATCCAACTCAGTTTGATCCCATTACGTGTATTGAATGCGATCGCTTTGAGCTTCCACGGCTCTTATATTATAAAAAAAGATAATTGCTGGTCGAGATGAATAACAAGCAACTCCAGTAAGAACAGACGTAGTAGAATAAAAACCATTTGTCTTTCTCTTCTCGAATTTCAAACATGACGTGAAAATTTTGAACCTTAACATGACATTGCATATATAACTCTACGACTCAGGTCACGTCAATAAAGGTATAAAAGGATAGATATCAATGAGTTGGAAAAATGCCATGAAGTTAAGCAATTTCTTAACAATTTTCTTAAAGGGATTTATTTTTTGGGAAAGTTTGAAGAACATATCTCTCAGACTTGTATACATAAGATTCAAAAATCATAAGAGATATATTAAGACCTGTATTTTTTTATTATTTGTTATATTTTATATTTTTTAATTAATACTTGCAGCATGAATGGATCGGCTAAGCCGGGGAAGGTATACCAGTGTAACAGCATGACACTGCTGTACTCGTATATGTGTAATCCCAATTCACAATTTCATTGATGCCGCCACTTGGAATAAAACTCGATTTACTCGCGTACTGTGAATTAAAAGAGTGCGCTTAGATACTGAGCTACCATGCCTATAAGTAGCAGTGTCTTATTTTATTTGATATAGCCAGCTTCAAACTGACTGTAGCACGAATAGGTTAGCTGGACTTTTCACAGATTACCAGCATACAATAGTTGCTTACCGCTGCCGTATTCCGTGGAGAAACTGGAGAGTTTATCACTGGTGACTTGACATCTCATGTCCTCAGGGATGTGGATGCTACGAGCCGCAGAAATTACTTGTCATTGGGTGAACTGTGTGCTTTTGTTTTTTGTCAAGCCTAATACCAGAAATTTACACGCAAAGATAACTCGTTCTTACCTCGCTAGGAGCAATGTAATTGTCGTGTTTATTTTAACTTCTTATCTCAGGTCACGGGGGATTGAGATGTTTCACGCCTCGATGTTATAGTTAACCCGAACTTCGGGCGGCTTTTAATTGAATATTTTGGTTGGATCTACGCAGAAGGAGGTCACAGTATCATGAGGTGTTGCAGTGGTACCAATGGTTTGGGATTTATTAATTATTTTATATTTTATATTTATTAATTATTAATCACAAGATTCCAAGCTTTAACAGGTGACTTTAAATACCCAATTAATATAATGAAGTATGTTCAATGTCACAATTTTTATTATGAATTGAATTAATGAATAATGTATATTATTTATGAATGATATTAGTAATTCTATGTTGCATGGAGGTATACAATGCATTGTTTTGTTTATTTGCATACTATGTGTAGGTTCACAATAGAAAATATTAAACAATTGAAAGTTAATTGAATAATAATATATAGCACAAACATTTTAAGCTTAGTTGGTGAGCTTAAAGATACAAAATAAATAAACGCAATGAATATGAATATCTATATATATATATATGTCATATATAATCATATATAATGTATATATGTCAAAGCATCAATACTCTAATGAAATCTCCAAGTACACAAGCATTTTATGCTCGGTTGGAGTGGCTAATTTTACAGCATAGCTTATAGCTAGCTAACTTTTTTTGAAAAAATATATACCTACGTAGCGATAAATATAGATCTAAATTCAATTTGTTGAACATGGACCGTGTATATCTAAAATTGGAAATAACAAATAATCTTGTTGCGAGCCCGACACGCATACGTCACTGTGCTGTCTCAGTGGACCTCACTAATTTATTGCTTCTACAAATCATTCCTTTCTTAATTTACGCCACTTTGTGTTGCTCTTATATTAAGACATATTTGAACGAACTTAATGTTGAGATTTATCAGAGATTCTGAGTTGTATTCACAAATAGAATAAGTGTTTGAACAACACGTAAATTATGTTAATTAAGGCACATATATATATATATTGTAATTTCTTGCATAGGTCTATAAGGTAAGATATACGTGAAAGATCAGTGTCACTCAGCGTGATAGAAAACGCGATGTAGGCGTCCACAATAGAAAGAAAGAACGACATAGCTCAAAACATCAGGAAACTGATGTGCCAATAGCCTGACAATACTGTTCTTAAGTGGCAGCCTCGGACTGGCATACGCACCACTAGATGGTCCGACGACCTATGCAAGTTTGCTAGAAGTCGATGCATGCAAGTGGCTCACGATCATGCTTCGTGATAATCTATGACATTGCTGAACTAAGGCCGTGTTCAGCAATGGATTGTTGATAGTGATGATGACGATTACTTGTTCGCATGGCGTTGATAATAATTTTTTTTCCCAAGAACATCCGTTATATCAGGAGTCGCAGATGCGCTGCCGACTGTAAAAAAGGTGTAGGCTTTTTTTCTTGAAGGCCCCTAAGTCGTATCAGTTCTGAAATACTGCCGGCCAGAGCTGACTACACAGGGTAGTTGTGTGTGGCAGAAAATTTCACGAAAATTCGGTGGTGGATTTCCAATCATGGAGATGATGCGGATGAAATTTTAAATTTTGTCGGTACGATGCTTAAACTCAACAACTTGAAAACTACACACACTTACAACTTGGTTAATTCGACTCAGAAGACTCTCCATGATAAATTATGCATAGAGATGCAACATCTGTTCTCAATGCCAGTGAATCAAGAATATCGGATCAGTACCTCAACCACCATCAACGATTCCAGCTGCTCTTCGTTGAATGCGGTCAAATGCTGGAAGCTGATACTTACACGTTGCCCCAGGCCTGAGGTGAGAACAGTTATTTAAGGACAACAATGTTATATAAGGAAAATATTTAACAGTGGTAGACGCACGCTGCAGCTAGGGTCTTGCTGCGACATGAATGGGTAGTCTCGTCCGGCTGTCATCTCCCTTCACCTCTCAAAAAACACCTCATTGTTGTGCTGCTATTTTGACATGGTACTCTGTGAGTCGTACTACACTGGTGGAGCGAAAAAAAGATTTGCTCTATCACTATTCAATTTTCACGATCTGCATTGTAATAATATTTTTCCATCAAAGAAAAATAAAGAAAGAAAAGAAACAAAGTAATTTTAACTAAGTAATTTCTATTGTCAGTGTATTGTTTCTCGCATATAGGTAATTGGACAGAATCAAATAAGAAAAGCAATACATCAATGTCAAAGTGAGTTTGTATTCTGGTTTGATGGATGCTCGATGAAATATGTTTATTCTCACGACATAATTATATATATATATATATATATATATATATATGTATATATAACTATTTTGCATTTTTTTTTTAATTTGAGGGAAAACGAACACGTACGATAAAGCTCAGAGCCACGCAGCGAGCTTTGATGCGGGCTATGCTTGCACAATAGCTCGCTACCCACAACAAAGATTCAATAATCACATTCATTCTGCATTGACATCACGACTATATCGCCGAAGTTCATGCAATTTTAAATAAAGCGACAGTGTTGAGAGTTATATAGAGTATATCCGTTATTGTGTACATGTTTTCATAAATAATTTATTTATAAGTTTATAAACTTTTAAACAGCTTAGCGTCACGCATTTGCGACACTTCTGATGTTGCGGAGGAGTTTACTTACCATCAGGTGGGCTAAAGTCTCGTTTGCCGCCTAAACTATAAAAAAAAATAAGAAACGTTTCAAACGGAAAGTCGGAAAAACTTGCGGAAAAGAATGGAAAGAAAAAGGGAAAACTATGCTGCGTATGTACGTTGTTGGACTTGTTTTACCTATTTGTATGTATAAATATAATGACTATTTTTTTTATTTTAATAAATTTTAACAAAAGTAGAGCCACGATGTAGCTTGTTTCTAGCGCAGCATGAATGAGTCAACTCGACCGGGGTTGTACCGACAGTATAATAAATATCTCTTAACTCAATTAATTAATGTAAATGTCCGTCATCACTTATTAGTAGGTCGACTATTTTCAGATTTATCACTATATTATATACTTGCCCTTATATTTAAAAAAAAATTATAGTCTCTTGATCCTTACACTCACCATTCGAAACAGCAATGTTATGTTGCTTATTTGCACTAGTATACAGTGTATATATAGTGTCGGTGTGGCCCTTTCCCGCCTGTGCCAATCCATTCATACTGCAATTAAAATATAATATAAAATAGTAAATATATGTCTAATCGCTTTTGAATCTTATGTGTGCAAATCTGGAAGGCGAACTTTTCCCAAAACAACAAACCCATTTATGAGGATTTTCAAGTAATTTTCTTTCTTCATGACATTTTTCCAATTCATTCAATCCTTTTATACCTTTTTTGACATGACCTGAGTGGTGAAGTTCTGATTATTTTCGCATCTCGTTTGAAATACAAGATGAGAAATACATATGGGTTTAATTTTTTTATTCTTACTGGGGTTGCTTGTTATGCCAATCTCAACCAACAATTTTTTTATAGTATTATTTGAGTAACCGGGGGTAGCTCAAAGCGCTCTCATTTAATACACGATATGAACAAATCAAGATAGCAAAGAAACTTTAAGTGCTAATTGCACGTATACGGTGATGAAGGAACACATCATGAGGAAACGTGCATGTATAAAATATAAATATTAATCAATATTTGTAAAGACGCGGTCTGCCAATCCGCAGTGGAGTTCGTGGTGGATTATGCGCTAATACTTCTCTAAAGAGAACGCTTATGTCCAGTGATGTGATAATATATGTAGGCTGTATTTCACTTTTCCTTTAACCTTTATTTCACATAAACACTGCTGGCTCTTTAACTTATTACAGTATCAACGTTATCTGATCTCATCTAGAAGTCGTCGCATTTCTGCACACAGTCCAAGAGAAAGTCATTATATTTATTTATTTATTTATTTACTCTTTATTGCATTAACCTTAACAAACCTCAAAGTTCACAAAGGGCGGACTTAATGCCAAAGTCATTCTCTACCAGTCAGTCCAAGGTGTGTGGTGGTATATGTCTATGTTTATAAGACAATAGAGTTATAAACCTTTCAAAAAATACGTAGTAAAAAATAAGTAGGAGTCTCGAAACATGAAATTCTTGAAAGAAATAATGTAAATAAAGCAAATTGAAGACTTATCCTCTAACATCACTCGTGCAACATTCAGCTGGAAGTGAATTTTGTCGTAACGAAATTCTGAAACGTTTCCGAGGAAAAATTATAAAAATCTTTGTAGCGCTTACTAATTTTAAATGTTATATGATCATAGAGCCTATACTTTTTTTCATAATATTAAGGGTGATCGAAACGAGCACACAGTTCGCGTGCGGGATCAATGATAACTTTATCTAACAGCAACGAAGTTTCGTCCCGGGATCTACTATTACCATACATTTACTTTCATGCTGGTGGAGCCGCTCACCCTTGCCCCTACCACCGGCGCTTGCTTGCTCGGACGCACTTTCATTAACTACATCGTATTTTTATGTTTGTAGTTAGTATTATGTCCATAATTTTATGCATTATTTCTGTAAACTTAGTCCTACTGAACCAATAACTTTGACCAAATAAAAATTATAATAATTTTTGAGGAAGGTTCCATTGGCAACACCAAAAAACAAGTTTCTAGTATACAAATATTATTCCTCAACTGAGAACAGAACGCAGGAAAAGCCAGTTACCAGGCAGATACTATAATCACTACGCCACACGACCAAAATCCTAATCCTATATACTCGTATGAATAGTACAGAGATTATAAAAGATATAAAAAACTTTGAAAAACCTTTATTTGCACATTCTCCTCGAAAACCTTTAAAATTTACATAAATCTACAATTCATTTTCAACTGGATTCAACCGACTCATCTAAGACGATAAGCGGGTATTTTGATTTAATCACATTATATTTTTCGGGGATTAGTACCATTTTGAAGATTCTTTAAATTCTTACTCTACCTTTTATTCTTCTAAAGATAAAACGTAGAGCCATCCTGCATCCTATTTCTAGCTGCCGTATAAAAAGTGTGGTGCAGCCAGTGACCACGACCTCAGGGTGACAAACTCGGTAAACTTCTGCTAAAAATATCACAAATACTTCACCAAATAATCAAAAAGAGAAAATCTTTTACTCATTTTCGCATCAATAAATCTGTTTGTCGTACTTAATATCTGTAATAGTTTTAATAGTGGTAGAGTCAAGCTCCAGTTTGTTTATAGCTACGGCTCTAATGGGTCAGCTTAACCACGGACCACGACCGCACAGAATACTAGAGATATAATAAATTTATTTTTATAGTATAGGCGGCAAACGACTTTGCAGTAGGCCTTTTGGTAGTCTATTGAAGAGATCTATGTCCAACAGTGGTTCTGTTAATTGGCTGTGATGATGTTTTGTCTGGTCATGAAAAGATCCGGAGATCCTTATTACAGAAGACGAGATTTTCCATAAATTATCATATGTGACAACTTATCTGAAATATAATATTTTACTGTGGATGAATGTGGTTGCTATGGGCGGTGGGAATTACTTACTGTCAGGGGAACCGTATATATTTGTCACCCCCAATAAAATAAAAATTATTTAGATACGATAAATATAAACATATCATAACAGGTAACGCACTCGTAGAACTGTTTCAAATAAAAAAACGAACTAAAGCAATGAAACAGAAACATTGATGTCATCAAACAGATATCAAGATCAAGCGGTCAGCCAAAAGCAGGCCAAGTCAATTTCAATTCAATTGGTTTACGTGTACCTTTATGTAGAGAAATGTACAAATACGGATGCGTGATCTGTATTTGTAACATATAACTCAGTAGTGTGATGTTGTTGATTTGCATCACTACCACGTTTGGCACGTGATGATGGAACGGCGTTTTCTGGTAGTTAAAAAATGACATTACTGCGTAGGACTTGTAATAGTGTGACAAGCATTCACGCAAATACAGAGGCACTCTCTCATCGTTCCCTTACCTATTCCGATATAATGCATGTGATCGAAGGAAGGATCTGAGGCAGTGTCAAAGACTTGAGACATACACATAACAACTCACACCTAACTTACAATTTGTGGTGTACAAATATTTTTTATTGAAACGAACCCAAGATCACACGTAAAGCAGCAGCCAGATACTCTAAAATTATAGTATTAAATTATATAGAAAATACTTGTAAGATGTGTGCGTAATAAACTCGCCAAGTTAACATAGCACTGCACTATCAGAAGGAAGTAATTTTTTTTTCTACTAATTATGCCTTTCTTAGTTCATGCCGGTTCTTTTAGTATAATATTAGGTATGGTAAACAAGCACACAGTTTCCCTGATGGTAAGTGATATGCTATCTACGAACATCATCATCAAGGATTCAAATGCACGCACATGCCTCCTCTCCCCTGAGAACTGAGATGGAATGCCCCATTAATTAGGTCCCTAGAAACCTCCACGCATCATACGAAACATAGTTGAGTTTTGATTTTATTTTGAGCTGGTATTTAGTGAGGGTGTGATCTATCCCCTGCCGAGTCCCCATTCAAGTTCTACCACGGTTAATATTTGTTTTTTTATTTTATTTATTTATTTATCTATGTATCTATTTATTTATTTATTTAGCCTACCAGCAATGTATACATGAAACACTTAAGCTACATTTTATTTTCCTAACTTTGTATATAAATACTTAGTTTAATGGTGACAGCATTTTATGATATTAAAAAATTAGCATAAAAATGTTTTAGTAAAAATAAAAATTATTATTATTTAACTAATATTAAAAAAAATATATATTTTAATATTTTTTTATTCTATTTTTTTTGTACTTAGTCCCAATTTATGAGTTTTATTTTTAAATAAAATCAGTGTATCTACTACAAATATAAGAGTTTCGACTACTGGTAATTATGATGTAATTTTTTGTTTGACACATTTTTTTCGATATAGATACGTGACGAGAAAAATCAGTTTCTCAGTCGACACGAACGGTTTTTTTTTATTTTGCCTCATAAAAAAGCTATTTATTATTAAATAAATGACATAATCAATCAATGTACGTGTGCAGAAGAAGTTGTGGATAACGGAGATATAATATCCCGGTGCCTGTAATTGGGTCCTAGAATCCTGACAGCCCAAAGGAACTGGTATTCTGTGAGGACGTGGTTCTTCCTGTGGTCATTCCTTAGTAAAGGTAGTGTTGCTGACACCTAAACTTAAAACTAACAATAGTTGAGCTACACTTTTAAGTTTTTTTTCTAGTTGTAGAATGAATGGGTCAGCTCGATCGGGGTAGGACTACGTCCTCACAGAATACCAGCGTAATATAGCAGCATAATGCTGCTGTGAGTCATCTGGTGAGTGTAGGGATCCGGAGAACTTTTTTACTGTTGAAGAGGCATCTCGCATCTCTCATCCATCTCTGTCCTCAAGGGCAACGCATCCGCATTATGATTCCATGTCAAGGATGAATGTAGATGTCATGGGCCGCTTGCTGAAACTGTGTGCTCGTTTGTTACTCTCAATGTAATAAAAAAAAGAAAATAGAAAATGTTTGTCGAATGTAAACTATGTTAGTTGGAAAACCTTTGTACAACACTGATCCTGCAAATAAAGATTATGATTACGACTCCCCGTTCGACCTGATGACTGATGAAAATGTAGGTAGAAATGTCTACGTTTTTATTAAAACTGAATGTAATCAAATAAAAATATTTATTATATTCATACATACAAACAGGTCAAGCTTATAAAAACGTATTAATAAACGAGTCGAGAAACGTATATTTTGCTCGTTTCATTTTGAAACGTTACATATGGAAAAATTGGCCTCAGATTTAGAATGTTTTACTCCCATTTCGCCTTAAGTAGTTTAAGTATAAAACTATATTAGTTATATCCATTCCTAACATTAGACATTGTTTACCTTATATCTATATTTTCATATTAACGATTTAATATTACGAATTAATTTGTTAAATATGTGTGCTTTTTAAAATAGAACATGTGTAGAAATTTTTACTTGCGGTCTTCCTTACTACTTCTGGGCTTTTTTTTTACATGGAAAAATACCTACGCACATCCAACCCTGCGGGGTTGCCCCCGCAGGGTTGCGATGGGTTGTGTCTGACTTACACTGACTAAAACCCTAGGGTGTTCCTCCATCATCGCGTAAGCTGGGTCACGGGAACAATACACATCCGTGACACCGCCTGCGCTGGCCGACCAGGTGGACCCTCCCCCGGGAAGAGAACAACCCCTCTCCACCCCTCCAGTCAAGGTTCACTGGAATACGAGCACGTCTTCCTCTTCGGCCTCCTCTGTAGGTGAGAACTGACTCCCCTGAGTCCACCCCCCAGAGGCCATGGGGGCCAGGTAAGCAATCAACAATTCCAGTCCCCTGCGGCGGATCTGGTATAAGGCTCTGCCCCCGATCAATGTTCAGCCGTGGAGGACAGGGAGAGCGGCAGCGTATCCGATACTCCTCTGAACCCGCGGCCCCATCACGGCTGCATCAGCGGTGCTACCCCCTCCCTGAGTCGCGGAGGATAGAGAGATACTCTACCCTTCCTCCGCGACTCCACCTTGGATGTGGAGGGTGGGGGAGGCGATGAGCGGCACCGGTACTGACAGTCCCCACACCGCTACCCCATTCCCCGACTTCACCTCGGCTGCGGATGCTGCGGAAGACGGCCTGGCTCCGTCCATCCGCTCTCCACAGCCCACCAACACGTATCAGAGGCAAGTTCAACTCTAGCTCACCCGGAGCGGCCTCCTCGGGTCGACCTTAGAGCGCCTTCGACCGGCCTTTTAGGTTCCCCTTAGCTTCACCGTGGTTAACTCCAAACCACGGTTACTCCGCACCCCGCCACGACAAGGCGAGAACCCTTCGGGGAGTCCTACTTCTGGCATATATTAACTTAAATGAAAGACTGTAACTTCTATGTAAAAGTTACATCTTGAGTTTATAACTTAATCGTCTGTTTCAATTTGCCTCCTCTCATTTCATTTTCAAACTTCCAAAAATAAAGTTGTAAAACAAGAAAAGCATCCTGCCCCACGTCTTAAATGGAAGGAATTTAAATTGTTATGTGAAATACGACGTACATTTGTCTGTCTGTCCACTCTCTGAGAGCAAATCAGATTAACGGCTTCTTGGGGAACAAGTTATTTAACTATCATGGATTAATATAGGTTTTGTGTTCAAGTTTGGCTATGTTAATCTGGAGTAAATCAAGGTGTTATTATTATGGCTTTATTTTTATATTTATTGTATTTCGCTTGAGAAATGAGCTCACAGTTCACCTGATGGTAAGTGGAGACTGTCGTCTGTGACATGTGCATCCAAGCATTGTGTCCATCGTCATCCCACACATGGACTGAGATGGATAGCCTCGTAGCCATTAATAAGGTAAGAGAAAAGTATAATAAAGTAATAAACTTTGTATTTATTGTTTATTGTAATTCCAATTCTCTTAGCATATGACTTCTATGTTGTATTTAGAGATAAATGCAAAAAAATATATTTGTATATTTGCTCTAAGTCAACACAATTGACGCACTGTTAGAATTATTCTGATAGAGCTACGACAGGGATGGATCACCAGCAATCCAACTTAATCCTTACAACACATCGGCATCTTGAATCCTTGTTGAGTATCGATGAAGATATCTTACCATCAGTTCAATGTTGTGCGTGTTTGTCTCCCGTTATGGGGCATAAAAAATATATTTCCAAAGGTTATGCTAGCAACACAAAAACACACATTCTCGATACTCTCTTTTACCATATACCTAATATAAAAACTTAGTTTGTACAAACTAATGGGTTGCAAGCCCACTACTGTCAATATAAAAATACCACCATATCTACAATGTTTAGAATCACAATTGTAATGAATTTTCTATTTTAGTACGTTAAAAATATAACACTATTGTTTTTAGAATGCAGCGCAGCTTACTCGAGGCGCCCGACGTATCTGCGTGTTTATCTCTCAAAATAGATCTGAGGACTGCTAGATAAATATCAAACTCAATAGAAATTTTTGTACATTAAAAATATAAAAGATCAAGTCTTAAACACTTTGTTGATTAAAATTTTGAATGAACACAATTAACTACTAACTTTTACATACACATGTTTATATATACATTGGGTCGGAGAAATAGTTTTTCGTATTTTATATACAAATTCAAGATATATTTCGAAACATGTTAAAATCTGAGAACACAAGTTTAGGGCTTTATGATGGATGCATAAACACTTTTCAACTAAACTCTTTGAATATTTGATGAGAGCCTAAAAATGTGTGTGTGTCTGGCGTTATCATGATGAAAAACCACATCCTCTCTGTTGATAATTTCCAGCCTTTTTTCTCTATTTCTTTTTGGAGAATCCGATGGTTTTGTTCTAAGGTAAAAGCTCATAATGAAAGGTGCTCTTCCCATCCAACCATAAACACAGCATCACCTTATTAGGAGATATTCAGGTGTCGCTATAGTCTGTGTAAGTTGACTGCCCATTGACCGTGATCTTTATCGCACGTTACAATATTTTCAAAATCGGTTTAGGTTTGTTACGTTTTAAGAGAGAGTCGCAAATTAGTAAACGATTCATTAGGTTTCTTTCAGTGAGCTCGTGTGGCATAAAATATCGAGTGTTTTTGTACTATATGCAGACTTTTTCAAATAGGCCATGACTGTTTTGTGGTCAATCTACCTCTTCAGCTATATTTTCACTAATAATATGGTTCGTTCTCCACTCTTTCAAAAATGGCATCCACATTATATGTAGCAGGTAGACAGAGCGGGCTTCATCTTTGACATCGATATTCGCGAACTGAAAACGCTTGAACAAATTTTGTAGCACTCTTAGTGACACTGCGATACGAGTAAGTCCATAAACGCATCAATTTTATTTCAGCGGCTTTAATGGCATTTTTTAATATTTTGTAAAAAAACTTCAAAAAATATCGAATTTCTGCTTTACATTCACTCATTTTGGCGGACAGAAAAATCATTGAGTAATGGCAAAAAACCGTATTTACTTTTTATTTTTCTGTTTTTAATATATAGTCTAGTTAAAAACATTAGACCATGAAACCAGCCAGATACAAACGGTATGACCAAAGAAATTATACTGCATGTATGTATGTATAAATACATATATTAACAGGTACACACATACCCATCTAACACAAAAATATACACACAAAGGAATATGTATGCATCCCTTTCTTTACTAAAAAAAAATAATTATAAAAATCTTCAATTATCTCCATTAATTCTTAACAGCTGTAAGATACAGGCTTCAGCTTAGATATCCTACAAATTACATCTGTCAAACGTCAATTTTTCAATAAATACCATGGATTACCGTGTAATTTATGGAGATTAAAATAAAAGTTACTAATTTTAATGGTGTAAAGTTTAATGGTGGTTTCGAATGTACGATGTGAACATCAGTAGACCGTACCCAAACCATTAGGTTATTGGTGCTGTTCATTCGATATGCACAATGGTTTGTATTCTACAGTATTATAGATCTACGATAATATACAGCTTGTTTCCTGTGGTCTATTCCGCAATACATATGTGCCACGCAGTTCATATAACCACGTGGTTATATTATCCTGAGTTCGATTCCCAGTCGAGGAATAATATTATTGGATCACAAATTGTTGGTTTTGCTAATCTATCGAATGTTGTATGTATGTCCCGTCCCTCTGACACTACATCTGATCCTTCCTCTAATCTTACTGATGTCATGGCATTACATCGGAGTTGGGAAGGGGAAGATGAGTGAATGTCACCGTGTTTGTGCAAATGCTTACGGCACTATAAAACATTCTGCGCAGTTGATCTGACAATAACTGAAAATATAATTCTAAGATTCTGAAGAGTTCGAAGTTATCGCTGTGGAGCCATCATTATCATTTATGGTTTCCATGGTAATCTAAAGTAAGCTATGTTTTTTATGGTTAACTTCACATTTACACAAAACTTATGGAATAAATAAATCTATCAATTTATTCATCATACAAACACAAATGAAGTATTTTATCTCAAGTTATTATGGCTGCTTGAACTGGTAACAAATGGAGATAATAGCTTCTTGAGTGGCAACCTTGGACTGGCAGTCTCTGTGGAGGACGACCTACTGGTTGGAGCGAGGACTTATGCCAGTTTGGGGAAAGTCGATGAAAGCAGGTGGCGCAGGATCGTGCTTAATGACAATCTACGGTAGAGGCCAACGTTCAGCAGTGGACTATGGGTAGGTCGCGGTGATGATGACGATATAAAACTGATAAAGAAATATAAAACTACGTCAATGTAATGTGTATGTATTATTCTGCCATCATAGAATGCACCACTAGGTCCGCTTTTAAACCGAAGGGCTTAAAAGCTCAAAGTATATTTATTTTGTTAAGGTAAATTTATTTTGTTCTTTTTTTATATATCCTTGTAAATAGGCCAAATTTTGAAATACATCATGCACTTGCAATAATTTGTTGTTATAGCAACATTCAGTGAAGTTTATCATACATGAATCTCCTATGTATATATTACATATATAATATACATCAATATATTTAAACAACTATACAACAATTTACAAAAAATAAATGAAATATTTATTTTTTATGAATTATATTTGACTCTGAAGGACAGCGCGCTCGCGCAATGACATTACATTTTATTAAATCTGTATTCAAAAAAATGTATTTTATAAACATCTTACCTTCTTTTATCTTTTTATTAAATTTTATTCGAAAGAATAAAATTATGTATTCAAGACAGTTGAAAGAAAATTGTTCAAAGGAATTTCGGTTCTATAATTCACTAATTGTATCACATTTCTTTAATTCTTAAATAAATGTATTGTATGTTTATTTATTTTTGACATACAAATAATAAAAGACAATCGTTGATAAAATACGTGGATTCCATTAATGTGGTTTCTTTGTCAAAATACAGATAACTGTTTTATTTTTCTCATATTAATATTAATCGCTCAGGTCGAATAAGTATTCCGTTCTTTGTGATATATTTATTTATCTATTTAAACTTTATTGTTCATACATTCGTTACAATAAGAGGAACAACAAGGGAACTTAATGGCATAAGGCATTCTCTATCATTCAACTGTGACAGTGTCAGACTATAATGAAAAAAGCTATTCCTTAAATAAAAATACAATAACAATCAGTATATTCGTATGTACACAAGTGAAAAACATTACACTATGATATAAATATATTTACTTAAGTTACTATGGTGTAGCCTATGCCAGGTGTTTCTCTTCGTGCTAGAATATACAAAGTAGATATCCGCATTCATTGGTGATCGACATAGCTCAAAAAAATTGCAAGCTGAAGTGGAACTGGGTTCGTAAAACTTATAGGACTGATAATAGATGGGGAGAGAGATTCTTGAATGGACCCGTCACTAGATCCAGCGATGGCCTATGCAATTTTACTGGAAGTCAATGGATTCAGGCGGCCCAGGATCGTGCTTTGTGGCAATCTATGGGTGAGGCCTATGTTCCGCAGTGGACTATTGATAGGGTGTGGTGAAGATGATGAAGAAACTATTATGGATACTAGCTTCGAGGGCATTGACACATCTATGCCTATTAGCTTTAGGGCCCTTTCCGATGTTGAAACACACTGATACTTGGGTATATCACAAATGTTTGAGATCTTATGAAATAGTCAGTTATCGACGAGGTTTTTTTTGTATTTTATAAAGTTTTGCCGTGGAATAAGAAACGGGTATTTAATAGCTCACACATACCCTTTGGCATATTTATCCAAGATAGTCTATAATGAGGCTGTAATTGACTCGGAAATATGGCGCGTGAGTACTTTACGTGCGAATGCACTGTGCATACAATGCACGACCGTGGGCAGCGTCTGTATTTTTTTTCAAATATTAGCAATGATATTAACATCACTAATATTCCGGTTAACCACGACAACTGAACTGATAGTGCTCGTGCCAGGAGATAGGGTTCACGACTATGGTCGAATGGTGAATTCGAACCTACGACCTTTAGTTCAGCAGGCCGTACCCTAACGACGATTAGGCTTTTGACGTTTCGAAATTTTAATTATATATTAGAAATTTTTATAATTTTATTATTTACTAGATTTCGATAGAATTTACCTTACATCTTGACGTGTTCGAGTGTTATACTTATTCATATAAAGATTTTTTTAGGGCTAGCTCTTTATCAAGAAAGCAAACCCATCTTAAGTTGGCTTAAGATGGGTTTACTTACTACGAGTACTAGTAGAGCCCGTTACAAAGCATCTCCGACCGGAAGACTCTATCAAAATAACTTCCGTATTACATGGCTCTCCATGACATCGTAGACGCTGTTAGCTCCTTTAGCTGGCTAAGATTTGACCTCTTCGGATACCAAGAGTTTGTCTGTGCGATACGTGGTCAGGTTATTCCGACCAATAACTATAGGATATACTCGCACATCGTGAGTGATGACAATGTATTGCTTGCCACCTTTAGAGATGTTGATATCTGGCTGTCCGATGTTTTCTTTCATGCTTTACCAATATCCAACCCTAAAACACCACATAGCACCACGCCTCAAAGGTCACGCCGCAACACGCGAATCACTTTTCTATAGGACACCTTAATTCCACATTGTTGACGAATCACACCTCCACCCCCTCGAGTGCACAACGCTGAGACCACGGAAAGCAAAATATAATAAACAAACACACGAATAACGTAACTCACGAGGTGCACACACATTAAATATGTCAAAAACTATAAATTAGAAATTCATTGTTCCATGGAATTACACACTTCTAAACTTGCGTTACTTCGTGTGTCACGCGTTATTCTTGCAAATTGAATTAAGTTTGGAACTTTGAAAGTTCTCCGAAAATTAGTCCTAACTTAAGAAATATGAATATATGTAGATATGGAATTAAGTAGATAAACGTATATTATCCATAAGTTGGGTTTAAGTTTAGAATTTATTTTGATCTTAAAAACTTAAGTCTAATCGTTGTGCTAATTAAATATTAGACATAGGAGTTAAGAGATTTCAAAAAAAGTGAAGTTTATTAATTTTAATAAAAAATAGCCCATATATAAATATATCCCACTGTTGAACATAGACCTCTTTAGAGCATAGTCCACTACGCGGCTCCACCGACGAGTGGCGGACTTCACATGTCTAAAAAATGTTTTATATTATTTCTTACATATGCTGGTTTCAACTCTACTTGCACTAATACTTGGTAAAACCGTGTAAGCATATATTATTAGCGCTCGCTTATAATTTCATGATACACGAGCAAACCGTGTTCGAACCTCCTGTGCCGGCTCGTATGAAAATTTTAATAGAAATTTTAACTGCTGATCTACCACCTGCTTAATAATTAAAGAAAACGTCATGAGGAAACTTGCATGTCTAAATAAAATAAATATTTCAAGATCTTTGTAATCGTGGCGAACTACACTCTAAAATACCGTCTCTAGAGTTAGAACCGACGCAGTAAGATCTATATAATGTTTGGACTAATACTTTTTTCTTTTTAAAGGAATAATAGATCAAGCTTCTAGGGTCAAATACAGTATCCTGTATTCGTCGTGACCTCTCATATAAAAATATATTCGCTTCCAACCAACCGTTACGTTTATAATCTTATCAAAGGCTTCCGCTACAGTGAACTACTAATTATGCAAACGCCAGTGAGAAAAGCGACATAACGTAATATAAATTTTTATACATAAAAAATTGCTTAAAATACTACCCTTTTTAAAATATTTCTAATATAAATGTAAATTGGATTTTGTTCGTATTAATTCCAGTTGCTGAGCTTAAATATACATCGTGACGGGATGCAAAATATCATCCTCATCATCTCGGTTGGCAAGCCAACACTGTCCGCTTCAGATGTACCTTTCTGATACACATAAATAATCTGTATTGCCAGTGGTTTATCCGAACAGAAACACAAGGACCTTCAAGAAAAGAGCTCACTCGTTTCTCAAAAGCCGGTAATACAATGGTGTTTTACCGGCTTAACTTAAATTTCATGATGTGGTATGAAAAAACCATGTCCATTTCACACCTACTGTTGATAATCTACAACGCTGCCATATCCAAAGGTACCTTTCCGACCACCTGGAAGGAAGCCGACGTCATAGAGATTCTCAAGCACACAACACCCAACCGATTCATCAGCCTATCGGCCCATAAGCCTGCTCAAAGTCTTGGGTAAGATATATGAAAGGCTCATCCTCGCCCGCCTAAAGGACTTCATGCTGTCTCGAGGGCTACCAATCCATGAGCAGTTCGGGTTTCACACCCAACACTCATGCACACATCAAGTGCACTGCACCACGGAGCACATTCTCAGTATTTTCCTTCGGGGCTACCAAACTGGGACACTTTTCCTCGACATGGCGAAAGCTTTCGATTTCGGTCTGGCATAACGGGCTCATATACAAACTATATGAGATCGGTGTGCCAGATCGACTGGTACTTATCATATGAGACTCACCTCAAATCTTTCGTTACCGCGTCGAGGGAACGCGTTCCTAGGTTCACCACATTTGTGCCGGAGTAACAAGGCTCCGTCCTAGGTCCTATTTTATACAACCTCTACACCAATGACATACCGCGCACTCGTGGTGTAGAGCTAGCCCTATTTCCCGATCACACCGGACTCTACGTGTCTGCAACCAACACCTTAGGGAAATGGTTTCGCAAATGGAGGATCGAGGTTAACCCCACCAAAAGTGCAGCCATATACATACTTCTCTCTGCGCAACAAAACACCACATCCCACAACTATAGAGTTATTTGATCTTCCAATCCCCTGGTTAAAGACAGTCAAATACTTAGGCGTCACATTAGATGAAAGACTCACCTTCGGTCCGCATATCAACCGCGTACGGAATCGAGCAGCGTTCGTCCTAGTTTGTCGTTTGCACCCGTTACTCATTAAAAATAGCAAAATGTCCCTGCGTAATAAAATTACACTATACAAAGCATCACATATACCTATATATATTTATATATACACTATACAGACATCCGAACCATAATGTCCCATCTTTGCGCATGCCTCCCCGCGTCACATTCACCGACTTCAGGTAATCGTTTCATGCGCAAGGCCACCGGTGCCAGTTGTTCTTGCGTGATGAAAATCTGAAATAATGAAAACGACCCTGACGACGCGACCACCAGGGCCCTAACCCTTCATAAAACACTATACACGAACATTGCACGACGGCGAGGGGAACAAGGTTTTTCGCGATACCGCCATATCATAGGCTAGTTCTCTCCAGTCTATATAAATAGAAGCGTCGTTGGAGTTTCTTGCGCCACTTCTTTTGCAACGCCCACGCATTCCAAAGTGGTGGTACAAATAATCAATAATAAAAGTTATATTAATTGAGACTATACTTAGTCAGAAGCAACTGACCGAGCCGAGGTTCTGACCCCATGGGCACCCTCGAGTCCGATGCTCTCGCGTAACGGTCCAAGCCGAGGCTCACTCTCGGGAACGCCATAAGCTCTCGGTCACCTCTCAAGCCTGAAGAAACTGTAAAAGCCCAAGGCTAACAGCAGCCATCAGCCCAAAAAAAAATGGTATGAAAAGCTTAATTACATACGTCAAAGCGTCGAAGCAGTATGTACTCGATTTACCGAGCAACTATTGATAATTCTATTTTATTGCATTCGTACGCAGCTACTCCATCAAGATGGACCCCATTTACATGTTTATTTGCTTTTCTTGTTCAGTTCGCTGTTTGTTAGCGAACTGAGTAATTCATTTATTCACTCAGTATATCGGCTTTGAAAAGATCGAGATTAAATTATTTTATTTAAATAAAGTAGGTCAGTGCGTAAGCTCTCACTTTTAATTCATTTCGTTTCATTCATTCACGTTACACGAGCAAACCCGAGTACAGCCAGTACGTGCCAGCACTAATTTAATCGTTAGTTGCGATTTTAGTTGCCGATTTACCACATGTAACCACATTATATTCCAAATTAAATGTAATTATATGAAATGGCTATTTGATTGTTTTTTTTTCACAAAAAGATCAGTAAACTGCTAGCAGTACAGCTCAATGACTCAATAATAGATGCGGAAGAATGGTTCTCGACTAACAACCTCGCAAGTGAGTGCCTGAAGATCGTACTCTTTGGCAGTCTGTGGGTCTATGTTTAACAATGAACTTGAAATGGTTAAGCTAGTTATTGATGATGAAGTAGCCGTTACTGGTCATCTAGAGTGAAGCGAAGAAGATCCCAGTCACGGCAGACGTATGACAGTGGAGGCTTATATAATAAACAAATTCCAAATTTTAATTCGGAAAAAAGAAAAACATACAATTTAAATCGTAAAAAAAAGACATAGTATAATGTATAGTCATTTCAAAATATATAATTAAGTCCAGGAGCCGTACTGCAGAAGCCGTCAAATAAAGATAAGATGTTTGTGCTACAAAAGTTTTTCTTTCACACGTGCATTAACCTATTTGCCATTCTCCAACTCCAATGATTAAAAAACTTTCACTGACTTCTATGCAAATGACATCGGATCTTATTCAAATGCATTTGTTTGCAATCGAGTTGAGTTCTAGGTAAAGTTTTGAAAACTTTCCTTACTATTTTCATACTACTAATGTATTTTAATCTTAATTACGTAAATAATTCATTTGATTTCTAACAAAAATTTACTTTTAGAAATAACATTGACTTGTTTATTTTCGAAGAGAAGATTTCAGCAAAATAAATTTGTTTCTAACGTGATAGAACCAATTACAACTTTCACGTTCACGTCACATTACTATATACTCATAATACTGGATGTGGCATAAATAAGTCTTCTTAAAACACGGAAAAGCAACGCTTTTACCGAATAACAATACAGGTCTAAACTAATAGGGACTTAGAGCATTCAATTCACTTCAAGCGTGGTTGTTAGATATCACAGATACTAACAATATGAAGATTATATTCTAATTTTGATAGTAAATTAATAATTGGCCAGTTCATTAAATTTGCTGTAACAATGTAACATTCATCTACTAACTAGCAGGATTCATCGCGCACGGTTCCAAGTTCTAGGTTCCAAATGAAGAAAGATATAAGATACGATTATATCCCTTTTTACATTTCCACATTAATCTTGCTAAACTTGATTTTAATATATGAAATTTACGGATAAGTAAATAAGTATAAGGAAATGAAGGTATAACAAATAAATTAGTATAAAAAATATATTTTTCAAGACGTGAACGTCAATCCGTAATAGCGCCGGGTGGTGGTATACTCTCTACACTTTCTAGATAAGAAATCTATGCCCAAACGTGGGATTTATGTATATATATTTATATATATACATATATGCGTTGCCACCTGTGAAGACGGACGGAATGCTTCTTTACCTGTTATCGGGCCTGGTCAATTCCGGGTCGAGCCGAATTATTCATTTTGCACCTAGAAAAACATTAAAATGATTAATCTTAGGGAATAAGCTATGTTAACCTAAACTTAGCATTTGACCCTTTACAAAGCTCTTGTGAGTTGTTTTAATTAAGTCATGAATAACATCCTCTCTTGTATTGTCATTCGTAAATAAATTCCCAAATATATTAGGATAAAATGTAAAAGGGACGGCTTACAAATTACTGAACGAACAACGTAGTAGAATGTTTGTTATATATTTCATATTGTTGAAAATTATCCAAATTTATAAGAAAGTTTGCTTTAATTTAATATATTTCTTTAGGTTCCACCATTGTTTGGCATTTACGTCTGTATGTCGTGGTCTATGATTGATTTCTTTTTTCTCTCTATATTTACTAATTTACTATTTTAAAAAATCTTCACACAATCCATCCGTCTCTTTGGTTTTCCACTCCACCCGCCTCCGCTATTGATTCGCATCTTTGCCAGTACTCAGGGGTCAAGGTGCTGCTGAGAGGTGCTGATACATCTTGACCGCCTGCTAATTCTGTCATAGGCACGGCGTTTAAGTTAATTCTTATGTTTTTTTATTATTGTTTACGCTGATTTACGCGTATACAAATCATCAACACACACTAGTGATTACTACGGTTCATGACTCCCACGTTAATCCCAGATAATAAATCATAATGCAAATTTTTGTCACCCCTTTTTTAAGATGGAATGCCTCGTCGCAAATGGTTGCCTAAACTCACCAGGTTATGCTGCTATTTCGTCCGGTATTCTCTTAGAGCTAGTGTTTAATAGTCTCGATCAAATCAACCCACTCGTGTTACAGAAACTAGCAAAGTCATGGATGTTCTGACGATAATTTAATACGTTTCGCATTTGTCACTACCCTCCAAGGAATGCAGTCTAATTAGTATACTTCTTTGTTTTTTTTCACGTTAACTTAGATAACTTTGAATAGTTTTAAAAGAATTAACTAATATACACGGTGGGTGTAGCAGCTTACTAACGACACAGTTGTTCAATATGTTATGTTTAGCCACCACCCAGATGCCCTGTCGAAGACATCACACAATTTCGAACTCTGAGTGGTGGGGGATTAAGGGACCCGATTACATGTAACAAGGTGCCTCAGGGACGGCAATACATGTGCAACTTGAATATTTCCTGAGAATAGATAACGATGTGGTACGCCGCAGTCATCATTTACTATCAGAACTGTATAATTTGTTTAGTAATAATTTGTTACCCCTAATATTGTGATAAAAAAAATATTAATGTTCTCCAGAACAAAAATAATCTGCACAAGCTGAACTTAAAAAACAGAATAATTAATCTTCTATTTTATATATAACAGTGCCCAAACTAGCTCGTTATACCATTAAAATTCAACAAAGCCCAGCTGCGGTTACAAAGTAATGCCTCGTTTACTAACTAACAAACACATTATTAAGTTTAGCTTCTAAATTTATAACCAGTCATTTAATGCACTAACAAATGCCGTTAATGTTGTCATTTTTCACAAAAACTCGGGAAATATTTACAATTATTTAAAAAAAAATCGAATAGGCACGACGCACTGCGAAGTGTAACCAGGTGATTTTTATAACACTGCTACCAAGTATACATGTTTTGTCTCTATGTACATTATATTAAATACAATACTGAAGTTAAATTAACGCTTTTCAAGTCCTTCTTTCAATCTTTTCACACGAGTAGCCAGTGTGAGTGGACTATACCCAGAATACACACAACGCCCTGCAAGTTTTTTTAATAGAATAGTTGGCAATCGAGTAAGCAATTCACCTGATGGTCAGTGTTCATCCCTGCACATGAACATTCGCAACACATAATAACGTGAAGACATCTGGCGTGGAGCTCCCACACCACAAGATGTTCCCCCCTATCGAGTCTAGTTGGATGCATAAAGAGAGCCTATGATACTTGCAAACCACAACGGAAACGTGAGTGGCACCATACTCCTCATCAAGCAATGGTCCGATTAGTTAAGCATCGACGGAGACTATATAGTTGTCGGTATGAAAAGTCAGTAGAATGTTCAACAGCGACTGTACGTCTGGAACTAACGTAGACTAAGTAAATAAATACAATAAATGTTTTAAAAAAATATTTTCTTTAATTTGCACTCTCGTAATTGTTGCAAACATTGTTTGAGGGGCGTTACGTGAGAACCTTGTGTCTAGACAAACCTTATTTAGGTTTAAATATACAGTATTATTTTTAGTGATATGTAAATTGAATTTTTGATTGTATCAGATCATATGCCGAAGCAAACTCATGAACAGAATTCAGCTACGATCGGTTCGTTGTACTACGTACTGGTAGTCCAAGCCATTCAATATGATGGGCATTAGAGTTGCCGAGTATCACGATCTCTACGGATGGGATATTTATAAACGCATAAACGCTGGGATGGTAGTCGCTGTCTGCGATATCTCCAGCCTCGCCATCTCGGGACGGTAGTGGATGGCATTAAGTTTGAAATGAAGTCTCCCAATGTTGCAAAAATCCATGGTAACAGTGGCATGGTCTGCCGTAATCTTTTTGCTCCGTTTGCCTCTGGCAGTATAGCTGTTGCTGCGGAATTTTGGTACACATCCAGGTTGCTTCGAGCCTCTGGCTACCTCAGTCACCAGGTGAAAGTCAGATACTACGAGATATAGATCTCATAACAGAGACGCAAGAATGACGCCACCTCGATAAGGAATCGTAATTCGAATGTGTCGTATAAAGTGCGTCGCCAGTAATAAAGGACCGACCCATTCATTCTGCACCTAAAAACAAGCTGCAATGTGACTCTACCACTGTTTAAATATATATAATAAAAAATATATAAATATATTTTTTGTATTTGCTTTTTTGCATTACATTCAAATCTCACCCGTGTAAGTCCTGTGAGAAATCAAAAGCTGCAAGCGAAAAGTTTACCAAAAAAAAGAAAGGGTCCACAAATCCCTTTCAGACGATTTTCACGCAAATGTTTTCCTCGATGGCATTTTACCAACTCATTGATAGCGTGTCTTCAAGCCTATATATTTTATGTGTTCACGTTCTAGATTGTACGAAATCCGATGTCGTGTAATACATTTGAAATTCTGATAGACTGTTTTTTTATATACATATATTGAAAGTTACATATGGGAACACAGCTCACCTAAAGTTAAATGATTTCCTACGGCCCATATATCAAATCATCACAAATCCTCGACATGGAATCATAAAGCAGATGCGTTGTTACACCCTGAGAATAAAGATCCATAACCAGTAATTAGTTCCCCGTGAACCCAAGACACATCAGATGAAACACAGCAGGGTTATGCTGCTGTTCTGTGAGAGCGTGGTCTTGTCGTCGTTGACCAAATTATGCTGTAGCTAGAAAAAAGCTGTAAAGTAGCATTGTTGTGATTCGTAGATCCTTATTACTGCTGCTGTGGGATTAAATTTTAGTTCTAAACAGTTCAAATACATCAGCATCTTGTTATTTAATTTAAGATCGATATCAGATCAGGTGTTAGGAAGCTTCCATTTGCCATTTGGGGATTCCCGCACCATTTATACTGTAGGTAGAAATAAACCACAGAGTTGCTTTACCAATTCAATTATAAATACAAACGATTCACTTATATACTTTATTGTATATATTACAATACTTTTGCTGTAGACTGCGGTGTGGGTCCTGGCTTCGATTCCCAGCTGATGAACAATATTTGTGTATAACAAACTGTTGGTTTCGGATCTGGATATGTCTCTTGACCTTGACACTGCATCTGAACCTTCCTTCATTCTTATTGCACATGCATTACATCGGACTAGGTAAGGTTAGGACAAGTAAGTGCCTCTGTGTTTGCGCAAATGTTTACTACACTGTTTTATTTTTTATTTTTATTACTTTATAAGCAACAATCGAGTGCACAGTTCACCCGGTGGTAAGTGATTCCTGCGACCCATGTCATACATAAGATACACATTTCTTATGTGACTTTAAAAATAAATATTTCGAAGACATTTGAAGTACTCTATCCGCAGGAAAGTCGCGGTCCAGTCAGGACTATATACCTTATAGTGAGATTTATATGCAAAAAATGTAACTTACAGAAATTTATAAAAAAATAATTTCCTTTTATGTTTTGGTTTAAATTGTTTGCTGATAAACATACACATAATACGAAATATAAAATAATTATATAATATATATACTTTATTCAGCTCATGCTACAGGAAATAGCTGGAATAAATCTTTTATTGGAGAAATACATATATTACTTAAACGTTTAAAAATATTAGGAAATATATTATAAAGTATAATATAAAGCATAATTTGTAATATATACTATTTTTGTCTTGTCTGGTAGTTAAAGGAATGTATTTCTTTCTTTCTTTCCAATTTTGTATGTTCTTACGAAATAAATTATTCACAAAATAGCTACGACGGGGAAGCTTATTATTAAAGGCCTTTCGCGGAACTTATTTATTGTCGAATTCTCGACATACACGCTAAGAACAAAAGTTATCAGTGTATATCTCGCAATGTTACCGCGTTTTACGAGGTTCGGTAGTCTCCCAACAAAATCTATAAATATCGTGACAAAAATAGTAGTGATGAGCATCTCGTGGTCGATATCGACCACGTCGATTATTAACGATTATTACCAGATGACATCAATTGCGCAGGACATATAACAGTGTAAAGATGTATTTAACAGCTACACTGTGTTTTGTTTATAGCTGCAAAATAAATGGGTGGGCTCGACCGTGGTCGTATCACACCCCCACACAATACTAGCATAATGCTGCTGTGTTTTGTCTCGCGAGTGCAAGGATCCGGAGACCTTTATTACTGGTGACGAGGTATTCCATCTTAGTCCTCAAGGGTGACAACTGCATTTCTTTTTTTAAAAAAGAATGCTAGCATTGCTATTAACATTCCGGTTAACCACTCTAACTAAGCTTAAAATGCTTGTTCTAGGAGATTTACGACAAAAGTCTAATGGCGGATTAGAACTTACGATCTTAAGTTTTGCAGACCGTACCCTAAACCACTAGGCTATTGACGCTTCAAATTTTGATGCCTTGTCAAGGATGAATGTAGATGTCATGGGCCGCAGGAATCACTTGCCATCAGGTGGATTGTGTGCTCGTTTGTTACCCTAAATGTAATTTAAAAAAAACCTCCGGTATGAGGTCCTGTGCCCAGTAGTGGTCTTATATATATATAGGCTGTTACTTCACTTTCCGTACCATCTCAGCCTGTCACGAGTCCACTGCTGAACGTAGGCTACCCCCACGGACTGGCACAAGTATGATAATAAGTCACCCTATACTAAATCACATGCATCTTTATCTTCACACAGACTAGCCCGACCCTCACTATATCTCGTAGGGGTCATCCTACGCTGCGATGGCTCATATGAGGTAATCGTTGTCCAAGCCGCTTGGCCGACCAATTGACTATATAACCTATATTAGTTACCTTTAGTATAGAATCACGAGTAAATATATGTCTTTTTTATTTAGTGTCATATTTTTCAATTTTCAATATATATTTATGTATCATGGGTAAATAAAATATTATTGTTTCAAAGGAAATAAGAAGGTTCATGGCAATTCGGATTTATGAGCTTAAAAATACATCAGTCGAGCGTGCTTGGGCTTACTGGTATTAAAAGTCAACTATCTGTCAATAATGTTGGAAAATTGCGACGAGTTTTATGAAAAGATAAAAAAATGGAATTATTTTCGATGTATCTTTATCAAAAAACTATATTTTTTATAACGCACACCTCTGAGAATAATATTATTAAATTTCACTGCTATAACTTAGTAATCATATTCAAGAAAAAATGAATATTTATATACTTTTTTAAATATAATTTGTGACTTAAGAGCGTAAGAGTCGTGTAAATCGCACATGCTCCTTATTTACGAATATGATTTTTCAAATTTTTTTTTTTATTTTTGCTAAAAAACTTACTTAAAATAACAAACAAAGTACATAAATGTTTGCAGGTGTTTGAATAATACAATACGCTTAACTTCATAACACGACACTGGTTTTGAGGAATGCTTGTAAGAATAAGGTATAAGTGGAAAATTGGATCTTTTGTTCGCTAAGAATGCCAGTACTGAGAGTGACACGGCTCGATTTCCTTCCTCACGTTTCACGTCGAACGGTATTTCCCTCTCTTTTTACTATTTCTGTTATGTTAGGGACAAATATATTTTGTTCACCGCTTTAGTTTTGTCGTAGAATTGATAATTTATATTCCTAGCTCTATATATTGTTGTACATTTGGTTGTTCCTATATCTTATCTCTATTCTATCTATTCATATATTTAAATGATTACGAAATATTTTGTTGATATAAGACATTTTTTTGTTAACCTTAGTCGTTGAAAGAGCTCGTGAAAATAATAAAGGTCCCCGGACTATTACCGTGTCTTAAAAATTCGGAGCAATAAACAATGAAAATTAAGTATTGCGCATAAAGTTGTCCTAAGAGCCTTTTCATGTTGAAATTTTTATAGCGTAATTAAATATCTTCCTCTCAAAGTTACAAATTGCCTTATGCTCTAACCACTCGGTTATTTCTACAGTGAAGTGCTAAGAAGTTTCTTGTAATACAAACCTATATCTTCATCAAATGTTTTCATTGTATGGTATTTGGCATTAATGACTATCGATGACCGTGGCGATGCAGGGAACAGATTGAGTTGTCAGATTATTTGGTCGACATGTGATACCAAATGGGGAGACAACTCTTTTAAGTCTGCGGGAAGTCGATGGATGCCAGTAGCTCAGGATGGTGCTCTATCAGGCAGTCTGCGGGGTGAGGCCTATGTTCAGCAGTGGACTAGTGATGGCTGAAATGATGATGATGAAGATGACAGGTCGTTTTGATTTCCAGCTATAGTCAGTACTAGAGCCATAGCACTTAAATTTTACAGGAGTACCATCACGCTCTAGACTATTTCTTGCATGTAGCATGTATGTCAACACTAAATCCTCACAGCGTGCCGTTCGAATATTTCGCGCGTTCACTATAAATAGCAATATAACGTTGATGTGTTTCGTATAGGTGTAGGGATTGGGAGACCCAATAACAGGTAACGAGGCATTCTCTGGCACCAGGGTAACAAAGATCGAAAGGAGAAGATATTTGTTGATTGATACCCAAGGATTTGTTTCAGAACATACGATTTATAATTAGAAGAAGGTAAAATTGCACTTAACTTTATCTTCTGGATTATTTATTCGATTCTATCGATTCAAGTTATTCATTTCTTTATAAGTATATAATTTGAAGTGATAGAGTCACTCTTTAGTTTGTTTTATCTGCAACATGAATGGGTCGGCTTGACTGGAGAAGGACCATGTCCTCACAGATGGTGCTATCGGGTGCCTGACGGTCACAAAACACAATAACGATATGCTACTATTTCACAGGAATGGGAGGGTATTGTCATTCCATCATCGAGCCGACCCATCCATTGTGCAGTTAGAATCCTGCATCTAGAGTAACGACTCTACCACTCACGTGCACCATTAACATATTAGACTATAGTAATAATCATACAAAAAACGATGCCTGGAGTGACACACAATTTTTACTAATTCAGAGAAACTTCAATTTGAGCTTGTGGTAAAGAAGAACACAAAGATAATTTACACCCCGGTCGCTTCAGGCGTTGGTCTCCTTAAATTTTATAGTAGCTGAGCGAATTGAATTTATTTGAAGGCACTTGTGCTCGAAGAGTCGCATGTCTACAAGGATTTTTAATGCCTGATACAACTGTGGAGGAGTTAGTTCTAAAAAGAACTTTAAAAAATTTATTGCCCCAGGAATTGAGCCTGGTTTGCCTGAAATACATGTGGTGCTATGAAATGTAACATGGTATCCAGACACTAGTATCCACACATCCCAGACATAAATAAATCTTAAAGAATTGTATTTAACATTAGGTATATGAAGAATAGACAATAAGATATACAAAACAAAATAATAGGTACAGTTTTAGTATTTAGGTACTATTAGTAACCTAAATACTAAAACTAGCGGAAAGCCCAATAAAATATTATTATCTTTTGTATTTATTTTGCATTTGGATCACTTTTAGATTCAATACTATATTTTATATGGTATGGTAAATGTGTACCGGAAACTGAATAACATTAAATTTTCACAGATAGTCCTTGCATCGTACGGAATTCATTTCATTTTCTATCGACTTGCACCAGTAATTATAATTGAAATGGATTTGTTAATATATATTAGAGGTAAAGTGTGCCCAAAATTTATTTTTATTATTTTATAAATATTTTTTTTTGAAATGTAAAAAAAATAAAATTATAAATATTTATTTTTCACAATGGCGAAATTAACACCTTAGGAAGTTAATTACGCCCATCCACACATCTCTTACTGTGAGCTAGCATGTAAACAGAAAGATAGAATAAAATAAAAATATTTATTGCTTTATAAACGATTAACTTAGTAAAATTATTAGATTATCATAGAATTGTATATGCAGAGATTTTTACGTACATAGATGACGACGTATCCTATAATACCCACACTAGGCAAAGCCTGTATCGTGGGGAACGATATGATCTAATTACAGAGTTGAGAGTAACCTCGGGGATTGGTTGATTATCTAGACTTCAACCAATTATATATATCTATAAATATATATAATATTGTACACAATATATACAACATATGCCTAAGTTATATTCATTCAATAGAGAGACCTCGTTAGAGAACTTAAAGTAAAGACGAAAAAAACATTTTAGGATAATAAAAGATGATATAATGTCTTCTTCGTGGTCAATTTCGACGACGGCGTTATCTTCTGGTTATTACCAGGTAAGATCAACTGTGCAGAATATTTTTTTGAGAGTAATACCGTAAGAATTTGCGCAAATAGAGACACTCCTAGTCTCTTTCTCTATTCCGATGTAATGCATGTGCAATAAGATCGGAAGAAGGTTCACATGCAGCGACACCGGATATGCATGCAATACACCCACCCAGGACCCGTGACGCAGTCAAGTACTCTAACTATGGCACCGTGAAACGGACGCCAAAATAAATAATATAATAAAGGAAGCTTAAAAAGCATATCAAAAAAATTATTAATTAATAATTTATCATGATATTGGACCCTTAGTTTCGCATACGGTATCCTAAATCATTAGGCTAAAGCAAAATAAATAATCACGACTTCTAACGTGAGGATTGCAATAATCATGGTCACCACATAACCCTTCCAAGGGCTGTTAGTTTTTAAAGAAAAAAAAATAACGAGGCACTCGCAAAACCCTACATTATAGCTTCGTGAATATACAGGCCCACTTATCTAGGCTGAAACACTTAAAAACCATAAATCTCATCTCATTTATTCATTGACGTCTGCGTGTATGCAGAGTGTCCCGTTTTCCCCACGTAGAGGGCGCCATATTGGAGGGAATGCATTCATTTGGTAAGAGAGGCGCGATGGAAAGGGACTTGCTTGTTAAGGAATTGGCCATGAAGTAGACGTTATGCAATATGTTATCTGTTTTATTTAAACTATAATAGAGGTGATAACGGGCACGCAGTTGACCTGATGGTAAGCGATGACTGCGGCCCATATTTTTTTTACCCTCGACAATGATACACATGCAATGTCACCACCGAGGCCTGAGATGGAATGCCCCCACTTGCACTGGGTTTTCCGGATTCCTTCAGCACACAAAACACACTAGCAATGTGCTGCTTTTAACACTATGCTCTGAAGACGTGATTAACAGCTGGAGTGTGGCTCAGCAGATCTCAAGAATAGAGGACGCAGCCATGTCAGCGAAGTGTGAGCATGTTCTATAACAACCACGACCAACAAAGACTTAAACTTAACCTTAACGGTTCAATAGCTTTTCGATACTAGTTATCTTATATATGCAGTTTAGTAAATCAACAAAACAAACAAAATCTTCAATTCATTCATTCAGTAGATGGTGCCAGATGTTTATTGTCTCACGCTAACAAGTGCTGGCATTAAAATTGTTCGTTTCGGAGTAAATCGAGTTAATCTCTAATCTGATGATTCGGCCCTTTCAGACAGCCTCGAGTCGAGAACTTTCATGCGCAGTAACGGTCCAAACCGAGGCCTCGGGAATCCTTCTGCAGTTTACCAATAAATAAAGGTTTTGGCTGAGAGCGCTCAGGCTTGGCAACCTTTCAACCCCGAGATGATGCGAAGCATCTGTCTAACAGAAGCTATCATTCCTATAAGGCTGACAAAAACCCTCTGAAATTTAAGCACCGCTTATTTCATAGCCCCACCGTAGGCAACCCTCATTTCGCGTCGCGTGTCTCTGCTTGTTTTTACTTTTTATGTCCATTGGCCTATATACGCTGTTTACATGAAAACATTGGCGTTAACTGCATTCTTCTGTATGTTTAAGTTTTACTTAGATTGTAAAACTTAGTTTGCGAAGATTATACTCGCTTAATAAATATGTGGAATAACGATAAGAACATAACGATGGTAAAGCCACGTTTTATAATTTTCGTAGCTGCCACATGAGCGTGTCGAATAGCAGCATAAAGTATAGGGAGACCCAATATGTATATAACTATATACATATTTATACTTTTACGTATAAGTTAGATTATAAATTAGCACTTAAAAATGAAATCTTCAAATTTCAACAGTGCTAGCGATAGGTTTACATTGAGATTAAAGGCACAGTATCTGAGCCATCACGACTAACATAATCAACTATCGCTACAAAATATAACAGTCCTGTATATCAAATATCAATATTATTATTTTAATATTAGACAATGAAGGTTATTGATAAATGACATATCATCTGGAGACAAAACTGCTACTATTTATAAAAAAGGCTATTCAGCCTTTAAAGTTTGACTCGTAACTTTATTGGACAAGACCGGGTTTTATGTGTTCTCAATATGACGGTTGGACAACTTTTTTTCGAGCACATGCTAAATCAGCAAGAACTGCAGAAAATATGAGGTGATCCCGATGGACCCATACCTGATGAGCGTATGATATCAAAATTTTTACTTCAGTTATAGTATTTATAAACTATTTATTTATTCATTACTTTGTCGAAAGCATTTTAAGCTTAGTTGGAGTGATTAACCAGAATGCTAGTAAAGTTAGTACTGCTGGTATTCTCTTAAACAATGGATATGGATTGCAATTTTTTTTTTCATATCTATGAGTATGGTCGTCTATTTATTTTCACTGTAGCGCTTAAGATATAGATGCACAAAGCAGTGGGCGATGGAATGGGGGTAACATATTAGGACATCTACCCAATTTGAATCTTCCAAGTCTTGTGTAGCGTTTGGCAAGGATAGGTTTATCTTGCATATCCGGTAGTTTGTTCGACTCGTATAGACTTATCTAAGACTATCTAAGGTTTTCTCTCAAAGTCGAGGCTTTGGTTTCAATAATGTTGTGGCAGTGTTCAGTTGATCCAGTGATGATATGGCAGTGACAATTGCCACTGCCACATCTCACCAGGATTCACATCGTAAGGCACTTAGTTAATCTAGCCGTTACTGCATGTAATGAGCTCGGTTAGTCCGACGTTAGACGAGTGGTTATTTTTGTAGTGTAAACCTTATTTTGTTTTAAAATAAAAGCCTTACTTCATCAGGCTCTTCTTAAATTTAATTGTAATTCTCTGTAATTTCTGTATAAATATTCAGACCGAATTTACAGCTACAAATATATTTAATTTATTTTATTTTAATGCTCCCTAAAATATAGTCGTAAAACAAAAAAAATATATCTCACGAATCTTGAATTCAAAGAATTTAAATTGCCACGTGAAATACGACGTGCATTTGTCTGTCTGTCTGATTTATAAGAGCAAAGCAGATTTACGATCTCTGGATGAACTAGTTATTTTAACTCCTGCGGTATCACTTTAGATGTGTGTGAAGGTTTAGTTTCATGAATCCCAAATAAACGAGGATATCGATACTTTTGGAGTAACTATTTCTGTCTCTCTTAAACATTCAACTCACTTTACAAATAAATCGCCACTTCACACGATAGCTACTTGCTATTAGTTAAAAAATACTGAATTAGTGCTTGAATTAGTGAAACGAGTTATTTTACTAATTCAAGCGTACATGTGCTGTCACATAATCTATATATTATTGGCGTCTATCAAAGGAAAAAGTAATTTAGTACAGAACATTGCTTAGGACGGTACACAATTTTTGTTAATTTCTATCAAAGATATAAATAATTGCATGATAGTTTTATCAGATAAAAAATATTTATTTCCAGGACTTAAATATGGGTCATACATTAATGAATGGATCGGTTAGAGTGGGGAAAGACAACATTGAATATCATTAAAAAAATAACTGAGCCTTGAATTAATTTTTATTTGTGAATTATTAAGGTTATATGTTTTGACTTCTAAATAACGTTGTTTACATTTTTGTAATCTTTTTCAAAAATACGATCCAAAAGCGTCGTTATTGCTAACCACCATTTTTGCACCTATTTACAACAGCACTAATTAGGGGTTCTCATAATATAAAAGTTCATTTATTTATCTGACCTACCTTTATCCGTTAGTCTTCCAACGTCAACCGGTACTCTTATCCCTTATTATTAAACACTAACATTGCCTAAAAATGGACACATCTTGTCAGCGAGAAGTGGCTCATGTATTAAACATGAGCTAATCTGCTGTTTCCCGATTTACCAGCCAGGAGACTGGTATCGCCGGTGCTGGTAACTTTAACAGAAGAAGTGGATCTGGCAGAAGAAGGTGTACATCAGAGAAGGATGACTGATTCATTGTCAGTAATTCGCTCAGAAATCGGGCCCTATCTGGTGTTCAAATCCAACAAACAGAACCTCAGAAAAACTCGAAGAGTGGCTGTTAATGGCTGGACAGTCAGAAGAAGGCTAAAGGTGGCTAAACTGAATCCAAAAAGGCCGGCTCCAAGTTGACCCCAGATCATGAAGCAGCACGATTACGTTTCGCAAGATTACACGTGAACTGAAGGGACAAACAGTGAAGCTCCGTTCTTTTTTTAAATGAAAGCAGAATGTGTCTTCATGGCAGCGATAGACGGCATTGAGTCTAGAGAGTGATTTGCCCAGTGCTGCATACGTGAAAATGTGGCATTTGGAGAAGGTTCATGGATAATGAAGGCGAGCATTTTAATGTTGGCAAAAACCGAGTTGGTTTTCATTGAAACTATCAGCAAATTTGGAGGTTTGACGGTGAACCTATATATCGAAGAGATATAAAGGGATCATGTCATTCCTTACTCAGGCTTTATCAGTGAAAATTATGTGCTAATGCAGGACAATGCCCGTCACCAAACTTCAGCTCCTGTTCGGCAGTACCTGCAGGAGGTAACCAAATTGAGTGCATAGAGTGGCCAGCATGTAGTCTGGACTTAAATCCTATTGATCATGTATTGGACGAGTTTAAAAGAAAATTTTGGTGTAGAAATCCTACGCCAACTTTGAGATTAGAGCTTCAAGCTGTACTAGCTGAAGAATTGGATGGCGTTTCTCAAGAAACAATCAAAAATATTATCCGGTCTATGAAGGACCGATTAGGAGCCGTAATTGGAGCCCCCACTGGCAACACTAAATACCGAAATTTTATTATTTACTTTATAATTGATTTGTCTCTTTCCTGTTATTTCTTTATAGTGAATGATTCCTTATAAGTTTTTATTATATTCCTTTTAATTTTTGCAAAATATTTTTTTATTAATAAAAAATAATTTATTCATATGAATGTCATCTCATTTTAATGCTAATACTGTGGTCTAAATGTAGCTCTGCTATAGTCGAAAAATAAATTTGAGCAACAAATTTTTAAGAGAATATTTTAGTCGCAAGCGTACGGCACGGCGTAAATCGACTTTTTTGCTCACTAGTGTATTTGCTCGTTTGTCAACCTAAGTTTCATAAAAATATATTCTAGAAATTTCCGCAAATTATTGTATTTTTGACGGGAGTGTTATATACTCGTGAGAAGAAACATATTCCAGCGAGCATCTATCAAATTGAAATACCAACTCGTTTTGACATTGATGTATTGCGCTGTTCATTTGATTCTATTCAATTACCTTTATGCCCAACTTTTACATTGACTTAGCAAAATAAAATTTCATAGTGTTACAGATTTTTCCTTTCATCCAATATTATTTTTAGTTCAGTTCATTGTGAGTGTTCGATGCTGATCTACTTTGCTGATCATTATACAATAAACTTTATTTTAATATTAACAATTATAATTTCTGAAAAAAAAGTAATTAGTTTCTTGATTCTATATCCTACCGTATTTAATTCATGGTTTTGAAACATTTCATCGATTAAAGAACACGTTGACAAAGGCAGAGTTTCTCTGAAGATAGCTTCTAGCTAGAAAATGACTAGGATAGATCAATAAAAGACCAAGCCGTTATGGAATATTGTGTGGAGATACGAGAACCCAATTATGGGTGTTGAAGCAGTCTGTCGCAACCCACAAGTGCGACAACGCGGGTACATCTTGACCTTTGTTAAGGAGTTGAATGTCATGGACCCGAGTTATCTCTTACTCTTATTAGTGAACTGACTTTTCACCCGAGATAAAAAAGAAAATATAGTGTACAATCTTTAGAGACAAGTAGAGAGTATGAGTATTAGATAGAGATGAGTATAAAACGGAATGGTCAATCTGACGTGATAGAGTTATATAGCAATATGTTCCGTTTTAATATATGAATTACTATAATATTGCTTTTGGCCTCTCACCGAACATTACTAAGCACCTTAAGTCTTACATTGTACATTAGGAATTAAATTAAGAATTAAGAAAATATCACTAATTTCTAAACGACTAGCCTTATACTATGTAAAGAGAACAGTGGTTGAGCCACGCTACAGTGTGTTTGTAGCTGCGCAATGAATGGGTCAGCACGACTGGGGAAGGAAGGGTAGGAAGATAAGATCCTTATTTATTTGTGATCATCGGAGCAGGAATAACGACCGTGAGGTAAAACTTGGTTGGTTTTTTTTTTTTTTTGGCTGATGCCGCTGTTAGCCCCAGGGCTTTTACAGTTTCACCGGGTTGAGAGGTGACCGAGCGCTTATGGCTCTCAGTCGAGACCTCTATATTTGGGTGACCAGCGCAAGGGCTCCCGAGAGGGAGCCTCGGCTTGGACCGTTACCCTGTTTCGCGAGAGCGTCTGACTCGAGGGTGCCCAAGAGGGCTGAACCTCGGCTCGGTCAGTTGCTTCTGACAGAGGATTATCTTAATTAATATCACTATTATTATTAACTACCTGTACCACCACTTCAGAATGCGTGGGCGAACTTGGTTGGGTCTATACATGTATGGATCGGGTTTTTTATCTTCCTTTAGTAACATACATCAACATTATCACAGTCCTGAGTCCACTGCTGAACTTTGATTACCACTCCCACTATAACACTCCCCATAGATTACCACAAAGCACAATCTGGAGCAGACGTCAACTTCCTAGTACATACTTGCATAGATCTATCTAGTGAGGGGTGGTCCTACACTGTGACTGCCAGTCCGAGGTTGCTATTCAAGAACCTTTCTTCCTGCGAACTTATTTCTTCACTCCTCTAAACGTATTATTTTATTATTAACATACTATTTTACACCAAATTTTGTTAGTGTTAACTAAACTAGGCTAGATATATGGGCACGTTCATCCCCGATTAGGAATGCAGATGAGTTGTCGCTCTTGAGGACTAAAAACACTGGAGAATCATGTTGCTATTTAACTCTGGTATTCTGTAAGGCGTAGGATCGTTCCCATTCACGCCGCAGCAAGAAGCAAACTGCAGTTAACTGTCTTAAAGGCCGGCGGCGCATCGTGCATGGATATGCGACTACTCTGGTTTAGCGGATGTCCATAGACGACGGTAATCACTTACCATCAGGGAGTTAGCGTTTTATGATAACGCAAATTAGCGATGGTTTTAACGCATTTTACGATAACTGCATTAAAAAGGAACAACTTTTCTTAAACAGCTAATTCAGTGTTTCTTCAAAGAAAGAATGTATACAAAGGAATTTATAGGCTTTCCCCGCAATCCCACTGCTCATGTAACATTCAACTGAAAGTGAATTTTGCCATTATGGAAATTTCAAAGGTCTTAGGGATAAATATATAATAGAAACTTTTCCTATGATATAAGAAATAATCCCTTCCGTAGTCTTTGTTCACTACGTATAGACATTACTTCGGGTTTTGCGAAGCCACGTTAGTGCCTTTATGTTTGAACAGATGTATACCTTCAAATCCTTAGTGTATGTGTACAGTGCAGGCTACCGTTTTGTATGTCAAATAACTGTACTCTGTCTAGGGTTTGCAGTTTGATTTCCTGTCAAAATCGATATTTTAGAAAAAAAATTGTTACTGTACTAGATGTAAAAATTTATTGTATATTTCTACGTTTTATTATTTACTAAATTTAGTATTTAGATAAAAGGCCGGCATCGAACCTTTGACTCCTTTGATATTGCTAATGCGTTGGGCAATCAAGTGAGTTTATTTTTACCCTCTTCTATAAAAAATCTGTAGTCACATGGCTGGGCCGTGACAGCAAACAAAATAAATACCCTTTAGTCATTCTTTTCTCAAATATTATTAATTGACATAAAAGTATTATTTACAGTGGAAGAGTTATGCTGCAGTTTGTTTCTAGCTGTAGCATGAATGGGTTTGCTCGACAGGGGAAGGACCACGCCCTCATAGAATACCTTAAACAGCTTAAAATAGCAGCCTAATGCTGCTGTGTTTCGTCTACTGAGTGCAGAGACCTTTGTCACTGGAGATGACGCATTTTATTTCAGTCCTACAATGCATCTGCATTTTATAATAACTGCTTGTCAAGGATAAATGTAGATATTCCCATTTTTATTTAGGTTTTTTATTACGATGGTAAGTGATGACTGCGGTCATATCCATGGTATCCATATCATTTAAAATGCACTTGTGTTGTAACCACTGAAGTTGTCACAGCCTTGCTTCAGTATTTAGAATTAGGGATTCCAAATACTGAAGCAAGGCTCACACTTCACTCTTCATATGAAACACAACAATGCTATACTATTTTATACTGGTATTATGTGAGGGTATGGCCATTCCCCTGTGAAGCTGACCCATTCACGTTTCAACTAAGAACGAACGTAGCTGATATACATATACGATGATCATGTCTATGCCTCCTCGATTTCAACCACGGCGACATCTTTTGTTATTTACATTTACAGATAACATTGACTTCGCAGAATTATATTGCATAAGGAATCGCTCTCTGGACTGACGACAAAGCAAAGTATAATGGTATTTCAATCACGATATAATATATATCTATATTATATAGCATACACCTACTTCAATTTATCTCAGCATCACCCTAAGATTGACTAGTAGAGAATGCTTAAGTCTGCTTTCATAGATCACTGTATATGATTCTAATATGAATTAATAAATAATTGTACGTTATTTTTAAATTACTCAAAACATAATTTGGCCCTTCTCACGTTGAGGTTTACTAACACTTGATCTAAATCTTGATTAAATACAATATTATTTATTTACTTACAACATAGGAATATATTATAATTTAACAACTGAGATACTCTTGCCACTACACTCCACGGCCGTATATATATATATATATATATATATGTAGTTGCCCCATTTCAAATGATGCTTTTAATTTTGCTGCAACTCTCCCAATTGATTTAAGAAATACTCGTACTCGTAAATAAGTCAGCACTTCGTCGAAAATGCTATCTCATTGTATGATTTCTGTTAAGGTTTAACGACTGAATATCAGAGTGGTTTAATCAACCATGACGCGATTCGTTGTTTCATTTCAAAAATATCAATCAATATGAAAATCCCGTTCGACATGTGAACTTGTCAAGTTTTAAAAGTGATTCCATCTTAGTCTAACCTCAGGGCTGATGATTCAAGTGTATCTTTGTTCAGGTGGCAGGTAGATAAGGCACTTAGTCGCGGATAAGACGGAAGTTGTTTGTTTGTTGTTTATTGTATTAAGGCTGACAAACGAGCGCATAGTTTAGTTGATAGTGAGAGATTCCTATGGACTATAACACCCAATGTTATCCTCGATATGGAATCAATTCATCCTGATCCCCTATACACGTCAGTTGAAACACAGCGAAAAGGAAAATTATTAAAGTTTTCAAAACATTATTTCACGAATTCGTTATCGCTACAAAATAAATAAATGTTACGTTCAAATAAACAAAACCAATACAATATAATATAAAATATATATAACTTGTTTATATAGTTAAAAGCGTAGTAAGCAGAAATATAACAATGGTTGCTACTACGTAGTATTCTAAAACATTACTTAGTAGACAAAGAATATTTATATTACATTATTAAGTTTTCTTTTGCGTCCTTTCAAAAGTACATTTACTTTTTTTCTTATTGTATTTGTATTATTTAGTAAATACGATATTGCGAAAAATATTACTAATTAAATATAAATTGTTGGAGATCTGTAGAAAACACGTGTATAGTCGATACTCTTAATCAGCCCAACAAAACTTTACATGTGTTTGCTCAATTTTAGGGCTTTGCTGATTGCTTGTTCACTATTTTCTTAATCGATCTTTTTTTCCTATCGATCCGTTATACAATTCTTGATTACTTTTAATTCTTAAGCAAGAGACTCTCGAGTAATACACTATCTGACGGGATGCAACAATCTTACATAATTAACATAAATTATTAGATTAACTAGCATAGGCACTTTAATTTACATTAAACTTATTTCTAAAAATCATCATCAACCTAAAATCAATCAATTTAAGACTATATTTGAATTCATAAAAGAGAATAGGTACAGAGAAAAGTTTTGAGCGTGAGCGTATACCATGATTGGTCTTCGTTAGTAGTATACCAAACACAAGACAAATAAAAAAGAATGTTAGAAAAAACGAAATGTTATTCCTTTTAGTAAATTAAAGAACTGACAATTCTTTGAGCAATTTTCATTCTGGCTTGAATGCGTATAATTTAAACTTGATAGAAAGTATGAAACAAAACCAAATTTTCACGATATAGATTGAATAAACATAACTTCATTCATATAATAAATAAAATACTATATCATGGTATCCGAAAATCCTTAATTATTTTATATGCAACTTGCCAACGCAAACAGTTTTGCACTAAAAGTAGAGTGGAATAGAACAGAACAGAATATAATAAAATAGAATAGAGTGGAATATAATAAAAATCAATACAACAGAAAATCCAGAACAGAACAGAATAGAATAGAATAGATCATAATAGAGTAAATCATACAGAACAAGGTAGAAAAGAACAGTGCCGAATGGAATGGATTGGAGCAGAGTTAAGAAGAGTGTAGCGGAACGGAGCGGAGTGGAGAGGAAAGTGAGTGGAGTGGAGAGGAATAGACTAAAATAGGATAGTAAAGAATAGATATATGTATATAAGAGAACACCTTTATATGAGTGAACTACGTTTGGTATGTAATATGTTAATTGAGTAAATATTCAATATTTATAATCACTGCGCAATATAGTTAAAAAAATATCTCAGTCTGAAGAATTATTTAAGCGTTTGTATTTTACTTATCCTTAGAGAAATATTGTTTCAGGACTTCCATTCTCCAAATTCAAAGCGTGCAATATGATAGTAAATTGAGTGGAATAAAATATAAAAGCTTATACTCTTTATTTGTCCAAATACATTCCAATTAAATGTACGACATACTTTAGTCCTTGTCCTCCGTGAAATTTTGACGTAGGGTTTTACCCTATTTACGTACGAGTATAACCAATAACTTTAATTCGAACTCTATATATAGACGATACAAAACAATATATAAAATATTACGTCATTCCATCATACTCATTCCACTGTCACTAACTTCTGAGATTTTGCTGTCATTCGCCGCAATTTCGCTTTACAATATCCATGAAACGAGATGGAACGGCATACTTTTACGACACCACAAGACGATGAACGTTATGTTCCATATTATATGTTCAACGAACATATGAAATACTCCCTTTACGTTATATATAGGTGCTCCCGGAAGCATCTGTTACTTTAATTTGAGAAGTTAAATACCTCAAATCGGTGGGCGTATTTATGACTTTCCGATCATCCGGGTGGCAAACTAAAACACAGCTCTCGTGGCTAGTGATAACTGCATGTATATCGATCGCTAACAAACGACATATAGTACATATATATACAGAAGAAATAATTGTGATAAATTTTCTAAAGATTATTTATTTAGAAGATATGACAAAATTATTTCTTATTTTTACCCGAGTCTTACCTCACTTTACTTCGTTTACAGAATTTACGGATTATTCAAGGTAATAAAATATCCATACATGTAAAATATTATTAGGATGTTAGACAAGTATGTGTAAATCTTAAGCAGTCTTTCGATCTGAAGTGATACATACGAACTAGAATCAAATGAGCCAAGGTTTTGACGTGATCTTCAAGAGTTTATTCCTTTCTCTAATACCAGCTACGCACTTACCACTTCTCTGATGTTACGCATGATCGTGGGTGGGGATAATTTATGACCAGGTGAGCAATATCTTTGTTCATAGACGAATGAAAATGAATTTCAATCGAAATGTGTAAATGCACTGTTGGTTTAGACATAAAAATTTCCAACGATTTTTCAATATTATGAAATACATACGGACGATAAAACGGACAAGCTCTAAAAATTGAATTCTCGTCACCGCGGAGCTGAAAAACAGATTAAAATAGACTATGGTTTTTATTTCGTTTTATTTCTGTCCATTGACGAGTTGATTACTGTGCTTTTGTAGCGGCAAATCTAATCAACTTTAATAAATTGCATAAAATATGAAAAGGAAATGTAAAGTAACAGTCCACCAGACGGCGTCGCTGCGCATTGGCGGATATTTGATATGACATGTTGACATTGTTTGGCAAAATATATTTTTCTTCTTATAATTTCTAAGACATGCAGGTTTTCGCACGATGTTTTCCTTTATCGCTATGCACGTGGTAAATCAGCTTGATGCCGGCATCGGAGATTGAACTCGGTTTGGTCGCGTACTGTGTTTTAATATAATTAAAAGCGAGCTCTTATCCACTGAGCTACCACGACTCAAAAATTATATTTATCAGTCATTGAATGTGGTTTAGTAAATTGACAGATGTTCGAAATATGTGTGTTCACTGTGGTAAAAATGGCTGCAGTATTAAGCTACGGCATAAATGGGTCGGCTAGTTGGAGAAGGACCACGCCCTAACAGAATACCATCGTGAAATAATATTATGTTACTGCTGTTTTTTGACTGGTGAGGGTAGGGATCCACAGATATACCACTGGCGACGAGGCATTACATCTCAGGAGTATTATATTATAATTTCTTATTGAGAATAATCATATATATGTCATATGTTAGTTGTCACCCTCAATTCCATAAAAAAATGTTTTTGTGCGTAATTGTCAGTTAAGGATTTTTTTTCTCTCTCGCCTACGCTGAAGTGAATCCCAGGACCAGCAGGTATGACTACCCAGCTTCTTAGTCCAAGGGTTCGAGTTTGGTTTCCATTGTTTGAGCTGAGGACTGGATTACGCAATATATTCATAGAAAAGCAAGCTGGTCTTAAGTTTGACATGATTTTAAATTTCATTATCACTATATCGATGGACGGCATCCAACACTGTTCTATTCTTAAGCAGATAAGATATCTGCTTAAGAATAGCACACATAACACACTAATGATATGATATGTGCACGTTAGAACACGCACATGTCATATCATCAGTGGTACTATCGAATCATTACAACATTGGAACCTTCAATTAATTTAGACTTATAAGAAATGAGCCTACTCCTTTCTTATATGCTGGCAACTCTACAGATGCTACGGTTGTCCATGGGTAGTAGTTACAGATTAACTGCTTGCTAAATGCTAACATACCTTCCAGTTAAAAAAAATAAACAAAATTGCTCGCAATCTAACGCATCTTATAAAGCTAAGCCCGCTATAACGCTGCAAATTACTTTTAATTCCGAAAGAAGGAAAGTAACAGGAATTGTTAATGTAATCTTCTTAGAACTTGGAAGAAGTAAGCTGTTGTGTTAAGTGAGGATATCTCGTAAACACAAACATTTACGAATGTTACGCGTACATGTATTATTTATATAAATGTAGAGCAACATGTATGGCACATAGATGTAGAGCCACGTTGCAACTGATTTCTTTGTACTGTTCCAACTAAGCTTAAACGCTTGCATGAGAATAGTCGAATGGCAGACTCGAACTTACAACTTTAAATTTCACAGACTGTACCGTAAGCCATAGACGCTTCTAGATGTTACGTGAATGGTATCTCCTCGATCGAGGAAAGAGTCTCGTCCTCGCAGAATACCAGCGTGAAGTAGCAACATGATGTCACTGTCAATAAATAAATATTTTATGAGAGGTTACAAGGAACTTATTTTTTTAACAGACCATGCATATACATATTATATATTATATATATATATACATATATATATAAATATATATATATATACCACTGTTGCTCCTGTCAAGAGAGGAGGTGTATACCAGAAACTAGGTGTCCTTTATTTTTCAAATTTAAATATAAAACGTAGCACGAATGAAATCCACCGCAAACTGCTAAATCTGATATCAAGCGAGATGAAATCATGCAATCTGATTGCAATTTCGATGAAGTGTCGATTTATTCATCTCAGAAGTTAATTGGGAGTTTTCGGGTAGATTTAATATCATTTCCCTTCATCTATTTCCTTACCCTTGTCTACATGAAGCTCCACAGACTTATTTCTGGTTATCCATCTCTAGCTTCAATTCAAAAGGATCATTAAAATCATGAGAGATTTATAGTATTTTTTTATATACCCCTTTCCATGGCCAATAGCGAATAACTTAATTGTGAACAATGTGCTTTAGTTGATGGAGAGACAAAACTTAACCGTATAGACATTTCAGTGTATCTCCAATTCAATTTCCACCAAGCATTTATTGTTTGCTCCGGGAAGTTTATGCTTATATTATTATACAAATTATTAAAAATATGTTATATGCAGTAGTTTTATTTAAATTTGAAGACGCATTCAGACGGTTTGCTGTATGCGAGTTTGAAAATTGAACCAAAGTTAAAAAATTAAACCCATATACCTACATAACAATTATATTTGTATTTTTGAAACTTACACAAACGGCGTCACGAACTGAAGCTATTTGTTTAATATAACTGAAAAAGGTCTTGTTACATAATAATAAACGTGCCTCTCTAAAGTACCTTTGTCAACAGAGCTGAATGAGTCACACGGTTCGATTGTTTTCACAACTATTCAATAAATTTATTGAAGCCTCTACAAACAGGTTATAGAGCTCTAGAAAGTATTTACAATTACGTAGCAAGTATTTTTCCTCCTTAAAACGAACATTTCATACTTAGTTCATCCTGGTTTTTAATGCTTTTTGATTTATTTTATTCATCATCGTCATCATTAATTAGTCCATTGCTGAACATATTCCTTTCTTACCTTTCCTACAGACCACGACACAGAGTTATCCTGCGCCATGTGCACCAATCGATTTCTCACAGACTTGCAAAGGTTATTCCATCTAGTAGGGAATCGATCTATACTGCGATGGTGAATTGGAGCCTGCAACTTTATAACAGTTTCTTTTATTAAATGCTTTAAATAAATTAAATATTAATTTCCCCGCCCATCCAATCGCCATAATAAACAGACGTAGACTTTCTTTAAAAGCGTGGTCTTTTCCCAATAAATAACGTAAATATGGCTGCTGCTTTGTTCTACCATGTCTATATATAAAGTTTGTACAAAAACTATGATGCTGAATTCCGAGTAGAATAAATTATTTCTTTCCTAATACTAGTACCGTCCTTTCATTATACGTATGTATACGTGACGGATTATATGTATTAGCTGATGGCATACAAACTGATGGCAAAAACTTGGATCACCACTGATGCCCAACACAGGACACACGTAATTGAAAGAACGAAGTGCCACCTAACCCTGGTAACTTGGTCAATACCCAAAAAAAGTGTTTTCCAGTAAAAATAGAGGTGAAGATGGGAATGCATGGTATTCCAACGCAAAACTGACGTACCAGTACAAAGAGGGCTTTGCTTCTTGGTGGAAGTGTAGCCGTTAGTGACTAACGTCACCGGATTCCTATACCCACTGCGCACAGCAGCCTTATGCTGTCATTTCACGTTGGCATTAATCAACAATGAAGGCCGAGAACATTGGCCATAATATATAGCATTAACGGCGGTAGAGCCACATTGTTTATTTGTAGCTACTACATAAATGGGTTGGACCACGCCTTCAAATAGTATCAGCATAAAATACTTAGCTCCAGATAGCCTCTTAGTTTCTATTGTTGATTGTAGGAATCCGGACGTGTGGTGCCGTGGCTGTATCTTAGTCGTCAAGGAATAATAACGATTGTGCTTTATGAGTTCTTCATCATCACCGTCATCATAGCCTATCTTAGTCCATTGTTGAACATACGTCTCTCCCAAAAATTGCCACCTGCATCCATCAACTTTCCGCAAACTAACATAGGTCGTCCCTTCGTCTATTTACAGTCTCTCCAACTCATCCAAGACGAATTTAGGGTCACAGGTATCGCTTACATCAGGTGAACAGTGTGCTTTTTTTTCATCCTTATTATATTAAAAAAAACAATTATTATTATTTAGTAAGATATATATTTATCGTTTGTTCTTTATGTGAAGGTATACAAGTACATAATATAGCATCTATCAAGCCACCATTGCGACTCCTTGTTCACTGTTTGTTTTCATAATAGTTATGAACTATTGTAAGTTCAATGGAAAATTTAACAGACAGTTTAAATAAAACTTGGAACTTGGAAATTTTAAGCTTTCATAGTATATAAATAATTCAATATGCTTTTAAAAGCTTTTTTCGCATAACGTGACGGTAATGCATTTTGCAAGCGTGAGCCACCGGTAAAGTTCATAAAATTTACCTAAAGCGCCTTCTTTAATATAATGTGAGAAACTTTCGTGTCATGATGGTGCTTTGCAAAATATACTAGTGTAGAAAATTGTTTCATACTTCAAAAAGACCTCTTTATTCGTAACGTGGATATCCGTAGAGGAACAAAGGTTAATAGCTCAATGGATCAATATGGCACTTCAGGCTGGCACGGGTTGGCCATTGCGGTAAAGGATGATCCCCAGCTTGATGGAGTGCCCACCTCTGTAAGTCTTCGGGAAGTCGATGGACACAGGTGAGCCAGTTAGATGGCCCTGGATGACCTTGGATGGCAGTAGGAACCATCACTGATTCTCCACTCTTAGAATACTTAGATGGCTCAAAACTTTGACCGCAAGAAAAGGCACTGATTGAAGAAAATGTTTTAGAGCGTAGCACTTTATAATATCATAAGATATCCCATATAACTAACTTGCGGATTCCGGATCCGTGAGCCCAGGCTTCGATGAAGCTGTAAGAGCCACATAGACTAACAGCACTAACATTAACAAGAATCAAGGCTGCAAGTAGCTCAGGATCGTACTATGTGGCAGTCTGTGGGTGAGGCCTATGTTCAGCAGTGGACTAATGATGGACTGAAAAGATGTAACTTTACACACTAATGATGAAGAAAATATAAAAGTAAAATAATAAAATAACGTATATATATATATATATATATATATATATATATATATATATATATATATATATATATATATATATATATATATATATATATATATATATATATATATATATATATATATATATATATATATATATATATTTATCGTTTGTTCTTTATGTGAAGGTATACAAGTACATAATATAGCATCTATCAAGCCACCATTGCGACTCCTTGTTCACTGTTTGTTTTCATAATAGTTATGAACTATTGTAAGTTCAATGGAAAATTTAACAGACAGTTTAAATAAAACTTGGAACTTGGAAATTTTAAGCTTTCATAGTATATAAATAATTCAATATGCTTTTAAAAGCTTTTTTCGCATAACGTGACGGTAATGCATTTTGCAAGCGTGAGCCACCGGTAAAGTTCATAAAATTTACCTAAAGCGCCTTCTTTAATATAATGTGAGAAACTTTCGTGTCATGACGGTGCTTTGCAAAATATACTAGTGTAGAAAATTGTTTCATACTTCAAAAAGACCTCTTTATTCGTAACGTGGATATCCGTAGAAGAACAAAGGTTAATAGCTCAATGGATCAATATGGCACTTCAGGCTGGCACGGGTTGGCCATTGCGGTAAAGGATGATCCCCAGCTTGATGGAGTGCCCACCTCTGTAAGTCTTCGGGAAGTCGATGGACACAGGTGAGCCAGTTAGATGGCCCTGGATGACCTTGGATGGCAGTAGGAACCATCACTGATTCTCCACTCTTAGAATACTTAGATGGCTCAAAACTTTGACCGCAAGAAAAGGCACTGATTGAAGAAAATGTTTTAGAGCGTAGCACTTTATAATATCATAAGATATCCCATATAACTAACTTGCGGATTCCGGATCCGTGAGCCCAGGCTTCGATGAAGCTGTAAGAGCCGCATAGACTAACAGCACTAACATTAACAAGAATCAAGGCTGCAAGTAGCTCAGGATCGTACTATGTGGCAGTCTGTGGGTGAGGCCTATGTTCAGCAGTGGACTAATGATGGACTGAAAAGATGATGTTGATGCTGATGATAATGATGATGATGGTGATGATGTTGATAATAATGATGCTGATGATGATGGTGATGATGATACTCATGATGATGATGATGTTGATGCTGATGATAATGATGATGATGGTGATGATGTTGATGCTGATGATAATGATGATGATGGTGATGATGATACTCATGATGATGATGATGTTGATAATAATGATGCTGATGATGATGGTGATGATGATACTCATGATGATGATGATGTTGATAATAATGATGATGATGATGTTGATAATAATGATGCTGATGATAATGATGATGATGGTGATGATGTTGATAATAATGATGATGATGATGCTGATGATAATGATGATGATGGTGATGATGATACTCATGATGATGATGATGCTGATGATGATGGTGATGATGATACTCATGATGATGATGATGCTGATGATGATGGTGATGATGATACTCATGATGATGATGATGCTGATGATGATGGTGATGATGATACTCATGATGATGATGATGCTGATGATGATGGTGATGATGTTGATAATAATGATGCTGATGATGATGGTGATGATGTTGATAATAATGATAATAAATTGAAATGGTTTAATATTTGCGTAAAATTGAAATGAAAAACGTTTTCATCGTGGCTTACGTATTTCAAATTAATGTTAGAATAATTTAAACTTTGCTGTTGGTATGTTTGGCATGAAAGTGGTTCTCCACATGCAAAGTTATTTTTATCACGTTTTAATTAACTTGACTTTCATTTAACTTAAAGTTCATTGTGAGTCGAAGTTATAAAAATAATTAAGCAATATACGTGGTTTCTTTTAAAGCTTTAGTCGCTTTGGTGGATAGATGAAGCAGTATACGATTTCGAATAACTTCTAAGTATAACCAGATGACAACTGCGTAGGATATATTTTAGTGCCGTAAGCGTTCGCGGATTTGGCCTTCGTTTTTAATGTATTGAGGGTGCTAAACTAGCACACAGTCTGCCTAATGGCAGTAGATTCCTGAAATGCAACACACCCAGAGATTCTTTCCCAATTTGGAAATAATGCAGATGCCTTGTCACCCTGAGGATTGAGATGGAATGCCTCGTTATTTGTAATTAGGTCCTCTGATCAGGTCCCTGGCTCAATGTTTACTCATCCGCTTATATTTTCATGGTATGCGAGCGACCAGATTCGATATCTCGTACGTGGCACCAATGAACTTGTTAATTAAAATAAAGTGCTGAATTATCAACTCTTTAACTGCGGTGAAGGAAAACATCGTGAGAAAAAATTCACGTCTTAGATATAGACACATATAAAAAAAATTCGAAGACATGTAAAGTCCAGAACTATTCCCAACACATGGGATGTTAGAGCATAGCCAAGGAACAATAGGGTGTGTTGTGTGTATATCTCGTGTCCCTGACACTGCATCTCAACCCTTCTATGATATTATTTCACAAGCACTGTAATTCCGCATATACTTACGCCACTATAAAAGTTAAACTTAGCAGTTCGTGTCATCTGGCAATAACCAAACGATATCGCCATAATCGAAATCGACCAGGAGAACATTATATAAAACATAAAAAAAACGAAAAACTTAAATAAAATTTACTTTACATTATAGGTGTACTATAAGGTGTAGTGTTTCTGTGATGTACTGTATAGGTGTAACTTTACACACTAATGATGAAGAAAAATATAAAAGTAAAATAATAAAATAACGTATATATATATATATATATAACATAGCAAGCATAGCAGCATAGGACAATCGCGACTAGATGGAGTGATGGTCTGTGCCAGTCTGAGGGAAGCCAATGGGTGCATGTGGCTCAGGATCGTGCTCTGTGGCAATCTGTGGGGAGGCCCGTGTCCAGCAGTGGACTAGTGATGGACTGAAACGATGATGGTGATGCTGATGATGATGGTGATGATGATACTCATGATGATGATGATGTTGATGATGATGATAATGATGATGCTGATGATGATGGTGATGATGATACTCATGATGATGATGATGTTGATGATAATACGTTATATCGGCTATTGTATTGTCTGTATGGTCTCCACAATGATGAGTGACGATTATCGCGTCGATGATACAAATATCGTACAGTAGCCAATAATACGAATAATAACAAAGAGTTGCAATATGACCGCTTTAAAGTGTCTATATGACATGGACGCGACATGAACATTTGTTTGGGATGAATGTAGATGTCGTGGGCAGCTGCCACCAGCATCAGGTGACATGTGCGCTCGTATGTTATCTCTAAAATTATATTTATTGTCATTCTGCGAGCAAATAAATAATTAAAAGCTGACGATAGTTTGGATTAACCATAATATAATGATAACTTAACATCTAAGTACCTCTGTCACCCGTGATAATGAATCCAGATAAAATAGTTATAAGTATACGATTAATTACGATAACATATTACTTATACGAATGTACCAGCAATTCTAGTGTTTAAAAAAAAGCTATAAATAATATAACCATGACTAACATTGTCGTTAATCATTCCAATCCGTCTTAAATACTTGTGCTAGGAGATTATTCATGACAAAAGTCAAATGTATCCACTTTTGAGTATTCTCGTAAACGCCTACGACTTTCAGTTCCGCAGACCGTACCCTAATTCATTACACAACAGAATTTGACAGTATATTTTTATTTGAGAAACGTCTAAGGTAAAATACTAGGATCGAAATTATAACTGTAAATAGATTTAATAGATACTGACGTGATATTGGCAGAATTCTTTTAAGAGCGACCATTAGAGAAAGAACATGCTGCGGGACGTATTAGTTATGTCCGGATCTAATTTTTGTTATTCTTTTGAAATACAAAAAGTAACTAAAATAAAGAGAAAATAAAAGGAAAATAAAATGGTATATACAGCTAAATTATAAAGATCTAAATAAAAGCTAGGGATGAGAATCATTTGTCAGTCGGTCTGTATTCATTAATCTTTGACAAATGCCTCTCTGAGAAGACAACGTACCTTATATTTTAGGACGCTTCTGTTTTAGGTATTTTACCTTATGATATATAACTTGAGATAGCCCCTTTTTCAAATATTGTATTTTATGAAGTTTTTGACCAATTATTATAGGTAGATTTAATAAAATACAATACCGTCTTATTTGTTTCTGCTTCATTAACCCCAAACATACATACATAACATACAATTGTTTATACTCACTACTTATATTCTAAGAACACATTTTTGATCATTAATAGCTTTTTACAGATTTTTTATTTCACATTTAAAAATTTGTTTTTGCTTAATTTTTTTTTTGTATTGCAGAGTGGCGAAAAATAGACAGGACTACCGGATGATGCTCGCTGACATCCGCTTGAATATGGCATAACAAGAAGAAGGTGAACCCTTATACCCAGATGTTTAAGCAATAACGATAGTACACTTAGCGTATAATTATTAACTTAGTTACCTATAAGTTATTATAAAAGTTTAACTATACGACGTTATTATGACGACGATACACTACAGATAAATGTTGCTGTTCCCGTTTTCTAGGAATTACTACTGTAATGTAAATGTTTCAAATAAAATAAAAATAGAAAAAAACAATGGCTTATATAAATAACATATCTCAACCTACTTTACAAAACTTAAAGATTTTAATGCAAAACTTTGTTAAATGACCACAGACAAGATCGAGCAAGTGATGCCAGGGTTAAATCGAGCGAATTAAGACGTAAAAATAAGATAAAACGGAAAACCAAGGCGCCGAAGAACTTGAGGAGTGCACACTAAACACAATACAAACGTTGCTTTGTTCGTTGCTATTTCATTTTGTTATATTTTCTAGTATTTCCATAAAATATTCTATTTAGTTTTAACTATAGAAAAGATTTAAAGAAAAAGACCGAGCATAATTATCCGTATTCCGTATTATTTTCTAACTGTACGTTCATTTTTGTTAACACTACAAAAGAGCATGTAGCTAAATGAAAACTTTAATAAAGATTAAAACAAGCTTCCGTGATAGCATACACACATCCATTAAGATATTATTTGTGGATTTATGTACTATATTTATCAGAAATAATGTTGTAAGAGAAATGTAATTTGTATATTTTCCTAAAAATAATAAATAAATAAACAAGTTTTATCACCACTAAGGACTAAGATATAATAGATGGAGTAATGAGTGCTTTTTATTGGGTCCCCGGAAGTTTAGTAAGAGTTTTAAAGACATTACTGTATAGACGGTGACGAATGACGAAAACACTTTCTTTTTTACAAAGTGCAAGTTCATCCTCACATGGAATACTGTACGCATCTCTGGGCCGGGGCACCCCAGCACCAGCTCCTTCCATTTGACCGCATTCAACGGATAGCGGGTCGAATTATTGATGACCAGGTACTTTCCGATCGGCTTGCCCACTGGCATGTTGACTGAGATTTTACTTCTCTATGCATCTTTACCGAATTTACCATGGGGACACTCCCAGTGGTTTGAATTAATTCCAACCGCTGAGTTTCGTACATCTGGTGGACAGAACACAAAATTGTTGGCAATCCACCAATGTGCCATTTACGAGTAAATTTCTGCCACGCACAACTAACTACTTTATGGAATCAGCTGTTTATTTTTCGAAATTTCCAAACCGATACGACTCCTACTAGAACCTTCAAGAAAAGAGCCAACACAACAACTTACCGGACCTGTCTGCGATGTACACGGGTGCCGATAATCACTTACAATCAAGTGAGTGAATTCGATAAAAAAAAGCATAGTACATGGTTACTGCGGCGTATTACGATCATAGACCCACACATTCATCGTCAATAAGGATTAATAATTCATAAGTAATATAAAAAAATAAAAAAAAAAATAAAAGAGATACGTAGTCACCTCTGAGAACTAAGATGGAATGCCTCATCACCAGTAATAACGGTTATGCTGCTAATTGTTACTTATATTCTGTGAAGGCACAGTCCATTCTTTGTCGAACCTAGCTCTACCAGGTACAGTTAAAAAAATGTATTATGATATTGCTGTAGATTGCTTGAAATATATATATTTTACTATATTACAATTTTAGTTTTATCATTATTTACAATTACTTTTTAAGAGTGTACTAGCAATTCTAGTGTTTTTAAAAAAGCTATAAATAATATAACCATTACTAACATTGTCGTTAATCATTCCAATCCGTCTTATGTACTTGTGCTAGGAGATTATTGATGACAAAAGTCAAATGTATCCACTTATGAGTATTCTTGTAAACGCCTACGACTTTCAGTTCCGCAGACCGTACCCTAATTCATTACACAACAGAATTTGACAGTATATTTGAGAAACGTCTAAGAAAATACTAGGATCGAAATTATAACTGTAAATAGATTTAATAGATACTGACGTGATATTGGCAGAATTCTTTTAAGAGCGACAATTAGAGAAAGAACATGCTGCGGGACGTATTAGTTATGTCCGGATCTAATTTTTGTTATTCTTTTGAAATACAAAAAGTAACTAAAATAAAGAGAAAATAAAAGGAAAATAAAATGGTATATACAGCTAAATTATAAAGATCTAAATAAAAGCTAGGGATGAGAATCATTTGTCAGTCGGTCTGTATTCATTAATCTTTGACAAATGCCTCTCTGAGAAGACAACGTACCTTATATTTTAGGACGCTTCTGTTTTAGGTATTTTACCTTAAGATATATAACTTGAGATAGCCCCTTTTACAAATATTGTATGTTATGAAGTTTTTGACCAATTATTATAGGTAGATTTAATAAAATACAATACCGTCTTATTTGTTTCTGCTTCATTAACCCCAAACATACATACATAACATACAATTGTTTATACTCACTACTTATATTCTAAGAACACATTTTTTATCATTAATAGCTTTTTACAAATTTTTTATTTCACATTTAAAAATTTGTTTTTGCTTAATTTTTTTTTTGTATTTATTTCTTTATTCATCAACAAAAATATAAATAGCTAAGTGTTAAAGCCAAAATATATAATAACAATTATAAAATTAGTAAAATTAAATTAAATTTAAAATAAAGCAGCTAAAATGATATTTTAAATTTATATATAAAAATGTGTTAGAGTGTTATTGCTCTCATTTCTGCCGGTATATGGTTGGACAACCCAACCATCTGGTAATTGTCTACAACCATTATTTTTGAATTTGTCTCTGTTCGCAATACGTTAGTGGATATGCCAGTATATAAATCTTTTCAATATCTAAACATCTGCGTGTTCGTGTTTCTGCTTTAATGAAGTGGATTACTATTATTTTAACAATTTTACCATATTTCAACCCTCGTTTTCTGTTCTGTCTGTCTATAAAAGTAAAGTAAAAGTTACAGTCTATGTATATAATTCCCTAAGGCCCAGTCTCCTCTCTAGAAAGAGTGGAGTATAGTCCAACATCCGGCTCCACTGCTTATTGGCGGATTTCACATGTCCCCGATTTATTTTTATTATTATTATTATTTCATAGACATGTAGGATTCCTCACCCCGAGCACGTTAACAATTAAATTGGTGATCGGACTCGGTTTGCTCGCGATACGCGAACGTAAGCGAATGCTTAGACACATAACTACCACGGTTGCGATTTATAACACTAAATGTGTAACTGGATTTGATACATACATATCCTCTGAACAGTTCCCGTAGTAAACCCAATTGTATTTTCATAGAGATGCAATATCATTTCGCGTGAACAGTGGTTCCGGCCGATTGAACAACGTTGGTCCTTAACAAGTTAAGAATGGATGGATGGACTTTGGTGATTCGGCCTAAAGATGAGCATTTCACATGGGTCCGAACTTCATGTCAGGTGCCAGGTAGGTCGGCATTTAATACTGTCACGCTTTACTGAGCACACCAGCTTTTCAGTGGTTAATTTTACCTCCCTTTTTTTTTTTTTTTTTAAAATTCCTCTCGACGCCCTAGGTTGGGACTACGGGAACGCTTTCGCACACTACCGCAGTCCCGACAGCGTTAACCTGTGCAGGCCCCTCTTTGCTCATGGAGTGCTGGAGCCGGAGTTCCCCACCCCTTCTTCGTATAGACGCGCGTGAACACCGTGCGCGCCATCTCGAGGCTTTGGCATTTTCATAGCGACGGACAATCCCCGTGTCTGCCGCCTCTGCCTCGGTTAGGGCGGTTGAAGGAGGACATGGTATGCCCTCCTCCGTCGCCCGGCTCTCTGGCTGCGGATTGGGAGATCAGACGATCTCTCTCTCTCCCTTTCTGCAGCCTCCTTCTGCGACATTACTTGTTCGCAGAAGGAAACACCGGCGTGCCACGACCTCTCGCTTTCGACCATAGCCTTAATAAAAGCTGGTAGCGAGAGGTCGTCCCCCACTACTGCGACGAGGAAAGGTTTGCCCAAGGAGAGCCCCTATTTCACCCAGGTACACCTCGAATTCCGCAAGACGTCTGTTTGGAGAGAAGTATACCCCAATAATAATGATTTCCATCCATTGGATCGCTACGTACCCCTTACCTTTCGCAATGATAGCATGGGGTGGTACGTTAGCAGCTCCTGATAATATAATAGCCACCAAACCGTCGACATCAGCCACCCAGTTATCCCTGGATGGAACAAAGTACGGCTCGGCAACCACGGCTACTTCGATTAACCAATGCGCCATGCTCTGCAATAGCAAGTCCTGGGATACGGCGCAGTGGTTTATATTTGTTTGGAGAAAGCGATGAGAGGCCATTGTATTAATTTATAACCATTGCCTCCGCCCCTCCGGGTTTTGATGCCAGCATCCTTGTCTATTCCACCTTTTTTTAGTTTTGGTGGAGAGCATAACTTGCTGCCTAAGATGTGGTTGGCTGGCCTGTTAGATGCAAAGCAAATCGAACATTTTGGCTCAGCCAAGCACACAGCTGCCTTATGGCCGCATTGGCCACATCTATAACATTCCTCACTACGATCCACTTCTGCGGTGCACTGAGCACGGACGTGACCGTAGTGTAGACATCTATAGCACCGCATGGGTCTAGGCTGCAGCACTTGCACTTTCGCTGATACCCACCCTACCAAGAAGCGCTCTGCTTCTTCAATCTTTTTGGCCGTTGTAACGGGGCAACGGACCCAGATAGTTCCGGTGCCTGTAGGTGTGCGGCGAATTTCTCCCACCTTCACTGCTTCGCTGCAACAACCCCCTTGCTGTACAATAGCGGCAACCACCTCTTCTTTGCTGATAGAGTCATCCAGGCCAGAAATACGCAGGTCTGCGCATTTTATTGGCCTGGTGATCTTAGCCAGGTCTTCCGGTAATGACTCTTTTAGTTTTTTGGCCAGGGAGTCTGCCTTATCTCCGCTCAATGCCCCTGGCACCTCCAGAATACGTGCTCCGGTGGCAGCTTGACGGTATCGTAGCGCCGTGATGCCGAGACTGGTCAGATCGACTTTGCGTCTAGCTTCTGCTAAAACTTTAGCGTATGTGATACCTTGGTCTTTGGCTCCGGGTTGTAGCGTGATAACCACGGCCGCGGATTTAGGAGGCCGTAGTTTCACGTGGCGGTTTTGACTGGTCTGCTTATTATTAGGAGTGGCAGGAGTAACAGGAGGTTGTGGAACAGTCTTTTTCTTTTTACTAACCCTCTTCACTACAGTTGACCACCCCTCATCTTCTGGCTGTGGGACTAGAGGAAGTGGGCGGAGTTCTAACTGTCTAGGAGATTTATCGTTGGAACTCTTCTGACCCTTTTTACCCATTTTAGTTCTAGGAACAGGTGACTCCTTAATGGGATCTTCTCCTGGGTTGGACCTAGTTACATGAGAAGCTACCGCTGGTGCTTGACGCCGATCTGCAGCCAATGAAGGACGGATACGCTTCTCAGGGAGTAGCCTTTCTTCTAGCGCCTCCAACCTGGCGTTCATCATTGTCCCGATTTGACGCATGATAGAAGCCATCATCTCCTGTCCTGGGGTATACTGAGATGATGCTTCTCCTTGTTCCATTCTTTTTGTCTCGCGAGGTACACCTTGTGATTGAGATGTAGAGCCCTTGGATATCTGAGCTACCGTGGTTCGCAGCTCCAGCACCTCCTTGCGGAGCTCCTCCATCTCACCTTGCAAGCGTACATTCTCTGCCTGCAATTTGGACGTCTCTTCAGTGGAGGATCTTAAATGTAACGCCTCCACGGCAAGTTTTATAGACACGGCCGCGTCCTTTAAGGCACGCTGGAATGTACCTTTCAGATTCCTAGACTTCGATGCTACCGTCAGGATCATGCCAACATCATCAACCACCTGTTTCTTGAGGGCTACAGCAGTACGGCTATCAACTCTCTCATCATTAACAAGACCCAGAACTGCTCGGTTCTCGTTGGCCTTACGCGACAGTTCTTCAACTTCTTCTTCAACCGTTTGACAGGTCTCCACAGGTTTTGGTACACGGAACTCCGCTGCCGTATTCTTGGGTGAAGGTTTGTCTTTTGGTTTATTTGAGGAGGTTTGACTCCCTGCCGCCTCTGCATCACTAGAAGACACTGACTTATTTAGGCGTCTTTTCTTTGCCACCCTACCTTTTTTGCCACCTTTGCCACCGGTATGTGGGGCCTCCGCTGATAACTCGCTCCGCAAACTTGCATCTGACTCCAACGCGGATTCACCTTCCATCTCATTAGTTTTTGTTTTTGTATTTTTACACTCCATTTAAATCCCACGAGTATGGTAGGAACAAAACCGTCGACCCGGGCAGAGCCTCCTTACCCGGGCAAGCCTAGGCGTAACCCGTCAGGGGTCGGCCGGTATCCCTGACGGGGGCAACATTTGCGACTGAACTTCCCATCAGCCATGCACTCCTCACGGCGTGCCAACGCTTGAGTTTGGGTGATTTTTTATAGAGTATTTTTTTTTTTTGTACTTCCTCGTGACCCCGGGCAATCAAGCCAAGAGCCCTCGGTCCCTAAGACACCATGTCAGAGGGATTACGAGATTAGTGACGGTGGTAAAGTTGAAGATAATTCATCTCTTACCAGCCCAGCGACCGGGTGAGGGAGCACTGGGCCCGTCGTCGCTCCTCCGCTAAACACTCTGCTAATCAGAGAGACAAGCGAGTAACGTCCCATTACGCTCTTATTGAGCCCACCTATCATTTATCTGTTCGCTTCGCTACGATCCTCGCAGCAGCGATCCTCCCTTTGTCAGAACATTAGCCACTAGCGACAACGTGTCATCACCAGTGCCCAGGGTGCACCGACCCGGCGTTGCCTTTCCCCCGGATACAATAGTATCAAAAAGAAATTCAACGACCAGGCACTCGAGGAGGTTTTCTGACATGGCACCCCTAATTTTACCTCCCTATCCAAGCTTTATTAAGTATGTCCAACTAGCACAAAGTTCTCCCGAAGGTACTCGTAAGTCATAACCGCGCCCCAGAGATTATTTGTAGCATAGCAACACTGCTGCAATAACTGTGTGATGACATTAACAAGTTCTATCCAGTTAACATATTAAGATAACAAAGATAAATAATGCCACCATGCCTACCTAAGCTTCGATTCATTAAAATAGTAAAATATCAATAATAGTAGTAAAAAAAGTAATAATAGTAAAGTCACTTCTTAATAAGCCAATTCTCACGCACTCTGCCGCACGTATTTACTCTGTCGCCAGTGGTATTTTCGAAAACGACTTCTACCTTCAATAAAAGCGCCCACACCTATTTTAATGGCCGACAACGCATCTGATACTCCCCTTGTGTTGCGAATCTCCACGGGCAGCGGTTACCACTTACCATCAGGTGCAGGTGCTTGGCCTTTTGCCACATATTCTATAAAAAACAAACAGTGAACAGAAGTTGTAAAATAACTAAATTGTTTAATTGGACTACTATTTTATTGAGCAGCTGTGTCGAAATCCAATAAAAGAAAAACCATCAGTTGCTTTTATAAATACTTTTTTTTAAATATTTGAATAAAATGACTTGTTAACGCAGCTATGTTTCGAAAGGTAAGTGTTTAGACAACCCAACCATCTGGTAATTGTCTACAACTATTATTTTTGAATTTATCTCTGTTCGCAATACGTTAGTGGATATGCCAGTATATAAATCTTTTCAATATCTAAACATCTGCGTGTTCGTGTTTCTGCTTTAATGAAGTGGATTACTATTATTTTAACAATGTTACCATATTTCAACCCTCGTTTTCTGTTCTGTCTGTCTATAAAAGTAAAGTAAAAGTTACAGTCTATATATATATAATTCCCGCTCTAAGGCCCAGTCTCCTCTCTAGAAAGAGTGGAGTATAGTCCAACATCCGGCTCACTGCTTATTAGCGGACTTCACACGTCCCCGATTTATTTTTAATATTATTATTTCATAGACATGTAGGATTCCTCACCCCGAGCACGTTAACAATTAAATTGGTGATCGGAGTCGGTTTGCTCGCGATACGCGAACGAAAGCGAATGCTTAGACACATAGCTACCACAGCTGCGATTTATAACACTAAATGTGTAACTGGATTTATTACATACATATCCTCTGGACAGTTCCCGTGGTAAACCCAATTGTATTTCCATAGAGATGCAATATCTCTTCGCGTGAACAGTGGTTCCGATGAAGTGTGGCCGATTGAAGAACATTGGTCCTTAACAAGTTAAGAATGGATGGATGGACTTTGTGACGTTGTTTTTTTATGATTCGGCCTAAAGATGAGCATTTCACATAGGTCCGAACTTCATGTCAGGTGCCAGGTAGGTCGGCATTTGATACTGTCACGCTTTACTGAGCACACCAGCTTTTCAGTGGTTAATTTTACCTCCTTATCCAAGCTTTTTCTTAATATTAGCTATGTCCACAAAGTTCTCCCGAAGGTACTCGTGAGTCATAACCGCGCCCCAGAGATTATTTGTAGCATAGCAACAATACTGCAATAACTGTGTGATGACATTAACAAGTTCTATCCAGTTAACATATTAAGATAACAAAGATAAATAATGCCACCATGCCTACCTAAGCTTCAATTCATTAAAATACTAAAATATCAATAATAGTAGTAAAAAAAGTAATAATAGTAAAATCACTTCTTAATAAGCCAATTCTCACGCACTCTGCCGCACGTAATTATTCTGTCGCCAGTGGTATTTTCGAAAACGACTTCTACCTTCAATAGGAGCCCACACCTTTTTTAATGGCCGACAACGCATCTGATACTCCCCTTGTGTTGCGAATCTCCACGGGCAGCGGTTACCACTTACCATCAGGTGCAGGTGCTTGGCCTTTTGCCACATATTCTATAAAAAACAAACAGTGAACAGAAGTTGTAAAACAACTAAATTGTTTAATTGGACTACTATTTTATTGAGCAGCTGTGTCGAAATCCAATAAAAGAAAAACCATCAGTTGCTTTTATAAATACTTTTTTTTAAATACTTGAATAAAATGACTTGTTAACGCAGCTGTGTTTCGAAAGGTAAGTGTTTAGACCTTCCACCTTTCTTAGGAGTGCTGGTCCATTTTCAGTTTAATTTATTAACAAGGATCAATGTAGGTGATCAAATGATACTTGAGTGGAGTAATCATATAAAAGAAAGGTTAGTTGTGTCTGGTTGGAAGATTTTTTTTTCAACACGACGAGACGAACGACAACATAGTCTCCTGATGGTAAGTGAAGGCGGCCTATGATACTTGCATCCATCCTTAATAAAAATTATAGTTGCGATTTGGATGAACATGATCCTAACCTACACTCAACAAATGAAATATGACAGCATATGCTGCTATCTTACGCTGGTATTTAGATACTGGCTGTAATGTTTATGGTAAGTGTCAACCAAAATAATCACATACACGTTCTGAATGTGAAATAGAGGATAATATGAATTTATTTAGAATTATTATGATTACGATGACGATAATATTCTCATGGGGTATTTCGTCAACGGCCACGTGATGAAGAGAATCTAGCTGGGTGTTTTGTATATATGAATATCCTGCGTCTTTGCAATTGCAACTGTATCTTCCTCCGATATTATTGCAAATGCATTATATCGAACTAGGGAAGGGGTCGACAAGTGGCACTAAGTTCGACAAAGTTTTTCTCATCTATTAATAACCTGACTATATCGCAATGGTGAAATCGACCCGAAGAACATCACCATGCACTTATAAAGAGATGTTTGAGCTAATTTCGTTGGAAATATCTCAAATTCATTAATAATTCTTGAAGTGAAACTTCTCATAAGTAGAATATAGTACAATAATTCAAAATAAAGTAAAAATAAATTAGTTTTTGGCTCAAAGAGAACATACTAAGCAGAACATTCTTTAGAAAATATACTTGGAAGAGAAAGAAAAAAGTAGGTTTTATATGTTACTGGATTTGTCTTTGTTCTCTTGTTTTCTGTCTCTCTCTCCCACTCTATGTAATAAATCTAGCTAATACTGTTTTTATTTTAATTGTATACTTAAAAATAAGTTTCAGTCAAAGAAATTCTGCCACGTGTACTGAGTTGCACGCCTTCTATTTTTTCTACGGAAGCGGATTTACATTACGTTTAATCGCTTTTCTCATAACCATTCGCGTAATTAGGAGTTCACCGTAGCGGAAACCATAGATAAGATTATAAAAGAGGCGGTTCGTTGAATAAAATATACAAGTAAATGTAAAAAGGTAAATGTGTATATATATATATATATATATATATTTATAAATCACTTGACAGGGCTTAGGCCTCCTCTGTAGAGGCTGTTAGAGTCCATAACGCGGCTCCACCAAAGATTGGTGGACTTCACACGTGGTCGAAATATTTTTCCTCGTTAATTTCTTAGACATGCCTTTCCTCACGATAATTTCCTTCTTCGCCGGTAAAATATCACGTAGAATTGCAATTAACAAGGTTTTTGGTACCACTATCGGGGAATCGAACTCAAATTGATCAAGTATAAAGAGAAGAAATTTAAACATCTAATATCACTTTAATGTAATAATATTATAAGACCTAATTCTGAATATTATAAGGCCATATAGCTCGAACTCGAAATAGCTCGAAGAACCGACAATCGTTGATGAAGAAAGGTTCTCGGGTGGCAACCTCGTATTGCCTATGACAGTGTAGAACAGTCCCTCACCAGATGGAGTGATGACTTATGCAAGTCTGCGGGAAGTCGATGGATGCAGACTCTTCAGGATCATACTCTGTGGCAGTCTGTGTGCTAGGCCTAGCTTGAGCAGTGAACTGGTGATGATGATGATTATAATAATCAAAACCTCCGTCTCATAAATCAAAGATATTGAGTCAGTAATGTTTGCTTAAAGGTTCAAAGCTTATGTCACGGCACATCCACTTCTTTCTTCCTTCAATGGTGACTAATTCCTCATATTTAAAAACAACGATCCACTTCGATTTAACACAAAACAGGTATTTTTTTAACAATGGTGTAGCTGTTCTGCAGATTGTATTCAGCTGTGGCACTCTGCAGATGGTATGGGTCGACTCGAGTCGCCCTCATGGGATACCAGAGTGAATATAACGCTGCTATGTTTACTTTTTTTTGTAGGGATACGAAAACCCTATAATAAGTAATAAGACATTCAAATCAAGTAAAAAGAAGCTTTATTCAAGTAGGTTTATACAAAACACTTTTTGGGTCGTCAAGAAAGAGGCAAGAAAATATTCAAATATTCTGACAAAGATTTATTGATTACTTGGTTTTTAATCAAAATTTTTAATTTGTTTAATAGAAAATCGATTATTACATAACGGTTTCTGTACCTTTTCAAACGAAAACAATCGATCTCAGTCCTTACCGGTGACAACGCATGTGCGTCTTGAATCTCTATTGAGGACGGATGTAGATGTTCTCAGTCATCCGACCATCATCCATCGTGCAAGGTAAAAATACCAACGTAAAGTACCAACATAACGCTACTGTGTTTCGCATGACTTACAACACTCTATCACAGGTGTATAAATGTAGACAACCTAATCTGCATTCATCACTTACTATCAAATGAATAGTTTTAACATAGATATTGCAAAAAAATAAAGATCGTCACGCGAAAATTTTTGACGTCATTAAGACGTCCGCGAATGCTTTCAAGTAATATTTATTTAAGTTAGCCCTACTACGAATAGCTACGTAGCTCCTTACTTTCGTAGAATATATTAACGTCAAGTTCCGCGAAAATTTCTCTTAGTGTCATATTTGAATTTAAACATTTTTCACGCTACAATAATTTCTCTAACACTAGCAAGCTATTCAGGTTTTGGTTTATTCAAATTTCCTCGGCACCTCACCTGTATACTACTTTCGAGAGGGATTTATACACTTGCCCATTATTTATGGGCACGATTGCATGTGGATTAAAATGAAAACTACTAAAATAATTTTATTACAAACCTAGCACATTGCATTTGACGAACTCAGCGAGCACCCGCTCATGAGCTTATCGCTATGAGATTGTGGTGGTTCCCTAGTCGAGTCTCCACCCTTATGCTGCGCTGGCTCTTCCATTGTAAAACCGTGTAGTTTTATCAATTCATTGTTTTTACTATATAATATATTTAATTACATATTTGTGTATATATATATATATATATATATTAAAAAATATATATATTTGCTTTAAAATTTAACCAGTTCATTGTGTCAAGATAGGATAAGGGTTAAAATTATTTCAAAAAGTAATTTCTGCTAACTTTTATTTCAGGCAATATTTATCTTAATTTCAACAAAATATTACACAGACTATCCTATACAGACTAAATATATATATATATATATATATGTCAATCCTTTGAATGTTATCCCACCAGTGTTAGTCCTGTGGGAAATTATATTAGGCTAGCGGGAAATCAACTACAAAAAAAGAACGTTTTCCGAATCACCCAGACAAATTTTATTACGCTAAGTGCGTAATAAAATTTCATATTGTTTTGATAGTTTTATACATGATTTAATATTTTTTTGTAAAAGCAATTAGAATGACTTATGCTTATATTATATATGGGTACTGTTTCAACCCTACTTTCTTGGGGCGAGTGCTTAAAGCACCCCCTTTACGCTGACTACGCGCATTAAGCTCGTTAACAGCGAAGTTAGTCTGTGTCCATTTATAAACCACGTCGCACGTTTCGTTACTGCTGCATCATGGTTTTTGGTTCAATTCCCAACCGAGTATATTTTATGTCTTTTCACAATTTGTTGGTTTTCGGTTTGCGTGACCCTTGCCCCTGACGCTTCATCTGAAACTTCCATCGATCTTACTGCACATGCATTACATCGGAATAGGAAAAGGAACGACGAGTAAGTGCCTCTGAGTTTAAGCTTATGCTTCCGGCAATATAAAATATTTTGCGTAGCTGATTTCATCTGGTGATAACCAGAAGATATCACCAGGTGGTAGAAATCCACCAGGAGGACGAGCCTAACGTTATAATTGACATGATATTTAAATTCCGATTAAAGTGTTGAATTAAATATTTTCTCTTCTTGATGATATGATATTGAGCACAAACATACGAGCACACAGTTCACCTGATGGCAAGTGATTCCTGCGGCCCACAACATCTACATTCATTACATAATGAATCATAATGCAGATGCGTTGTTACCCTTGAGAACCGAGATGGAATGTCCCTTCATCAGTAATAAAGGTCTCCGGGTCCCTACACTGACCAGAGGAAACAGTGTCGTTGTAAATCCTACAACTAATAACATATCACACATATAAAATATATAATAGATACTCAATGTTAAAAAGACTTTCTTATATGTTGTATAACTGAAAATAAATTATAGGCTTTCTTAAACATACCCTTGGGCATATCCGTACCCGCAAACTTCCGTGTTTATAGCTTTTTAATCTTCCGTTAAATAAATCCGAAAGTCCTTTAGGAATTGCTTTTGCATTCTCTACGAAGCCTGTTATATTTTTGTAAGTTAAAATAGTTTATACTTAGTATTAGTTATGTTTAACTTACTACCTACTAACACTATCTATAATCTGATTTAAAAAAAAAAAAAAAAATCATTAAATATACTATTATTTAATTAATTAATCATTATACTATGAACTAACCGTGGCAGAGCTTCCCTGTAGCTAGTTTGTAATTGTAACATTGACAATGGGTCACAGAAAAAAGAAAATTAATAACCTATATATATGTATCCCACTACTAGGCAGAAGCTTCCTCTCAAGGGAGGTTGTTGTAGCATAATCTGACACACAGCTCCACTGCGAATTTGCGGATTTCCGTCTTTGATTTTTTTTTTATTTCTTAGTCATGTAGGTTTTGGATATTTACGTGGTGTATCAGAATTTAAAATAATAATTACCAATTTCATTATTACCGGCACCGGGGATCAATCTAGGTTTGCTCGTGTATCGCGAATTAAAACGAGCGCTTAGATAATATTAATAATAATACAATATATTCTTATCTACATAATCTTTGTGAAGTGAGCTGACTTCTGAGCTGTAGAGGTCTCTGAACCAACGACCACACAAAAAAAGAGCTGTAAACCTGTTACAGAGATTAGTATATTCTTCCAATAAACACACGATGTATCTAAATAAAATATAATAAAGTAAGAAGAGAAATAAATAAAATAGCCCAGGTTCCATCTATATATCCAGCTGATGTATTTATGTTGAGCTGATGATGAAAGAAATGAGTTAAATAAAAAGTTAAACGTTACTAGGTCGACAAATTCAAATTTTGCAATAGCAACAAGCCACTGAACCAATGAATTGCCAGTTGTATCGAAATCAGATATACCCGAGCAAATGGATTTCCCCATAATTGAGCTCTATTGAATCGTGGAAATATACTGCACTCAATTCGGTAAGATTTGAATATTACGTGTTCAAGTAAAATCATTTTGTCAAGGGAATCGAATAAATAAATCGTTTTACGTAAGAAATATGTACCTATAGTGATTTGATATAAAAGCTAAATAATCCGAAAACTCCAATATAAGCAACACGGGACTGTTAATTAAAGATAAAATTGTTTTGTTCAAAAACGTTCTTGAGAAATAGTTTAAAATATTAGCACAGGTTGCAATTTTTTTATGATGTTAGGGGTGGCAAACGAGTATGTTGACACTTTACCATCCTGAAGACTAAAATGGAATGCTTCGTCACGGATCTCAGATATAAGGTTTTACCAGACAAAACAGAGTAGCGTTAAACTTAGTCTTTTATGCGATTATGTTTTCTATTGTTTTTTAGAAAAATAGTTATTAATCTAGATACTTCCCCAATCTGATATATCCCACATCGATAAGTACCGTAGTAACCAATCCACTGCCATAACAATCCACTGTGAAACATAAGCCCCCATAGATGTCAACTACAAACAAACCCGAAATCCAACAATTTTCGCGCACACTTATTATTAGCCCCGGCCCGAATCGAACCCAGCTACTAAAATAGCCACTATGACCACTAAGTCACGAGAACATTAACCGTTAACATTTTTGTCACATTACAGAAGTAGAGCCTATTTTACATAAATACAAAACATGTACCTAAGTACTAAGAGGGTATAGAAGTTCCTTGATTTTATTAGGGAATTATGTAGAGCATCGATTCCCAACCATCGTTTTGTTTTTTCCCAACGGTCGTGTTTGTTATTAAGGGGGGTCGCAATATGTTAAATAAATTATACCTTTATACAAAAGATACATTTAGTTACGGGAATGTATTTTAATATAGTGATATATATAGTATATAACTAGTCTGATCATAAATACTGTTACATAAAAACTATTCTTTTTGTCAACTTTTTAATTATTTTGAATTTGGAACACGTACATTATTTTATTTCTTTCGATTTTGCGCCATTTTACATATTTTTTCGTGTTAATTATCAAATAACAATATGGAATGGGGTGTTAAAGAAAATAGGATTGCAGTGATCGCCTTGCACTAAATGGGTATGGAGCCGTCGGTTATATTCCAGACACTTCAAAAGCTTGGTTTCAACCGTATGTTCGTATATCGTAATATCAATAGATACAACAACACTTCTTCTGTCGAAGATCAGAACAGATCGGGGCGGCCGCGTGCTGTTAGAACTTTAAAGGCTTGTAATGCTGTTAAAGCCAGAAATAGTCGAAACCCCTTTAGGAAGCAAAAAATCTTATCGCGAGAAAGGAAGATTCCCGCTAGGACTCTGTCGCGTATTATAAAACAAGACCTGAAGCACGGTGCTTATCGTCGATATACAGGACATGCCCTTAATAAATCTTTACAATTAAAAAGAGTAGATCAATCAAAACGCCTTCTGTCGCGATACGCAGGTGAAAGGTACACAAATATCCTCTTTACCGATGAAAAAATTTTCACGATTGAAGAACACAACAATAAGTAAAGTGATAAAGTGTACACAACTCACAGGTATAAAGAAGTTGCTCGGAAAGGTACAACCTGGTCATCATCCTGCGTCAGTGATGGTTTGGTGGGGCGTGTCTTATGAAGGAGTCACAAAACTACATTTTTGTCAGAAAGGAGTGAAAACTTAAAAAGCCAAAGTGTATCAAGATACTGTCTTGGATCATGTTGTGAAACCTCACAGCAATATTTTTTTTTAAAATATAGCGTGGACTTTCCAGCAGGACTCTGCACCTGATCTCAAGGCACGAACTACCCAAGCCTGGCTTGAAACCAACGTTCCGGACTTTATAAGAGCTAAAGACTGTCCCTCATCTAGCGCAGACCTCAACCCTTTAGACTTCATGGCCATTTCGAATAGAATATTTTGCTGAGACTAATAAATATGTAGGTATAAATTTAATAATATTATATTACTTCATTAAAAAGCAATGCATTTTTATTTGTAACAGAACTTTTGGCTCAGAACTTATTATATATATACATATAGGTCGCGATATAAAATAGTTGAGTAACAATGATGTATAATAAAAAACTGGATTTAAATTTACAACGAAACTACTTGCAAACTGAAATACATTGTGTACTATAAAGTTAAAAAAACCCTCTTCCAACGATACAAACGAGTTCTGAAAGCAGGGAAGTAACATGAATTGTTAATGTAATCTTCGTAGAGTTACACGGAAATACGATAGAGGTAAATCAAGCCGTGGTAATACTCGCAATGTCTAAATCACTCGCTCTATTTTAAATCTCGGTACGCCAGCAATCCGCGTTCGATCCTCGGTGTCGGTACTAATAAAATTATTAATTGCAATTTTAAGTGCCGACTTACCTCGTGCTCAGTGTGTGTAAAAAAGGAAAAGGAAAGGATGCCATGGGTCGCAATAATCACATTTGTAGTGGAAGAGCTACACTGCAGTTTGTTTCAAGCTGTAGAATGAATGGGTCAGCTCGACAGGGCTAGGACTACGCCCTCACAGAATACCTGCGTAAAATAGAAGCGTAATGATGCTGTTTTATCTGGTGAGTGTTGGGATCCGGTGAACTTTATTACTGGTCATGAGGCATTCCATCACAGTCCTCAAGAGTGACAACGCATCTGCATTATGATAAGGAATCATGACAAATCTTGACATGGGTCAAGGATTAATTTAGATGTCGTGGGCCCCAGGAATCCCTTGCCATCAGGTCGGGGTCACTTCTCGTTTGTTACTCTTAATGTAATAAAAAATAAAGTTTAATTCAGACAGATATATATAAGATTCTTAGTTATTACCAATGAGATTACTTTTGCTCCTATTTTGTAATTTACTAGCCAGTGTTTAACCACAATACAACCTGATATTAAGTGGCGATGCAATCAATCAAAGCTTGCAGGCTTCACCTGAAAATGATGATTTTTAATTCGAATAACCCCAATTAATTTTTGAGATGTGTAAATCGACTCTTCATCGAAATTGGATTTCGAAATTATGATTTCATATCGTTTGAGATCAGTTTGAGCGACTGAAAATTCCATTGGATTTATATAACTAGTCACGCTTCAGTTATTAAATAAAAAGTAGGCCCAATTTCTCTTCGTTTACAATCCTCCTTTTTTTATTGTATTGTGGGTGACATACAAACACGCAGTTCACCTGATGGTAAATGACCTTGACCGAGAATGGGAAAGCATGACTGTAGGGTGTCTGCGAGGATCGAAACTCGGCTTTTATGAGGATTAATTTGAGATCATTATTTTAAAATAGATCTCACCACTATTCAGAATTTAAAATAAATAACAAAAATATAACAATTTATTCTTACACTTTAACAGCTTGTATATAAATATATGATAACGCAAGAGTGCTAATGACAGACGTGAGAAGTGTTTTGTTGAACGTTCTCGATTAATATTACTCGTACTCACGCTTAGTACTAAGTGAAGCTTCAGTTAATAAATAGGTTTAAGTAATAACGTGCTGAAACTCATGCTAGGAACTGCGTACAACACGGCCATTGTAGGCGATATTATTTGGTCGATAACGTAGATTTTTAAAGTTAACAATTATCAATAAAATTTTAAAAAGCTTTTCAAGACTTGTGCTGTCCACTGATAAAGTACCCTGGGTCTAGGATAAGGTCACTACAGTAACGCACTGTTAACCTGTTACCATTACAATTATAGGTGACGGGACATTCCATCTCAATTATGAATGGTGACAACGCATGGGCTTCTCAGTCTTTGTTGTGCATGAGTATATTTTTCTATTTTTTTTATTACATTGAGAGTAACAAACGAACACACAGTTGATCTGATGGCAAGTGATGCCTGTTGCCCATGATATCTAGATACATCCTTGAAAAGGAATCATAATGCAGATGCATTGTCACCCTTGAGGACTGAGATGGAATGCCTATGAAAGGTCTCTGGATCCCTAGACGAAACACAGCAGCTGATATTTTACGCTGGTATTCTGTGAAGGCGTGGTCCTACCCCGGTCGAGCTGACCGATTCATTCTGCAGCTACAAACAAACTGCAGTGTAGCTCTATTACTGCAAAATATGTCACAGATAGCAATAATCAGGAAACTTCAGGTAAACTATGTGCTCGTTTGTCACCCTTTATAAAAAATAAGCTATTTATTCAAATTTTCTGTGTCTACAATAAATACAAGACAAATTATACACACAAACGATCCTACCTAGGTGAATAGTTGAAATTTATTTACAATAATTTTATTTATTTCAATTTCTACCCCATATTTTATACGGATTGAAACTGAAATAAACTAGTATTTATTACAAGATAAGGCATGAATATAGCGCCTATGTAATTATTTATTTATTTTTTATTTGCACAAGTTAAATAAATATTGTACAAAAAGGCGGAGTTAATGTTAAAAAGCAGTATTCTCTACCAGCCTACGTTTGGATTGACCAGATAATTAATTGTGGACGCAAGAAAAGAAACTTATTTTAATCTTAAAAGTAGATAAATGTAATTATTAATATATTAATAGATATAATATACCTTACACTGTACTTTACACATATGTGCATACAAATCGACTACATATTTTACAACTATACTCTGTTAACATATTGCACGTTAATGGTTAGCAGTAAATTAACATTTAACGGGTAACGTGTCTCATGCAGATTACACTTTTAATCACTTACATGTTCATTGTATTCTGTTCCCCCTGAGATCTGATTATAAATGGCGCTATCCCACTATTATGGTTTTTTTATATAGAAAAGGTGGCAAACGAGCTAGTAGCTCACCTGATGGTAATAATAATAATTCTTTATTTCTCACCACAAACATTAACTAAATGACCAGTAATGGTATAGAAAAAAATGAAATTGATAAATTGTATCAATTTTATTTTTTGCTGCTATCTCGAGGGCTTTTACAGTTTCACCGGGTCGAGAGGTGACCGAGCGCTTATGGCACTCAGTCGACACCTCTATATATGGGTAACCAACACAAGGGCTCCCGAGGGAGCCTCGGCTTGGACCGTTAACCTGTTTCGCGAGAGCATCTGACTCAAGGGTGCCCGAGAGGGCCGAACCTCGGCTCCATCAGTTGCTTCTGACAGAGGATTATCTAAATTAATATCACTATTATTATTAGCTATCTGTACCACCACTTCGGAATGCGTGGGCGCTGGAGAAGTGAAGTGGCGCAAGAAACTCGAGCAACGCTTTTCTATCTGCATGGACTGGAAGGACTGGAGCAAGTGTTTGTGAGAGCTAGAGCTTGAGCTAGAGCTATTATAAGGAAACATTAGTGGTAAAAAGATGGTACAAAAGAAAAATAAAGAAATATACTAAATAATAAAAAAAAATTAAGACAATGCAGATTTTTGTATTTTTGTATTATTAATTAGTGTGTGTGTATGTGTGTAAGTGTGTTTGTTGTGTATTAGCCCACGCATGCATATTAGCCTCCAATGTTTCAGTTTGGGCGAGTAATTATCGTCGCCCGTAGACATCACAACACCAGAGGAGTCGCAGATGCGCCACCGGTCTGGTAGACCAATGTGTCGTCTACCTGAGCGTTGCGACTCCTGGAGGGATCGGGTTTGTTATTAAAGGGGGTCGCAATCTGTTCAATAAATAAGACTTGTATACAAAAGATTCTTAAAGGAATTAATTTTATTGAAGTTTTATAAAACTAAATATTACCATGTAATAACAACATGAAACAATAAAGTTATATCTTTCTTTGTTTAAATTAATTAATCCTTAATATAATGCGAATAAATAATATAATGATATATAATGATAAGCTAAAACGTATAAATATTTTATTTATTTATGTTTAGATAAAATGTCAGCATAACTTTATAGTGACAAGTGAAGCATTTTATACTACGCAACATAGTCGCAAAGCTTTTTAATTACATTTTTGGCTTTTTCTTGGTTCTACCATGGTAGCAATCTACAATAAAACATCACAACAAAATTGTTTAGAAACATTGTTTCTAAACCATACCCTAACCTAAACCATTAGAACCATTACTTGTTTTTTGTGAGTAGTAATGTAGTTTTGTATGTTTTCGTTTCCACCATCAGACTTCACGACGCACTGCTGGATTTCATCCTTTTGTTGTGGACATCCCTTAAACCCGAACCAAGCGCTTTGCTTCGTCTTTCATTATTCGTACAGCAAAAGGACTGGAATAGTTTGCCCGCGTCTGTCTTTCCCTCCGATTACAATGTGGGTGTTATCAAGAGTAGAGTGAATAGGTATTTACTGAGCTAGTGTGATTTACCATCCAGGACTGTATTTCCGCTTGACATCAGGTAGGATCGTGGTCAAGCACTTGCTTAGAAAGTTTAAAAAAAATGCTGTTGGTCTAGAGACTTTTACAGCTTTATCTAATTACCACCCGTAACTCCGGTGTAATGGTAACATTCGTGGGGGTAAAAGCACCATTCGAAAAAAAATTACAACGCATGTGCATCCAGAATTTTTGCTGAGAATCTAAACTAACTTAAAAAAAATACATTGGTTAACACAATAGATATAGCAAAGTTGAGAGCTCTTACTATTAATTCATATTTGTTAATCCGTAAAAAAGTTTCTCGAGTGGGAACCTCGTACCATCACAGTGTAGGACGATCCCGGATAGACAGTTCCGATGCGAGTTGCTCAAGATCATACTCTGTGGCTTTCTGTGGGGAGGCCTGATAGAAATGGGCTAATGTTGAAATGAAATGATGACTAATCTGTCTAGCTCAATTAAATCAATCCAAATAGATATCATATCAATAGATCAGCTAATAATTTAATTTCGATGGCCATATCCAAAGCGATCATTTCCTTGTCAGCGAAATAGAAAAACAAATATACAAAGTACGCATTTAATCATAAACTCTAGACCGTTTTAGACTCCTAAAATGATCTGAAAAGATATGCTCCTGTAAGCTTGTGTTAAGATATCTATACAAAGAGTGGCACTAAAACAGATTGCTACGTTTACATTTCAAGGCATCGCTCTAGTGGAATGAAATGGAAGGAACTCTGCACATGCTCTGTGTGTAAAAATGTTAAGAGAGACGTTACTTATTTTATATTTGTAAGGAAATTAATATTAATTTTACCTTTACTAATATTTTTTATAAGAAGAGTGACAAGTGAACATACAGTTCACCGGGAAGTGATATCAACATCCAACCTCAACAAACATTAAGGTTGCATGTTAAAGACTGAATTGACCTTTTGAATACACTGTGTACACTCGAAGCGATGATAAATAAAACAACCACGCACTGGTTCTCTAGCTGGTATATTTGAACTTTTTTTTATTGCTGTTGTCCCTGCAGCGTCTAAAGTTTCACCGGATCAAACTCACGAGAGACGACGCTGCTGGCATGATGACGGATGCAATTCCGCTGTACTCCGGTCCCTGTAGACAAAAAACGACAACAACGATAGAGCGTTGCGAACAACGATCCGAGGGCCTCTCTCAAGAAGGTTCGAGACCTTGGTCTAGATCTTTATCAGATATATTTGCACTGAAGAGAGTCAATGACCTTATACTACGGCTCTTGGTCACACCATAGCGTATCCTAGACGGATGGTACAACGCCATCTAGTAAATTGAAGGAAATACAACATAATTGACACATTCTCTTTACTTTAATGTTAATCGAAAACAATACACATGTTATTCACTCTGGTGTTCTACGAGAGCGTGGCCCCGGGCTAGACGCCTCATACGCCATAGTAAAAACACAAGCAGTGTTTTTTTGTTTTCCACCACTTAAAGTAAAAAACAAATTTAACACACTAAATGTTATCCCAAACTTATCTAAATACATCACCGATAAACCATATCCAAATTGGATCTGCAGATTAGCATATAAAAGTGCATAAATAGACAAACAGTCTACTTAAGATAATATGGGTATCTTAAGTATTTTGAGTGCCGAACTTGAAAATGATTGAACGACTTTATTAAATTTTGTTGTTATTGAATAGTGTTGATGTAGTTAGTAAACAAATTTAAGTGAAATATAACATTGGATTAAAAGTTATGATATCATTATAGACTCGCGATGAAATTGTAAATTATCGTATGGATAAATGCGACAGTAATCAATTGATTAAAGATGAATGGCAATCATGTAGCAATTTATTACAAATGTTGTACTAGTTAAAAAGTTCTGTTGCCGTGGATCCAAGGCGTGACCACCAGTAGGATCCCGCCTTGTCATGGAAGGCTTGATCGCCAACGGTAAAGTAAACAAGAACCTACATGGTAGGAATATGGTGTTGGGTTGGCCCAGAATTGGCGTATCAAGTAGGATCGCTACACCTTGGTGGTGGTAGGATAGGTTGCAGGAGTACCGTACGAAGGCTGTTTCCCCTGCTTTCTGCAGCCATGCAGTAAGATGAGCATCTTCATTACATCGAGTTGATCCCTACCCTCTGCGATCAAGCCAATGGTGGTAGGGCCAATGACCAGATCCACTGTGTAGGGGCCAAGAAGCCTGGTGTTCCGCGTCTCATCTTCCAGTGCACCTTGACCCATGGTAGTGGTGGAGGTTGATCCAGGAGGAGGGGTTGCCGGGGGGAAGGCGGTGGGACCGCGGTACAGGAGCGGCTCCGTGGCCGTGCCGTATGTGGTGCACGTGGAATATCGTTAGGTATAAGAAAGTTAGTTTGACATAACCGTCCTTACTTCTAGTGTTATTAGATAAGAATTTAAGCTTACTGGGAGTGGTTAGCGGAAATTTTAGTGAAGTTACCAAAATTGATAGCTTTTTAAAAACAATCTCTAGATAGAAGAAATTTAGCGTGATTTATAATAGTGTTCATAAGTTTAAAAAACGAAATGAGAAAGAAGTAACAGTAAATTTACACAATTGTAAATTGCTCCATCAAACTAATTAAATAAATATTTGATATCAAAACTAGAAACTACAGCATTAAACACATGATAGTGAACATGCAATGACGGCTAATTTATTATACGAATAACTACAATTATTTAAGCATAGCTGTGTTAACAATTGGTAAACGTTTTCACATTTCTGATTATACATAAAGTAACCTATATAATGAGTCGGGGAAAAAGTTTTTTTGCATTTTATATACAAATTCAAGATATTTTTATATCATAGTTTATTTACATCTAATTATTATATACGTGTGTAATTTAGTTGGATAAATTGTTACCATTTAGTAGATAGTGACATATTTCCATTGCTGTAAAAGTTTTGGGGCTTCTGATCAAAAACTGTGGCAAGTAGTTTTAGCAGTCGTCTCTTGATGTTAACCTAACACTATCTAAAGAATTCCGAAGCAACAGAAACAGGTAAAAATCTGAGGGTGCAAGGTCAGAGCTATATGGTGAATGCCAACTTAATGCCACCTACCGACCAAGCTTTTTCAAAATTTGCTGAGTAGCTAAACATGTTTGTGATCTGGCGTTATCATGATGAAAAACACACAGCCTTTCTGATGATCAAATTCCGCTGTTTGTTCTCTATTTCTTACTTGAGACCATCAGTAGCGATTTGTTGGCAGTAGAGATCCGAATCGATGGTTTTGTCCGGCAGTAATAGTTCATAATGAACGATTCCCTTCCAATTCCAACATCGCCTTATTGCGAGTTAATTCAGGTTTCGCTATAGTTTTTATTGCCACTTGAACATGATCTTTTTCGCACGTTCTTGTCGTAGATAATCCACTTTTTATCACCAGTGATCAATCTTTTCAAAAACGGTTCGGTTTTATTACATTTCAATAGAGAAGCGTAAATGTGTACACGATTAATTAGGTTGCGTTCAGTGAGCTCGTGTGGCATCCAGTATCGAACTTTTATACAAAAAAGAGTTTTTCAAATATGTTAAAACTATTTTGTGGTCAACACCTAGCTTTTCAGCTATGTCATAACGTCTAATATGCCAATATTGCTCCGCTTTTTCGAAAATGGAGCCGACTCTATCTGTAACATGTCAACTAGAGCAAGCTTCATCTTTGATATCAAAATTCCTGGATTGAAAACGCTTGAACCAATCATGTACTACTTATGCTGACTCTGCGTTAAGTTCAGGAACGTCACAAATTGCTTTCGTGGCAACAACACAAATCACGATCATGAGTCTGTATTCATGGACTTCCCGCCAATTTGTATTCACAGCATCTAGTGGGGATCATCCGAGGTTGTCACTTATGGAACTTTTATCCCCATCGGTTATCAGTTCAACGAGCAATATGGCCAGCCCATTGCCCCTTCTGCGCTTCGTCTTTGGAGCTACGTCCATCTACCTCGTTTTACTGTGGATGTCTGCGTATTCTATCACGTAGCTAATTATCATATGATTTATTGATACTAATGTATTATTAGCTGTGTCTACTGTCTGCTGTCGTCAGCGGTATTTCAAACAGATATGACTTTTGGGACTAGCAGTCAACACCCCTATCGTAAAGGTCGGCAACCTATTTGCAACTATTCTGGTGTTGTCCATTCTCAATAAGAATTCAAGATGTACATTGTTATCACGCTTGAGAACTGAGAAGGAACGCCACGTTGCCTGTAGTTGGGTCTCCGGCTCCATCCACTCATAATATTCAAAATTAGATACTCATCATCTCAACGGTGAGCAATTCACCACTGTGGAATTTTCTGCCACGCACAATTATGCTGTGGAATCAGCTGTCGCCAGTGGTATTTCCAAACAGTAAGTCGTATCGGTAAGACTTAGGGACTTTCAAGAAAAGAGCCTACAACTTTCTTAAAAGCCGGCAGCGCATTTGCGACTCCTATCATATTGCAAATATTGATAGGCTGTAGCGTTTACTTACCATCAGGTAAATTACATGCTCGTTTGCCCAATTATTTTATACAAAAAATGAAACACAGCATCTTTATGTTGGGCTGGTCTGTCCTTTTTTTTTGTTATCAGGGGAAATCTTTGAAAGATACCCTGCCTCCTTGGAGAGAGACAGGGTTATGTGTATTTCTAACCACTAAAACCCGCCCGGTGGTCTTCCTCAGTGCATTGGGAGGGGCTTCGGGATCTCCAAAGGAACGCACCGGTGCCCCTCTGCACGGTGCCTAAGCACGTCACAGGGGAGGTTGAGCCTCCCCCAGCACCCTCACTGTGCTACGGCAACTCGAGACTACTTCGAGTTGCCGTCATCCCCGGGTCCGTTTGCCCGGGTGGTAAGAACCCCCAGACTGATCACCCGCGAAGCCAAAGTCCCCTTTTAGTCGCCTTGTATGATAAGCAGGGGGTACCTTACCCCTATTCTTATTCCAGGGACTAAAGGGCTGGGCCTGGTCTATCCTCAGTTAACCCATCATGTCACCGGTAGAAACTAACTTCAGTATGTCAACAAGTACGACAACCGTTAACTGTGTTGATGTTGAGTGCAAAACAGCTCCTTGCGTAATTTACTTAAGTTAAACATTCTAGACGCAAGATTCAAAATGGAAAACTGGGAATTTAAATTAAATTTGTATTAGAAAAATCTCTTCTCTTGCATAGCGCGATGTAAAACGTGAATAAAAACAACAAATGAAAAGTAAGTGACTTTTTATTAAAAACACTAAAAGTAAAGTAGAAGCTTTGAATGATAAGCGTACAGGCCATTTCTAGCAGATTTAACCAAATATTGGAATGAACTCCCTTACTGTGTATAAAGCTTATGATTATTTTTTATTTGCAAGCTCTCAGATATTACGATGGTAAGACTCACAGAGCCCCTTTGATTCTCTGACTTCTGACCTCTCCCAAGTTGGAGGTATTTGGATTAATCACCTATCATTTGGTTTCATCCAGAAGATATCATTGAAATGGACGGACTGAAATTATAACTTAAAACTGTAGAAACATATTGGTGGGGTAATAAATAAAAAAGCTAACTTGAGGGTAACGAATTTCTCTAATTAGGATATCAGAGAAAGGATAGAGATGTAGTCTGATTGCGAATCTTGAATAACTTGTAGCAAGGCAGATACAGTACAGTGGTAGCGCCATACAGTTTGTTTCTAGCTATGTTATGAATGGATCGCTTTGACCAGGGATGTATCACGCTCTAACGGGTTGAAATATTTAGATAAGGCTGATCTTCTTCATATGGTGACTAAGTCTAGATTGAGTAGACTTGGAATTGAATCCTCGGATTCCTATGATACAGGCACCTAATTAACAGGTAACGAAGCATCCCATCTCAGTTCCCCATGATAACAACGCATGTGCATCTTGATTTCCTCTAGATTCTGTTGGTGTTGGTGCTGTTAGGCTTTGCGGCTCTTACAGCTTCATCGTACTATGGGCTAGTAACTTGTATCTCTGTTGGGGAGGGATCTGTTTTTGTGAGATGATTGCTAGTTTGTAACCTTAATATTCTTAAGAAAAACGGTCACCATTGTACAATGCCAACCTTGGGGGAATAAAATATGAGACAGTACTTGATTTTCTTTTACCAGAAGAAATATATATACTCTGTTTAAAGTTTTTAGTCTTTGGAATTGAACCAGAAGCTCGCGACAAAGTTGTCAAAGTCGGTTAGCCATTGCAATCAATGAGTAAGTACGATAAACAATGTGACTATATCATTTAACTAATGCCGTCATAATTCATGCTCGGCTGTTACGGCTAATAATTTAATAATGTCACAGTGAACATATTTTCACAGTTAATCATTGTTTATGGTTAAATAAATCATAGAGCGTTCTATGCCCGAATTAAATGTTAATTGAAATTTGTGAATGATGCTATAAATTGTGTGATAAGGAACTGAAGATTGTCCATTCTTTAATATTTCATCATAGATTGGATTTTCCGTTCATATTGTACTGTGATTTTTCCTCTGAATCAGTGACTTAATGTTAACCGAGTAAAGATTATCTATTTTATTATATTTATTTACAAAATCCAGAGCTTTAGTCGTTTAAAGTTTTTTTTTATATCTTTTATTTCTTATTATATTTCAATAAATAAAGATTGCCAATGAAGGATTTATTTAAGCATATAGAAATTAACTACAAATGAGAGCGCCAGACACAGCCATCAGTGCAAGTGTGTACGTATACATGTGAATCTAATATACAGTGTGATTGAATTCCTTTCGTTCAATGCCTAATACTTTGTTGCATTCATTCAACAGATAAAATGTATGTGTGGAATATTGCAGTTTTTGAGGTCGATTATTTTTACGATAACACCGCTGCGGACATTTTGAAACTACGCGACTTATTTTAATATTCAGCCATCAGAACGTCAGCATTGAAAGTTTCGTAATAAATAAAGTTCCTGCTTGTTGTCGGAACGTGTATAAATACGAAAATAAATATTTGTTTTCTATTTATTATTTTTTATTTGAATTTGTTGGGTGTTATTTTTACTAAATAAAGTAAAACATTTTGGTTGAATTATACCAATAAATATGTGCGTTCTTTTATTTATAATATATCAATTATATCGATATTTCTGTTGAAGAGGTTCCACTCTCTGAAGTTCTTTATCAGATCTTGATCAAATTTATATGGGATCGCACCGGAAGAATTCTACCAATAAACATCTAAATTGGCTTGAAAAAGGTAATTTCTTTCTTATATGAAACAAAACTTGTTTATTAATAAAATTATTTGTGTAACGCTATATATGTTTTATGACGACTCCACAAGATGGAGGGATGAGGGACGAAGGAGGAAGGGTGGCTCAGGATCGTTTTTTGTTGCCTCTTTAGACCTATGTTCAACAGTGGAATATAATCAGACTGTTTTGGTGATGTTATATAAAAATCATCTATTTTGAATATTTAAAAGGAATAATTTTGTTGATTAGAATTTTTCAAATGAAAATATCAAAAATGTAAAGTTCGATTCGATTCATAGAATACTGTGTTCATAATATGCTGTGTTCCGTGACCTAATTACCAGTAACGAGGCATTCCATCTCAGAAGATTCTTATTAAGAGGTCACGACGCGTGTAGTACTGATAGTGTATAAAATGAGGACCGCCACTTCTCTTGTGCAGGCTTCACGGAACATCAGGGTTGTGGTAAAGTCGAAAAAGGACCTGAGTGGAGATCCTTTTCTTTATTTGGCTCACAGCAGGTCTCACTTGTTGTTCATTTATTTATTACCTTTTGTTTTTCTTTTTTTTATCGGCATGAGTATAGTAGTAATATAGATGTCTTTTTATTTGTTACTTAATTTTAGTTTTTTGTACCTTAATTGCTGTGTGCTGTTGATGTGTGCCAAGAAGGAATACATTATTATTATTATTACTAATAAAATATTAGTATAGTACAGTACTATTATATAATATAAGTATGGTGTTTTTAGTGAATGTTTTATTTGAGAATCTAGCGTCCATTATTTGTCGGTTTAAAGAAATTTTATCATTTTATATATAACTAACTGTATGTGTTTATATAGTACTACAGCCAATCATATTTATAGTGACATCTTGAATGGGCTTGACTGCGAAAGGACCGCACGTTCATACAATACCAGCGTGAAATGATAGCATAACTGTGCTGTGTTTCGTTTGCTAAGTGTAGACATCCGGACAGCGAGACATTACAAACTCAGGGCATTTTAATCAATCTTTGTTGAAGATGAATACATGATTACATCATGGGCCGATGACATTTTTAGCGAATTAACAATGGGGAGTATTCTGAAGAGTTGATCGGATCAATTAGAGCCGCTTTAAAGATCATATATGATTCAGGTATGTATGGTCTTATTGTCAACTCACCAAGGGCACGCTTTTATGAATTACCAGCCAAAATAGCACTTTTATCTTATTCCACTTTAGACATAATGACTGCATTTGATTCCTTATCTAGGTAACTGTGTGTACTTTTTCAGTCCTGATTTAATAAAAAAACACCCAAAACTAGTATCTAAGACGACAGTTCAACTTTTTTTTATATTAGTGGGCGTGAGAAATGTACAGTTCATCTGATTGTAAGTGATGATTATGGTCCATGGACATCTACATCCATCCTCAACAAGGATTCTACATACACTTGCATTGTCACCCCTGAGGAGTGAGGTGGAACACCTCGTTAGGTCTATTTAGATCTCCGGATCCTGACGTTACGCTGTAATATGATATTTTATGATATTTTGTGAGAGTGTGGTCCAGTTTGAACCGACCGAGATTTGCGGCTTAAACAAACAAAAACTTGCCTCTATCACTGTGAAAATGTTATTAATACTATCCTATAAGATACACTTGTATTCAATTTACACTTCTATTACATTTACACTTCTATAACATAAATCCTTAATTACATATACGCTAACACGTGGCTGGACATTAGTAGTCGAATACCGGGAGGTGCTACGATGTGCACATTTTGTGAATTTCGCATTATCTACAATTTCATTTGTAATTCGATTTGTAATTCATTTGACGTGCTCAAAACGTATTGTATTTTGATTTCGAAGAGAATTTTAAATTATGAAATATGTACAGTAATTTCGTATTTTCAATCAAAAATATGTATTATCAACGAAGTAAAATAAGGATTGAAAGAAAATATACGTTATATGATAAAAATAAAAAATAATCGTATATACACAGGATAATTAGTATCCATCTATAAATCTGTCACCCTTATTACTGGTGACGAGACATTTCATCTTAGTCCTCAGGGTCTGCGTTGGGAATCCTTAACGAGGATAAGATATGTTTTTCTTTATTGTATTAAGGGTCACAGACAAATACATTTGAGTAGCACATAAGATAGGTAATTCCTGGGGCCTATAACCTTCACATTAATTCTCGATCAGGACTAAGTCGGAATGCCTCATCATTAATAACGAGATCTTTTCTCAGATTTATTTCGGTGTCATGAGCAGCATAACTTCCTATCAGGCAAACTGTGTGCTCGTTGGTAATACAATAAAAAAAACTAGCTGCATCCATCGACTCCCGTGATATCGTATAAATCGTTATTATTTTTAGATTTTTTTTATATTCTTTTAATCCTGATACGATTTATTTCTGTACAAAACAATACTAACATAAATATTCCATCGATACATCACAGCTTTGTGGTGTTTGTTGGACAGTGCGTAAAATAATGAAAATTGGATATCAAATATTTTATCCGTAATATAGAGTGTCTAAGCGGTAGCTTTTAATATCATGGTACGCAAGCAAACAGACTTCTATCCCAGGCGGTCGCAGTAATGAAATTGTTAGTTGTAATTTTAAGTACTTATTTAATACGTACTTGACGATGAAGAAAAACGAAGCGAGGAAACCTGCATGAACAATGAATGAATTAAGAAAAACGAATAGTTTTAAGACACGTGAAACCGACCAATTCGTGGTGGAACTCGGACTACTGGATAATCCAGCTCTAACACTCTTTCTTCTTCAGTGGAATTTATAAATTTATTAGTATAGAGCAGAAAAATTAATGTATATACGGCTTTACTTACATTTTTCATTTTATTATTTTTGAAATTAATGAAAGATGGTTTGATTTGCAACTACAAAAACTCTACTATGAACAAAGATAAAACAAAACAAAAAATTATATATTTGTATATAGTCTTTGTACATATTGTAAGTTTACCTTACTTTTATCTGTAATATAGGGAAACATATTCAATTTAGAAACCTAGACTCTACCAAGTTCAATATAAAAGGCAATCTCACCTAAGAGATCTTAATGTATGCCCTCCGGTATATTATCGAAGCTTCTAGATCACACCGGGTGAAACTTAAATCCTATTCCTCTATAAAACAGCTGGGTTTTACTGCTGATTTTTGAAGCAATAATATTTATAACAGTATATATATATATATATATAGATATAGATATATATATTTATACATATTTTTTGTAGATATATATATACGAGTATATAGTATTTTTTCGTGTTTAATGACGGAGCATTCCATCTTAGTCCTGATCAAGGATTAATATGGGGGTCAACATCAGGAATCACTTACGATCAGGTGAAAGGAAGGAATGACATGACACCAGGCATTCGTCCTCCATCTATCTCATCTAATCTATCTAATAATAAATCTAAAATCTGACGGAACATCGGGTTAACTATGATATCAGAACATCAACAGCCTAATGGCTTAGAGTACGGTCTGTGAAGCTTAAGGTCGTAAGTTTGAATCCTCCATTCGCCTATTGTCCTGAACCATTTCCTAGCACAAGCATTTTCAGATGAGTGTGTAAAAGATGGAGTGCTTAACCGGAATGTTAGTAATTTTAATAGCATCGCTAATATTTAAAAAAAAAACAAAATACTTTAATACCCCCGTGGTAGTATGCACTCAAAAAATCGGAATATAAAAGATAAAATAAACACGATAAAATCCGCATAATTCGTTTAATTCAAAGCATAAATATCGCGTAAATATAAGAAATCAAAGTGTTACAAAATAAATTTAATTATACGTTTGAACTCCGTTCCGGTTCGGCCACGAATGTGAGCATATGCCACCACAGTACTCCAGCTGGGCACGTCCCAAGAAATCGTGTTTAACGTATTCGAACGACCATTTGTTCTAATACACGCTACGTGCATTTTCTTTTGTATTAAATAAATTTAGCCAGCGGCTGTATTAAAACATTATATAAAGGAAAGAAATAAGAATGTAATGATAGAGTTCACAGTGATAGAGAAACGATGCAGCTAGATTCTACATTCAACACTAACATATGAGCTGGACCAGGTAAGGACCACAAGGCCACAACACATGATAAACGTAAATAGCATTATAACACAACTGTGTTAATTTGTTTTCTTATTACATTGAGGGTAACAAACAAGCACATAGTTTACCTATTTTTTTATATATAGAATTATTTTTATATATATATAGATGGCAAACGAGCATGCAGCTCACCCGATGGTAAGTGATCACCGCCGCCCATGGACATCCGCAACACCCGAGGAGTCACAAATGCGTTGCTGGTGGTGGCTTAAGGAAGGTGTAGGCTCTTTTTTTGTTGTTGGAACTTGCGTTTTGTAAAGTTGCAAACGGTGGGTCAACAGGAAATACTGTCTTGCTCTAAGCACACCCAATTTTTTAGAGGCCAATTTAGCCCGTCAAGAGACTGGAACTGAACGTTGCTCAATATTTAAACGATAAGGATTCCGAAACCAACTGGAATCATAATGCAGATATATTGTTATATATCCCTACACTCTCCAGACGTAACGCAGCAGCATTATGCTACTATCCAGATGCAGCTGTCCAGATTGTCATGACCTTTGCGGTCTTAAGCAAACAAAATTAAGTTTAAGAAGCTCTCCCATTACACGATAATGACAAGTGGGTAGTGTAGACATTTAATGTCAATTTAAATAACAAAACTTTAAAATTATATATTCAAATTTCGAAGTTAGAATCGAAAAATAAACAGATATCGGTTAAACTTGGCTATCCCAGCTCTCGAATCTCGTTTAAATTTCACAGTAACTGAGCAACTTAACTTCACAATATTGGCAGTTGAATGGTTTCTATTCAATGTGGCACCGAGTATACGCAGGTGTTGCAAATGACACAGCATTCATGGAAACATACGTCTATGAATAAATTAAATAAGCTTTTTAACATACAAGTAGATATACTTAAAGTAGGATATCTGCACAAAACGAAATATAGGTTTTTCTTAACGTTTTGATTAGATTTCCCGTTTATTTTTTAGTTGGTTGTTTTCCTTGGAAGAGACGAAGTACGACTTAACAACCACCATTATTTCAGACAACCACTGCAGCAGCTCTGTAGTAACAAGTCCTGTGCTCTATAGCAGTTCATATTTAAAAAGCGACGACAAGCCGTTGGCCTACTTGGCATCCATCGCTTTCTGTTCCCTTGTAGCAGCTGACGTCTTTATTAAGTTTGGTTGCAGTCTAGAATATGATCATCTAGAACAGCAGTAAGAGAAGGTGAAGAAAGTCCACCTTCTTTTCACTCATTGCATTGCACCTCCAGAACACGAGATAAGGGAGGATGCTCTTAACATAGCGTCCTGATATCTAGGCTAAACATTTTCTGCTAGATTTTGGATCTGGAGCCTAGTGTCTGACTGGATCGATTGGTTTTAAACACAGGAAATAAGAGTGGGTTGGGAAAAAGTCCTTTCATTTTCACCCCGCGTTACCTATGTATCTGAATTTAGTTGTAGTGGAAAGTTCTCCTAGATCTCGCGCTTAAGCAACAACTTAACCTGTCTAATAAGTTGGGATTTTCTGGCCTACATCCGGGTATTCTTGGCCCTCGAGTAAGCTGTCTTCGAGAATTTTGCTTTAAAATATTAGTCTCATTGCTGAGTATATGCATATTCTACAAAAAGGTGTTGGAGCTCACTTCACGGCTACACTTGGACTGATGAACTTCACTAGTCGCCTCCACTACCTTTGAGCACGTTTAAAATTAGCACTTTAAATTGCCAATGTCAAATGAACACTACATGAAGAGCTCTTATTATTGTCTAAGTAGGGTATTAATGTGTATTAAATTAATGGAATGAACTATTATTAAATTTGAAAATATGAGTTTTTTATTCAATCATATAATTTGCATTAATGACTTGATAAATTGATTATACAGTGGTAGAGTCACACTCCAATTTCCCCACCTAGTGTATTGACGGGTCGGCTCGACCGTAGTCGAAGTACCAATGTAAAGTAGCAGTATAATGCTGCCGTGTTTCCTATGGTGAATGTAGGTCCGAAGACCCTTATTACTGGTTACGAGGCATTCCATATTAATTCTCAGGGATGATCATGAGCGTCATGGGCCGTAGTCGTTACTTACCATCAGGTGAACTGTAAAAAAATTAAGAAGTTTCTTGCATCTTCTTTCATCTACTACACAGTTCTGCAATTACCCTTTAACATTTTGGTATTTTTGTGCATGACTATTAATTCTTAAACTGACAGCGTCTAGACGATTTTAAACTAAAATATATTGAGATAGTATACATCTAGTACGTGATCCGTTTTGTAAAGTCTGCTATAACAAATAATAATTATATCTGCTCTTACATCTTCAGTATGGTATAAAAAATCTTTTGAAATATGTATAAATATCATCCTATAAAAATGAGAGACTGATAATCACCATCGTGGTGCATAAAGCTATTAGCACGAAATAGAGCATCCAAGGGTATGGCTTTATATTTTTAAGTTAATAAGCGATAAAATCAATCCAGGAATAGTAATAATAGTAAATAATGGTTTTCTGAGCGACAAACGGGGATAGGTCAACGTTTGGCCCACATCCTTGTCTTTAATATTTACAATATCATCTCTAATATTTCGGTTAACCACTCCAACTAAGCTAAATGCTTGTGCGAGGTGATAGTTCACGACGATAATCGAATAGCAGATTCGAATCTACAACCTTAAGTTTCGCAGACCATTCCGTACCCTATAACATTATTATTACGTATTGACATACATATTGACGGTTGCTATTCGCTATTGCCTTTAAGATTCTTATGTCGTATCGGTCGACAAATACAGAGACTGGTAGAGAATTAATCTTAGGTGTGCGTATTATTAATGAAAAAGGACCCGTTGATGCGCATGTACAGAATATTGAGAACCTAAGAATGGAGTCTGATTGACCGATCACGGAAGTGGAAGGTGGGAATTAAATCATGAAATTGCACATTCTTTCAAATGATTTCTATAAAGGAGAGGATTTATACACTATACACAATATATTTTTTTTATTAAATTTATAGTCTAGTTTCATAAAATATTTATTTTAATTCAGAAGATAACGTCTAAAGATCATTTTTCCTTGAAATTACGGAGATGCATTTCACCCTATTCTGACACAAACAATTTTTTTTAACGTTGTGCAATCATGCACTTTGCAGGAAATTAAGTGCCACGGCAGAATCGGATAAACTGCTGGTTAAGCTCTGAAAGTAAAACAACTAAAGTTCTGAGTTAGCAAATGAGCGAAATTAATCTCTGCTGAAACCTCGGGGGTATTACGGAGCCTTTTTATTCACTTTGCTTAAGCATTTTCTCAGGTATATTTGCATTTATTGCTTCAGTTTAGTATTTAAATATTAGTGATATCAACAAGTCAAGATGATTTATTATTAGATATGTAGTAGTAGTAATTCTATAGTGTATCGAATGTCACCATATATGTATATTACTTGCAATTTTGCGAGAAGTCGATGCATGCAAGTGAGGCTGAGGATGAGGCTTTGTGGGAATAGAACTACCCCATAGATTAGCACACCCTGAGCACTGTATCATACGTTCACAAGCCACGTAGAAAGAAGAGAAACAGTTGAGAACGGCACAGTGATACAAAAGTTTTTAGAACGAATAATATATACTACGTAGGCGAGACACGACCATCGTGAGGACAAGGTACAAGAGTTCTGCATCCGTTTTATATATATATATATATATATATATATATATATATATAAAAATAACAAAGAATTATTATTTTTTGATTACGAGGCATTCCAAGTGTCAGTCTAGTCTTCAAGGGTGACTACGCGTGAAAAGTGTTCTCCTTTGTCAAATTCCATATAATTATAATAAAACAGTAGATTATTTTATTCTTAAATGTTTAGATTACTCACAATTTTGTATGTACTGAGTTATATGTTCTTACTACATTTTTTATTAGGACGTTTTTGATCTTAGACCATACTACTGCAATAAAATTGGGTCATTGGTCATTTTCAAAGGCCCCCCGGAGATGCCTCCGGGGCCTTGAAAATGAAATAATTCTAATAATTCTATAGTGAGCTTTTTGGCATTTTCGTGGATCGCAACATAAAAATAATTGAAAAATAATGATGTAGAGTATATAAAATTAATTAAAATATATTTTTTTTATATCTTCATTTCTCACAAACAAATGTTCCTGAAAGGGAATTACGAGTTCGCTGGTGATCAGGGTGGGGGCGCTGATTGTCCAGAATAGCGAACCCAGGGAGGACGGCAACACTCAGAGCTGGGTTGCCGTAGCATATGTGCTCGAGGCGAGGGCTCCCTGAGAGACTCAGCGCAGATAGGCACCGGAGCGTTCCGTAGCAAATCCCGGAACCCCTTTCAAAGCACTGAGGGTGGACACGTAACCCTGTCTTCCCCCCAGGAGCCAGAGTTTCTGTAGAAGTATTCACCCAAGACACCAAAAAGGCCTCCTCGCCACATATTCACCGGTACAAACATATTATGATATAAGCATGAGTTGTAAAAAGTAAAACAAAAATATACTATAATATATTAAAAAAATAAAACCTTTACATAGTGCGAATTTTGGTGTTGCCGTGTGTATGTGTAAAAGTGTCTTTGTTTGAGTGTGTTTGTGTGTGTTAGCGCGTGAAGACATTGGTCACGTTTTTGTACTATTTTAATAATATAATGTTTTCTCTTTTCCTCTCAACAATGGATTTTCCGCGAAATAAGGCCTCATTCCATTAACTCGGTCTTTGAATCCTTTTAGCTACCTGATAAATCAACAGTTTATATTTACAAAGGTCGAGGGTTGTATAAACCAGTTAGTACATAATAAATATCATGCACCTTTGTCAAGCCGTAGCCGGTACAATTTTTAAATGTAACGTTTGAACAAGAAAAGGTCGTTTCAACATACCTTTAAATTATAATTATTTTGTAATTTCAGCATGTTTTAGTAGCGAAAGTGTCTAAGCGCTCACGTTTGATATCGCGGTGCTCATCGCTGAAGAAAAACATTATGACAAATCTCTAAGATAAAAATAAAAAAAATCGAAGAGCCGCATGGTGCTATATAGGTAACAGCCTATATAAAGTATATAGGATTTGGTAAAACTAGTGTATATTTACAATGAAAATGTATTTCGCCTCCTTTTTAGGTGTATTTGTGTTTCTGTTGACTCTCATGGTCTCAACGGGTTCACTAAAATCCACCAACAGAGGGTCCACGAGGATGGAGTACGACGGCGATGCTATCATGTAGGCGATGATGCTGTAACAATGATGACAATGTAGTCATAATGACGACGATGCTGTCACGATGACGACGATTGCCTCTCTGGTAATTGCTATCTGGTGGTTGGTATACTCCGACTCTCTGTTGACGTAGGGAGGACAATGACAAGCACAGACAAGAGAGTAGCGATCCCAGGGCTTCTCACAAGAAAGTGCGATCCTTGACTGGGTACCCCTATCGAATAGGATTTTGACACTAATTATCTGTTTTTAATGATTTAATGATAAAGTTCTCCTGGACTATTTCTTTCATGGCGATATCCCCTTGCGATGGCCAGATGACATCAAGTGCGTGCGAATATTTTATAGTGCCGTAAGTATTTGCGCAAACTTAGTTGCACTCACTCACAATGAGTGAGTGCCACTGAGTTTACACCCCTTCCTTATTCCGAGTAACGCGTGGTCAATAAGTTCGGAGTAAAGTTCAGATACAGTGTCTGGGATACGGGACGTACATACAAAACACGCAGACCCGGAAAACCAACAATTTGTAGTACACAAATATTGTCCCTCGGCTGGGAATTGAACCCAGGACCCGTGAAGTAACATCAGGTTACCGCTAGCACTATAGGTCATCTGTTTTAATAACCGCATATTGATATCCTAAATCAATTCAAAAATAATATTATATATTCTATAAAATGACCAGAGAATCTTTTTGGTCGTGAATGATCTACATATGTCTTGTGTTTATTTTCTGATTTTTTTTATCTGTTCATCAGATATTTTACTTAAGTTTATTTTAAAATAAAATTTACAATAGACATTTCCCGCATAACGTTTTTCTTTTCTATGAACGGAAGTAGCGCTAATACAATTTCAATTTAAATTCTCTGCCTTCCGTTCCCATTTCGCTTTAAGTTCGCTTCCGTCTAGAACGGATTAGCTCCTTAACTTACAAACGTTATTGAAATGGTTACGGCTTCCAATAAATAAGCAGCAAACTTGTAGAAGATCTATTTGTTTACTCCTTTTTTAGTTTAGTTTTCAGTCGTATTTGATAAAATTGTCTCCTGCCGAATATAGTTATAGTTTGTAATAATATAGTTTAGTGGGCAACGTGGGAGAGCTTACTGCCCATATTGTATCGATTGGTTTTCTTAGATTCACTTCTCTGTTAATTACAACTGCACCAATGTTTTGTCAGTCTGATGTCAGATTGCTTGCATCAGTAGCCCAATGGCTTAAAATACGGTCTGCAAAAATTTTTGTCGTAGATTCGAATCAACTATTTGGCTACTGTCGTGATCCATCTCCTAGCACACACATGCATTTAAACTAAGTTGCAGTGGTCAATGCGAATTTTCATTTGGAATCAACGAGAAATTAGTAATATATATCATTCTTCCACCTTCAAAATCAATGGTTGCAATGATTGAATATGTTCAGCAAGAGGCTAGTGATGGGCTGAAATGATGATATAAATATATATATATATATATATATATATATATATAAAAAATAATATATAATATATCAGTATTGCGTGTTGACCATATGTTTTTGTATAAAATTATTAATGATATAAGTAAACATATATTATTTTATTCAGTTCGCTATATAGTTTTTGGTTTCTTGAACTATACTATATGTTACCGTATACTATTATATTAGTTATTTTTGATATTTGCATCTCGATTTATTTTAACTCGTTTTGGTTTGATTCGTGGAAAATCTTTAACCATTTTACGTTAAAGGTAAAAAAAATATGTCTACACTGTACTCATTTGCATAATCTTGTCTTATCGATGATGAATGTCGGTGTCAGCTTCTGAATTCAATTACCAGCCCCAAGAAGGCTAAGAAGGATGAAAATACTTTACAGCCTCTTCCTCCGATATTAGATGAAAAAATGAATAAATTGGCGTTATCTCGTGGCAAAAGGAGGGTGTGCGTACATGCAAAGTTGGTGTTCATTTAATACAATGTTTAATAAATAGTACTACTGTTGATGAGGTATTCCATCTCTATCTTCACGGGTGACAAAGCATTATGATCCTTTTTCGACGATAAATATGGGTGTGGTGGGCGGCAGGAAAATATTATTAAAAAATAGCTGATTTGTTGCTGGTTTATTTATTTATTCATGTTTGTGCTTTCGTGCTACGACCACAATAATAACGTATTGAAAAAATCTCGCTTTAAAAATTGTATTGGCTATAAAAATTGCACAGGCAATTTAATACAAAAAAAACATTTACAATAATAATAAAGTGAAAAAGGCTTATCTTAAGAATTCTTTTAATCTTTATACTACTCATAACAGACTACCTAATTTTTTTAATCGTACTCAGTGGGCCTCCCGCACGCCAGTCTAATTAGATAAAGCTGTAAAGGTCTCTGTACCAACAGCAATATTCAAACTTTTAATCGTATCAAGATTCATATGTTGCAACACAACACTGGTTTCTTTAATTCTCCTTTTTTACTATTCAGGCTATACCGCTCTGGAACGCCCATCCCGATGAAATTAAAGGAACTCCTAATAAAAATAATTTTTAAAAGACTATTGCATGAGTATTACACCGGGGAAATCAACTGAATTTAATATTTAATTATTTATATTCATTTATTTATATTATCTATTCTTATTATATAATTAATGTCTGTATTGTATGATATTTATTGGTTAATGCATTTGTTATTGTATTTATGTATGTATGTTATATGTTTTTATTTATTACTATTGTGTATATTAAGTATTTAAGATATAATTTGTTAATATTTAGGATTATTTTGTTACTGGCACCCACAGTCAATGTTTCTCCATCGATTTTATTTTTTTTACTTTCTTTTATTATTTATACGCAAGAATAACCATCTGTATCTAACACATCTGCACACAAATATAGTTTTTAATATAAGGTTCCAGCTTGTGCCTGCAAGATACGACCACCTGACCAAATACCAACATAATTATATATTTAGTATGAGTGTTCGGAGACCCCAATTAGAAGCAGTTCATCTCAGAAACTTTGTTAAGGATGGAATTAAAACTGGAAACGCCTCCTCTGGTGTTGAGGATGTTCGTGGGTGGCGATGATCATTTACCATCAGGCACGTTTGCCACCTAGTCTATAAAAAAGTGTTGCAATGAACTCATCACACTTACCATTAAATGAATAGTGTGTTGTTTGTCACCCTCAAACGAATTACAAAACTGGTAAAAAAAAAAAATTCATTTTATCTTCCTTACTAAATTAATTGGTCGGGGGAAAAGTTTTTTCATATTTTATCAGTAAAACGTTGCAGTAAAATATCTTTTGTTGTAATGTTTATATCTAGCTGATTTTGATATCATTAAATAGATTTTACTTTAAAAACAGAAAAATAAAAAGTAAAAACGGTTGTCTCGTCATTTTTCTATAGTTTACTGTTCACCAAAATGAGTGAATCTGACGAATAAATTCGATACATTTTGAAGTTTTATTACAAAAAAGGGAAAAGTGCGACTCAAGCCTACAAAAAAAAATTATGACCTTTTTGATCTTAGCGCAGTATCAGTTAGATTAACGCACAATTGGTACAAGCGTATCAGTCGGGGAATTTTGATATCAAAGATGAAGTTTGCTCTGATCGACATTAAATATATATAAGATATATATATATGTAAAATAAAGTCGATGGCATTTTTAAAAAGTAGAGCATGATCGGCATATTAGTAGTTACGGTATAGCCGAAAAGCTAAGGGCTAACACAAAACAGTTTTGACCCATTTGAAAAAGTCTGGATATACAAAAAAACTCGATATTTGGATGCCACACGAGCTCACTGAAAGAAACCTAATGATTCGTGTGTACTCATTTGTGATTCTCTATTGAAACGTAATTAATACAAATTTGTTGAAAAGATTGATCACCTGTTAAAAAGATTATGGTCAAAGGGCAGTAAAGCTCCACAGACTATAGCGAAACCTGGATTAACTAGTAATAAGTGTATTATGGGATTTATGTAAGGGCACCGTTCAGTATGGGCTTTTACCTCTGGGCAATACCATCTATTTAGATCTCTTCCGCGAACAGCTGATGAGACTCAAGCAAGAAATAGAGCAAAAACAGCCGGGATTGATCAACAGAGAGGGTGTGGTATGTGGTATAGATAATGCACAGCACATACCTCTTCAGCCACTCAATAAATATTGAAGGTGCTTGGTTGGGACGTGGTAATTTATTTACCATATAGCCCGGATCTTGCACCCTCAGATTTTCACCTGTTTTGGTCTCTTCAGAATTCTTTAATGTTAGTTAAACATCAAGAGAGGACTGTACAAATTGCAGCAATGGGATTATGTCACTACGTTCATAATGGCTATGTAAATATATTATAATCAAATGTAAACGAACTAAGATAAAATATCTTGAAATTGTATATAAAATACGAAAAAACTTTTTCTCACACCCAATATTATAATATAAATCTTTGTTTAATGTGAAGATGTAATTGGTATGCGAAGCAATTAATTTGAATTACAAAATGGGTCCCAAGAGCCACTCTTCCGGATTTTATTAACTAAGGATAAATACTTGTTACACAGGAATAATGGAAGGTTACCAGCCTTATTGTATTTCTTTAGTATCCAAATTGGCGTAACACTTTTTTTCAGCCGACTTCAAAAGAAGGAGGAGGTTATATGTTCAAGGTTATATTTTCCATGTATGTCCACTAATTTGTCAAATACTGTAACTAACAATGATTTTTTTTTAAAAAATCGAAATTATCATATAAGAAAAAAAAAGCAGCATCGCCTTATATGATTACTATAATCGTACCAAGGGGAAAACAAGAAAACCCTTGATCTTTCTACTTTTTTAGAACTCCCGCCAGATGATATCGATGTAAGGCAATGATATATTTTGCGGAAAAAATATCTTCTACTTTTTAACCATAAAATGAAGTGTGTTGGTAGACATTGCAGCTAATTTCTACCTGCAGCATAGAATGCGTTAGTCCGACAATGGCAAGGCTACGCCCCCACACAACACAAATTTGAAGTAATAATACCATATTATTATGTTTATTGCCACCAAAAAATACAATATATGTACATAAATCCATTAAAAAAAAGATCTTAGGTGTAAAGCAAATATTAACCGCATTAGGCGATTCAACAAATGGTACGTAACACTAAAAGGTAACAACAGGTAGTATGTGCTGATTTTCGGTCTAACCCATTCTTAGTCGCACGTCGCATCCGGAGCGTGAATATAAAATGGAAAAATTATACCAAACGAATTGTGAATACAAAACTAAAACTATGTATATATGTACTAAACAATAATTATTTATAGTTAAAAGTACAAAAAAATTAAAGATACATATATTTTAGTGACCGATCTTACCGTTTGCAATTAAGAGATGTTATGGTTGGTTTGCATTTATTGCTTTTCAAGAATAGAATGCTTTTGAAGGAACTTTTAATAACTTCCGTCGACAAAGGTTTGCGGTAAGTCGATTCATATTTTAATTGATGTAAACCGTGAAATAGCAGCTGAATTCTGCTGTGTTTTATACAGCGAGTGTGGATACACAAAAACCCAACTGTCATAAACTGAAGTCATTATAAGTCACCATAAGGTGAACTGTTAATTTGTCACTTCCAGCGACATGAAGTTCAAAACTCGTAATTAAATTATCACATATCTGCAATAATCTTACTGTTACTAAATACGTATTGTTTTTACGCACTTGTTGGAAAGTCTTTCTGTGTATTATAGATTAACAGTTTCATCTGTACAAATCCCGTGAGAAATCACAAGTGCTGGCGAAAACTTTACAGAGGGAAGGGCACGCAAATCCCTTTTCAGACGATTTTCACACAATCGTTTCTTTTCTATAGCCATTTTTCCAACTCGACGTTTTTCCATGAATAATGTAGTAACGACTGTAACGAGAAATAACATGAGGACCTATAAAGATCCTTAGTTTTCGTCTAGAATTGGAAACCACTCTAGAGCTTTTGGATTTCACCCTTTTTTGTCATATTTTAGATTCCGAATAAGTATAATGATTAAATATAATAGTCGATTCCGACCACGGCTATATCTTCTGGTTATTACTAGATATTATGAAGTGGGAAGGATATATTATAGTCTCTTGAGCATTTCCGGAAACACAGAGGCACTCATCAGCTTCCCTAGTCCGACGTAATGCCTGGGCAATAAGATTGGAGGAAGATTCAGAAGCAGTGTCAGAGACGGACAGGAAGGAGACATACAATATACATAGACCCGAAAACCAACGAATTATGATACTCAAATATTGTTCTTAATCTAGGAATTGAACCCAAGTCTGAAGAGGTACTGTCAACACTATACAAGAAATAACCAAACGTAAATAGCCTAATGATTTAGGGTACAGTCTGCGAAACTTTAGGTACGTAGGTTCGAATCCACCATTCTACTATTGCCGTGAACCATCTTCTAGCACAAGCATTAGCTTACTTGGAGTGGTAACCGGAATGCGCACAACGTGATTAGCACTGCTTACATTCTAACTAACGAATGATTGTATATATTTTTTTGATATTATCAACGTTCATCTAATCTTAAGAGATTCCTGCGCCCTATGGCACCCTAATTCATCAACGATAAACAATAAGGCAGATACATTGTCACCACTGACGACTAAGATTGAATGTCTCACCACCAGACATAATAACCATACTGGTAAAATTGCTCCACGTGCATATTCTGATACTTAAATAACAAAATACTTTTCTACTTCACTTATATGGTTATACTTTTCGTTTTAAAAATTAGACCGTTCAGGGTTTTAACTGAGATTTATTAAAAATGGTTCTACACGAGAGTGAAACTCGTTACCACTAAAGTTTCATTAATGTTCTTATGAGTCTAAATAACTTTCTGGTCTACTGGCAATGTTTTCACTTTGATAAGCCGTCACTAAGTCTTATGCAAATTATTTTTAACGTTAACTTTTTTAGTTCAATGCAAGAGATGGGTAAAGAGCACAACACATTTATCCTCAACAAAGATTCAAGATGCACATATCAGATGATGTTACCTCGGAGGACTAAGATGGAATGCCTCAGTGATAGTAACTGGATCCCTATATTTTTATTTTATTTATTTATTAATATAAATAAATATCCCCTAGAATAATAATAATAGTATTTTACGGCTCATTATATTAATAATCTATTAAATACTAAATATGTTTGTCTACATGTTTGTATGTATTTATTTAACTACAAGTATTTATTATTTTTCTATTACATTCATAACATAATTTATCCAAGCAACTCTAACAAAACTACTTACTCTAAAAAAAGAGATTGCTTTGCGCACGCGCATTCTTTTTTTAGAGATAGCACATAAATACGAATACATACACAAATATATATAATAGGAAATAACCGTAAATTATATTCAGTTTTTCATATCTTGAACATAAAACTCAAACAACAAGGTGTGGACTACGGTTTACGGGCAAAGTAATTTGGATTTTCTCAATGTGACAAAAATGTATCAACATTATTTTTGTATAATTCAGTATTATCTGTATTTATTTATTTGTAGCATATGATACATTTCAGAGGTACAAAGCAGATTAGAGGTAGAAAGTTTTCTATTTTTTTATATTAATAACTGATTACTGTATTACACTCATCAAATTCTCTCTTTCTAATTTTGGAAATTATTTATATATATATTAGGTCTTTACCTATGAAATTGCCGTTCTTCAGTTTTGCGCATTTCAAACCAAAAAATTTTGATTCTAAATTCAAATTAATTTTGTTTTAAAAACTTGACATCCTATTTACAAAGTCAGTCTTTTGTATATTGATTAGCTTTGTATTTTCATTACGTTAAACATTTTTCGTCATAATGGATACTTTAAAAATTCGTGTAATTATGGAATATGAGTTCCGTCGTGTCATCACGCGACACAAACGGCACGTAATATGAACAACGTTTACGGAGAGAACTTCACAAATGAACGCACAACCCGTTATTGGTTTGCACGGCTCCGTTCTGGAAATTTTGATTTGAAAAATGATACTCGTGGTCGTTTGGACACTTTGGTCAACAATGATAAATATAGGCGATTGTAGAAGCTGATGATACTCAATCTACAGCCGAGCTAGCAGCAGCTTTTGATGTTAACATCAAAACAATATTGGTCCATTTGCGACAAATTGGCAAGGTAAAAAAGCTTGTTACATCGGTGCCTCACGAAATTAATGATAGACAGCGCAACTTCCGTGTTGAGACCTGCCTCGCGCTGCTCAACAGCCACAGAAATAAAAGAATTTTGAACCGAATTGTTATGTGCGTTGAAAAGTGGATTCTGTTCGACAATCGGAAGCGCTCAGCAAGTTGGTTAGATCCTGGTTCAGCACCAAAGCAATGCCCTAAACGAAAAATTACTTCTAGAAAGTTGATGGTCACTGTTTGGTGGTCTAGTGCCGGTGAGATTCATCACAGTTTTTTACCAAATGGCATGAGCATTACTGCAGATGTGTACTGTGAAGAACTGAAGACAATGATGGAGACATCTGCAACCAGCTTTGGTCAATCGGTCGTCCCCGCTGCTCCTACACGACAACGCGCGATGCCATACTGCACAACCCCCATACTGAACTTTTTAAAGAGTTTGTTGCCCCCATAATTATTTAAATATAATTTAAATAGTTGAGCAGTATTGATGGAATATCACATACCTCGTAGAACTGATAACCGAAGGGGAAGAAAGGTTCTCGAAAGGCCATCTCAGGGTGTCTCCACACTAGATGGAGAGATGTCTGCGGAAAGTTAATAGATGCCGGTGGATGAATGATGGCGGAGACTGTTCAGCAGTGATGGGTTGAAATGATCTGTTATGGATTCATTATAGTATTATTTATATTCTGCATTATAATAAATAATAATTAACTTACCACACTAAAAATAATTTCCGAAGTGATTTATGCACTCCCGAGAAGTCACTCCCCTCACAAGAAGTGCCATTTTCACTACAACTTATATCCAACGAGTATAGACTAAGCTCTCACTAGATTATATTACCAATTCAGGCTACGTTCCGCCTACAGAAAGAAAACTAATTTACGGCATTTTGTTTTGAAATTAACGTTTAGTTATCACGTTTCATCATTATCATCATCATCTTCGTCCTCTAAACTGCTTAAAATAGACCTCCAGACAGCCACGGAGTACGACCCTGAGCCACCTGCATCAATCGTAGATATGAAAAGTCACTCCATCCAGTGGGAGGTAATCCTAGACGGCGATACAAATACCAGGAAGTCGACAAACTTTTCCTACAAAAAAAATCATTTATCAATCATCCTTTGAGTAATTTCGGTTACCTTAGTGCTGATGTGGATGTCTACGTCTTAAATTCGGCCACTTAGAGAAACACCGCACGAAACCCTTTCCTTTTTTTTTGGTATTGTGGCAAACATATAGTTTCCTTAGTACCTTTTAGACACCTATAACCAACTTATACATAGAATCAATATCTTCCTTAATTGATCTTTTTGAAGGTGACGATTGATAATCTTGTTACCAGTAATTGATTCGTGGGTTAACATCGCACACAAGAATCAGATTCAGCATATTAATTAACCGTAATGTTGTCATAAAAGTAAAGACTATGTACAAACATTGGCAAATACCACTTTATATACATGCAAATATATCAAGTAGATACATGAAGTTACTTGTAGTAGGTATATAAAATCCAATAGTTACTTAATTTCACGTCAAATTATAATTGTTTCACCATTAATAATCATTACGAAAATTTTATATCATTACATTTAATTATGAAGCAAATTTCTGTCAATTTCATTTTAAAATTTATGAGGAGACAATGTTTTAATGTCATTTAACATTATGGAATGTACATTTCGGAAAATACTATTTATAAAGATAACGTGCAGATCGTGATTTAGCTTCTATATTCATGTCGAAATAATAAGGATATCTTTTAACAAATAAGCTAATTTCTCTAATAAATGATTAGCATATTTAAGTTTTGTACATTGGTCTGCACATGTCAAAAAGACATATATCTTTTTTACTGCTTAAACATTTTTTGTTGACATTGATTGATTTGTTCTAAAATAATAGTCTGTGAGAAAGTGCGGAACATATGGCCGTAATATACAATATATATAATAACACTCAAAGATGTTTCTTTTGACACTGACAGTCGGTGGCAGCTCTACGTTATTAACTAGTTTTGCTGCAATTTTACGCTGGTATTCAATGAGGTGGCATGAGAAAGCTCAAAGTCACTCAATGAGCTATGTAGTGGGCTATAATCGGTATTTCTCTGCGTGATAGAATGCGCAAATTAGACATCCGCAGTAGAACGAGGGTGACCGACATAACTCAAAAGATAAGCAAGATAAAGTAGCAGTGTGCTGGCTATATAACTCTTACATCCTATAATGGATGGGTAAGAAATGTTCATGAGTGGCAATCTTGGGCTGTAAGTCAATAGATGCAGATGGGTCAAGATTGCGCTCAATCTATGGGGGCGGCCTATGTTCAGCAGTGGTCTTAGGATAGGCTGTGGTGATGATGATGATGATGATAATTTGGTGAGGATGTGGTCCTTCCCCACTCGAACTAATCCATTCAGTGGTAGAGCTACACTGTAGTTGGTTTCTAACTGCACAATGAATGGGTCAGCTCGACTGAGGTAGGAACACTCCCTCACAGAATACCGGCGTGAAATAGCAGCATAACGCTGCTGTGTTTCGTCTGGTGAGTGAAGGGATCCGGAGAACTTTATTACTGGTGTCGAGGCATTCCATCTCGGTCCTCAAGGGTGACAACGCATCTGCATTATGATTCCTTGTCAAGGATGAATGTAGATGTCATGGGCCGCAGGATTACTTAACATCATGTGAACTGTGTGATCGTTTGTAACTTTCGATGTAATAAAAAAAATCACGTCACAGCTAGATCAAAACTGCAGCCTGTATATACCACTTCTTGATTACATACAATATTTTAATTACATCTATCTTATCTTTTATATCACTGATTCTACAAATGACCATCGATGTGGCAGCAATCACTTGTCATTAATTACAAACGCTTGAACTGAGCGATGGGTAAGCAATTGATTACCCAATCAATCGCTTCGTGAATTGAACAAGCTTAATGAGATGGCGAATCATCGTAAGCTGGCTTTAAAATTGAATAAAAGGAAATCTCTGAGCTTTTTTGTTGAATACCGGAGTCAAAAATAAAAAGGTGTAATTTTTTGGAACTTGTCATTTATTAGGAACCGTAATCCTTACGGGTTAAAAAATGCACTCCGGTCCAAACCTCGTTTTTCTATATGTAATAATAATATAATATATTAATTACATATTAAATTTAACCTAATAATATTAACTGGGACTGCTTCACTAGGCTAAGTGTCCTATAAGAGTAAACGTTTGAGTACTTATTACAATTTAGTAGTGTTTCTGTTTTCAACTCAAGGATTTATTTTGTATAAAAAATAATTTGTATAGTTAAATATTATTAAGTTATTATTAGGTATTGAATATACACTAGTGAGATGAAAAAATATGTTTTTATAATATTAGAGGTAACAAAATAGCATATAGTTCACCTGATGGTAAGTAATATCTGAGGCAAATGACATTTACATGTGTCCACGACAAAGGTTCAATATGCACATTCATTCTCATCCTTGTAGAATGAGATGGAGGGCCTCGTTATCCATTGATATTGCAACAATGATACATAAGCTGTTATACAGGTTTGAGAGTTCCAATTAAAGGCAGTAATATTCATAATTTTCCAGTTGTGACTTTTTAAAACCGGATTACAGGAATCTAGATTAATCCTAATTTCTTATATCAATAAACATCGTTTATATAGGTTTCTTTGTTTTTTTTGTACGTAATATCACTCTGATATGTAAAGCAACACTTGCTACTGCCTACCTCTATTTATATGATGGGATGAGGCCCTCCCTCTAATTATTTATATTTCATCATGGGCATGACTTTCATTATTCCCATGGATTGGCACTAAGCCACCTTTCATTCACATTTCATCACACGCATTCACTCCCGCAAATTTTCCTAAATATATCACTCACTCCAGCTTTATAGCTTCGAATCCTGTAACTGTTCACACCATATATATTTTAGCTAGCTTGTAGATTTGTTGAAAGAGTTGTCAACATAACTGTGGGATGACGGATGATTAAGTTTGACCTGTCGGTACACTTTTACATATTTATCAATGACATGCTCCAAATGACAAGTCCACTACTGTACAAAGGCCTTTCACATAGATTGCTATAAAACACAATTCTAGGCCACCTGCATCCATCGACTTCCCGCAATGTTGCTTAGGTCGTCAATAGATAGTGAGGGGTCGTCCTACACTGTGCAGCACACGACTTCCAGTCCTAGGTTGCTTCACAAGACTCTTTCTTCCTCTCTTGATATCAAATCATTTTAATCAACTTTATTTTTAAAAGGGTGTTTATTACAAAAGTAAAATAAACATAGCAGTGTTATTTAAAGTCAATGTAAAAGTTTTCATAAAAAGGTAATTGAACAGAACGGAATGAATAACCCAATACATCAATGTCGAAGCGAGTTGGTATTTTAGTTTGATGGATGCTCGCTGGAATATGTTTATTCTCACGAGCGTACAATAGTTCTTTCACTAAGTGCAAAAACTTATGGAACTGCTGAGTGAGTGATTTTTATTTCATTTTTGTTTTCAATTCAATTAGAGAAATTAATGTACAGAACACCATTGGTAGTACGGGTCAATATAGCCTGATAATATCTTTTTGTTAGGTGATATTAGGGGGACAAAAGACCATGTGGCTCACCTGATGATGATTGATATGAAAATTAATCTTGAACGAAGATACAATAAACACATGAGTTTCACCCCTGAGAACTGAGATTGATGGCTCGTTATCTTATATTTGGTCCTAGATTCCTACACTACACTATACGAAATACAGATGTGTTATGCTGGTATTCTGTGAGATCGAGCCAAACCATTTATGCTGCAGGTAGAAAACAAAAACATGACTCTGACATGTTTTTATAGTTAAGTCGTAAAGAGGAGTAGACGAATCTAGCTGTGAACTTATTTACAGCTTTAATGAAAATTAATAAATTCTGCGAAGCACCGTTTCTAGACAAATGCTTCCAACATCATATTTAAAACGTCGCAGGTGCTCTAAGCAAAAATTATGAACGCTTTCCCTCTGTTCTTTAATCTTACGAAATGTGTTTACGTCATGTTGAACAAAATAGATTTTTTATTATTTTTAAAAAAATATATAGCAGTGTTATTAATATTACTAACATATGCACATTTAATAAAATTCCGTGAATAAAAATAGATTTTTTTTTTTTAATATCAAGCTACTTAAAAAATCCTACTCTTTGTCAGACTATTTTTCTGGCAAATATGCTTAAGCTCTAGGTTCAATACTGGACAAAACCTGGACTTTTTTTATTTAGTAATTAAAAAAAACTAGTAGATTTTCCTCCACTCCAACGAAGCTTAAAATCTGTTCTAGGCGTTGTGTTGGATTCCTTATCGAGGATGGATGTGGATATCATGGGCCGCAGGAATTGCTTAACATCAGATGTGTGCTATTTTTTCAAGCTCAATAATAAATACAAAAAACTAATTAGTAAAATAGTCTGTGAGACTTTAATTAATAATGAAATTTACGCACAAATAATTAAAAATCTCTGGTACATAGACTGTTAAGATGCTTGAACGCCTAGAGAACTTCAGAAAATTCAATTTAATTACTAACATATTATGATTTTCTCGTCTGGCGCGCCTCTACAAACTACGTTATCTAATATACCATTTATTTTCACAGCTGCGACGTGTTCCAACATGTACTTAAGAAGTTTTAAGTGAACATTAAGTGATAATTTGGAAGAATCTGCACTTTTTACTACAAGATTAAAATATTAAATGATCCCCGTGAAAAGCTAAATAGTGCAAAATCATACAATTCGTGAAATGCAGAATATTTTCTCATGTAGAAGTATTGTTTGATACGATATTTCAGCTAGGAATTTTTGTTGTGGCAGAATACAGATTTTTGAAATTTTTATCCAATACGCTCCAGTGCAAATTAACCGAATCCATCAGGGAGGGACCACACCCTCGCAATACTAGCAAACAATAGCAGAATAAATACTGGGTGTGCGGGTTAGAAGTCCTTTTACACGTAATGACACATTTCATCTCGTGTCATAACATGTGCATGTTGAATCTGAACGGAGATGTCATCACTACCGGTTAACTTTGTGATTCATTCTCATTCCCAATATTATAAAGAAAGCAATTCCATTTGGTGTTACGTGGTGATGATAATTTAAGTTAAATTTAATATTTATTCTTGAATAGCAAAGGAGATTGATTAATACACGTTCACTGTGTGTTTTTTATTTCATTAAAAAAGCACAATTTGCCAGCAATCACTTTAATATTAAAAAAAATTAAATGTCTGTGTGTTGCCAGTGTGGTACTTATTGACGACCTCCTTTATTGTAACGTAATCATCGCCAAGCTACGGAGAGTACTCGGTGATTATATACGTCGTCGAACACTAAACTAAGTAAACTGGTATAGCTAAATGAATCAGTAAGCTGAAGGGGTAATGACCCGGTGATATAGCTTGTAGAACTGATAACCAATTGGCAAGGAAGATTCTAAAGTAGCAGCCTGCTATTGGGCGTCGTAGTATAAGACAACAAACTAGCATGGAGTGATGATTTACGTCCTCGGGAAGTCGATGGATGCAGGTGGCTTAAAATCGTAATGTATGGCAGTGTGTGTGGGAAGGCTATGTACAACATTAGACTAATTATGGTCCAAAATGATGATGCTGAATCATCTAATTAATGTTAATAGCTATATATGGTAGCTCAGTATCGAAGTGCTCCCTTTAAATTTCACGTTACACGAGCAAACCGAGTTCTATCCCCGACGCCGAGACCAATGAAATTGTTAATAGTGATTTTATGTGCCTATTTATCCCATGCTCGAAGGTGAATGTAAACGTCGTGGCAAACCACGTCTATGAAAAAAATAAAAAACAAATATTTCAAAGACATGTGAAGTCTGCCAACTCTCTCTAGAGAGGAGATCCCAAGGGATTTATATATAGGCTGTTACTCTACTTTTATATAATAGGGAAACAATTTTATTACTAAAAAAAACTAACAGACAAAACAATATTTATATTTACACGCTCAAATTTCTTTGATCTTTTAATAAGCTAAAAGGGAGAATTAATTAATTTACTTTGTACATTTTCTATGTTGATATTAATCAAATGTCATTTAATTTAACTTTTTTTGTATTTCGTTACTAAGTTTCTTTAGAATGAAACAATTTGAAATAATCATATAACAAGTAGGGACAAAAAAACTACAATACAAAATTATTATAGTCTTTTATATTAAATATGATATTAAAATAAGGACCATAACTAAAAAGGAAATAAAATAATTATTAAAAAAAAATTATCTAAGCATGATTACTGAATAGCTTCTTTAACTTTTTTTTTATAATTTACGGGTGATAACGAGTTCGCAGTTCAACTTAGTAAATGACGACTTCGTCCCATTACACTTACGTACACCCTCGACTAAGATTTAAGATCATTATGCGTTATGCCTTCGTGAACTAAGATGGAATTCCCAGTTACCTGTCATTGGGTCCTCACTCCTCATACAAATAGGAGCTTTACTGACGAATACTAGCTGGTAGACTTTAAGGGCGAGGGTGTCTTTCTAAGATCGAACTTTTTAGATACTCGTGCAAAGTGACACTAACATAGAATTGATAACATTACTGACTTAGCGACATTAAATCAAATTTACTACTAAATTAGCCAGGATGCCGACGTTTACGCAATAACTATTGTATAATAATACTTAGTATATTGTGTTACTTACTTAGACATAAATAATTTATAAGCATCATACCTACATGATTATATTAAAATATATGTCATAATTAAGACGGCTGTGCAGCACAGACAAACCCGCGTGGTTACCATTGTAATGTATATATGTATAATAAATAAATAAAATATAAAAATGTTGTTAATTAATATAAACAACTTTAATATAAAGACGTTGATTGATAACGGTAATATCTGGTTGTTGCCAGATGACATCAACTGCCTAGAATTTTTTATAGTGCCGTAAGCTTTTGCATAAATACAGAGGCACTCACTAGTCTTCCCCTCCCCTATTCCGATGTAGGACATGTGCAATAAGAATTGTGGAAGCTTCAGACGCAGTGTCAGAGACACGGGACATACATACAATTCACCTAGACCCAAAGTACAACAATATGTGTCCACAATATTTTCCTTCGGCAGTAAATATATTACAAGCATTTTAAACAAGTACGCTACTCCTGCGTATCTTGATTGTATTCACATTTTATTCTTATATAAAAGTGCTGATGTACATATTACAGGTAGAGTCATTCCATCTCAGTCCTCAGCGGTGATAAGGCTTGCGCATCTGGAATCTTTGTGGAGGTTACAGTTTACCATCGGTTGAACTGTGTGCTCATTTATTATTCCATATATTATAAATACCATATCAAAAACTACTGTTACTTTTATAATATTTACTAAATAAAGTATTAGTTTTAAACGAGTAATAATAAATTATTTTTATTACTATCAATAATTTATAAATAGATAGTAATCATAAATAATTAAAAACAATAATACTGTATAATTATTCGCTTTATTTCCGTTAATTGTCTACAATTACAATACAGCCATTATTCTATTCTGTGACAACAATCCGTCTGTCTGTGGCAATGTCCTCGATCAATGATCCGTCACCACGTCGAACTTAACACACCATATTTCTAAATATCGACTTGTGTTTGTGTCAATTTTTGCAAATGAGTTTATACTAGTATAAATTATTTTCAACATTTTGACTAGGTTAAATATATTTGGTTGGATAAATATATTTTTTTTATATACTAGAAGTGACAAATAGCACACAGCTTAAAACAGCCACTCAAGACATCCACATGCATCCTAAAGAAAGATTCAAAATGCACATATGTTGTCAACTCTGAGAATGCAAAATGACATGAAATTTCTCGTTACTTGTAACTCGGCGGATCCCTACATGAAACAACACGAAGAACGAATCACTCGTTATCATCTTAGGTCTTCCCCATAGATTGCCATAAAGCACAATCCTACCACCAGCATCCATCGACTTACCGCAGACTTGCTCCAAATTTAAAATTATTCCATAAAGTTATATTAACGGTAAGATAAAACTAGTTTGAACCGCGTGTGTTAGGATTTCTATTACTTCTTATAACGTGGTAGAGCTACACTGCAGTTATTTTCTAGCTGCAGAATGAATGAATCAGCTCGACCGGGGTAGGACCACGCCCTCACAGAATACCAGCGTAAAATAGCAGCATAATGCTGCTGTGTTTCGTCTGGTGAGTGTAGGTATCCGGAGACCTTTATTACTGGTGACGAGGCATTCCATCTCAGTCCTCAATGGGACAACGCATCTCCATTATGATTCCTTGTCAAGGATGAATGTAAATGTCATGGGCTGCCGGAATCACTTATCATCAAGTGAACTGTGTTCTCGTTAGTTACTCTTAACGTAATAAAAAAATTATATCAACGTATAACTGATATGACGTTCAGTCTAGACTAAAAAAATGTATCCATTGTCAGCTCAAGAGAAGGCGTGAGGGTTAAGGGTGGGTAAGTATGTATGCGTGGGTGGATAGAAATTTGTTTTGTCTACCATTTGTACTAAGGACCTTTTTTTTTAATGAACGCCAACATAGTGTACACTGATACAATGCCGCAAACGAGAACGATGTGAACGATATATTATATAGAAACGCCGCTACAGTTGTAGGCGAAGACTGCATGCAAACATAATAAGTGACAATATAATAATTAGTAGAGAAAATTGACAAAATATATACCAAAGTCAAATTTAAATATGTAAGTTTGAGATAAATGTTCAGTTGTATTTTAAAAGCAAATAGCACAATATGAAAACATTGGTTTGTGAAGTATACAAAAAGTTAATAAAAACTAATAAAAAATAATAAATAAAATGGTAAAATACGTATAATATTAGGGATTCCATCTTAAGCTTTTCTCGTAATGTTAATTTAATTTTAATTATCTTACGCTTTAACCATCATTCATCTATGTAGTAGAGTCATGCTCTAGCTTCTAAACACAACATAAATAGATCAATCCTTACCACGCCCTAACAGAAGACCAGCGGTGAAATTGGTGTGATTTTATTTAAAGACACTTAAAAATTAAATAAGATCAAGAATGGCTGAAATTATGACGTTTTATGTATAATCTTCATCACTCTCACGCTGCTTCTAGAACTAGTTGGCAATGATAAAGACACAGCTAGTGTCTAGCGATGTGAAAGCGTCAGCTCGATCGGGCCGGCATCGGAGGATCACGACCTCCCATTATATCAGAGTATAATAATAGCATAACGCTTTCAGGTGTGCAGGTGATGGTAAATAAAAAGTCACTTATAGATTTAACATTTATTAGCACACGCAGTTTAGTACAGAAGAGAGAAGCAGAAAGCACAATATAACAAAGTTTTTTTATATAGAATAGGTGATAAATGAGCAAGCAGCCCACCCGATGGTAATTGATCACAACCGCCCGTGCAGCAGCAGACGAGCCGCGAATGCGATGCCAGCCTTTAATAAAGGTGTAGGCTCTTTTCTTGAAGATCCCTAAGTCGTACCAGTCTGAAAACATCGCTGGTTACAGCTGACTCCACAGAGTAGTTGAGCGTGGTAGGAAATTTCACGCGAAACCAACAGTGGTGGATAGACAACCATCGAGATGATGAGGATGAAGTTTCGAATTCTGTCGTGAATTATGTTTAAACTCGGCAAGTGGACAATGTTCACAAGCGAAGTGGATAGAAAAGAAACAGTTTGGAAAGGCACAGTGTTAAATAAGTTTTTAGAAAGAATAAAACAAATTACGTAGGCGTGCAAGACAACGGATCAACGGTCGGACCGGCGAGCGATGTGCGCGGTACCGCTGTAGCTTTTTTTAATTTTTTATGTTTGAGCATGTTGGTCCCGTGACCTCTACAGCTTTATCTAATCAGACTCACGAGCGGGAGGCCCGCTGCTGTAGCAACGGCCAACTGTTTCTATAGAGTTTGTATCAATAAATATAACAAAAATAAATATATATGTAGTGTGTAGTGAATGTGGACATGTATAAAGATTGCATGGTAAGTGTTGACATCCTGAGACCCGATTACGGGTAACGAAGACCATCTCAACATTCTTCAGGGTTGACAATGCATGTGCATCTTGGATTTTTATTGAGGATGGATGTAGATGAGCAGCCTTCATACACCATCAGAACAGCGTATTCGTTTGTCAAGTCCATTGTTATAAAAGAAATATATTTATAAATTGAATCAAATTACCAAAGCTTAGCAGTAGATTTTATTAATCGGGAGTCTTCAACAAAGTGCTGCTTCTCATTGCAGCCATTAGCAATCATGCGTTGGCACATTACGTTAATGAACACGGGCGTTTCTCGTAATCACAAAGCTTAACTCATCGCGCTGTTAAGTTTATCGATTAATTTAATTGCATCTGTTATTGTAGCTCGTGTGGTGGCGTAGGAAAGTAATGCTTACGAGTAGGGCTAATTAAACGCATATGATTACGCAAAATTTTGTCATGTGTGTCTTAAAAAATCATCTCATCGCTAGTCCAAAGCTGAACATAGGCTGCTCCACAGACTGCTAGAATACGATCCTAAGTCGCTTGCATCCATTGACTGCTCGTAGATATACATAGGTCGTCGGCGACGTTCTCAACTGCTACTGCCAGTCCGAGCTTGCCACTCAAGAACCTTTCATCCCCATCAGTTATTTCTTCTGAGAGCAATATGACCGATCTATTTCCATTTCATCTCACTGATTAAATTTAAGAAAAACTGATAATTATTAGATAAATGCTGGCAAATCTAAATAATATATCAGTCCATATTGGAGACAGTACTCTAAATACTGATATCTGTCTCCAATTTTGTTGTTAATAGTGGTTGAGTATTTACCCTCAATAAGGTAGTTAATGGAAACAGAATGTTTTACTTTATGTAATGTTCCGTGTGATGGACAGGACAGCATCGTGATCTGATCAATCCTGGCATGTCCATGGGCCTCCGGCATAGATTGCCGCAGGCCCATCTTTAGCTGCGGACTATTGATAGATTGTGATGATGACTAACTGAATCTATTCGAATTAATAATTTAATATATTATAAATTTTAGACCGAGAGTTTGAATCACGATATCACAGTTTCCGAACGACATCCAAAAAAACATAGGCTCTCTACTCAACGGTTGGTCAGGCACGGACCTCTCTGCTCCGTGAGAAATGCATTCGATGAAGCTGTAAGAGCCGCATAAGCTAACAGCATAAACATCAACAGAATCTAGAAACTCAGCGGTACTTCTCTACTCTGGGAGCCTTTTGCTCGCGAATCTATTTCAGTAAAACTAACACACACACAAAATAATACATCGGACCATTTGGAAGTCCCTACGAGTATTTTGGAAGAACTACTATCTCGCTAATAACATAATATTTAAAACAATAAAAAACCTTATTTCACGTCCAATATTAGTTGTTAAGCAAAAATCCTCTTTTATTATCTAAATGTAATTAGTTTGCCAAGAAACTAATTCGATTTACTGATCCTGGGGCCACGCGATCGGAATTTTAATTTCGTTTATAAAATCCTGGTTCATAGATCGTAAGGTACCGAGATTAATAGATTTTGAGCTTATTATCAAAATTTAATTAAACTTTTTTTTAATAAGCTTCCATTCAATACTTCGCAAACAATTTATTAGAAGATAAAATAATAATAATTAACCAATAATACCAGAGTGAAAAGGCAACTTAAGGCTGCCGTGTTTCATATGTAGTGGGCTTAGTTACCGGTAACGCGATATTCCATCTCAGCCCTTTGTTGAGGATGGAATGACATAGACCGCAGTCATCACTTTTCAGTCTTACTTCACAGTTTAACTGTGTGCTCGTTTGTCACCCTTACTAAACATATAGCTGCAGCTTTCTGGCTGCAATATGGATGGGTTAGCTCAGCTGGGGAAGGACTACGTCCTCACGGGTATCAGCGTGAAATAGCTGCAGAAGGTTACTGTGTTTCGTATGGTGAGTGTAGGTATACTGGCACCCAATTACAAGTATCGAATCCATATCATTCTAGGCCAAACGGAAGCACATCTCCAATCATTCCTGTACAATGGTATCCACATCCATGCAGTCTTTACTTACAATCAGGTGAACTGTGTCTTCGTTAGATACTTCTCTTGTGTAGGCCACACAGAATATCATGGTAGTGACCCTAAATTACAAGAGCACCTGATTGGAGATCCTTTTTTATATTTGGTGCACGGAAGGTTTCACTTATTTATTTATATTTTTTTCTTTCTTATCTTTTGATTAGGTAAAAGTCTTTTTATTGATTTTTTTTTAATTGTTTCTTATTTTACCTGATTTAGCTATGTATTGCTTATGTGTACCAAGGAGGAATGAGTAACGTGGGCTCCAGTCAGAGGATGTAAAAAAAATACTACTAAAACACTTAATACTTTATTTGAAATTAAAATATCACTTAATTACTATAACTAAAAATGTGACTCTAGTTCGAAGTTTGAATCCAGAATGCCTATACAAAATAATATCGTAATAAGGTATACGGGTAAAGTAAACTGCACAGGAAACGTGCTGACTCTGTGCCTCGTGCCATCGCACTGGTGTCCAATGGCGTAGCAACACGTCCTCCCACAACTCATCACACTGAACAATCTCGTCTACTTTTCCCTTAGTACTTCCATGAGACAGTTCTTAATCAAGTAAAATGCCCAAACTAAGTAGTTAGTTCATTAAAATGTAACACAGCCCAGCATCACCGCGGCTATCAAGCCTCATTTATTTATCCACACATTATTAATATCGCCTTCTAAATTTATAATGCTCGAATAACTCGTTCATTAATGGCGGTAAATTACACCAAATTTGTTTATGATTAACTGGAAAACGAGCGATCGACCAGATGTTTAGTTAAAATAGTATACCGAGTCAATGCAATTAGTTGTGTAGTGTGCTAATCTGCGACCGGGGAAATTCCACATCCTAATCGAATCAACATAGTCACAGCCTATCAGCATAGTAAAAAACTCTGCCTTTCCCATGGATTTCCACAAAGCTCGACTTTTCGCAAACTTGGATAAGTTGTCACTCCATCTGACGGGGGTCGTCGTACGCTGAGACTGCCAGTCCGAGGTTGCCACTCAAGAACCTTTCTTCCTCATCGATTATCGGTTCTACGAGTTATATGGCCAGCCCATTGGCACTTCAGCATCCAATGCTTATATATATAATGACGATGATAATGCATTTTTGCAATTATCAAGGAAAAACCTAATTACGTTTATTTTCGTTAGCAGATTGTTTGATTTAAATTACATACTAGTGAATTTAAACGAAGCTTATAGTTTTCTACGTGAATTAATAAAAAGTTTAAATGTGAACGTCGATTAAAATTTGATGGGAATAAAATTCGATAAAAATAAAATTATTTTTGTATGTTGTTTGTATTGGGTCACTGAGGATCTGTGAATAAATTCGATTAGAAAAAGTTGATAAAATATAATATTTATAAGTTAATGTGTTTGATTGATACATCTTGTAAGACCATAATGAAATGCTTCATTCAGAACAAGAACGCTGTCCTAGCTGAGCGGGACGACAACGTATTTTTATCACAATTCCTCATCGAGTGTGAGTGTGGTTGTCATAGGCTGCAAGTATTTGGTGAACTGTGTGCTCTTTTGTCACCGTTATTACAATAAAAAACACCATCTCAGTCTTCAAGGGTGACAACGCATCTGCATTATAATTTCTTGTACAGGATGAAAGTAGATGACATGGGTCATATAAGTCACTTACTGATCTATGTGCTCGCTTGTCACCCCAAAAACAATAAACAAAATGTTTCAAAATAAACGAATACTATTCTAGTAATACTAAAAAAACTAAATACTAAATATAAGCGTAATACACACGTACGCATCTTCACTAAAACTTTTCCGTTCCATTAATTAACAATGTATACACAAAGCACCAACATTTCACATTTCAGTTCTGCATGCGGTTTATTCTCGTGTCAGTTTTAGGTCGACCGCATTCACTGCAGACAAAAACTACGGGTCCTGTTAACTGGAATTTCTGTTTTGCGTAAATTTCGCAAGAGCTTAGTGAAATTGCCTTGGTTGATTACGATTCTGCTTAAATTATAGATATTTGTAATTAGGTGATGATGACGTCCCATCTTCGATTTTGACCATGATGTTATCTTTTTTTTATTATGGAAGAGGTGAACTTGAAGGTGAACAACACTAGAGGAGTTGTACGTGCTGTTATACTCCGAAAAGACGAAGAGTTAGGCATAGACCTCGGTTCGAGTTAGGTCTGTTAAATAATTATATTAATTCTAAATCATTCTGTTTCCATGTTTATACTAAGTTCCCTTTCTAACATTATTATATAACATTTTACCTCTTCGATTTGAGATAGGAGTAGGCTCTTTCCAAACCATCAGTCCAGAAATACCACTGGCGACAGCTGACTCAACTAATTTTTGGAGTGACTACTTACGTGGTAAAATTCTGCTTATAAAAAGCACAATAGTGGATTACCAACCATCATAGTAACAAATAAATAAATTTAATTCTGTCGCTATGTGCAGTCAGTGCAGTGTGGGGGAGATAGTGATGCAATGAGATGATGATGAAATAATTAACTACATACCATAACAAAATAGATCTCAAATCCCAGAATTATGAAGGAATATACTGGCATAATCTTTACAACTTAAACTACAAGAGTGAGTGTAAATATGTATATGTAAGGGTCTGGTTCGCAAATATTAAATAGTTTGTATCAATTTGCTTTTAGAAATTGTTATGACGTATTAGTGAAAATTACTAAAGCATTTTTTTTTGCTGCTGTGGTGGTGTAGCTCTGTGTGTGTACTGGCTTTAAGCTAAAGTACATAGCCGCCTAAGTTTAGTAAAGTAAAGTAAGCTACGTCGTAGATCCTATGCTCCAAAATTTGTGCTTGATAAATTGTTGGTTTTCAGGTCTGGGTATATTGTATATATATCCCGTATGTTTAACACTGCATCTTAACTTTTGACATTACATCCCACTAGAGAAGAGAGTGTCGCGTTAGTGGCTCTGTGTTTGCGGTAATGCAAAATGAAATAATAGCCAGAATGTATATAACATAATACACATCATCTCAGATTCAACAAAAAATAATTTTACTCGTTTTATTTGAAATTTCATTACTACTATCTCTTCACAGTTCTCATATCATGTTATATCCTGCACATTTTTTCTGCGTATTTGATTTCCTGCGATTGTTAGTGGATGACATCGATCAAGGAAAAAACTTTTTTTCACTTAGCTTTTCGTAAAACTTGGGTCAGTATGTATGAACCCAAATATTTACTATAGTATAATAAATACTTTGTAAATCACAGGTCCTTTATTAAAAAAATGCAATCAATGCTATTAACATTACTAATATTCCAGTTTACCACTCCAACCAAACTGATGAAATGCTTGGTTCACGACGATAGTTGAATTTTAGATTTGAACCGTAAACCGGCTGTAAAGGCCAGTGATTCAAATCCAAGCTTAGGCAAATATATACTAAAGAAAACGATTTACTGATGATGTTTTGTGGAGTGTGCGACATGTCCCGTGATACTGCATCTAAATCTTCCTCCGATCTTACTGCACGTACACATTAGTGAGCGTCGATATTACGGTTATATCGGCACTATAGCACATTCCGACCAGTTGATGTCATCCTGTAACAATAAAAACCATGGCTAATTTTGCATCTAAAACCCTTTTTTGAATGCCTTAAGGCCACTAATATAAAAAAGATCTCCACCGTGTACCGAGCTTTCGAGGAAAAATGTCAATGCCATAAAGTCTAATATCATTGGGCAGCTTTGAAATTTTTGCTAAGCCTGCAGTACGACTCGTTTTTTTTTAAGTCCATCGTATTATTATTATCGATAATATAACTTGATTGGGATAGACTATGTTAAGCAGTGGACCATTGATACGAAAATTGTTTACTAGAACTCATATATTTACTCGTCTATTACTCATATATTTTAAGCCCACGATTATTAAAGCTATATAGAAATTATTAATGAGTCCTTAACATTCTGTTTCCAAACAAGAAACAATATTCACCCTAAAAAGAAAGTTAATGAAACTGTACACTAAATTTCTAAGCTTAGTAAAATCGTTTTAGTACTTTTAAAGGATCAGGGCTTAACAAGAACTTTCTTCCTCGCCTTTGTCTAACAGAATTTAATTATTTCCATTTTGTGTGCGTTGTGTTAGAGCCGCGGTGGCTAAATGTATAAGTGCTTGCATTTAATTCACGCTACGTGAGAAAACGATTTCGATTCCCGGTGCCAGCAATATTAAGTGAAGTGGGCGGTGAAGGAAAAAATTGTCAGGAAACCTGCATGTCTGAGAAAAAAAAATTGATGACATGGGCCAATGCGCAGTGGCACCGCGTGCTTTACTATTCTCTAACGTCCTCTTTAGAAAGGAAGATAAGACCCAGCAGTGGGTTTTAATATTTTTTTCTATAGAATAGGTGGTAAGTGATTACCGCCAGACATCTATCCGCAACACTAGAGGAGTCGCAGATGCGCTACCGGGATATTATATATATATATATATATATATATATGTATATAAAGTATATATGTATATAAAATTGACACACAGTTAAACGTTATTCTTTAAAGTTCTATCAACGGAACCGTTAAGGTCTCACGGTCGAGTTGCTTCAAGAACAAGAAATTTAATGAAGCGTATTAAACTAGTACATTTGCGACAAGTATTGTTCTACACAGAACAGGAAATTTGTAATCAAAATTCAATGCGACAATTATTTGAGAAGCAACAACAATCACTTGATTATAAACAAGATATATGTTGATAAATACATACTAGATATATTTTAATTATAAGAACAAGTAATAACTAATCGGTGTGGTAAAAATGTACCAGAATTATTGTATTAGCATTGATTGATACATTATATAATATGCAAACAATGATATTAGCTGAACTGACATACGCGTGAAGCAGTTCAACCAAACTTTAAATATTTGTATTTGATGGTTCACGATTATAGTCGAATGGTGGATTCGAAACTGCGGCCTTAAGTTTTGCAGACTGTACCCTACACCAATAGGCCGTTGACATTGTCAGCAAACTTACATTTCAAATAAATATAGAAACAAAATAAATTTAAAGTGAGTAGAGCTACGCTATAATTTGTTCCTGGATGCCTCTTGGATGGGTCAGCTCGATTATGGTATGAATACACCCGAACCGTAAGTCGTCAGGTTGACCACACATCTGCATTATAATCCGTTATCGAAGATCCATGTGGATGCATGGGCCGCAGAAATCACTTACCATCAGGTGAATGTGCTCATTTGCCCTCATTACAATAGTAAAATAGTTTATGGAAATTAAATTAATTAATTAATCAAATTTACGCAAAAATAAGTCTTCTGGTATTAATATAACTACTGTTATGGTCATTCTGATCGATTTCGACCACGGCGATATTTTCTCTTTCTAAGCATACAACCTATATATATAAATGCCTCTGCATAGCACAGGTCTCCACTTTACAGAGGATGTTAGAGCATTGTCCACCAGACGGACTACTGCGGACTGACGGACTACAGATATTACAATGTCGTAAACGTTCGTGTAAACACTTAATGATTACTTCTACTACACTTTTTATTTCCTTTCGATACGTCGAATAGTTTATACTAATGCTTAGCTTGAAATATTTATATATGTCTATTAAGAAAACCAAGCAAGAGTCTAGTCTAGTAGTCTTTACAATGATTACTTCACATGTCTTTTACATACCACACAGTTAAGTGCGGAATGATGATGTCCTAACTATATGAGCATTACATTGTCATCCCAGCTACCCGATCGTTTGAACTATGTCGGTCACCCTCGTTCTATTGCGGATCACACTTATATAATAAAACATAAATTTCTAATTGAGCGGTGCCTCCTGATCGATTTTTACCACGACTATATCTTTTAGTTATAGCCGGATGACATCAACGTAAAATAAAAGAACAAGTGTGAGTAAAGTGTAATAAGCATTTGGGCTAACACAATCACTGACGTGTCGCCCCTTCCATATTCCGATGTAGTGCATATGGAATAAGATCATTAGTAGGTTCGTTTATTTTTAAAACTAATATTAGTCACAGGTTTATCTGCTATTTGCGCCATAATTGTATAATAAAGTTAATAATATACTTTTCATTCATCATTTAACTATTTATAAATCTAAACAAATTACGACTTACAAGAACTTAATTATAACGAAACTGAAGCTCTATTCCAACCTGTTTATTAAATTTCTAATTATTAAGTGAAAATACGAGGTTAATATGCGTGCATAACACACACACACACACACCAATTAGGAAAATTGTCTAATTTTTTTTTTATTATATAGTATATGTCGTTTTTTTAAACCAATCACCATCTGTTTAGCACTTATGGTTCCTCATAATATGCTCGTACTGGTAAATATGAGGCGGGGCCAGGTGACTTGTGATGCAGGTGAAAACCTAACAGGGTCCAGCTCTCATCAACACTTGTATCAATTTAATTTGTTTTCCATACCATTACTCGTCTTGTAGTTAATGTTTGTGGTGAGAAATAAAGAATTATTGTTGTAGTAATCTCAGGGACATGGCAACAATACATACAACATACTCACACCAGAAAAACCACCAAATTGTGATTACTTGCCTCATAAAATGAATGACTTTGTAAAGATGAAAACTAGACAGTAAAAGTTTACTCTTATTACTAGTATTTATAAAATGGTCATCAGCAAGATATATTAATATATTGACGTATATACAAAATATATATTTTATAAAGTTAAGAAAAACTATTTGAATAAAAGCCTCACTCAGTCCCATCCTTATTTCGACGTAAGGTATAAAAGGAAGGTTCAAATGCAGTGTCGGGTATTTGGGAAAAACATTCCAAAACCATTAATTTCTAATGCCTATTGTTCCAATGATAGATATCGAACCTGCACTCTTGCCATTCCGTTACGCGATCATAAACTTGACCAGTATCTATCAATTTTTTTAAAAAATACATACGTCATGCATTGAACCCACCCACCTGGTAAAGAACCTTGCAGCGCCAACGAGTCGGCGAGACCGGGGAAGGACCACACCCGCACATATCATCCTGAAATAGCAACATAACGCTGTTTTGCTATCACGAGTGTATGGACCCGCTGACCCAATTACCCAAGTAAGGAGACTTTCCATCTCAATCCGCAGTAAAAACCAATGCCTATTTTGATTCTTTGATGAGGGTAGATGTAGATTTCATGAGATGCAGTTGCCATTTACCATCAGGTGAACTGTCTAATCATCTCCTTTAGAAAAACATACTTTTTATTTAAGTAACTGTTTAACACACAAACACACACGCATGCAAATATTATTTATTATTTAATTGTATAACGACATCACAGAGACTCTTATGTTGGAGGGTTATTTTAGTGTAAAATTATGGAAGCATTCATCCGCCGTGGGTGGGGCCCGGAGATGTGTAATACAATACCTACTACTACAGTCTACTAAGGAATACTATTACTTAGCTTATTTATAATGTATTATTAAACAGGCACGTGCGAATAACGCCTATTTTGTAAGTCGTGTGATAATAAGATACTTTTTATTATTATTTATACTAAACGGTGACAACTTAAATAAATAAGGAAACAATTTAAGTAATTAGTAAACGACTAAAGTTTCCAACACCACGTGTAAGACGTCACCGGGGCTATCAGGGAAGAATTATGAACGCTTGTCCTCCCGTTCCTTACTCGAGTGAAATTCACTAACGTCACGTTGTGGGAAAAAAAACGTTTAAAAGCATATTTAAATTTTAGTATTTCCATGCTACGAAACTTTCACGTCTGAAACTATGTTTAATATTTCACCTAAACTATTTTTCAGTAATTTTGTATCAACTGACAACTTTTATAAAACACTTTTATTAGCTTTATTTATGGAATTTATTTATTATTAGAACGGGACATAAGACAGATTATGCGTGGAATTTCTGTAGACTAATTATTATTAATTTTGTATTCATAATTTATTAAGATTTTATTTCAGACTATGTTCTCTATATAGTTGTAGTTAATTAGTATAGGTAGTTGTTTTTCTGTCTTTCACGTTTTACAATTGTGTTTCATTTTATTTTTTTATTTAATAAATCTAAAAAAATCGGAAGAAAACACATTCCTGACTTGGACAAGTTAAGATTGAATTAGCTTACTTTTCTTGGGAACAACTATTTTCTTAGCCGTTCGTCATGGAAAATCAGCGTTTTAGTATTACTATAACATAACACGGCTATCGTAGTGGTATACCAACACTGCAGTTTGTGTCTAGCTACAGAACGAATGGTTTCGAATCCGCCATTTGTCTATTGTCGTGAATTATTTCCTAGAAGTGTTTTAAGGTTAATTGTAGTGGTTTAAAGGTATATTAGTAATGTTAATAGCACGGATAGAATTCTAAGAAAAAAACAAATGACATGCGACAAGTGACTCTACATCATCTTAAATGTTACTTAATTTTAGACCTAAGTTTCAATTAATGTTTTAAATCTCTCTCTTTTCAAATCTCTCAATACTTCATTGATGAGGCACAAAGCTCTTAAAACAACAAACACAATTATCTAAGTATATATTAAGTAAAATTAGTCTCCAAGTTAAAAACACTTGTATGTATACACTTGTGAATCTTACGAGATGATCTTTAGATAAGATACCACATACAAGAGAATGCTTCAAATACTTCAATGAATATTACTTGAGCATTTTATCTAATCTTGGCTCATAATTAAATTTCTAACATGAATTACTTAAATTTCATCCTGTTCAGCACAGACATTTTCTGTTGTGATAATATTGAAAATAAGGGAAAAGGTACAGGAATGTTTAATATTGTGACTAGTTATATATGTACAAATCTCACTGGCCTTGGCCCCTCTCTGGAGAAGTCATAAGAACATAAACATATATATATAAACATATTCACATTTCAAACCAAAATAAGTTTTGATTGGCTGTGAATTCTAAATTCAAATAAATTTTGTTTTAAAAACATGACATTCTTTTTACAAAGTCAGTCTTTTGTTTATTGATTAGCTTTGTATTTTCATTACATTTGAACATTTTTCGTCATAATGGATACTTTAAAAATTCGTGTAAGTATGGAACATGAGTTCCGTCGTGGCATCAACGCGGCACAAACGGCACGTAACATCAACAACGTTTACGGAGAGATCTTTACAAACGAACGCACAACCCGTTATTGGTTTTCCCGGTTCCGTTCTGGAAATTTTGATTTGAAAAATGAACTTCGTGGTCGTCCGTACACTTTGGTTAACAATGATGAATTAAAAGCAATTGTGGAAGCTGATACTGCGCTGCTCAACAGGCACAGAAATGAAAGAATTTTGAACAGAATTGATACGTGCGACGAAAAGTGGATTCTGTTCGACGATCGAAAGCGCTCAGCAAGTTGGTTAGATCCTGGTCCAGCACCAAAGCAATGCCCTAAACGAAAAATTACCTCTAGAAAGTTGATGGTAACTGTCTGGTGCTCTAGTGCCGGTGTGATTCATCACGTTTTTTACGAAACGGCATGAGCATTACTGCAAATATGTAATGTGACGAACTGAAGACATTGATGGAGAAGCTCGCACATCTACAACCAGCTTTGGTCAATCGGTCGTCGCGCTTCTCCTACACGACTACGCGTGACCCCATACTGCACAACAGACAGTCTCCAAACTGCAAGAGTTGGGGTTGAAAGGTCTACCTCATCCACCGTACTTACCAGACCTTGCAGCCACCGACTATTACTTTTACAAAATTTGGACAACATTTTAGGGGGAAAAAAATTAAATTCCCGAGAGGTACAAAATGCCTTTGAAGAGTTTGTTGCCTCCTGTCCAGCTGACTTTTACAAGAAGTGCATCAATAAACTACCACTGCGTTGGCAAAAATGGATCGATTACATGGGTGATTCCTTTGAATAACAGAAGTAAAAAAGTTTGAAAAAAAATACTTTAACTTATTTCATACAAAACGCAAAAAAAATCGGCCTCACGTGGAATACTGTTTTCATCTCTGGGCCGGGGTACCCCAGTACCAGTTTCTTCCGTTTCACCAAATTCAAAGGAGAGCGGCTCGAATTGTTGATGACCAGGTACTTTCCGATCGACTTGATTCACTGGTGTTGAGAAGAGATGTTGCATCTCTTAATATTTTTCACCGAATTTACCATGGAGAGTGTTCTCATTATCTCGATGGTTGTCAATCCACCACTGTGCGCTTCACGCGAGGAATTTTAGGGTGTAGCTGTGGAGATAAGATACTATATAGAGATATTTGGATATATATTTCTTTACAAGTGCACCTTACTTGACAATTAATCACACTTATCAAGTACTTTGATTAGCGATACTTCAGCTATTTTCAGAACATAGTGTTCTAGGCTGCAGGAATCCTATTTATTTACAATTTATTGCATTTATCCATTACAAAAATGTTACAATGGACGTAATTAATGTCAAAGATATTAAACCCAAGGTGGAGTGAAGATAACATGTTATAAAAATTGATAACTGTCATCCTATATATGAAAAAATGATCAAATATAAATAAATCGCAAACTAACTAACTGGAACAATAGTGAAATGATAATATCGAATCAAAGCGACGAATATTCATTAAAATATCATTAGCACACTCGCAAAGAATCATTAGGTATTAATGAACGAAGGTTTTGGGTTCCAACGTTGCGCTAAACAAAAACTTTGTTTTCTAAATGAATTAACAAATATCAGTGGATATCTTTGCTGTACATTGTATGGAATCGTTTTTATTTTGGTCTTATAATTATATTTTTATAATATCACGGACAATTATGGAGCACACAGTTCACCTAATGACGTCTAGATCCATCCTTGACATACTTTGTACGCACAACTGTTGCCACTCTTGCGGACTGAAGGTCTCGTTATATGTAATTGGATGCCCATATACAAACCATACGTAACACATCAGCATTGTAGTGTTTCACATAATGAATTAGAACTGGTTACCCTATCTGTATTGGGCAATATTTCATCTCAGCGGTGAAAACACAGCTGTAGACCGCATCGTACGTTTCCCATCGGGTGAACTGTGTGATTGCTTTTTTTAGCCTTACTTCCGGTAAAAATGCTCGGGGATAAAATAAAACTATTTTTTTTTAAAAAAAGTTTTTGCGATAAATCCCAATCAATCTACGTTTTGTGACAAGATTTGTTTTTCACATTGTTCTTTGGATTGCGTGTAGTCGGCCGACAAACAGTTCTCGACGATAGTTTGTACGATATTTTTATTTAAATATTTTCGGCTTATGCCTTTCACGCCGCTTCGTTTTTATATTGGGTGTGTATATTTTATGTTCCCTTTTTTCAATTTCCGCATGTTTCTTTACGGATACTATATATTTGTGTGTTGAATTAAATATGCTTGTGAAAAGTATGTTTTTTTTATTGTTTATAGTATGGCGACAGCTGATTCCACAGAGCAGTTGTGTGTGACAGGAAATTATTGATTATTTGAAAAATTATTGATTATTGCACTTATTTTTACCACCACCACCCATTTTCAGTTTGCTTTTATTGGATTCCGACACAGCTGGTACATAAAGTCAGTTCCATTAAAATATTTATTTGTTTTTCTTGTGTCTCGTGCCTTATTTATTATAATAATAATATTACTCCAATAAATTATTCCTACAGTCGTATCTACAAAAGGGTTCATCCCAACCAATTACACAATAACTGCTTACAATCTCGTCAAATTTATATTATTCTCGTTTAATATATAAATGTTTAAGTTGTTGTTTATTTAGTTTTATGAATGATTTGATTGCCTTTTAGTGACATTTAGCCTGACATTTAGCCAGCTAACTTACCTTATCCTTTACAGCCGCAATATCACTTCTACTTAGTTTCAAAATATTTGAATTTAAAATAAAAGTTTTATGCAATCGCAAAACTGTGTTTACAATATACAGCTTCCTAACCGAGAGTAAGTTGCATATATTGTAAAACCTTAGAGTAGGATATCTGTACGATTTGATTTTTTTTAAAAGGATGTTAACAGTACTAATAACATTACAACCATTCCGGTTAACCACTCCAACTAAGCTTAATTGCTTGTGCTAGGAGATGGTCGATGGTGGATGGGTCGGTTCCCTATACAGTGGAAGACGGGAAAATTAGTCCTCCTCAAGAAGGATGGGCGTCCTGCAGATTCTCCCAATTGTGTTGCTCAATGAGGTTGATAAGATCTTTGAGCGGGTGATTGCCGGTCGCCTCATTGAACATCTCAGAGAGATAGGTCCCGACTTGTCAGATCAGCAGTTCGGGTTCCGAGTGGGCCGTTCTACGATCGACGCTATCAATCGCGTTAAGGCTCATTCGGATGCGGTAGTATCAAGAGGCGGAGTTTTATTGGCGGTGTCTTTGGACATCGCTAATGCTTTTAACACTCTGCCCTGGACTTGTATTAAGGAGGCACTAAAGTTCCATCGTGTGTATCTCAGCTGAATTGTTAGGAACTACCTCTCAGTGAGATATATTGTGTACTTAGGGCGGGAAGGCCATCTTCTTCGGAGGGAAACATCGTGCGGTGTTCTGTGGAACATCGGCTACAATTTGGTTCTGCGGGGTAACTTCCTCCCAGGTGTGAGTATAACCTGCTATGCAGATGACACTCTTGTCACGGCCCAGGGGAATACCTATACGGAGGCTGCCCGTCTTGCCAGTGGCAATCTGTGGCATAGGTTGTCGGCAAAATCCAAATGTTGGGACTCAAAGTGGCGCTACCCAAGTGCGAGGCTAACTGTTTCCACGGACCTCGGAGGGCGCCACCACCGGAGTCCCACATTATTGTAAGTGATGTCCGTATCGAGGTTAGTTCCAACATGAGGTACCTTGACCTCATCCTCGACAGCCGCTGGAACTTTCACGAGCACTTTGCTCGCCTGGCCCCGCGTCTAATGGGAACAGCTACCGCCTTAAAGCGGCTGCTACCAAACCTCGGGGGACCTGATGCAAGTTGCCGTCAATTTTACATGGGGTGGTGCGGTCGATGGCACTATATGGAGCGCCCATTTGCATAAAGGCCTTACTGAGCGGACCATCGCCTTCCTGAGAAGACCTCAGAGGGCGATGGCATTCTGGGTCATACTCGGGGATCGGGGTATTCTGGCGGGATCCATGCCTTAGGATCTGGAGGCAGGGTTCCTTGCAGCCATTTACCACTGGCGTTTGGAGCTTCGAATCCGGGGAGAATGGCTCTCACCAAGGGAGTGGGAATTACGGAAGTTCCACGTTCGACAGTCATTGCTTCTTAATTGGAAGGAAAAACTGTCCCATCCTAGGGCAGGCAGCAGGACTGTCGAGGCTGTTCGTCCGGTCCTTGAAGATTGGATGAACAGGCGGCACGGCTCACTGACCTTCCGGCTTGTGCAGGTGCTATCGGGGCACGGGTGCTTTGGTAACTACCTGTGCCGCCTAGCCAGAAGAGAGCCGACAACCATGTGTCACCATTGTAGATAGCACGGTGCAGCATACGCTAGAAGAGTGTCCACTTTGGGCTGAACTGCGCCAAAACCTCACCGCAGTAGTGGGAGACGATCTCTCGTTACCAGCGCTCATTAAGGCTATGGTTGAAAACGAGAGGTCGTGGAGCGCCGTTGTCACCTTCTGCGAACAAGCTATGTTGCAGAAGGAGGCTGCGGAAAGGAAGAGAGAGAGATGCACTGATCTGAGGAGGGTATCACGCCCTCCTTCAACCCTCTTAACTAAGGCCTAGGTGACGGACAAGGTAGTCAACCGTCGCCAAATAGCTAAGGCCTCGAGATGGCAAGCGCGGTGTTCACGCGCTCGTACATGAAGAAGGGGTCGTGAATTCCAGCTCCACCCCGCATTCAAAGATGAGCCCGCAGCGGGCTAACGCCGTCTAGACAACGGTAGTGTGCGAAAGCGTTCCCGTAGTCCCGACCAAGGGTGTCGGGAAGAACACCGTGGGGTTTTAGCTGGTAGGAGTCCGGCATAACCCTTCCGACGGCCCCGCGTCGGAGGGGTATCCGTGAGGATTTACCCACGAAAAAAAAAAAGGAGATGGTTCACGACAATAATCGAATGGTGGATTTGATTGAACCTACGACCCCAAGTTTCGCAGACCGAACCCTTAACCATTAGGCTATTGACATTATTTTAATTAAAGCCCACTGAGTTCTTTCAACCTCTTAAAACTTCGGTTTGTGGCTCCGCTCCATATCGGTATGCAATATGTTACGATTGATTGACCTAATGAAACATATATTTTATTTCGCGCTACATGTCTTAGCTGTGTCCACATCAATTTTTTAACTCAACTTGTATCTAGGTCAACATGAGTATATCAGGATAACCGTTGGCCTTTATTATTCCTACATATTTGTTAGAAGACACTTAACTTACATAGGGGCAAGAACAGTCATATTTATACCAAAGCTTGATTTAGGTCGGGTTCTATAATTGACTGTAAAACAAATATATCGTGTTTTATCAATATTGAGAGTAAGTAGTGAGTGGTAGAGCTATATTGCAGTTTGATTCTAGCTGCAGAATGAATGGGTCAGCTCGACCAGAGTAGGATCACGCATAGTAGCATAATGCTGCTGTGTTTCGTCCGGTGAGTGTAGGGATACCTTTATTACTGATGACGAGACCTTCCATCTCAGTCCTCAAGGGCAACAACGCATCTGCATTATGACTCCTTGTCGAGGATGAATATAGGTGTCATGGGCCATCAGGTGAACTGTGTGCTCGTTTGTTACTCTCAACGTAATGAAAAAAAAGTAAATTAGCAGGCTGTGGTAGCTAGTCCCTGCTCTGCTACTTTACGAAGCGCTTCCCATGATTTATCATTAAACACAACTGCTGTATCGTCAGCATAAGAAAAAACATGGGCCAATTTTATTTTGAGATCATATAATTTTTTCATAAATATGTGAAATATGGTCGGTCCTAGAACACTTCCTTGTGGCACGCTGTGGGTTACGGGTCACTTGTCGGTTTAGGTTACTTGTCATCACTTATAATTTGCCGAATTTTAACTTTTTGCTTCCTTTAATTTATTCTAGCTTCGCACCCCATCGATGCCAATGTTCTCCAATTTTTGTATAACAAGGATATATATATACCACTATGAATATGTTTTCGGTGCATTCGTGTTTCGATTTTAAACGGAAACACGTCAAAGTGAAAATTCTATAAACAGGAAACGTCTCTAAAACTGCAACGCCGGAAGCAATTTGTCGCGCGGGTACACGCAGTCGAGAGAATGGAATGGATAACTCTTCAAGTAAATCGAAACAGAATTTAAACTCAGTAGGATTCAACTATATGAAAGAGATATGTACTAAAAAATGTGTTCTGTTAGCTATGTGTGCTCGTAGCCTCGTTATTCTCAACGGCGTTAATAGCCTAATGGTTTAGGGTACGTTCTGCGGAACTTAAGGTAGTGGGTTCAACCCGCCATTGGACTATTGTTGTTGGTAATGCTGGTATATAATAATAAGGTTCTTTTAAAAAAAAAACAAAACAGCTTAGTTCGCTGCGGATTTGTGGACTTATCTTTAAATGAAATATTTTTCTCATTTATTTATGATAAAAATATATATTCCTTGCGATTTTTCCTTAATCGTCGAGTGCGTAGTAAACTAAACGCACATGATGCACTTAGCCATTTCATTGGTGCTGGCACCGGGGATCGAACTCGGTTCCCTTTCTTATCGTGACTTAAAAGCGACTACTTAAACACAAGCCTGCCTAGGGCCGTATGTAAGGAACTGAAGAATTATTTGTAATTCTCTCTAAATCTTTCGAATTGTACCATACTCATATTTTTAGGACACAGAACGAATTTAATGTGAGCCGTTCCTCAAACCGGATTGTTGTGATTCGTTTTTTGTCTACAGACTACGCTTTAAGGATTGACCTTATTCCGTGATCCAAATGTATCATGTTGTATATCGTCGTAAAACTTAATGATTAAAATGTTATAGATAATGTACTCTAGGAGTTTATGTATGTGCTATAGATGGAGTGGTGGTTTATCATTACAGCTTTGTTGGTGTAATGTTATCTTCGTTAATTTTTTATTCGTCATTTTATTAATTCTTATAGTTCACTGCTAAACATGTAAAAAAATCTAAAGCAGTTCCCCAAGGATTGCCCTAAAGCACGATCCTGAGCCATCTGTATCCATCTCGAAAACTTTCATAGGTCGTGTCGTGCTACACAGCGACTGCCAATATGATGTTGCCACTTAAGGACCTTCCTTCCACATCGGTTATCGTTTCTACTAGCTATGGGGCCGGAACATTGTCACTACAGCTCACTAATCTTTTGGTTTATTTCGTGCACCCTCATTTAACTGCTGATGCATACGTTGTTTTACTATCACCCAGAGAAACATCGAGCATAGCCCAATCCATGGATCGCTGAGTGACTAAGCTTTCTCATATGGCCAACAGTGAAAGGCCTTTTCTGTGTAACGTAAGTCATTACCTATTTTTATTAAACTCTATTAATAATACATTAGTATAGCCATTCAGTACCTAGTTTTGCTTAATATAAAGATATAATTTAAAGTAGTAAAATACTTTTTATATTATATCAGGAATGGCAAAAGAGCACATTATTCAATTTATAAGTAAGCGAGATTCATTCTCAATAAAGATTAAAACAATCTTCGCGTCCCTACTCTCACCATACGAATCGTTATGCTGCTGTATCACGCTGGAGGAGCTAAGAGCGTGGTCCTTGCCCAGCCGATAAGAGCCAGTCAAAAACTAGCTGCAATTTAGGATATCGGTACCCATGATTTAACGTTTGTTCTTTGCTGTCTTACTCAAAAAACTTGATTAAACCAACAGACAAAGACTTAATATCTATCTCTGTCCACGCACAAAGAACAAGAGTATACTAAATATTTTTGTATTTATGTTTTTTACGAATAGATTTACCACGTGCTTGGCGGTAAAGGAAAACATCGTGACCTACGTGTTTAAGAAATAAATAAGAAAAAATATTTTGAGGACTGCCGTATTCCGTTTAAAGAGTAGGTTTGTGCCTATAAAGTCACGCAAACAGTGGTTACTCACTACTTACTTCTGGAGACGAGGCATTCCATATTATTCCTCTAACTATCCTCACTAATATTTCACAACATTGACCAACTAACCTAATTACTTTCCCTAATATACTTTCCCGACAAGTATTGGATTTCCCAAAACAAATTACCGATGTAATATGAACTTGTCTACTGTATTTTTATTTCATTTATAATGGTACTGCACTCACCAGACGAAACACAGTTATATTAAGCTGCTATTTTACGCTGATATTCTATGAGGACATGGTCCTACCCCGGTCGAGCTTACCCATTCGTTATGCAGCTAGAAGGAAACTACAGTGTAGCTCTACCACTGCTCATATATTATTGTTAACGACATTTATCACCAATTCGGATTGTATATCACATTGCTTAATCTTATTGAGTTACTAATTATAGTTATATTTCATACATTTTTAATTGATAGGATGGATATAATGGTAAATACAATAAAAAATGGATTCCTAGTAACCTCTACAGTCTAATTTCGTTATTAATTTAATTAGAAACTTTCAGGACAGATGTCAATAAGTAGATTAAGACTTGATAATAAAGTTTGCAATAAATTTTATATGATTTTATTTTAAACTTTACAAATCATATTTAAATTATTAAAATCCATTTGGCAAAAGTCTCTACTAAATTGATGTGTTTTTAAAACAATTGCAAATTATTTTTCTTGCTCTTTTATAGGTGTAACAGTTAAAATATTTTGGAGGTTATTATATTAATACGCGTTTTACATGTAAGCCTAGTCTCTTTAAACGGTGGAAAGATGAATTTAGTTTAATTTGTAAACTTCTTATAATACTGGTAGTTGTATATTGTTTTGCGCCGTAAATTAACCGTATCAGACTGTTTATTTATTTATAAATTTGTAGTGTAAAATAAAGAAGCGACTCTGGCCCCAAGATACAAACCTGTCTTAGTTAAGGTACGAATGTTTTATGTATTCATTTGTCTGACTAGTGTAAAGCAAATAAAGGCAATTTATATTTATTAAATAACATTTTTATTAATTTACAAACGAGACGAGATAAACGAGTAAAAGTTTCTTACTGCTAAAGGACGTTACAACACAAACATGCGAAGACGTAACAACACATCGGCATTATGATTCCTTATCGAAGATGAATCAGTCAGGGGCCGTAGGAGTCAATTATCATCAGGTGAACTGTGCACTCGTTTTTCATTCTCAATACAATAATAAAAATCATAAAATAAAAATATAATCAATCATTTTTGATTATTCGCGCGGCAAATCGTTTCCGGTTTATGGATTTTACACCGCATCCTATTTGCGTTTCTACTCGTGTATTGAGACTGTTTCTTTTTTCATGTTTCAATTTCCGCGACGGAGCTTTACGTGGACCATATTTTATATAGTCGTATATGAGAATTGTTTGTGAAAAATATGCAGTTATTCTTGATTACAGTCGAGCTTTGCCTTTTAAAAAGTAAGTAAATTATGTTTTTAAGCATATGCTACAATTATGATATCTGAATTTTAAAAACTGGGCATACTATCTGAAATAATAATAATTATTACATATATTCACGTACCTACGTTCATGAGTGCCAGGATGGCTCACTCTTGCATATAAATAAACAAAGGTACATCTAGTAGTAAACTCTTTGCTATATTTATTTATTTACAATATATCCTAAGTTAATCATAATTTTTGTCCGTGGTAGAGTTCGTACCTACGTTCATGAGTGCCAGGATGGCTCACTCTTGCATATAAATAAACAAAGGTACATCTAGTAGTAAACTCTTTGCTATATTTATTTATTTACAATATATCCTAAGTTAATCATAATTTTTGACCGAGGTAGAGTTCGTACCTACGTTCATGAGTGCCAGGATGGCTCACTCTTGCATATAAATAAACAAAGGTACATATAGTAGTAAACCCTTTGCTATATTTATTTATTTACAATATATCCTAAGTTAATCATAATTTTTGACCGTGGTAGAGTTACGTTGTAGTTTGTTTTCTAGCTACAGAATGAATGGGTCAGCTCGACCGGGGTCTCTACGGATCCCTAAACTCACCAAACTGAACGCAGCAGTGTTATGGTGCTATTTACACTGGTATTTTGTGGGGACGTGGAACTTCCCCGATCGCGGTGAGTCATTCATGCCGTAGCTATCGTATATATATAGAATCAAGCTGTAGTTCAGCCACTGTTAAAAGTTAATGATAAAATCCTAATCTTTCGGCATCACCATTTCATCAAAGTTTTCAAATCGTTCATATAAAATTTGTATTTAAGATATTGTGAACATAATATATTTATTTGATCGCATAGTAAAAGTAACGATAAGGGCAGTAAACGATGAAAAACGGAAAAATAGATAAAACTTCATCATTACCGCTCATCTTTAGTACACTGCTGAACATCCCGACAGACTAGACTAGATGCTGAATCATGTGCATCCATCGACCATATTATCACTCGGAATTACCACACGAAAACCTTTCTTCTTCATCGGTTATCGGTTCTACGGTCTATCGGTTCACTTCAACTTCAACTTACTGATCCTTTGAGCTATGTTGATTACCTTATTTCTTCTGCGGGTATCCATGTTTTTTAATTTGATCACGCAGAGATACAAAGAGTATTGCCTTATGGAGAGTCAGTTTGAGTGTCGTCATGCAGCCAGCAATCGAGGGCCTGCAATTAATACTTAGATAGTCTTAACGACTACACGTTTCGTAGCATGTTACTAATTTCACACTAATTCTCAACTATTTATTTTTTTATTGTTTTATATGTAGATACCGTATATTTAAATGATTTTAACAATAAAGAGAATCATCCGCATTCGCCTATAGCTTTGGGAGATCAGATGTCGTACATTAAACTGCCTGCCAATTCGTTTTTATGTGCAAGAGTTTCAGCTTGGATTGTAATGTCGCAAAGAAGAAGCTTTAGCCTTTTTTGGAACAAATCAAACTATATGTATAATATTTTAATTTTTGGGAACAAGGGCCACCGTTTATTTAATCTCGGTCATCACGGAAAATCAACGAAGTTTTACCGTAACATTAAGATGAAGATGACGTTTTTGGCCAGGCGTACGTCGTATAATAGCCAAAAATTAAATAATTACGATTATATATAGTTACATTAGCAGCAAGAGGTTGTATATATATATTATTATTATTGAAAGGCGTTGCTCGGTTGTACCTATAATATCGCACACACAGCAGCACATCAAACAGCACACATTAAAATTTTACATAAAAATCATGCAAAAAAACTTCCTAACTTGAGACCCTATATAAACGCTGCTTGAGTTACTTTAGAAACTTGTTTTTAAATGGAAATTAAGAAAATCTCCTATTTTGAAATTTTGGATATGCTTATATTTAACAATGAATTGATTTAAATATTATTGTAACAAAAATGTGATGTTTGTTTAAAAACATCTTGATGTCACTTCCAGCGGAGTTATTTTGGGATTATTCTCTTATTCTTTCAAATTGTACCAAACGCGTAATCATTTTTAGGACAAAGAGCAAGTATAATGTGCGTTATTCCTAAAATTGGATTGATGTAATACGTTTTTCTTTTGTCTACAGACTCGATTTAAGGTCAATCAATCATGTTTTATATTGTCGTAGAAGTAAATGAATTATCAAAAAATGTAATAAAGTAGTTTCTGTTTTTATAGTGTATTTTAAGAGCAAAAGCATAATTTAATGTTTAATTTTTTTTTCAGATAAAATACATGCAGCATCACTTTTGCAGTTTGCGTAGATTGTAAACCAACACTAACCTATGTTCATAAAAAAAATCGGCTATGTGGAAAACAATCATAAAGACATCATTGCCATCTATCATTAAAAGGTAATGTATTTTGTTTTCGATAGTTTCCTTATTACTGCAAATGACCGTAGAGTATTATTATTTTCTATTTAAAGGTTCGTATTGCTGTAACTTACTTTATCTAAGAATTCTCTTTTGAGATATTCTCAGTCCATTAGGCGCTGCATTTGAGCGTACGGAAGCTGTTCTATGTATTCATTATTTAAATTATTTATAAATATAAATTCTTCAACGAGCGCGAAAATAGATAAGAGTAATTTATTTTATCCGCATTCATGTTCACCTCTGCTGTTCTGAATGATTGTTTGAGAGCGACAGAATCCAAAATTTCATCCTCATCATCTCAATGGTTGGCAATCCACCACCGTGCTCTTTTTACTTTTTCCACCACGCACAACTATTTTGTAGAATCGATACGACTTAGGGACCATCAAAAAAAGAGCCTACACTTTTTAAAGGCATATTAATTGAAACTTCTTGGTGCAAGTGTTCGTACGCGGCAGCGGTCATTCGCTATCAGATGAGCTGCTTACTCGTTAGCCAACTATTTTTTAAAACTGATTTTTTTAAAGTTAAGTGATTGTAATAATTTAAGTTATGATGGCTTCGGATAAAACATAAGCAGGTACTCGTGTATTTGCTGTTCTCTTTAATAACTTCTTTTTAAGTTGCCTTAACCTAAGTAAAACCTTTTGTGTAATGTATGTACTTATTTATGTATTTTACATTAAAAGTAAGAGAGTTTTGAGTAGAACTGAAATAAAATTTATAATATATATATATATATATATACATATATATATATATATATATATATAAATATATACATTAATATTAAAAAAATTACAGCCGCGTGGTAAACAAATTACACCGTATTTTAAATCGACCAGGGGAATATCATAATCATCATTATAACAAAATTAGATATTTTGTCTGTTTGTGCTTATTAACAGTTAAATCAATTTAGTTGTTGTTTTAAGCGTTGGATTTCAATAATCTTGGAATATGTTTAAAGTTGTTTCAACTTCATTGGTTAATAAATAAAAAGGATCATATCTATTTAAAAAGATACGTCAATTTTAAAATATATGTCAATGTTAAAAGATATGTTAAATTTAAAGAGAGTCTCGTAAATTTTTGTGTACACCAAATCAATGAAGCGTCAATAGCCTAATAAATAAGCTTAGAGTACGATCTGCGAAATTTTAACAGTGGTAGAACTATATTGAATTTTTTTCCAGCTACAAAATGATGCGTCAGCTCGATCGGGAACCACGCCCTCACAGATATCAGCGTAAAATAGCAGCATAATGCTGCTGTGTTTCGTTTGGTGAGTGTAGGGATCCGGAGACCTTTATTACTGGTGACAGGGATTCCATCTCAGTCCTCAAGGGTGACAACGCATCTGCATTATGATTCCTTGTTAAGGATGAATGTAGATGTCATGGGCCGCAGGAATCACTTACCATCCGGTGAACTGTGTGCTCGTTTGTAATAATTTGTTTGAATTGATCTTCAAAATATTCTATATACTTGCTCTTCATATATCTCACTCTGCTACAAAGTGTAGCACATAAGCTAGTATTGTATCTCAAAAGGAAAACTAAATTTTCCGCCAGCTACGGCGCTGGAATGCAAATGACATCTCATTGTTCGTAAGCAAAACTTTATAAATTAAAAGCTAGACTAGGACTAGGTGGAATAACATTAACTTAATGTACAACTTTCTGCTATTTCAAGTGAGGCAGCTTAATATATATTTGATTTGAACTTGCAATTTTTTTTATAAATTCAACCGAATGCAGCTCATCTGATGGTTATGATTTACATTTTGTTTAGTTACATTTTGAGGAGTATGAAATAACTAACACAGCTAATAAAGTATAAAGCCTACTAAGTCCTAATAATGTAGGCATTTCCCACAAACTGCCCTTTCCACAAAACGATTTTTCTAAAGCAAATAAACAAAGAACATGTCTATTCGTACACTATTGCATAAAATTATAGTTTATAAAAAAATGTCAAAGCTACCAGCATGTTCAACTTCACTCAAGTTTGAACAAGTTATCACTCTATTTAGTAGCCGGTAATAATGCTCTTATATTGTATAAATGTTTATCGTGTAGTTATTTTTTATAAAATTTACTTTAATTTGAAAAACGTTCTCATATTTAAGTGATCACCACCGCTCACGAAATTACGTAACACATTTGCTAGTGCGTTGCGAGTCTTACAGGAGTCTTAAAAAAAATATAATAATAAATAGGCGTATAGAAGTGACGACCTCATCGCCCACTGGAGGGACAGTTTATGGGACAAAACTGTTTCATCATTGCAATCAGTCAGCACCCCGCCAAGAGTTACAAGTGCCGTGCCTCGATAAATTTCACTTTGGGGTGCAAGACCCTTTTGTGCAAATGGTCAACTTATCAAACGGCACCGGGTTCGGGCGTCCCCCGTCGTAGGACGCCCAAAATATATTGATGAGGGATAATTTTGGAATGCGCATAGGCCCGCTGTCTGGGGGTCGCCGGGGCGCGTCTGGAGCTGGCACTGGACGCTGCAGTATGCAAACCGCTTGCCGGACGCGAGGGGTCTCTCAACCACCTGACAACCCCTCGAATCCATCATCGCCACCAGTTGTACAAAAAACTGTTAAGTTTGGTTAAATGTGATACAACATAATAATATTGCAAAGAAAAGTTTTCTAAGCTTGGTTAAAAATTATAAAAAATAGTATCAACGCAAGGAAAACTTTGCAAAGCTTGGTTAAAAATAACACACCTTATTATCGCAAAGAAAACTTTGTTATCCTTTGATAATTATGGTGGAATATTCTTGAACAGTATTTTTCTCTTACGTACGGAACCTTTTCACCAGATTAAGAGATGACAAAACCAATTTCCCTGGCGTTATTGGATCTGATTAGATTCGATTCTTGTATGGACCATAGAAGAAGGTTATTCTTTATTTATTTAATTGTTATTTTGTGATAAATTAGTAACTATATTTATCTTTATTTCTGTAATAACAGGAACTCGTGGTACTACGGCTCAAAAGGTATTGCAAGTTGAGGTGGGGCTCACAAAATTCTTGCATTAGCAAAATGCAGCTGTTTTCCTCCTGGTCAAGAATCCGGGGATCTAATTACAGGCATCCCATCTCAGCACTTACGGTTCACGGCTTGTGCATCAAGTAGATGTGATGGACCAGTCATCACTTACTCTCAATTGAACTGTGAGCTCATTTTTTACGCTTAATATCGTAAAAACCTAGGACGAATACTCGCTGACTTATAATCCCAACAATTCTATCTACATTTTGCATTGGTAGTTCTAATTTCATCAGTTTCTACGATCTCCCACTGAACAACATCAAGTATTCGCGTTACGTTTCTCTTTCCAGAAATAAAATTTATTTAAACTGAGACTACGTAATTTACTCCACAAATTATTCTCACAAGTGTTGATGAGATTTCCAACAATTTCGTTTAAAATGATAACTATATTACTTTTTGTGGGACCGAAACATAATTTCCCACCGCGTTGGGCTTGATACAGTTTTCTACATTTATTAATAGAAACAAGGTTGTTAATTAAGTAAAACAAACAAATAACAACATTTTATCCATATCACCTTATTTCAAACAGTGTAAATTTAAACTGCTGCTTGTCTCTTGCCTCGTGAGTAATGGATCGGGGGATGACCGCACCCTTTATATATACAGGAAATATTTTTGTTTTCTTAGAAATATGCAGGTTTGCTTACTATGTTTTCCATAACTGAAGAGTACGAGGTAAATCGACCCATGACATCTAAATCCATTTCCAACGCAGTTTCAGGGTATGCGTTATCACCCCTTTGAACTGATACCTCTGGTCATGTAATGCCTCTTCAACTCTGGGCCTTTTTGTTACGTTACCCATTATCATCATCATCATCTTCACAGCCAGTACATAGTCCACTGTTGAACATAGGCCTCCCCCATAGATTATCACAAGGCACGATCTTGAGCCTGTCTGCATCAATCGACTTTCATAAAACTAATTGATCTAGTATGAGTCGTCTTGCACTGCGACTACCAGTGCCACTGAAGGACCCTGCTTCCCCATCGCGTATCAACTATATTGCCCGCCAACGCATTGCGATTTAAGCTCGCTATATCGCAAAAACAACGTATGCCTAGATTTGACTGTATGCGATACGGCTCAGTGAAAATTACGTTTGGCGTCGAGGCATTGGGCACTGATCGTTAATTACAACCGCCAAAATTGTTCTGAAATCATGATGAGGGAGGAATTGATTATCAGTGCGAGCTAATGAGATAATGAGCAATCAGCTTCGATGAATTTCAATTAATAATAATAATAATACATTCGTTGTTATTCCATCATATCGGCCCCGTCATCGAGTACAATGATGCTGCGTCGCTGGTCCTCTTTCGATTCCCAGCCGAGAAACACTATTTGTGCATCAAAAATTCTTGATTTCCGGATCTGGTTCTGGATATGTTATATGTATGTCTCGTATCCCTGATGCTGCACCTGAACCTTCCCCCAATCTTATTGCCCATGCCTAACATCGGAACAGGTGTGACCTGTGCCTGCGCAAATTCACGTCACTATGAAATATTCGGTGCAGTTAATGGAAATGCACTATCTGGAAATACGAGAACATCGAAGACGAAATCGACCAGAGAGACATCACCACTGTATCGTATACATATTAGAGCTAAGCTATCGCAATTTCTAAGCTCTCGCTTTTAATTCATGGTATGCGTTCCGAGTTCGATACCCAATGCCGGTGCCAATAAAATTGTTGCCTGTAATATGCGTGTCTAATATATAAAAAAAAATACATCAAAGACATGCAAAGTTTGCCAATCAGCTGTGGAGTGTATGGTAGTTTCCATTAGCACACGCTTAGAGATTTTAGTCTATTACGCGGCTCGAACCCTCTGGAGTACTTTCTCCCTCAGGCCTCCTGGTAGGCTCAGAAAGAATAAATATAGGCTTACACTTATAGTATACTCTTGTACTTGTTGTTGTTGTTGTGGTAGAGCAACACTGCAGCTAATTTCTAACTGCAGAATGTATGGATCAGTTCGACCGGGGTAGGACCACGCCCTCACAAAATACCAGCCTGATAGCACTATAATGCTGCTGTGTTTCGTCTGGTGAGTGTAGGAATGCGGAAACCTTTATTACTGATGACGAGGTATTCCATCACAGACCTCAAGGGTGACAGCGTTGTCACGCATACGCATTATGATTTCTTATTAAGGATGAATGCAGATGTCATGGGCCGCAAGAATCACTTAACATCAGGTGAACTGTGCGTTCGTTGATAACTCTCAATGAAATAAAACAAAAAAAAAATCGCACTACGCACTATGCTTAATTGCAGTTTAAAAAAGTAAAATTATAATGTAATGTATTCGCACGATTTGTAGAACAGCATTTAATTAGCGGGAAACTAATTTATTCCGTGATATTTGCTCCTGATATAGAGGGGGATTTATTGCTTCAGTGGCTTGTTGCTAATATTAATTTCAGCTCGACTGTGAAAGTACGGATTCATTATGTGCTAATATTTTGTTCATAGCAGAAAGTGGTAAACAGAGTATACGATAAATAAGTAGGTTATATATATAAATATACTATTTAACATATTAATGACGTATGCTATATACATACTACCTGTTCTAGATGGCAGTTAAAGAGGGTGTGCTGATGATGAGCGTAGCGGCCTGATTGTCCACTAAAGTGAACCCAGCAATACGGAATGGTCCCAGGTTATCACATCGCAAAGGTGCTAGGTAAAGCGGCGTCTCCCCTAGTGTTTATGCTCAGTTCAAAAGGGTGCCGGTGCGTTTCATAGGAGATCCCGGGGGCCCCTCCAATGCAATAAGGGTGGCGGTGACCACCCTGCCTTCCTGATGATGATGCAGTTCATCCGACGGCAAACGACAATTGCGATCCATACACAACTAAAATTCAACACATTCGATGTATTTTGAAAACTGAGATGGATTCCTCGTTACCTCTAATTGGGTCACCAGATCTCTACACGAAACACAGTGGTACTTCCCCAATCAAGCAAACGTATTCGGGTTGCATCTCGATACTAGCTACAGCGTGACTCAACTGTTGGTAAAGTCAAATTGCATCAATTGTGTCAGTGATTACACTCAGTGATTAAAACAACCGTAACTCCCCTGCCATTGTCAACGTAATTGGTTCAATTAACCTGTGCTCTCCGGATATATCGGAAATTGTGATAGAGCATAGCGTGGTTGAAATGCTACTCTTGAAACTTGATTACTTCCGGTATCGAAATAAATGAAAAGGAAAAACAAGTTTTCATAAAAGATCATTTTGACGCCTATATGTATGGGGTTGTGGTAGATTATAGTCGTAAAATGTCCAGTGTAAAATAAAAATTTGAGTAACAATGTATATATATATATATATATATATATATATATATATATATATATATGCACTGTTGGGTATAGGCGTTCACTCTAGAGAGGCTGTTAGAGCATAATTCACACACCAAGCGGCTCCACTGGTGGACACATTGGTGGACTACGTGCATTAGAAATAATTTGTTTTGTATTTCTTATATATGAGTTCATTAGTGTCTGTTCATTAGTGCCGGCAACTTAAAAGCGAGCACTTACACACTAAACTACCACGCCTCAACATCCATTGATTATTATAATTACTATCGGCCCGAGAATATCAGCCTGAAATTGCAGCATGATGCTACTGTGTATTGTATCGTGACTGGAAGGGACGTGAAAGGGACCAAGCGGTCCTATTACCGGCTAATGGGACATTCCATTTCAGTCCCCAGGGTTATAACGCATGTTCGTCCTGATAATTTGTTGAGAATGGATGGAGATGGACTTAGTCCATACTTACAATTAGTAAACAGTATCCTCATCTGCATCTCTAATATCAAAAAAACTAAATGAAAAACAGTAGCAGTGACACTCACTGACATTGCCGAATATCAATGCTAAGCTGTATATAGACATACAGAATAAACACCCAAAAAGTGGTTTGACGTACTATAAATATGTTAAGCAACGATTGACGATTGAACCCATTGCTACTCAGTGGTTTGCGACCTCGTAATTCTTCAAACTATTATTTTTATGGAAGATGAATGACAATGCCTGTCAACATATTTTTCTCAATAATAACAATTAATATACAGCAGGTTTTCTATTTCTGTTGAGTACTAGAATGAAATGACTCGACATAAATTATTACAATTAACAGTTCTCGTCACTTCACATAATGAACACCAGCTTTGTTCAATATTTAGTTGAACTAAGAGCTGATTTCCAGCGACCTGAACTGGTCAGCTGGAAGAGCTAGTCCACAAATAATATCACCGCGAAATAGCGGCATATCGCTGCTGTGATTGGTATGGTGAGGGGTCCGGAAATTACAGGCATGCCATCTTAGAGAATAGGTGTAGATTTCGTGTGCCACAGTAATCCCTTGCAGCTTGCTGTTTGGCAGCCCTAAATAATTATAAATAAACAACAGTTTGCACTAGATTTCTATAATTTACATTCCAGTATTTGCCTAGTAGTATTTGACGACTATTTCTACATATAATATGCATGTACCTTATATCTATAATCATATACTTAGACGTTAAAAGCAAAATTATGAAAGGTCAAATTGACCGTTAATATAAATATTCGTACTCGTAAATCGTAAGAATGATTTCTTAACTAAGTTTCCAGTTAAGTATTTGGATCAATTGCTTATGAAAAAGTAATGTTCACACAGATATAACATAATTATTTTTATACTCTAACTATATTATACATAACATAGACCCTCAACTAAGTTCTTTTTGTTTTACAATAAATTTCTAAAGAGTAATTTTTTAATAAAATACAATAGTTTATAAACTATAATGTCCATTTCACAACTTTCTCCCATTGTTCGACAAGATTATCAATACCTCGTTTTAAGATTACCCGGTTCGGACCGGAAAAATTCATCCAACCAAGATCTCATATCTTTATCAGTATAAAACGAAACTCCGCGGAGTGCATTTGTAAAAGATCGAAAGGGGTGTAAAACCAAATAAATAAACTCAAACAAAAATAATAACATTTTGGTTTCGGTAAAACAAAATAGCTTTTGAAACAATTTTCAACTTTATGCCAAAAACATATAATATTAAAAAACACATAAAATTAAAAAAAAACAAGAAAAGAACAGACAAGAACTCAGTTGTTGCTACCTAATACCTAGTCGCATTTCTTTTCCAACTGTATTTTTAAATTGAAAAATAAAATGAGACATCAAATTAAGATAGAGCTTTAAAGCGTAACTTGAGTTGAAAGTTTTCTGTAGCATTAATTAAAGTCCCTCATTTAAGTTAAATTAAGACGAAACTTTTCAACGTTACTGACGGACTATATTTGCAGTGATAGAATTTAGTATCATTTAATAACGCCGTTTTTTCGCGCGACCTTGTAGTATATTTTTGCTTATAAGTATATCGCAATGCATAAATATATTAAAATGATTATATATTTAAACTGCTAAATTTAGTCAAGTACTTTTCCATTTTTTTTTTAATAATACTGGTATCCTTGTGCTCTGGTATTCTATATTATTATAATACCGTAAGCATTTACGCAAACACAGAGGCACTCATTCGTCTTCCCTTCCCCCAATCGGATGTAATGCATCTGCAATAAAAATTGAGAAAAGTTCTGATGCAGTGTCAGCAACACGGGACATACAAACAACACATACAGAGACCTAAAGACCAACAATTTCGTATACACAATCAAATCCAGGACTCGCGATTCAGCAACCAGCTACTCTAACCAGTATATCATGTGGCCATCAATTGTAAAATATTAGTTATACTATTCACTTTAAGGTAAGTAATAAATGCGACCCGTGACACCTACATTCATTTTGAACCAAGATTCAAGATGCCCACACAATATATATATACCCTAAGGTCTGATGGATTGCCTCGTTACCCATAATTGGGATCCCGAGTCTTTACTCTCGTCTGACGAAACACAATAAGACGCTTTTTCGCACTCGTATTCTATGCGGTTGTAATAGGGTCTCCGAATCCTTAAACTCACCAAATAAATTATTCTAGTTTACGCTGATATTCCTTGAGGAAGGCTAGCAACAAGCTTTCATCAATCTTTAGCTTGTGTAATTGGAACGCAAAGCCCAGCTGACCACAGGAGACCAATGTAGCTTGAGTTACATCTCGCAATATATATACTTTGACCCTGCGAGAGCCGAGTGGGGAATTTAGATGTATCTCTCAGTTTATTTGGCTGTATTAATGCAAAGCGCAGGCCTCATAAATAACGGTCGTTGCATGTCCTATTAATGGTTAGTTTGACTGTTTTATTTGTTACTGGCTGACGTATATACTACCCGCTTAACTAGACGTATATTACAGTTTAGTAAAAATATTTATTTAACTTACGACCATTTCTATGGCAGAGTGTACCTTTATGCGAAATCTCTCTAAATACAATTGGAGCGTGGTTGAACGACAAACGGACGAGCATCTGGAAATGGGAGGAATAGCAATCTTAGTCCAACTATTCCGTATCATGTAAGAGACAAACTTGGAGAGCTAGTTCGTAGTAGTCCGCCTACAGTATTCGGAGAAATAATAAAAAAAGAAGATGAATGACAAACACAGAGACGATACAAATATTTAAACTTATATTATTATCAATAAATAATATTTTATTATAAAATTGTACGTTATAACTACATTGAGTGAAGACATGTGACGTCGATAGACGCTTGTTTTTTAGACACTACCTTGTTATTTTAATAGTTTGACTTCATCGGGGACCACGCTATATTTAAAAGTCATAAAAAAGAGGTGGGCATATCTGCAGTGATCGTATAATGAATGAAAAAAAGCGCAGACTATTTACTATATATGACAATAAGGCAGTTCATCTTAGCCCTCAGGTTCTCCTATTCTTCATAATTCCGTACAGTGGAAGAATGTAATAACTGATATGGATCATATCAACCACTTCCACAAGAAAATTGTTTCTTTATTACTGTTGCTTTCTTATAAAATATAGACATAAACAATAATCCCTCGATTTCGAATTTTTGACTACCAATTTTGTTACTGTGGGCTATAGAGCAAGTGGACTGTAATTGTATGTTTTAAATTTGGTAGCTGCCAACTCACCTTTTCAGCCCCAGCATACCAACCGCGTGAAGACGGACCCCGATGTGAACGATTGCGTAACTCATGAGTGTTACACGCCGTTCGACAACACGTCTCTCTGACTTTCGCATTCCAAAACAAAAGCAGCCTGTCACGTCACAACAATACAAGTGCTTCATAGATATCAAAGGCCAGCAACGTTCCTGCAACTGCTCTGAAATTGCGGCTGTCCATAGGCAGTGGGGGTCACTAACTATCAAACGAACAACTTATTCAAATAAATGACAGATCAGAAAAGCTGGTTCGTGATTACTTTCTTGTGGCTTGCGACATCTGATATCTTTGGTAATTTCCTCTTTCTCCATTATATTTTGTATATAATTAGCACATATCGAGAGTATATTATGTATGAACGTATTTATTGATGTATCTGTATTTCTTTTTGTACTTGTTTACTGTATTATCTGTTTGTTAAGAATCTGCCTCAAATGTCTTGAGTTGACTGGTAGAAAGTGCCACATTTAGCATATACACTAACTAGCAGTGCTATAAGCTTTATCAACATTCTCGTTAATCACTGATAGTGAGCCGCAAATGCTCTTTTAAAGAGATGGTTTACGAAAATAGTCTAACGACGGCACCGAACCTACAACCTTAAGTCAGACCGTACCCTAAACTATTAGGCTATTAACGCTTAAATTATTTAGCATTTTTGAAGCATTTGGCCATTGAAGCATTAAGTCCGCCCATTGTGCCTTAGTTTCTAAGGTAAGTAATTAAGTAGTTAAGTATTAAATAAACAAATAGTATATTATAATACCGTAAATGTTTTAAATACTGACAGAACCAAGCTGTAGTTAGTTTCTTGCTCCAGCCTGAATGGATCGGCTCAATACAGGAGGGACCAAGCTGTCACGGTTTACTAGATAGTTTTAAAGCTACTTGACAGATCTCCTTGTTGGGTATAGGTGTGGTACCATGGATCGCAGTCGTCACTAAATATCTACGTCACTGACATATGACACTAACAAACATACCCGTATCTGAAAACAAAGTCTCCTGGTTGATTACGATGAAGGCAATATCTTCTGCTTACTTCCAGATGACACCAACAGAATATTTTATAGTGCCGTAAGTATTTGTGCAAACATAGTGACGCACTTCGTCCCCTCCCCTATTCAGATGTAAAGCATATGCAGATTGGAAGCAAGTTGAGATATACCCTTTATTCTATCCTGACATCTCCCACTCCTCCATGTAGCTTCATATTTTATACATATCAATACCTTGGTATATAATATCTAACTAACTAACCATGATAAAAACCTTCACTCGACCAACAACTTTTTACTTCTGCGTCCTTCTCATAATATCCACTCCTCCTTCTTTGTTCAATCTGTTCTTCTCTGGCGGCTACATATCGTTACGCTTTTAAGGTAAAGGTTCGGGAGCAATTTCTCAAGAGATTGGCAGATTCATCTCAATATTAAATAATTATGTATTTATATATATATATATATATATATATATATATATATATGTATGTATGTTTGTATAGTTATATATGTCTAGTTGTATATGTATTTTATAATTACGCAAATATTATTTGTTTATATAATATAATAGTATTTTACGACAAGTTCCTTCAGCATACACCTACCTCATTTCATCTCTGCATTGCCCTAACGCTGACTGGTAGAGAATGCCTAAAGCATTAAATCCGCCTTTATACATACTGTATATGGAGCTTAAATAAATAAATTATATACATACATACATACAGCACACCCGACCCGACCCGAAATACAACAATCTCAAAAACTCACAAACATTGTACCTTGGTTGGGAATCAAACCCAGTACCCGCGACGTTGACAGGTAGGTCCGATTGGTATACACGGTCATCAAAACAAAAGCAATCTGATGCCCAAATTATTTTTCATACAAAAATCAAATTGAAATATTTTCTCTACAAATTATAATAAAGCTTATTAAGGAATAAAACAAAAAATATTTAATTAATAAAAAAGCTAGCCTTGCTCTGAAATTCGAGTTACAATTACTTTGCAAATGCCAAAAAGCTTTTAATGGAATATCAACAACTGTTGAGTTAGATTAGTTCTACGGTAAAGAGCACTTGTCGCAGAATCCGTGTCGAGAGGATCTTAGCTGATCTTCAATGTCTTCAAATACTTGGATAATCTACATCATCCAAGAATATTAAACCTTGATTGGTTTCATAAGATTATATTTTCCTAAACCTTGATTGGTTTCATAAGATTATATTCCTATTATCATTCCCTCATAAGATATTTATATTACTTCGAACTTAAATACTTAATTGTTTTAAATAATTTATATAGGTAAGTTGTTTTCTCACAGCCTATCAATAGTTCACTTTTTATTGACTTCAACATGGATACCAATACAGCACGATCCTGAGCCCCCCGTATCCATCGACTTAGGGGATAAACGAGCGTAGGCCATCGCTCTATCTAGTTATTCATGCTGGTTGTTCTACACTGCGACATTCGTTATCCAATTATTTTGAATTACTAACACAAATGATTTTGCGTCAATGGAATGAGTTTTCAGCGGCCCGTTAGCTGTTTTACAATGGTGCAGCCACATGATATCTTGTATCTAGTTGTAATATATTTTTTGTATGAGAGACGGGATCCGGAGACCTTTATAACTGGTGACGAGGCATTCCATCTCAGTCCTCAAGGGTGACAACGCATCTGCATTATGAATCTTTGTCGAGGATAAATGTAGACACCATGGGCCGCAAGAATCACTTAATATCAGGTGAACTGAGTGCTCGTTTGGTACTCTCAATGTAAAAACAAAAAAAAATGTATTGGCTCGATCGGGGAAGGATCAACGCCACATTGATATCGTAAATAGCAATGAGTGTTTCGTATGGTGAGCTTAGGAATACTGAGACCTATTACAGGTAAAGAGGCATTCTATATTCCATACATATAAATGTCTTGGGCATATCAATAACGATCACACAGTTCTCCTGATAGTAAATAATGACTGTCGCCCATCACTTCTTCAGCAGCATGTACTAGGATTCCCTACTCTCACCACAGGGAACACAATAGCGTTATCATGCTATTTCAACTAATATTCTTTAATGTTTGCTCGAAACAAAGGAACCACTCTCTTTTTCGATTTCTTTATCACATTCCCTACACTCAATGTGAAAATTCCCATCATACAAATTTTTCGTTTTCGTTTTTCAACTGAATGCAATTTAAATTGACAACGCGACATGAACATAAATAGGAGAACTACATTAAATTATCTCCACACAAGTTAGCTTTATCCAAGTAGTTGGAAAGTCGGGAAGCTTTTATCGTTAGGAAGGAAAGACACGTACCCGTAATGGATTCGCACTTTTGCTATTGCAAGAACTCACGCGATTGCCTGTTCGCTTGTTTAAAGCTATTATATTGAAATCAGAATCTATTAAATGCATTATTTTTATTTTTAGTGAACCAACAAAAACATACTAAATACAAAAATAATAATAATACAAAACATGCAAATTGATTTATCAATAAAGTAACCTTAAGTTGCTATATACACGTATCATTTTATTTGATTTATGCATTACATCATGGAGATTATAACTAGTTAAGTTAAGATTAAAAAGACAATTAAATATTTAATATATGCCACGACAGACAGCTGCGTTACTATAGTACTATTATACTATGTACCTGGCTGCTGAGTTGAGTGTCCTGGGTGCGGTTCTCAGCCAAGGATCAATATTTGTGTATCACAATCTGTTGGTTTTCGGGTCTGAATGTGTTGTATGGATGTCCCGTGTCCCTGACACTGCATCAGAACCTTCCTCCGACCTTATAGCACATGCATTACTTCGGAACAGGCAAGGGGAAGACATGTGAGTGCCGCTGTGTTTGCACATATACTTATGGCACTATAAAAATATTCTGCTCAGTTGATGTAACCAGACGATATCGTACTCACGACGTTATGAATTATATTAACATCTTCAAATACATCAACAGTATTTGTACTATGGATTACTTTTGTAGAGCAACAAGCAACAACTTTTTTTCAGACGTTTTCAGCAGAAATTCTTTCGCGCAAAAACACAGACCAGTTAGTGAGACTGCGTTATCACCTAATTTCGATGTAATACACGCGTGAAAAGATCAGAGGAAGGTTCAAATATAGCGTTATAAGATAAATACACAGAAACCAAAAATTTTTGAAACACAAATATTGTTCATCGGCTGGAGTAGAACCCAGGACACGCAGCCAGTTAACTTAGTCACCACATCACGCGGCTTTATCGTAAAAGTGTTTATGTTTTTTTTTTACATTGGAAGAACCACGCTGCAACTAACTTATAACCGCACCATGAATGGGTCAACACGGCCAGGCAAGGAACAGACCCTCACAGAATATCAGTGTGTTTCGTATGGCGACTTCAAGGGTCAGGGGTCGCAAGCTAGTAACATGGGATACTATCTTAGCCCTTAGGAGTAACAACAGATGGGCATCTTGAATCTTTGTTGAGGATAGGTGTAGATCAGTTATCACTTACAATCAGGTAAACTGGGAGCTTGTTGGTCATCCTATTATTATAACAAGAAGAGGAAAGGAATTTTATATTATTATTTTTGACATAAATGTTCTTAGAAAATGTATATTTCAATTCCAGATATTTAATACAAGTACACTTAAAAATACTTGTTAGTAATAATAAAAATAATAAATTATTTGCTTTGATCTGGCTTTTTGTTTAAGAGCTGTCGTGTGTCTAAGTACCCGCTTTATATATATATTTACGCTAGCAAACCTATTAACATTACTAATATTCCGGTTAACCATTCCAACTGAGCTGATAATGCTCGTGCTGGCAGATGTTTCACCACAATAGTCGAATGGCGGATTTGAACCTACGACCCTAAGTTTCACAGACCGCCCTATTGACTTTTTATTGGCTATTAACGCTTGTTATATACTCAAACCGAGTTCGATTCCCGGTGCCAGCAATGAAATTGATAATTGCAATTTGAATTGCTAATTTACCACGTGCACGTAAAGAAACCCGCATATCTAAGAAACGTATAAAAAAACTCAATTTACCACGTGCACGTAAAGAAACCCGCATATCTAAGAAAGGTATAAAAAAACTTAATTTACCACGTGCACGTAAAGAAACAACAACAAAAGATGACAACGGTGAATTATGGTCATTACAGCTCGCTAAAGACGAGGCCTATGCTCAGTGGGATTTATATATAGATAAGCTGTTTCTCATGTATAAGATATTAACTTTGTTCACAGTTAGTTATTAGTATATTTTGTGTGTATGTTATACTGTTGTATGTTGTGTATAAACTGAATTTGCCTGAAATTACATAACAAAATTGACCTCAACAGACAGTTGGAAGAAAGAAAAAAGAAGAAAAAAATAGAACGTAATGTTCGTTAATTCACTTCCTTTCAATTTGCATAGCTTTTATCCAGATGAAAAGCTTACATTAGTGCACTATCGGATAATAGACTAAATATATATATTTTTTTTATCACATTGAGAGTAACAAACGAGCACACAGTTCACCTGATGGCAAGTGATTCCAGCGGCCATCTACATTCATTCGTGACAAGGAATCATAATGCAGATGCGTCAGTGTTATGGTGATAATTACGCTCGTATACTGTGAGGGTACGACCTTTTCAGCATTAACTTATCGGTGTCAAAAACTTCTCAACACATGATATCAATTGTAATAGATATGGTTTAAGTATCCACGTTTCAGCACGTTCCTTCTTGCTCAAACGAGCGCTCATTCCAGCTGGTGGTAGGTGATAACTGCGGTGAAGTCACGCTTATCGGCAAAGATTCAAGATGCTCATCTAACTGTGATGGAATTCTTCGGTGCCCGCCATCCTCGGATCTCTACTCATCATAGGAAACGCAGCTATGTCTTATAATTTCACGTTCATCCTTCCCAAGTCGAGCAGGCCCATTCATGTTGGAGCTAGAACTTAGCTGCAGAATGGTATTACCACTGTCTGAGAGTATTTCATTAGTCTTTTGCTAAGCGAAATTTACACTGCTGCCAAGCGCCGCAGTTGGTTTGCGCCGTTGTAACAAATTATAATCATGCCGTTTTAATCATTCACTGACAGCGTCTAGACGATTTTAACAAAGGTTACCCAAATAGCCCTCAAGCTTGTACGTGGTCTGCGCTCCAGTATCTGGTATAAAAAAAACAGTTATAGCTTGTTTTATCATTTTAATTTCCACCAATAATAGTGTGTGTTTTATTGTAACGAGTACACATCTCGCCAGATGTTAAGTGATTCCTGTAGCCAACCATTTACGTTACTTTATTTTAGATTAGGAATCATAATGCAGATGCGTTGTCACCCTTGAGGATTAAGATGGAATGCCTCGTCACCAGTAAAGGTCTCCGGATCCCTATTTAAAGCTGGCATACTGTGCGGACGTGGCGACCTATTCATGCTGCAGTCAGAAACAAACTGCAGCGTATCCTCATCGTCAGAGTATCCTAAAAAATTATATGTCGTAAGGATTTTCGATCTCTGTAATAGATGTAATGTTTTCTTATTTCCACACATTTTACACAGACATATCGTAAAAAAGTTACAAATATGTTTGTATACGTTTCCTCTGGGATTTATATTGGCTCAATTCGAGTCGACCCATTCAAGCGTCATCTAAAACCAAACTGCAGCGTGACTCTACCATTGGTAATCGTATATAAGCAAAAGGCGTACGTTTATGTTTGTATATTAAAATAAATGAACCGCTTTATAGCATTCATGAAAAATAATTATAGGAGATAAAAAGAAGATAAAAAAAACGTATTCGTTGAATGTTTATTTCCGCTGATTGTTAACAAAACAGAGGTCTCCTCGTAGAGTCGGAAATTATTGGTGATGGTAGAAATCTTTTAGTGTTAATTCTAAAACTACTAATAGAATTGACTAGTTGACACTACCTGCGAGTGTTCAATAACACGCAATGCGTCTGTGAGAGAAGAACATAAATAGCCTGCTGTGGGAATAATCAGTCTTTATTTTGGAAACAGTCTATATTTAAATCCCACAGTTGGGCAAAAGCTTCCGCTCTAGAGAGGATCTAGTAGGAAGTCCAGACTTAGAAATATTTTTTATTTCCTCTTTAAAAATGCAGGTTTTTCTCAAAATGTTTAATCTTTTCTCTCCGTCGTGCACATGGTAAATTTGCAATTAAAATATCTACATAACACAAATATCAAACAAGCTCATTGATGCACTGGGGGTCGAGCTCGGTTTGCTCACGTAAATTAAAAGCGAACGAAAACTGAACAACCACGGCTCTTGACCAAAGTGACACTCATGAACACATACCTCAATACTATACACACATACAATAAATTCATGTATCCGATTTCGTTCACTAAGTTTACGATACTTGAAATGAAGCGTCAATAGACTAATGGCTTAGGTACGGTCTGTGAAACTTAAGGTGGTAGAGCTACACTGCAGTTTGTTTCTAGCTGCAGAATGAATAGGTCAGCTCGACCGGGGTAGGACCACGCCCTCACAGAATACCAGCGTAAAATAACAGCTTAACGCTGCTGTGTTTCGTCTGGTGAGTGCAGGGATCCGGAGACCTTTATTACTGGAGACGAGGCATTCCATCTCAGTCCTCAAGGGTGACAACGCATCTGCATTATGATTTCTTGTCAAGTATGAATGTAGGTGTCATGGGCCGCAGGAATCACTTACCATCCGGTGAACTGTGTGCTCGTTTGTTACTCTTAATGCTATAAAAAAAAAAAAAAAGGTCGAAGGTTCGAATCCACCGTTAGACCATTGTCGTGAACCCTATCTCCTGGCACAAGCACTATCAGCTCAGTTGTCGTGGTTAACCGGAATATTAGTGATGTTAATAGCATTGCTAATATTCTTTTTAAAAATGGTCAGAATATTCATCGACTGATATCATTGAATTTAAGCTGATTCAGTACTGGACTCTCTGGACTGGACTCCTGGTCTTTTTGTAAACATACATTACATACCTTTTTTACCTTTCTTAAAGGCAGACAGTGCATCTGCGTTGTACTTCTCTGGTGTTGCGGATTTCCATGGGCGGCGGTGATCACTTACCATCAGTAGATCTGCTTGCTCGTTTGCCAACTATTCTAAAAAAAACATCCTGTATGTCTTTTCTTTTCATTCTTATTATTTAAAAAAATCAACTAGTCGATTGCCGTCTCTTGTCGGTAGCAGCGGGCTTCCGAAATAGGTTAGAGATTTAATAGCGATCTTGACGATTCAAAATTGTTTTGTATGGTTCTTATTTAACATTAGGAGACAAAGTGTGAAAGTACAACTGTTTACCATTTGATGGTAATAATTATTAATTATTTCATGATCCATACTGTATAACAGAATAATAATTTCACGCGCAAACAATTCTCAAAGCAGTTAAATTACGCCGCACATGGAAACTCAATGAACTGTTTCTAAATTAAATTTGAGCTTATAAAGCAATGATCATTGTATTAACAAGAGCCATGTGATCAATTCACCAAACGACCTATTAAATATCATATATATTATACCCCTTCAAGTTAAAATTAAAACAAAATTATGGAGTTTTTTGTAGTATTTCATACATAAATATATAAACATAGTGTTCCAATATTGCTCTATTTGGAATATAAGTTCAATAAGACAATAATGTGATATCTTCCAGTTATTACAAGATGAACAACATCTTCGTGGGAAAAACTATAGTGCCGTAAGGTTCGGATGCAGTGTCAGATGGATGGACATATATGCAGCTCACACAAATCGGAAACTCATAAATTAGTGATACACGTCCACACCACATGGTTTGGTGTGATTAGAGTTTATTACCTTGCTGCTACGTCGTGAATTCTGGGTTCGATTCCTAGACGAGTAACAATATTTGTGTATCACAAATTGTTTGTTTTCCTGGCTGGATGTGTTTCATGTGTCCCGTGTTATTGCGTATAGTGTTATACGGAAGGTGACGACGAGGGGATTCCTCTGCTCTATAAAATATTCTGTGCAGTTGATGTCATCGGGTAATGAGATCTTACCACGGTAGAAGTCGACCTAGAGGACAACATAAAGTACGTTAAATTCAGTATTTATAAAACGTCCGACAAATAATTCTTTAAGATGGACCCACGAACAAAGTACACAAATTTATGAAATAATCTCTTATAAGATTTTGGTGAAGATGGCTAGGTAGATCTTCAACCTGGGATAATGTGATAAATAAAATTAAAATCCATACTAGAACTACAGCTGAAAAACCACAAGACACTGGGAGCTCCTTCTGCGTAGACCGCCCAAAATAAATAATCGGACGGAAGTTCGGGTTATAACTATGACAGTGTCACGTGTGACTAACCATCATCTACACTTCAAACACCTTATTCCTCCCCGTGACCGTGATGAGTGCTTTTAAGCTCTCGAAACGTCAGAAAAAAATTAAAATAACGCAATTAAATCCTAAAACTAGTTTTATTCAATAATAAGTTATAAGAAATCATTACAACGCTGCTGTGTCTGAAATATCGTATGGTGAGTAAAGGAAACTGCAGTCTGTATAACTGGTAACGAGGCATTCAATCTTACTGCGGGGTGAATGAAAGTGCATAATATGCAGCAGTGATCACCGATTAGATGAACTGTGCGCTCGTTCGTAAGTTAGAAACTTGTGCCGGTGATTTCATGAAGGTAGAATAAAATTTATTTAAAGTGTATAAAACGTAACATTTAAGATTAACTAAGCTTAGCTATATAAGAATTTTCAGAAGAAGTAAGACAACAGTTTGAAAAGTTTCGAAACTTCGTCTTGAACGGTTCTCATTTTCAAACAAATGCATTCAAATAAGATCGGATCGCAACTGTGTAGAAGATTGGTAGTGAAACTTTTTAATGATTTGTATTTACGAACGGAAAAAAGATCCCTCTGCTGGAAGAACAGCAGTTTCTGGCTACAACAGCTCAAAGAACATCAACGCGTAATAGCACCATCACTGTGTTTCGTGTGGTGAGTTTAGGTATCTGAGAACCTATTTGTAGGTAACCAGCGACCTCAATATTCAGGGGTAAAAATGCATGCACTTGAAACTGTAATAAAAATCATTATAAATATCCCTTATTGTGTGAATATGTTGACTCAACTAATATTATAGAAAAAAACATTCAGACAAATCTCCTCTTCCCTTTGAGCACATAATCCAACAATATGTTGTTTGTTTCTACTGACGTCCCTTAGAGAAAAGTTTTAAGAGTTATTTATCTTATACAACAAAGTACTCTTCCTTCGACAAGAAAAAAACATTATGCCAATATGCAGATAAGTTGTCACCAGAACAAACATATAATTCCTAGTCACCAGTTATAAGTTCTCCGGTTTCTTTGATTCACCAGATGAAACATAATAATTAAACTATTATTTAAGTAGTGCCAGCGTCAGCTCAAGGGCAGTAAGACCACAAAAAAAATTGAAAACGTTGGTAGAAATGGAAGATATTAGTTATTTTTTATTGTAATGTTTATTCTAATTAATCTTTTTGTCCGTTAAATAAGGTTTACAAGGGCGGACTTAATGCCAACTCGGACTGGACTTAACGAAAATGTTGGGAGGCGTACCATAAAAAGTGATTTAACATTAAAAATATCAATAATGATAAATATACTTAATTACATATATAACACAATTTTTTATATATATATATTATTAGATTTATATATATATTTTAAATAATCTTATTCTATCCAAGTATTATAAAGCCTCTATAATGTAAAACATATACATTTTATTAAATAAGTGATATTATAAACAATATTAAATGGATAAACATTATGCTTAGTAGATTTCCTCCCTGGCATTCACGTAATTAGGAGTTCACTGTAATGGAAACCTTTGATAAGATTATAAATGAGGCGGTTCGTTAGAAGCAAATAAAATTATTTTACGTTATAAAATTAAATATTACCTTCAACGTCACATTTACTAAAAATAGTATCTTTTTTACTTCTGGTATCTGTGTCAACACTTTCTTCAAGAGGGTGTCTCTCAGAATATATATATATATAGATATATATATATATATATCTATATATATATCTATATATATATATATATATATAGATATATATATAGATATATTAAAACAAGGTTATAGCAATGCTATTAACCTTACTAATATTCCGGTTAACCACTCCAACTGAGCTAAAAATACTTGTGCTAGGAGATGGTTCACGATAATAGTCGAATGGTCGATTCGAACCTACGACCTTACGTTTCTCTAAACCATTAGACTATTCCCTATCAGAGTAAAGTAGCAGCATAAAGCTGTAGTGCCTCTCATATAGAGGCATACTATCAGTCTTCAGGCCCACAGCGCATGTACATCTTATATCTTTGCTGTCACCAGTCATTCCTCAGTCACAAATTACCATCAGGTGACGTTTCGTTTGTCATCCCTAAAATTAAAATAAAATCCAATCATAAAATCTAAAACAAATTACAAAGGTAAAGAAACAGCGTAAAAATACTATACTCGTTTGTAGTTATAGTGTACTCGGAGAGACATTTGTCAAAGAATAATGTAGACAGACATATATACTCGTATATTTTATATATACATATATATATATATTTATATATATATATATATACATTTTATTATTATCTTACGATTTTTCATTATTATATATATAGCATTATCTATTTGTTGCAGGCGTGTAGCTGTATCTAAAACCGCACAAGTTTAATTCACGGTACGCCGGCGGTGAAGGGAAACCATCTTTATAGAATGGTGGCAAACGAGCAACCACCCAAGAACTTTTGTAATACTAAAGGAGTAGCAGATGCATTGCCGGCCTTTAAGAAAGGTGTAGGCTCTTCACTTGAAGATCCCTGAGTCGCATTGGTTCGGAAATACCGCTGGAGACAGCTGATTCCACAGATAAGTTAATGAAATTTCAAAAAAATTTTTAAAGCGCACAGTGGTGGATTGCCAACAATCGAGATGGTGAGGATGACAATTTTTTTTTTATTTTGTGATGTACGATGTTTAATATCAGCGGATGGAATTAATCCACTCAACATTTGTTAGGAGTTCCTAAGAACACTTTGATAAAAAAATGCGTAGAGATGCAACATCTCTTCGCAATACCCGTAAATCTAGCCTATCTGAAACTACCTGATCATTAACAATTCTAGCCGCTCTTTATTGAATGTGGACAAATAGAAGGAGTAGGTACTGAGGTGCTCCAGCCCAGAGATAGATGAGAACAGTATTCCATGTGAGGCTGAACGCTGCGCTTTGTAAAGTTGCACACAGTGAACCGAAATGAAATACTTATCTTGGTCTAATAAGCACTCTCAGTTTCATAGAGGCCAATTTGACCTTACCCTCCAAACAACCACTGAAATTATCATCGATTTTGTAGGCCCCAATCTGAGACTTTGTTTAACAAAATCTTTATTCTCGAATAGCGACACAAGTTTGTTCCGGCGCTCATCGACGGTTTCTGGAGAAATCATTCGCGCAGCCAGTGTATAACACTTCTGTGCTCTCATACATAGCATAGCATAGCAATAAATGTTTATACATTTGCAACATCTCAATGATATGCAGAAGAAACAATGTAGGAGATATCACGCAGCTTTGTGGAATACCAGTATCACTGGTTTGTAGTAAGAGCATGCACCGTAGCATGACTACGTGATGCTACGGTTCGTGATAAAACTGTGTGACCCACTTGCATAATGAACTTGCATGTCTAAGAAATAGATTAAAAAATTATTAAACCAAAACTCAAATGACCTATCTAGGTCCCACTTGTCATTATGCCCACCAGTGGGATTTATATATGTACTGTTACTCTACTTTTTTTATCTATATGTAATATTACGAGTATGTAAAAGATTGGATGAAGTTAACCACCGATTTCAACGTCGGATTAGAAGGCGTGTTATTGAAGTTATTTCCCCAATATAGCCGAACCATGTTGTGGTTAGATGTTGCAGCGTGATTCTACCATCGTACTCGTCAAGAGGAATCTCCAGCTCCATCGTTTGAATACTGGTTAATGCAAAACCATATCGCGTAATGTGTATTATGCGATATTTATATATTTAACGGGCAAAATGTATATATATATATATATAAATACACTTCACAGAGATTCTTGCAACCCAAGACATGGAAACGTAATAATGAAAACTATTACAAAAATGTCGCATCCCTTACAATTGGAATAACAATGCATTACTGAAAAAAACATGCATTTTTTTTCATATTCCTGTATATCGAGAGGCGCTGAGCTGACGCTCATTCGACGGACTGTCTCACTCACTCTCACACACTCAGCGTCAATATGAATGGGTCACCTTAATAAGAGAACGGTCATACCCTTGTACAATGCCTGCGTGAAATAGCAACATAACGCTGTTGTGTAAAGAGGAATTCTATCTCAGTCTTAAAAAAAGATCCCACGGGTGTGGTAAAGCTACGCTGCGATTTATTTTTGAGCTCAACCGGTGTAGGAAAACACCGAAACATCACAGAATACCAGCGTAAAATATCGGCAAAATGCTGCTGTGTTCCACTGGTGAGTGAAGGGATCCGGAGAAATTTATTTACTGGTAACAAGGTATTCCACCTCTGTCCTCATGACAACACATTTGCATATTGCTCGTTTGTTACTCTCAATGTAAAAAAATCTAAATCTAAAAAAAACGTCCATTACGACCTCGTATATATATATATATATATATATATATATATATATATATATATATATATAATATGACATGATATATGAATAATTAAACTTAATATAACTTCTGAATATTTAAACATTGACGCGTATTTCCAACTCTATTCATTCAAAGTTGGATCGAATGGTGAAAATAAATTTTATCATTTATTTTTTATAATATATATATGTTTATTATATAATATTCTTCAAAAAAATTATGTATTTTTGTATCACTTATTTTTTTTCACAGATATATCGTTTCCCAGCCGACGAATAATATTTGAGAATCGAAAATTGATCGATGGATTGTTGATTTTCGGTCTGTAAATGTTGTATCTATGGGACGTAGACGTGAGATGTAGGGAGGAAACGACAAGTGTCTCTTTTATTGTGTAAGGGTATCGATGGAGGCGACCAACTTTTGAGGTATTTTGATCATGACGATTATGAACATACATTAAAAAAAAATTATCATATATATCCTTAACTCAACTCTAACCTCACCTCACCAATGAAGAAGTTAAGCCATTAAAATCTTTCTTCCTGCCCACCTATCACGGATATATTAAGTTTATACATACTTTTTAAATAATTGTATATTTTTTTAATATTTAACTTAAACTTAAGTAAGGAAATAAAGCTCATACAAACCCGTCGCTTACTTATTGGAAGCCTTAACCAGTTCAATAACGTCTGTAAGTCAAGGAGCTAATCTGTTCTGGACGTGAACAACTTAAAGTGAAAAGGGGGTGGAAAGCTGAGAATTTAAATTGAATTTATATTAACTCTTCTTTCAAGCAACAACGAGTTTACGGCATAAGTAACTAATGCAAGGAGTTTCCTTAAATAATAAATATGATGCTAAGAAATTTCAATTATTTATTAATTTGAAATAAAAAAAGCTTAGTAATTGGTCAGCAGAAAAAATAGGGTATGTAAATGTTTTTTTATTGTTTCCAGGGTGACATACGAGCACGCAGTTCATCTGATAGTAAGTGATTCCTGCGGCCCATGACATCTACATTCATCCTTGAAAAAAAATCATAATGCAGATGATTTCTCGTCCTTGAGGACTGAGATGGAATGCCTCATCACCAGTAATAAAGGTCTCCGGATCGCTACACTCACCAGACGAAACACAGTAGCATTATGCTAGTATTTCACGCTGATATTCTGTGAGGGCGTGGTCCTACACCAGTCGAGCTGACCCATTCATTCTGCAGCTAGAAACAAACTGCAGTGTTAACTAACCTAACCTATTAAGCTAGTGTTTGTATCTGAATTCCTCACATTTAAAACCCAAAAGCTATTCTATATAACTAGAGAGTTTGCACGTGAAAATGGATTCTCACATTTCTAGAGTTCGTCTTATAATATACAAATATACAAAATATTTATTCAACGTTATGCAAAATACAAATATCATAGGTTTGTTGTTTGTCCATAAAGAAGAAAAGTAACAGTCCCACTGTTGAGTAGTCTATACATGTATATCCTACTGTTGGGCATAAGTATAGTGCACAGCGTGGTTCCACTGGGTATATATTTCTTAGACATGCAGATATTTTCAAGATGCTTAATTTTTTTTTATATCATATATCGTACATCTCGACCAGAGAAGGACCCTCAATGAATACCTGCGGAAATAAAAAGCATAACGCTGATATGTTTCATCTGGTGAGTGTAGGGATCCGGAAACCCCTATAGCTGATGACGAGGCCTTCAACCTAAGTCCTCAGGAGTAACAACGCATCTATAATCCCTTATCAAGAATGAATGTGGGCACTATAGGCCGTAGGAATCACTCACCACCATTGTAGGAGAACTAAAAGATTATGTAATAAATAAGAGGTAACAAATAGACAACTGCAGCAGGCAATGGTTTCCTGATGAGGCAGCATATAATAATGTCTAAAGTGTACTTGCTAATATAAAAAGAAAAAAAATATATGTTTTTGCTCCTCGCGTGAAATGAAGTGTAACTTCAAAAATTACGCAGAACAAACCAATTCATCTAGACTGTAGGCCACTCGGCGCAACACATTTAATAAAAATGGCATGGACGTGTTAGCAAGATGCCACTTGACTGGTCCGTTCATTTCATAGTATAATTTATTTATGCAGCGGTAGAGCTACACTGCAGTTTGTTTCTAGCCGCAGAATGAATAGGTCAGCTCGACCGGGGTAGGACCACGCCCTCACAGAAAACCGGCATGAAATAGCAGTATACTATTGATGTGTTTCGTCTGGTGAGTGTGGGGATCCGGAGAACTTTATTATTGGTGACGAGGCATCCTAACTCAGTCCTGAAGAGTGACAACCCATCTGCATTGTGATTTCTTGTCAAGGATGACTATGAATATCATGATCCGTAGGAATCACTTACCATGCGGTGTAATGTGTGCTCATTTATCACCCTCAACACAATAAAAAGAAAGCAATCTATTTTTTAAATAGTTTTAATATATAAATCGTTTTAAAAAAATATTAAACACAATCCGTTTCGAACGCTTAAAATAAATAATTAATCGAATTTCAAATTAAATTGTAGTTAATGGGAAATTCACAAAGTATGGATATCCAGGCAGGTCTCGGCAGACCGCAGACTGAATCGCCAAAGTGTGGCGATGCGGCGGTGCTCTTATATAACTCACACGTAAATTTGAAAGGAATTAAAATTGATTACATACTCTACGATAGAATTCGTAGAGTACGTACTGCTACAACATTTTTTAGATTTTAGAAGAGAAAAACCATAGTGTGTATAATTGTTTCAAAAATCATTCGCCAACATTTGTGTCTATTACATATGGATAGGCACGCTCGCTATCATGGTTGGGTTTGAAATGCTACAAGTAAAACGTGGATTATGATCATCTTTATCTCAACTCATATTTTATCCCCTGTTCACCATAGGCCATACAGACTGCCACGTATCATTATCGAGGGGTACTACGTGCGTCTATCGACTACCCGCAAGCTTATATACATTGTCACTTTATCTAGGGTAATACGTAATAAATCATATGGGCTAATATATAATAGTAGTTTTTTTTAAAAAAAAAATTGGAAAAAAATGTGTGATTAAAGACCTTTTATATTAAAAGTAAGGCAATTTACGATTTGTATAAATAATGAGAAGTAGTGGATTTGTACTACGGAAGATATAATGCGGCGGTGCATTTATGTAACGTACATTTAAAAAGGGATATATATCCGTGACGCACTCTACGATAGAATTGGACTGCTGCAACATCTTTTAGATAATACTAGAAGATAAAACCGAGTGTTTATATGTATATATATATATATGATGTGTACTATAAGAATTAGCTCAGAAATGCGGTCTCCGATAAATATAGTAAAAATTAAATTATATGAAATGAAGGTTACAACAAATCACAGAGGTAATGACTGCGGTACAAGTAGGCCCCAGGTCACAAGATACCAGCGTAAATTAGCAGCATAATGTTGGTATGTTTCGCTCCGCTGATTGCGAGTGCCGCTACTTACAATCCCATCACGAACCATTACTTCACTCGCGTCCGAAGGAGACCGAGGCACGTCCTCGACGACCCCGTCGACGCGACCACCAGGGCCCGAGCCCTCCCTCCACAAAACACTACACACCAATACTGCACCATTATACCGCCCTCGCCGTCGGCGGGTGCAAGCGTCGCTGAAATTTCTTGCGCCGACGTATTCCGATGCGGTGGTAAATGTCGTTAATAATAATTATATTAATTTAGTTACTCCGTAAGAAGCACCTGACCGAGCCGAGGCACCCTCGAGTCGATTCGAGAGAATCGAGTTGCTGTCACCCACAGTAGAAGCCGAAGCTCCCTCTCGGGAACCCTTGTTCTGGTTACCCATAAATAAAGGTCTCAGCTTAGTGCCCTAAGCGCTCGGCCACATTTCAACCCAGTGAAGCTTTAAAAGCCCTTGGGCTAACAGTAGCCATCGGCCATAAATAAAAAAGTCTGGTGGGTGTAGAGATCCGGAGGCACTTATTACTGGTGACATTCCATCTTAGTCCTCATGGGTGACAACGCACCTGTACCATGATAGCTTATCACGGATGAATGTCTCAGGGGCTGCAAAATCACTTACTATTAGGTGAACTGTGTGCCAGTCACCCGCTATCCGATAATAAAATTATTATACAAAGCTCCGACATAAATTACATCGGTTATCTTAATGTACATTCAAACATTTACATAACGCAACGTTATGAATATAATCAAGTAAGGGCTTACTTGTGTAACATGCATGTGACACACATCTGTTTAAAATATGAAGTCATTAAATCTGCTGGTTTCGTGAAAAAATACCAGTAACATAATTTTTTTTAAAAAGATTTCTAGCTATAACTAAAACTAACTTAAATGCTTCTTGCTAGTAAATAGATTTCGATAATAGTCGAAAGGATGACTCGAACCTACAACCTTAATTATTGGACACCGTACACTAAGTCATTAGGCTGTTGATGATTCATTTAATATTATATGCCAGTCATTATCTTAAACTTCAAGTAAAACGATAAGGTATTCCATCTTATCCCGCAGAATCTTCCCCTTGGAGGGATGGAATGGAACGTGGAATCTGCATTATGATTCCTTATCTAAGATGAACCCATAGGAATCACTTACCATTGTGTGAACTATATACTCGTTTGTTCATCTCCATACAATTAACAGATCTACCCATCAAGGGAAGACGGTCGTGACTGTTTAACGTTGTCTGTTCCCTGTATCATAAAAAGAACTTTTAAAACGTGCAACAAAATCATCTTTTGTACTCTTTTGTGATACATTTATTTTACTGAGCTTAGGGAGCAGAAATTTAATAATGCTTACAATACAGGGTGCTCTAAAATATTACTTCGTTCACAACGAAAAATTACGAAAGATCTTATTGTGTTTTCAATCTTCTTTTATACGTTTGTGCTTATTATTTGATTGACGCTTTAGAGGAATACGTTCTGAGTAGTTTTTGGCTGTAATGCGGATGGGTCGATTGGACCGGTAAAAGACCATGCTCTTATAGGATACCAGCCGCTGCTGTTTCGTTTCGTGAGTGTAGAGATCCGAAGACTATTATAATTAAATTGTGTCCAGGCATGCCATCTTAGTCTTCAAGAGAATGCAACAGCATTATGAGTCCCTATCTAGGATAAATATGGGTGTTCTGGGCCATAGAAATGTTTATGTTAAAGTTTCATGTTGTCCGCGACCGTTTGATAGGTAGGGTGCAGCGAGACTTCTTCCGATTCGCAGCGTCACTTTAGTGTCTGTTAGTTGGCTAAGACAAACAGCACTTTAAAATATAATCTGCACTTGATGGCATCTATAACAACTGGAATATGTTGTCTTATGTATGTGTTGTGTATCTCTGCAATATGTGTTTATAACAACGAATCGATCCAAGTGATGTAATAAAACCTTTATGTTTTATTATATTAGAGGAGACAAAAGAGCACACAGTTAAACTGGTGGTAAGTGATACTACGGCCTATATCTACCTACTCTACATACCTACACCTGTATGTAGGTAGAGGTTTACACAAACATTAAAGTTACTACCTACCTACCTACTCTACATCCATCCTTAAGATTCAAGATGCACATGCGTTGTCAACTCTGTGGACAGTAATGCTATCGTCCACACCAGACGAAACACTGCAGAGTTTTGCTGCTATTTCACGCTGTTTTTCTGTGGGGGTGTGGTCCTGCCCCGCTCTAAACCCATACATGCTGCAGTGTGGCTCTACAACTGTTAAAATAACCGACATTACGTTAAAAGCTATTCAGTATTAAAAGATTAAATACATTGCATAAATTATTTAATATTTACGGAGGAAATATTAAGGTTCGTGGTAATTGTGATTTGTGAGCGTAGTAACACGTCAGCGTAGCTTGTCTGGGTGTACGGTTATTAAATTCACGCTATCTAGACATTGCTGTAAAATGCAGTACACAACGTAAAATATGTTCAATTAAATTTTTCATTGCAATATTCCTTCGATTCAAAATCGATAATAAGTTTTATGAACCGATGCATAAAAATGCAATTTACTTTAACCCATGCAACCCAACCCCATATTCATCAAGATTACTTAAACTAATTATTTACTTTAACCATTATTTTTCATAAGGCAAATAATAATTTCATGATCATCAAATTCTCACATATTTATAACGACTGCGCCCTTGGTGTCGGGTGGAAAATTTCAAAAATTACCCTGCTTTCTGTGTTGTGTGACATATATGGTTAGTTATTATTAACCTGTCGGTGGCCAACCTTAGTACATTGGAAGTGACTCTATATACTCGTATATACACATCAATGCCCGCACGTAGCTGCTACGAAGCTCTCTCACTATATGCTTTTACTTTTTTACTTGATAATTAAGATGATGTCCTCCTAGCCGACTCTAATCTCCACGGTATCTTCTACTTAGTACCATATTACATTAATGACGTAGAACATTTCATATTGCCGTAAGCATTCGCGCAAACACGGCGGCACTCGGTCGTCCTCTTCCATATTCCTATATAATGCATATATAAGGTCGTAATTTTTTTGACACGGGACAGACAATACTGACGACCGAAGACCAACTATTTGTGATTAATAAATATTGTTCCTTGGCTGGGAATCACGCCTAGAACCTGCAACACTACAATACCACGTGGTTGTCTTTTAGACTCACGTATGGAAGGGCCATCACCATTTTACATAATTAAAAGGAACTGCTTAGCTTTTACCCTTTACACCGACTAAAGAGTCTAAAGTGCTTTAAAAAATATATTTAAATATTTTTGACTTTCAGCTTAAAATAATCGCAGTATATATTAAATACTATACCTTAAAATTATTAGAAAAGTTTAAACTAAAAATGCTGAATCGCTCATAAAGTTAAAAAATTAAAAATACGTTCGTAACATTTCAAAAGTGTAATCCATAAATGTTATTTATAAATTATTTAAGAGGTGAGAAGAGGACCGTTAAACTGGGAATTTCTGAAAGTTACAAAAAATAAATATTATCTGTATAAAAATTTCAAATTGGTTAAGGTTTTTCTAATTCCTTGAAATTCTTACGTACGAATCTTGATTCTTGTTCGGGATTTAGTTAAATGTTAATTTTATTTATTTATATTATTATTGTGGAAATTTAACGGTGGTAACTATTTACACTAGCAGTGGAATGGAGAATCTTTATGGGGATGGACGTAGCAGCATGGGCCGTAGGTGAGCTTTTTTTTATTTAATTGAGAGCAACAAACGAGCGCACAGTTCTCCCGATAGTAGTAGTCTCCTGCAGCCCCTACATCAACATTCATCCTTGACCAAGAATCATAATACAGATGCGTTGTCACCCTTGAGGACTGAGATGGAATGCCTCATCACCAGTAATAAAGGTCTCCGGATCCCTACACTTGCCAGACGAAACACAGCAGCATTATGCTGCTATTTTACTCTGGTATTCTCTGAGGGCATGGTCCGACCCCAGTCGAGCTGACCCATTAATTCTGCAGTTAGAAACAAACTGCAGCGTAGCTCTACCACTGTTAAAGAGAACTGTTCGTTTGTTACGCCTAATTTTATAAAAAAATAAGGCACACGCAACAGCATCGTTAGACTGCTATTTCACGTCAGCCTAGCTAGTTTCCACTTGCAAAGTGGCTCCACAGTGCAAAAACTTGTGAAACAATAACGAATGAGACGGTGAGACCGCTTTAGTTGTAACTAAAGCACTGTTTTTTAAACTACAAATAGCTTTTAACTGAATAACTTAAACGGCTACATTTATCGGTAACTGTTAAATTAGATAAGTTATACAGTAAAGAGCACTTGTCGTGGAATCTCTTCTGAGAGGATCTTAACCTCTTGAATATCTTCAAACATTTGAGTGAACGGTGTCGAATAGATTCGAGAATTTGAAAGCCTCTTTGGCTTTAAGTTACAATAGATTTAGACTGCAGATACTTGCGCATGTTAATTTACCTACACAATATTTAAAACGATTCATGTATAAAAGTTGACTTTTAAAATTAAAATCGTCGATGTATTTTAAGACAATAAACAAAAGACTATATGTATTTTAAAATATATATTTATAAATTTATTTCAGGTAACGATGGCCCAATTCTTCTTAATGATATTTCAATTCACCATTTATTATATAATAATTTGAAATATATTTTATTAGCGAACTTTTAACAGAGCAACATTGGCAGAGCCACTCTGAAGGAATGAAAAATTAGCTCACCAATTAGGTTATATTAATTTAGTTAATTTCTGGCTAAAACATAAATCGGACTCAAGAAAGATAAGCGGAGGCATTGTGGTGATATTTACTAGAGGAATTAAATGAATTAAAGGCATCAAGGCACCCTAAAGGTAAGATTAATTCTAGATGTGATAGGATAATGTGTATAAAGATTTTTAATAAAGTATCGGAATCGCTTAAAGAGTTACCACTGCATACATTTATTATACCACGAAAATCTTGGTTACTGAAAAAAAAAACTACACTGTCAACGAGTTCCTAAACTATGAATAACTTTTCTCTTAAATACTTCCCTTACAAAAAAGATAAATCACACTTCGAATGTTAAAACATTTATAAATATAAAATAAATTACGGTTCGGTTGACAAAGATCATTGTATATATAATTAACGAATAATATTGTAATAACTTTAAAGGTTTTTGACTTGAAAGGATTTGAATGCATTATTCTTTATTTTCATGCTGTGTGTAGATGGCTATACAAGTGAAGCCTTTGCATAATTTGAAATTTATGAAATGAATACCTTGTATAATGGCTAATTATCATTATCTAATCTAACCATTGAGATAAATAGGAGAACCGCTCAAGATTAGTGGTCATGAGCTTAGAAATACAAACAATACAAAATAATATATATTTATAAATTTATTTCAGGTAACGATGGCCCAATTCTTCTTAATGATATTTCAATTCACCATTTATTATATAATAATTTGAAATATATTTTATTAGCGAACTTTTAACAGAGCAACATTGGCAGAGCCACTCTGAAGGAATGAAAAATTAGCTCACCAATTAGGTTATATTAATTTAGTTAATTTCTGGCTAAAACATAAATCGGACTCAAGAAAGATAAGCGGAGGCATTGTGGTGATATTTACTAGAGGAATTAAATGAATTAAAGGCATCAAGGCACCCTAAAGGTAAGATTAATTCTAGATGTGATAGGATAATGTGTATAAAGATTTTTAATAAAGTATCGGAATCGCTTAAAGAGTTACCACTGCATACATTTATTATACCACGAAAATCTTGGTTACTGAAAAAAAACTACACTGTCAACGAGTTCCTAAACTATGAATAACTTTTCTCTTAAATACTTCCCTTACAAAAAGATAAATCACACTTCGAATGTTAAAACATTTATAAATATAAAATAAATTACGGTTCGGTTGACAAAGATCATTGTATATATAATTAACGAATAATATTGTAATAACTTTAAAGGTTTTTGACTTGAAAGGATTTGAATGCATTATTCTTTATTTTCATGCTGTGTGTAGATGGCTATACAAGTGAAGCCTTTGCATAATTTGAAATTTATGAAATGAATACCTTGTATAATGGCTAATTATCATTATCTAATCTAACCATTGAGATAAATAGGAGAACCGCTCAAGATTAGTGGTCATGAGCTTAGAAATACAAACAATACAAAATAATATAGGTGTTATGAGCGTCAGGACTTACTTACAGGAACTGTGTGCTTATTTACCGCCGCAAATGTAGTCGTATATAAGCCTCAATAGACTAATGGTTTAGGATACGGTCCGGCGTGAAACATCCTCTATCACAAGCATTAAAGCTTGGAGTGGTTAATGTGGGGGATGTTAATAATGTTAATAATAGTATGGCTAGCATCCCTTAAATATAAGGTATCATAAATATAAGGTATCACAAAGAGTGAAAACATAAACCTAAGCTAATGAAACTAAGAAAGAAACACTGAACCTAACCCGAAAGTCACATTATTGTTGGTAGTTATGGTTTAGAAACTTAAGGTATTAGGTTCAAATCCGCCGTTCGACTTTTGTCGTGAACCATAGGCGATGGTATGCTTGATGAGATGCACAAGCATTTTGAGCTTAATTGGAGTGGTTAACCGGAATATTAATGCAAGTGTCAGCATTTTTTTCTCGGTCTATTTCAAAAGCCGCTTGTTCCAAAGCCTCACTCCAAACAAGTAGGTTCGCTTGTCTGTTTTCATTCAGTTAATAAATAACAGCGGAATTAAACTAAGCTATTATATTGTTGCAGCGGGCTGTAAACTCTAACACCGTGGTTGCTTTTGGTCTGGCATTATGCCAGGCCAACTAAATTCGTTTGCCACCAAATTGTTTATTTAGTTTTATTTTACATTAACTTATATATTAACTTGGCAACTAAGTTGTTTCCGTTTCTTTTAAATTTATATTCCGCATGGCAATAAATATTATTGGCATAATGTTTAAGAAGTCGCTTCAAACAGTGAAGGACCAGGTTTTCACAAAATGTCACTATAGTGAAATTACACTTTAATGATGCTGTGTTCAGGGTGCTCAGATTTACTGTTTATGAGCCCACAAAGCCATTAGTCCCCACTGAAAACCGGATCAACTGCTTCATACAATGGTTGTAACTAATGCAAAAATGTGTAAATAGTAACGGCATATAGTTCTAAAAACAATAATTGTTGTCATAAACATAACATCTGATCTAATTTTCTAAAAACGAGAAAGTTTCAGTATCACCTTAGTAAATATATATATATATATATATATATATATATATGTACATATATATATATATATATATAATATATATATAATATATATATATATGTACATATAAATATATATATATATGTACATATAAATATATATATATATGTACATATATATATATATTTATATATATATATGTACATATATATATATATGTACATATATATATATTTATATATATATATGTACATATAAATATATATATATAATATATATATATATGTACATATATATATATATATATATTTATATATATATATGTACATATAAATATATATATATATGTACATATATATATATAATATATATATAATATATATATAATATATATATATATGTACATATATATATATTTATATATATATATGTACATATATATATATATATATATATGTACATATATATATATTTATATATATATATATATATTTATATATATATATATGTACATATAAATATATATATATATATATGTACATATAAATATATATATATATTTATATATATATATATATAATATATATATAATATATATATATATATATGTACATATATATATATATAATATAACCATTGAGATAATAGGAGAACCGCTCAAGATTAGTGGTCATGAGCTTAGAAATACAAACAATACAAAATAATATAGGTGTTATGAGCGTCAGGACTTACTTACAGGAACTGTGTGCTTATTTACCGCCGCAAATGTAGTCGTATATAAGCCTCAATAGACTAATGGTTTAGGATACGGTCCGGCGTGAAACATCCTCTATCACAAGCATTAAAGCTTGGAGTGGTTAATGTGGGGGATGTTAATAATGTTAATAATAGTATGGCTAGCATCCCTTAAATATAAGGTATCATAAATATAAGGTATCACAAAGAGTGAAAACATAAACCTAAGCTAATGAAACTAAGAAAGAAACACTGAACCTAACCCGAAAGTCACATTATTGTTGGTAGTTATGGTTTAGAAACTTAAGGTATTAGGTTCAAATCCGCCGTTCGACTTTTGTCGTGAACCATAGGCGATGGTATGCTTGATGAGATGCACAAGCATTTTGAGCTTAATTGGAGTGGTTAACCGGAATATTAATGCAAGTGTCAGCATTTTTTTCTCGGTCTATTTCAAAAGCCGCTTGTTCCAAAGCCTCACTCCAAACAAGTAGGTTCGCTTGTCTGTTTTCATTCAGTTAATAAATAACAGCGGAATTAAACTAAGCTATTATATTGTTGCAGCGGGCTGTAAACTCTAACACCGTGGTTGCTTTTGGTCTGGCATTATGCCAGGCCAACTAAATTCGTTTGCCACCAAATTGTTTATTTAGTTTTATTTTACATTAACTTATATATATTTTAAAATTCATTTCTCGCGATAAGATTTTTAGCTTCCTAATGGGGTTTCGACGAATTCTGAATTTAACAGCATTAACAGCGTTTGTGTTTCTAACAGCTCGGGGCCGCCCCTATTTTTTCTGGTCCTCGACAGAGGAAGTGTTGATGTATCTGTTGATAGTACGATATACGAACATACTGTTACCAAGCTTTTGAAGTGTCTGGAATATGACCGACGGCTCCATACCCACTTTGCGCAAAGCGATCACTGCAATCCTATTTTTTTATTAGTTGTATATATATATATACATATATAGTCTCAAGTTGTATGCTATTTCTACTACCCTTAGCCCTCTGCCTTCTATAAATGCTACGAACAGTATCAAATGGAGGAGGTAGTCATATAAATTCCTTTGGGTTCATATGGGCATAGTATATTGCATACTGTAACTCAGACTGGAACATTAGGGACGCCCGTGGTCAGCTGGATATTACATGCCTCGCGTTCCGGCTACATACGTCTCTACGAGCTACGTAAGGATTAAATTCTACTCTATATACTCCAGTTTATTGCTTTAATTTACTTTAATAAACCACAGATTATATTAAACTTTTAGTTAATATTATGAACATATGTAACTTATTTTTTCTAACTTAAAAGTTTACGGTTAAATATATCCGACGACATAAGCCTCTGTTCTAGAATCCACCTCATGGCTACACTGCGGATTGGGGGACTTCACATAGTTTGGTTATTCAAGATATATGTTTAAAATTAAGAGACATTACTTATCCGCTTTTCTTTGGATGCTGCCGTGTGAAGTTCGAGTTCACTCCCCAGTGACACCAATAAAATGTCAACTACTTATATATTTTTAAAATTCATTTCTCGCGATAAGATTTTTAGCTTCCTAATGGGGTTTCGACGAATTCTGAATTTAACAGCATTAACAGCGTTTGTGTTTCTAACAGCTCGGGGCCGCCCCTATTTTTTCTGGTCCTCGACAGAGGAAGTGTTGATGTATCTGTTGATAGTACGATATACGAACATACTGTTACCAAGCTTTTGAAGTGTCTGGAATATGACCGACGGCTCCATACCCACTTTGCGCAAAGCGATCACTGCAATCCTATTTTTTTTATTAGTTGTATATATATATATTTATATATATATATTTATATATATATATATGTACATATAAATATATATATATATATACATATATAGTCTCAAGTTGTATGCTATTTCTACTACCCTTAGCCCTCTGCCTTCTATAAATGCTACGAACAGTATCAAATGGAGGGAGGTAGTCATATAAATTCCTTTGGGTTCATATGGGCATAGTATATTGCATACTGTAACTCAGACTGGAACATTAGGGACGCCCGTGGTCAGCTGGATATTACATGCCTCGCGTTCCGGCTACATACGTCTCTACGAGCTACGTAAGGATTAAATTCTACTCTATATACTCCAGTTTATTGCTTTAATTTACTTTAATAAACCACAGATTATATTAAACTTTTAGTTAATATTATGAACATATGTAACTTATTTTTTCTAACTTAAAAGTTTACGGTTAAATATATCCGACGACATAAGCCTCTGTTCTAGAATCCACCTCATGGCTACACTGCGGATTGGGGGACTTCACATAGTTTGGTTATTCAAGATATATGTTTAAAATTAAGAGACATTACTTATCCGCTTTTCTTTGGATGCTGCCGTGTGAAGTTCGAGTTCACTCCCCAGTGACACCAATAAAATGTCAACTACTTATATATATTTTTAAGTACTGATTTACTTCGTACCGGCGGTAAAAGACAACTTACCATAAGGTTAACTACGTGCCCATTTGTCCCTCAGTGTCATAAAAAATACCACTGCCAGCGGATGATGCCACAAAGGAATCATATGTGTTAAAAAAATACGTACAAAGCACATTGAGTTGGCCAACTGACAAAATGGTGAGGAGGAATTTTACAATTATACAAAGAAATTTAGAAATTTTACATTATTACTGCGGAATAATCGATATCGTTTTAAGCGATGTTGACCATAAAACTCATCGCCCACTGATAAAGGATGATAAAATTATTGCTTGTGGCGATGATAATTATATTTATATATATATATATATGTACATATATATATATATGTACATATATATATATACATATATAGTCTCAAGTTGTATGCTATTTCTACTACCCTTAGCCCTCTGCCTTCTATAAATGCTACGAACAGTATCAAATGGAGGGAGGTAGTCATATAAATTCCTTTGGGTTCATATGGGCATAGTATATTGCATACTGTAACTCAGACTGGAACATTAGGGACGCCCGTGGTCAGCTGGATATTACATGCCTCGCGTTCCGGCTACATACGTCTCTACGAGCTACGTAAGGATTAAATTCTACTCTATATACTCCAGTTTATTGCTTTAATTTACTTTAATAAACCACAGATTATATTAAACTTTTAGTTAATATTATGAACATATGTAACTTATTTTTTCTAACTTAAAAGTTTACGGTTAAATATATCCGACGACATAAGCCTCTGTTCTAGAATCCACCTCATGGCTACACTGCGGATTGGGGGACTTCACATAGTTTGGTTATTCAAGATATATGTTTAAAATTAAGAGACATTACTTATCCGCTTTTCTTTGGATGCTGCCGTGTGAAGTTCGAGTTCACTCCCCAGTGACACCAATAAAATGTCAACTACTTATATATATTTTTAAGTACTGATTTACTTCGTACCGGCGGTAAAAGACAACTTACCATAAGGTTAACTACGTGCCCATTTGTCCCTCAGTGTCATAAAAAATACCACTGCCAGCGGATGATGCCACAAAGGAATCATATGTGTTAAAAAAATACGTACAAAGCACATTGAGTTGGCCAACTGACAAAATGGTGAGGAGGAATTTTACAATTATACAAAGAAATTTAGAAATTTTACATTATTACTGCGGAATAATCGATATCGTTTTAAGCGATGTTGACCATAAAACTCATCGCCCACTGATAAAGGATGATAAAATTATTGCTTGTGGCGATGATAATTATATTTATAATATGAACCCCATTAGATTTTCTATCAACATCAACGCTTAAAAAAAAAACTTATATTTTTTTTATAATATTACGAGTTTACCTGACGGTGACTGATTTCTGTGGCCACATCCACATTCATCTTCGTCAAAGAATCATAATGCAGATACGTCATCAATCCTGAAGACTCAAATAGTATGCCTAGCCACTATAAGTTCTCTAGAACCTTGCTACGAAACAGCAGCGTAGTACTGCTATTCTACACAGGTCTCCAGTGAACTCGTGATCCTTCCCTTGTTGATATAACCCTGATGCTGGAGTTAAATTATGATGACGATGGTTGATTTCATTGGCAACAACACCGTATAAGTAATAAGTGAAAATACCAACAGTGTGCAATTGCTACATGAAACATTACTGTCGGCTGGCGGTACAACAAAACTCGGAGGATAATAGCGTGATGTAGCAGTGATGCTATTTCAAATTAGAGTTGTGATACGGTGCTTTAAATTTCGTTTCGTGTAATAGAAGAACAATACAAAACTTCAATTGAAAAGTGAACGATAGCAGTTAATTCTCTCGAAGGGGTGGAATATGACCGACGGCTCCATACCCACTTTGCGCAAAGCGATCACTGCAATCCTATTTTTTTATTAGTTGTATATATATATATATAATATATATATATATATATATATATATATATATGTACATATATATATATATATATATATATATATAATATATATATATATATGTACATATATATATATATATATATATATATATATATGTACATATATATATATATATATATATATAATATATATATATATGTACATATATATATATAATATATATATATATGTACATATATATATATATATATGTACATATATATATATAATATATATATATATGTACATATATATATATATATGTACATATATATATATATATATATGTACATATATATATATATGTACATATATATATATATGTACATATATATATATATGTACATATATATATATATATGTACATATATATATATATGTACATATATATATATATATGTACATATATATATATATATGTACATATATATATATATAATATATATATATATATGTACATATATATATATATGTACATATATATATATAATATATATATATAATATATATATATATGTACATATATATATATATATATATAATATATATATATAATATATATATATATATGTACATATATATATATATGTACATATATATATATAATATATATATATATGTACATATATATATATATGTACATATATATATATAATATATATATATAATATATATATATAATATATATATATATGTACATATATATATATATGTACATATATATATATATATGTACATATATATATATATGTACATATATATATATATGTACATATATATATATATGTACATATATATATATATATTTTTAAGTACTGATTTACTTCGTACCGGCGGTAAAGACAACTTACCATAAGGTTAACTACGTGCCCATTTGTCCCTCAGTGTCATAAAAAATACCACTGCCAGCGGATGATGCCACAAAGGAATCATATGTGTTAAAAAAATACGTACAAAGCACATTGAGTTGGCCAACTGACAAAATGGTGAGGAGGAATTTTACAATTATACAAAGAAATTTAGAAATTTTACATTATTACTGCGGAATAATCGATATCGTTTTAAGCGATGTTGACCATAAAACTCATCGCCCACTGATAAAGGATGATAAAATTATTGCTTGTGGCGATGATAATTATATTTATAATATGAACCCCATTAGATTTTCTATCAACATCAACGCTTAAAAAACTTATATTTTTTATAATATTACGAGTTTACCTGACGGTGACTGATTTCTGTGGCCACATCCACATTCATCTTCGTCAAAGAATCATAATGCAGATACGTCATCAATCCTGAAGACTCAAATAGTATGCCTAGCCACTATAAGTTCTCTAGAACCTTGCTACGAAACAGCAGCGTAGTACTGCTATTCTACACAGGTCTCCAGTGAACTCGTGATCCTTCCCTTGTTGATATAACCCTGATGCTGGAGTTAAATTATGATGACGATGGTTGATTTCATTGGCAACAACACCGTATAAGTAATAAGTGAAAATACCAACAGTGTGCAATTGCTACATGAAACATTACTGTCGGCTGGCGGTACAACAAAACTCGGAGGATAATAGCGTGATGTAGCAGTGATGCTATTTCAAATTAGAGTTGTGATACGGTGCTTTAAATTTCGTTTCGTGTAATAGAAGAACAATACAAAACTTCAATTGAAAAGTGAACGATAGCAGTTAATTCTCTCGAAAGGGAATTGGACACTATTCCTCGACCACATTTCGCTTGCACTTTGTTGTTTCTCACGGGACTTACGTCAATGGCGTTCAGTATTGATCCAAGATAAATTTTATAGACGTTGTAAATCAAAATGTGACTAGAAATACGTAGTAGATTTCAGTTTTTTTATAATACCCCTATTCTCAAATATATATTCATAAAGATATAATGTTGACGGGGAAAACTGCTGAGAACTATATGTGTGGAATAAATTGTTACGGCTGTACATTAGGAAGCGTCCATCTTAGTTTTTATCGTTCTATGAGAAAACTTAGTCGTAATTTGTATAAAAACAGGGAAATAGATGTATCTTTTCTTTTTTTATTTCATTGCTACACACATAATATATTTGACTTACCTATAGAGAATGTTTTTTGATTTAAGCTTGCATGTACCAATTATCTCCAGGGCCCTTTATACAACTTCTATTTATCATTTTCATTTATCGACCTATTTAAATAAAACAAATACATTATTGAGTATTCGTTATAATACATAAATCGAATGAAACCAATTTTACGGATTCTCTTTTTGATTAAAGCAAGAAATGATTTCGAACATTACTAACATTTCCGTTAACCATTCCAACTAAGGTTTAAGATAATAATCGAGTGGCGGCTACTGCAGTTTGTTTCTAGCCACAGAATGAATGGGTCACCTCGATCAGGGTAGGACCACGCCCTCACAGAATACCAGCGTAAAATAGCAGCATAATGCTGTTGTGTTTCGTCTGGTGGGTGTAGGGATCCGGAGGCCTTTATTACTGATGACGAGGCATTCCATCTCAGTCCTCTAAGTCCGCATCGGCATTATGATTCCTTGTGATGAAGATGAAGGATGAATGTAGATGTCATGGGCCGTAGGAATCACTTACCGTCAGGTGAACAGTGTGCTCGTTTATTACTCTAAATGTAATTTTAAAAAAAATACAGCTTCCCTCACGACTTAAAATGTCGATTTACAAGTTCATTTATGCCAACACCGGGGATTGAAGTCGGTTTGCTTATGTACCGGGAGTTAAAATCTAGTGTTTTTGTTTAGACACTGAGCTACCACGGTTACCTTTACTATAATTTATATTATATAACCGTTATTTCTTAGCGCAGGTACAAAATAATGTGTTACGTTTTTTGTCCTCAACCACGCTATCTTTAGCCAGCGCCAACTGTGTAAACGAATTATTTACTTTACGCTGAAGGAAATTCTATTTGAGGAAATTCGAAACTGCATTTAATTAAGCTTAGCAAAGTTTTCTACGATGCGACTGTCGTGCGCTGTTTTTTTCGTTCATTTTCAAATAATTAGATCCGCAAAAAAACATGATTGTCCAAACCGTAAGATTCGGAATTACTGTGAAAAGTGTTCGATTTTAAGTCTATTTTCTCAGCAGAATTAGTATACATATAATTAAATATAAAAAGGAAATGCCTGCGTCGCTCGCTTTTAAGTCGTAAGCAAAACGAATTTGATCCCTGGTATCGGCACGATTGTTATTTGCAATTTTATGTGTCGATTTAATGATTTCCTTCTGTACGATTTTGACTTCTGCATCTATTGCGATATAATGCATGTGTATATATCGCAATAGATGCAGAATATATCGCAATATATTTGTAATAGACCAGAAGAAGGTTCTGATACAGTGTCAAAGAACCTGGACATAGGTAAATACGTCACACCCACGAAAACTGAAAATTCATTATACGTAAACACTTACAAACAACACGTTCGTAGGCTGGGAATCGAATCCACGATACGCGATGCTGTAGCCAAGTACTCAAATCCCATCATACATACCTACATGCATACTGTGAAAACTTTTACGAAGATTTACTTTTGTATTAAACTTTAATCTTTGCATGATTATTAAACAAGTATTAAGTAAGTTGTAAGAATCAGTATTTTTAAAAAAAATACATTTAATAATAATGGTTCCTATTTATTATCACAAATTTGTAATCAAATATCAAAGGCTCCATTAATGAAAATGTTTCACATTATCCCCTGCGTGAAATTAAATGTAGGAATATTCCTAATTTTACGAGATAGCTCATTTGAAATCGAAGCTAATAAAGCGTAAGTAATCGAAATGTAATAGTAAACTTCGATCACGAGACATTGATTAAATGTTAATTTCTTTATATTATATAGAGTGTGACAAACAAGCACAAAATTCACCTGATGCCAAGTGATTCATGGCGCAGATGCAGATGCGCTATCATCCCTGAGGACTAATATAGCCGTAACAGTATCAGTGACAGTAGCAGTATTAGTAGAAGTGGCAGTAGCTGTAGCAGTATCAGTGACAGTAGCAGTAATAGTAAAAGTGGCAATAGCCGTAGCAGTATCAGTGACAGTAGCAGTTATAGTAGAAGCGGTAGAAGCTGTAGCAGTATCAGTAGAAGTGGTAGAAGCTGTAGCAGTATCAGTGACAGTAGCAGTTATAGTAGAAGTGGCAATAGCTGTAGTAGTATCAGTGACAGTAGCAGTATCAGTGACAGTAGCAGTAATAGTAAAAGTGGCAATAGCCGTAGCAGTATCAGTGATACTAGCAGTATCAGTAGAAGTGGTAGAAGCTGTAGCAGTATCAGTGACAGTAGCAGTTATAGTAGAAGTGGCAATAGCTGTAGTAGTATCAGTGACAGTAGCAGTAATAGTAAAAGTGGCAATAGCCGTAGCAGTATCAGTGACACTAGCAGTATCAGTAGAAATGGTAGAAGCTGTAGCAGTATCAGTGACAGTAGCAGTTATAGTAGAAGTGGCAGTAGCTGTAGCAGTATCAGTGACAGTAGCAGAACTAGTAGTAATAGTAGCATTAGCAGTAGCACAATCCCTAGTAGTAGTATTAACAGTAGTAGGAGTAGCAGCAACAGTACATAATAAACTACTGATTGCTTATTGCTATACAATTTAAAAAAGGCATAATAAGAAAAAAAAGTTTTGAGGTGTGCTGTTGAGTTTAATTAACGTAACATCGTTAACCACTATACATATTTGCTCCATTTAAAAATGTGTATTTCAAACATCGAGCAATTTTTCCAATTAATTTTGCGCAGAGCATTACCCACTTAACAAACATTGCAATTTAATTACACGATTTCGTCTCATTTCAGATTGGTTCAAAAGGGCTGCTCTTGAAACGAAATTATTTGTTTTAATTGCGGATGTTATATTTAACAATCACGTATCTTATTTCTTCTATGTTGTAATGCGTGTTTTAATGAATTTTGAAGAATGAGACGAACCCCCACTAGATGGAGTGACGACATATGTATGACTACGGGAAGTCGATGGATGCAGGTGGCCCTGGATCGTACTCTATGGCAGTCTTTGTGAGAGGCCTGTTCAGCAGCGGACTAGTGATGGGTAGAAATGACGATTATGATGAATTATAGATTATAAAAGAAAACTTAGGATTCTTTTGTTATTGGCACCTAAAGTCAATGTTTACTTAGGATTCTTTTGTTATTGGCACCTAAAGTCAATGTTTCTCCATCTCAAGGGTCGACTGGTAGAGAATGCCAAAAGGAATTAAGTCCACCCACCTTTTTGTATTTGAAAAATAAGGTGTTTATAATTGAAGATTAAATAAATAAAAAATAATCTTAAGTACTACGTCGAAAGTGCCATGACTATGCACATATCGGCAGGTCGTTTATATTTAAAAGACTATATTTGACTGTGCATTACTCCGAAACCTGTTGATAATATATTTTATATAGTATCAAATATTTCATCTTTAATAACATCTCATCTCATTCATTATAGATAACGTTTTATTATTATTAGATGTCTTAGGTTCACCGAAGAACAACAGATTGGTGCAAAGCGACTAATTTAGTCATAATTAAAATGCAACATAATTTACATTCATATACGACTGAAATAAAATCACACTATGAGTATCAAAGCGATATGATTAATTTTCTTATACCGGTATCAGTCGTATGTGTAATCAAATTAAGTTGAATTGTTTGTATGATTGACGACCAGAAATGATTTAGATGACCCGATATTAAAAAAAATTATATGTTTATTTCGATACTGAGACTGACTTAGATTTAACGAATCTAGAAAACTATATAAAAATATAAGAGTTTCATACGGAAATCGTCTAAAATTGACTTGGAATTCTAAAGAATGCTAAGTGCTTTAAACATTACTAACATTCCCGTGAACCATTACTATCTAGCAAGCAAACGTGTTATAACCAATCGAAAAGTTTCTTTACAAGAAGCTTCAAGTCGGATATGTGTCAGAGATTATCAGTGTCAAAACACGTTAGAGGCGACTATAGTTTTAAATATCATCGGGGTGACAAACGAGCACACACTTTATCTAATAATAAGTGATCTCAATGGATTCAGCTTTGTAAAGTAGTAAGCATAGAATGCCAGCCTGAAGAATAAAGATGATATATCTAGTTTTAAATATATTTAGGTTTCCAGTTTACTTCACTTACGGAATAAACACAGAAACTCGCCGTTGTTATAGCTCGATATTCTGTACGATCTTTCTACGATCGACATAACCGATCTGCGAGCTATTGTTAAAATGCTTTTGCAATATCTAGACATTTGACAGAACCGACATTTCAAAAGACGTAGAATATTATTTATCTAATGCTCTTATGATCCATATTCTACCAATAATGTAATTTTGGTAGAGAATGAATCATAACGGTCACGAATTCAAGATTGCATACTTTATTATCGTATTGCATTCTAACACTACACCTACATCCAGCTACTTCCCGAAGACTTAGGTACAAAGTCATCACTCCAACTCCATCACATTGGATAATACAAAGAAAATAGGAGTATTAGCTTTTGGGTTAGGAATAATAACTAATTAAATGTATTTTTTTTAAAATACCGATTCTTAAGACTTACTTAATACTTGTTTAATAATCATGCAAAGATTAAAGTTTAATACAAAAGTAAATCTTCGTAAAAGTTTTCACAGTATGCATGTAGGTATGTATGATGGGATTTGAGTACTTGGCTACAGCATCGCGTATCGTGGATTCGATTCCCAGCCTACGAACGTGTTGTTTGTAAGTGAATTTTCAGTTTTCGTGGGTGTGACGTATTTACCTATGTCTAGGTTCTTTGACACTGTATCAGAACCTTCCTCTGGTCTATTGCACGTGTATTATATCGCAATAGATGCTGAAGTCAAAATCGTTCAGAAGGAAATCATCAAATCGACACATAAAATTGCAAATAACAATCATGCCGATACCAGTGATCAAATTCAGGGATTTTTGTGATGGACAACAGTGTAAATAACTCAACAGAATGGGTCGTACGGATCATTCTGAATCTTTGTTGAGGATGGATGTTTGTGATGGACAACAGTGTAAATAACTCAACAGAATGGGTCGTCTGAATCATTCTGAGTCTTTGTTGAGGATGGATGTTTGTGATGGACAACAGTGTAAATAACTCAACAGAATGGGTCGTCTGAATCATTCTGAGTCTTTGTTGAGGATGGATGTTTGTGATGGACAACAGTGTAAATAACTCAACAGAATGGGTCGTACGGATCATTCTGAATCTTTGTTGAGGATGGATTTTTGTGATGGACAACAGTGTAAATAACTCAACAGAATGGGTCGTACGGATCATTCTGAATCTTTGTTGAGGATGGATTTTTGTGATGGACAGCAGTGTAAATAACTCAACAGAATGGGTCGTCTGAATCATTCTGAGTCTTTGTTGAGGATGGATTTTTGTGATGGACAACAGTGTAAATAACTCAACAGAATGGGTCGTCTGAATCATTCTGAGTCTTTGTTGAGGATGGATGTTTGTGATGGACAACAGTGTAAATAACTCAACAGAATGGGTCGTCTGAATCATTCTGAGTCTTTGTTGAGGATGGATGTTTGTGATGGACAACAGTGTAAATAACTCAACAGAATGGGTCGTCTGAATCATTCTGAGTCTTTGTTGAGGATGGATGTTTGTGATGGACAACAGTGTAAATAACTCAACAGAATGGGTCGTCTGAATCATTCTGAGTCTTTGTTGAGGATGGATGTTGTGATGGACAACAGTGTAATAACTCATCAGAATGGGTCGTCTGAATCATTCTGAGTCTTTGTTGAGGATGGATGTTTGTGATGGACAACAGTGTAAATAACTCAACAGAATGGGTCGTCTGAATCATTCTGAGTCTTTGTTGAGGATGGATGTTTGTGATGGACAACAGTGTAAATAACTCAACAGAATGGCCGTCTGAATCATTCTTGAGTCTTTGTTGAGAGGATGGATGTTTGTGGATGGACAACAGTGTAAATAACTCCAACAGAATGGGTCATCCTGAATCATTCTGAGTCTCTTTGTTGAGGATGGATGTTTGTGATGGACAACAGTGTAAATAATAACTCAACAGAATGGGTCAGTCTGAATCATTCTGAGTCTTTGCTGAGGATGGATGTTTGTGATGGACAACAGGTGTAAATAACTCAACAGAATGGAGTCGTCTGAATCATTCTGAGACTTTGTTGAGGATGGATGTTTGTGATGGACAACAGTGTAAATAACTCAACAGAATGGGTCGTCTGAATCATTCTGAGTCTTTGTTGAGGATGGATGTTTGTGATGGACAACTTAGTGTAAATAACTCAACAGAATGGGTCGTCCTGAATCATTCTGAGTCTTGTTGAGGATGGATGTTTGTGGATGGACAACAGTGTAAATAACTCAACAGAATGGGTCGTAATGGATCATTCTGAATCTTTGTTGAGGATGATGTTTGTGATGACAACAGTGTAATAACTCAACAGAATGGGTCGTAATGGATCATTCTGAATCTTGTTGAGGATGGATTTTGTTATGGACAACAGTGTAAATAACTCAACAGAATGGGTCGTCTGAATCATTCTGAGTCTCTTTGTTGAGGATGGATGTTTGTGATGGACAACAGTGTAATAACTCAACAGGAATGGGTCGTCTAGATCATTCTGAGTCTTTGTTGAGGATGGATGTTTGTGATGGACAACAGTGTAAATAACTCAGCAGAATGGGTCGTAATGGATCATTCTGAATCTTTGTTGAGATGGATTTTGTGATGGACAACAGTAAATAACTCAACAGAATGGGTCGTAATGGATCATTCTGAATCTTGTTGAGGATGGATGTTTCAGATGGACAACAGTGTAATAACTCAACAGAATGGGTCGTCTGAATCATTCTGAGTCTCTTTGTTGAGGATGGATGTTTGTGATGGACAACAGTGTAAATAGCTCAACAGAATGGAGTCGTCTGAATCATTCTGAGTCTTTGTTGAGGATGGATGTTTGTGATGGACAACAGTGTAAATAACTCAACAGAATGGGTCGTCTGAATCATTCTGAGTCTTTGTTGAGGATGGATGTTTGTGATGGACAACAGTGTAAATAACTCATCAGAATGGGTCGTACGGATCATTCTGAATCTTTGTTGAGGATGGATGTTTGTGATGGACAACAGTGTAAATAACTCAACAGAATGGGTCGTCTGAATCATTCTGAGTCTTTGTTGAGGATGGATGTTTGTGATGGACAACAGTGTAAATAACTCAACAGAATGGGTCGTCTGAATCATTCTGAGTCTTTGTTGAGGATGGATGTTTGTGATGGACAACAGTGTAAATAACTCAACAGAATGGGTCGTCTGAATCATTCTGAGTCTTTGTTGAGGATGGATGTTTGTGATGGACAACAGTGTAAATAACTCAACAGAATGGGTCGTCTGAATCATTCTGAGTCTTTGTTGAGGATGGATGTTTGTGATGGACAACAGTGTAAATAACTCAACAGAATGGGTCGTCTGAATCATTCTGAGTCTTTGTTGAGGATGGATGTTTGTGATGGACAACAGTGTAAATAACTCATCAGAATGGGTCGTACGGATCATTCTGAGTCTTTGTTGAGGATGGATGTTTGTGATGGACAACAGTGTAAATAACTCATCAGAATGGGTCGTCTGAATCATTCTGAGTCTTTGTTGAGGATGGATTTTTGTGATGGACAACAGTGTAAATAACTCATCAGTATGGGTCGTCTGAATCATTCTGAGTCTTGTTGAGGATGGATTTTGTGATGGACAACAGTGTAATAACTCCAACAGAATGGGTCGTACGGATCATTCTGAATCTTGTTGAGGATGGATTTTGTGATGGACAACAGTGTAAATAACTCAACAGAATGGAGTCGTACGGATCATTCTGAGTCTCTTTGTTGAGGATGGATTTTGTTATGGACAGCAGTGTAAATAACTCAACAGAATGGGTCAGTCTGAATCATTCTGAGTCTTGTTGAGGATGGATTTTGTGATGGACAACAGTGTAAATAACTCAACAGAATGGGTCGTCTGAATCATTCTGAGTCTTTGTTGAGGATGGATTTTTGTGATGGACAACAGTGTAAATAACTCATCAGAATGGGTCGTCTGAATCATTCTGAGTCTCTTTGTTGAGGATGGATTTTGTGATGGACAACAGTGTAATAACTCAACAGAATGGTCGTACGGATCATTCTGAATCTTTGTTGAGGATGGATGTTTGTGATGGACAACAGTGTAAATAACTCAACAGAATGGAGTCGTCTGAATCATTCTGAGTCTTTGTTGAGGATGGATTTTGTGATGGATAACAGTGTAAATAACTCATCAGAATGGGTCGTCTGAATCATTCTGAGTCTTGTTGAGGATGGATTTTGTGATGGACAACAGTGTAAATAACTCAACAGAATGGGTCGTACGGATCATTCTGGAGTCTTTGTTGAGGATGGATTTTGTGATGGACAACAGTGTAAATAACTCATCAGAATGGGTCATTACGGATCATTCTGAGTCTTGTTGAGGATGATTTTGTGATGGACAACAGTGTAAATAACTCAACAGAATGGGTCGTAATGGATCATTCTGAATCTTTGTTGAGGATGGATTTTGTGGATGGACAACAGTGTAATAACTCAACAGAATGGGTCGTACGGATCATTCTGAATCTTTGTTGAGGATGGATTTTGTTATGGACAACAGTGTAAATAGCACTCAACAGAATGGGTCATTACGGATCATTCTGAATCTTTGTTGAGATGGATTTTGTGATGGACAGCAGTGTAAATAACTCAACAGAATGGGTCGTACGGATCATTCTGAATCTTTGTTGAGGATGGATTTTTGTGATGGACAACAGTGTAAATAACTCAACAGAATGGGTCGTCTGAATCATTCTGAGTCTTTGTTGAGGATGGATTTTTGTGATGGACAACAGTGTAAATAACTCATCAGAATGGGTCGTCTGAATCATTCTGAGTCTTTGTTGAGGATGGATTTTTGTGATGGACAACAGTGTAAATAACTCAACAGAATGGGTCGTACGGATCATTCTGAATCTTTGTTGAGGATGGATTTTTGTGATGGACAACAGTGTAAATAACTCATCAGAATGGGTCGTCTGAATCATTCTGAGTCTTTGTTGAGGATGGATTTTTGTGATGGACAACAGTGTAAATAACTCATCAGAATGGGTCGTCTGAATCATTCTGAGTCTTTGTTGAGGATGGATTTTTGTGATGGACAACAGTGTAAATAACTCAACAGAATGGGTCGTACGGATCATTCTGAATCTTTGTTGAGGATGGATTTTTGTGATGGACAACAGTGTAAATAACTCAACAGAATGGGTCGTACGGATCATTCTGAGTCTTTGTTGAGGATGGATGTTTGTGATGGACAACAGTGTAAATAACTCAACAGAATGGGTCGTCTGAATCATTCTGAGTCTTTGTTGAGGATGGATTTTTGTGATGGACAACAGTGTAAATTACTCAACAGAATGAGTCGTCTGAATCATTCTGAATCGTTGTTAGGATGAATGTGCTTTTGCCCATCCCTTATATTAAAAACACACTCATTATTATTCCACTCTCTCCTGGTCTATCTCTTAATTTATAAAGTTTTGCTTACGAAACTATATTAAGAGTCGTTTGCATTCTGACAGCGGATCTCAGCGGAAAATTGGGTTTCCCTTTTGAGATGTAATACTGCCTCTTGTACTTCCCAACGGAGATCGACTTGTTGTGGGTGAATTTTTTTATAATAAATATCAAATCGAATATATTAATATATGTGTTAAATGAACAATTACTGTATTTTCCAGTGTTGTATTTTACCTGTTTAATTTGCTATATTTGAGTTATAATATTTGTTGGTGGAGACATGGTGGCAGGGACCTCAAAATGGCAGCATGACCCTTGTGTTTTGACTGCTTAGTGTAGTGATCCGACAACCCTTATTAATGATGACGTAGCATTCCATTTTAGTCTTCCTAGTGACAACAATCGGCATTATTATTCCTTATCCAGGTTTAATGTGGTTATCAAAGGCCGTTGGGATCATTTAACATCAGGTGAACTATGTGCTCGTGTTCCACCGCTAATATCATTAATATAGATGTTTATTTATTTTTTAATTCTTATTTACATAAGCCATTTAAAAAAGTTAAACAAAATACGGCTTGACGGTTGCCAATCAACCACAGTGCGCTTTACGCAAAATTTACTTCCGCGCACAACTATACTGTGGAATCAGCTGTCGCCAGCGGTATTTCCAAATTGATACGACTTCGGGAGTTTCAATAAAACAGCCTACACCTTTCTTAAAGGCCGGAAGTTCCGGATGACTATGGGCGGCGATAATCACTTACCATCAATTGAGCTGCTTGCTCATTTGCGTTAAAAAAAGTGAGTATGATATGAATGAAAAAATACAATAGTTAAATGAAGGTAAAAATTATGATAACACACAACATAAATATACATTTTATATAGTAAATATTGCAATTCATAAATAAGGGGATAACTCTTCAGCTATGTCGTAACTACTAATATGCCGATTTTACTCCACTTTTTCAAAACTGGCATCGACTATATCTGTAACAGGTCGACCAGAGCAAGCTTCATTTTTGACATTAAAATTCCCGGACTGAAAACGCTTCAACCAAATTTGTGCTACTCTTAGTGACACTGTGTTAACTCCATAAACGTCACAAGTTCTTTTCGCGGTTTGTGTCACTATTTTCCCTTTTTACTAATTAGTTAAATAAAACGAAACGTATCGGATTTCTTCGTTAGTTAAAAACATAAATACTCATTTTGACGTACAGAAAAAAAATAAAAAAAGAACCATGAAACCGTTAGGACTTTTTATTTTTATGTTTTTAAAAGGGATGACTTTTTTTATCGGTATCTAAATACATACAAGTAAAAACACAGAGCGCAATCAAAAGAGCACTTCTATTGCAACTTTTTACTTATGAAATATCTAAACTCTTTTTCCCATCCGAAATTTTATACGTTAATGTGTGTGTTGCATGTATTGATAATACGAATTCAACATTAATCTGTATTTTATTTGTACATCTAAATGAAAACGAAAAGTATACTGCAATGTCTCAATGAAAATCATTTAATCGTGCTATGTAGCTACGTGCGCGGAATGCAATAAAAGAGGTTCCCTGTGTGTTCGCGACCCACAACTCCATAAAGTACGGCACTGGCGACTGTCTGGACGGTGGCAGTTTGAATTTATTGTTATGTGGGTATTCACTACTGTTGAAAACAACTAAGTTGTCCAAATGAAAAAGCATCCTGTGATTTCCTTTTTTTTATAAATATTATTAGTAGTGTTCTAACGAGCAGTTCACCTGATGAAAACTGTTCAGTCTTCATTATCATGAAAACCTCCAGATGCACATGCATTGTTAGTCCTGATGACTAACATGGAATACATCGTTAACTGTGATTGGGTGTCCGTAATCTCACGTAACACAATAATGCTGGTATTTCATACTGGTAGAATACCACTCTCAGAAGAGAGTTACTAGAAAGTAGTTACATGTGTTTACTGCAAATACTAAAATATCAATTTTGCTATTTTTGTACAAGTCATTACATATTAATATATAACTATATATCGAGCATACTCTACCTACCTTAGTCCCTCAAAACGGATAGTAACCTCAAAGTTATACTATTGCCATAAAGAATCTTGTGTAATGTCTCTCAAATTTTCCGACGTGGGAAGGATTTTTATACTAAACAATGAATAGATAAATTGTTTATATAAGTCTACTGGTTGCTAGGTATTCCATCTCAGTACTTTCAGGATAGCACGTGCATCTTTGTTGAGAATGGATTTAGGTGTCTATGGGTCGCTAATTTTCCATCTTCAGTAAAGACTCAGGATGCACCGTTTATCAGCTCTGAGGGCTGTACCTGTAAATTTGCCCCAACACTCACCATACGAAACACAACAGCGTTATGCTGGTATTTATTCTGCTAAGGCTTGGTATATGCTTTTTACCACTGTCTAGTGTGATTTACTACTACTACTCTTAGTACACAAACACAAACACATGAGAACTGAGAAGGAATTCCTCGTTACTTGTGTCCCTACACCTGATCCACCAACCATCATCAAACGAAACACAGCAGATTTATGCTTCTATTTCAAGTGGGTATTCTTTTTTGGTCCTTAGCCGATCGAAATGGATCAGCAATTATTTATTAACTAGATCACCATTCTCTACGAATCTTTACAAAACTCTAATTTATTTAGAATTTAGTTTCACAGGAAAAACCATTTTAGTTTAGACCATATAAGAAATATTATCAAATTTTTTTTGACCATATAATCATTTCAGCCCATCACTAATCAACTGTTGAACAAGGCTCGCTCGGAATGCCTGCAAACGAGTTACGAAATCAGTGGTAGAGCTACGCTGCAGTTTGTTTCTGGCTGCGCAATGAATGGGTCAGTTCGACCAGGTGGGACCGCGCCCTCACAGGACACCAACGTGAAATGCTGCTATGTTTCATCTGGTGAGTGCTGGAATCCGGAGACCATTATTACTTGTACCGAGACATTCCATCTCAGTCCTCAAGGGTGACAACGTGCAGATGGCATTATGATTCCTTGTTAAGGATGAATGTCGATGTCATGGGCCGCAGGAGACACATGCCATCAGGTGAACTGGTGGTCGATTGTTACTATCAAAGTAATAATAGAAAAGACCTTAATTGAAAGTCGATATACAATGTGAGATAATTATATCGTTGTCGGTTTCATTCCAGTCCGTTCATGAAATTTCTGCCTTACACACATGTCGTAATTATGTCATCAATAAAACGTGAAATAATCTAATTACGTATGAAATCCCTATTGGCGTATTACTAACTGACCACTGTATTATCTTATATTTACAGTACAGAAAAACCTATTTAGTTCTACTTATTAAAAGCCTTATCTCTAGAGAATACAGTACAGAATAGCCTACGTAAGTCCCACTGAGCAAAGCCTCCTGTGTAGAGAGGAAACAGTTCAAAATGAAAGAAAAGAGACACTTGAAACTTACGTTACCTACGTTTAAGGGAGCAAATGTCTCATTTCTACAGGAAACAGTATGGAAAAGCCTACGAAAGTTCCACTGAGCGAAAGCCCCATTTCTAGAGTGGGCGTTGCAGCATCATACTGTAAGTGAGTATGGAGCATTATATTCTATTCACTGGGACTATAAACCCCATTGTAGTACTCTGGTGTCACTGCCAATGTTCTGCATTCAAAAATTTATAATTCAAATTCATGTGCATGGTTGTCATTCGTCACGCTAGGAAGTGCTAATCCGACTGAGGTCTAAACATTTACAATAAAATAATGACTAGAGTTAAATTAAATAACCCGTTATTAGTACGTAAGAAAAATTATGTACAGAATAATTAATATATTTCATATAAATGGGAAATACAATAAAACAATAGACAAGTAGATTAATAAACTTATTGTTAGTAAGATATTTTAATTCTTCTTGGATAATCTCCGAGGTAAACACTTAAAATATTCTGCTTGCATATGCAGCTTCTGTAAGGGACTAATATTCTAGGATACAGGCTAAGCCTAGTATTTTGTGTATGTTTAGAACTCTTGTAACGTACAATTGATGGATTATTTTTACGTTTATTGCGTGCTTTTATGGCTTAATAAATTATTAATTTTCTAGTGAGTATCAGCCCAGCATCAGTAGCTACTGAAGACAGAGCGAGCCGATGTAGTCAAGAGCATCCCCTGAATGCTAATAGATCATTCCAGCGGGATAATATATTTTATATTGCTATATGAACGAAAAGACATTCACTCTCCCTAACAGTTCTCAAAATGATGTCATCAGATTTCTATTTCGTTTTGACGCAGTATCAACGATTTAGGCTCGACTCAATCAGAAGTCCAATATATCAATGATTCGTGATGATTTCTTATCATCATCAGCGAAATAAACCTATTAAATAACCCAATAATCAGTATCTAGAAACTGCTACCCTAAAATTTTCATCATCATCAGCCAAAATCAGTCGGTAATCTGCTGAACATAGTGTTTAAGCTAGGGGTTTAGGGCAACAAAAATAAAACTGAACTTGTATTGAAACCTTTAATTATATTGAAACTATTATAATAATATTTTGATTGGAATACAGCTTTCTCTCCTTTTATGAGTAGTGAGTAGAAGAATTGGGTCTATTCTTGAAGCTCCCTAAGTCGTACCGGTTCGAAAATATCGCTGGCAATAGCTGTACCCACAGAGTAGGTATGTATAGATTAGTTATGTATATATATGTTTAGTGTATGGTGGAAAATTTCGCGTAAAATGGTGGATTGCCAACCATCGAGTTGATGAGGATGAAATTTTAAATACTGTAGGCGTTGAATTAGGATTGACAAACAAACACACTACACTTAGTGGTTTATGGCACCTGACTTTAGTGTCGTGGGTGCTGGGTTTGATTCCAGTCGCGGTACGTTAATCATCTCAGTGTTGTATGTTTGTCCAGTATGTTCGACACCGCATCTAAGCCTTCCTACGATCTTATTACACATGGATTATATTAAAATAAGTAAATTATGGTAACAAGCATGTACGAAAAGGACGACATTCCAGACATGGAAATTTAAAAGTACAAAAAATCAATCATTCGAAAAATCGAGCCCCTTTCTTCATCGTTGTTAGGGAAGAGAAAAGATCTTAAAATGGAAAAACTGTGGGCTTTTATTTTTTTTATAATTTCTTTACGCTTTCCGTTGTTAGTCGTGTACTGATTAACATAACGATACAAACCTGTTACAGCGTAATCCAAAATAATGAGGAGCTTAGGGGGTTTTGTGATACTTTAGGTATGCCAATTAACAAAGTTTGCGCGAAATAATTATATTTTTATTATATAAAAACTGTTAGTTCGTTTATATATCGTAGCGTGGTGTGATGGTTACTGTACGTTGCTGCTGCGTCGCGGGCCCCGGGTTCGATTCTTAGCGGAGGATCAATATTTGTATATCACAATTGATGTGTTGTATATATGCCCTGACATTGCATCCTAACTTACGAATATACATCGAAATAGAGCTACGCCTGTGTTACGCCACTGTAAATATTCTGGGCAGTTGATGTCAATAACCACAAGATGATATCTCCGTGGTCGAAATTGACCGGGAGGATATCATCAATATTTTTAATAATATTAATCATACAAGCAATATCGAACAGAATGAAAGGAAATGAGGAAAATATATGAACTTAGTACGAGCTACAAAGCAGGTATAATGTAGGTATACCATTAATACATCGGGAGGGAGACACACACGAGAGGGACCTTCACAGAATTTCACCACGAAATAGTAACTTATTACTGCTGGGTTTACAGTATTTTTTTTAGGTTAATTAAAGAAACTGGAGAAATAATTAATGAGTGAATCAACCAACTACACTAATCAAGGACTTAACACACGTCGAATAATATAAAATGCCACAGAATTTACATTTAACAATCTGTACTATGTAATGCTCAAACAGTAAACATGCTTTTTTCTGCAAACTTAATGAACATGTTGCTCGTCCAATCTCCTGAGATTATGCTAATGTTATGTTGTTATGTAAATTCAAAATATTTTGCTTGAAATCCATAGTACAGTATAGAGTATAGACTAGTATAGACAACTTCGTTGAAAATAAATAAAAAGTGGATGGCTGTGCATCTGTCATTTCGTAAATGTATAGTATACAATAAAATTACTTTACCACCCTTAGGTTTAATGTCGTTTGCACACCATAAAACTGCAAGGTCTATTTTCGCTTAAAATATTAACGTGACAGTAAATACTCCTGTATACTTCATTATATTATATTTGAACTTAGAGCTGTTATGTCATTTCGTGCATATTCATTGACTAAGCACACCACCGTGGAGTCCACGATGCCATGCTGAATACTATTTTACTGTTACGTCTTGTTCTAGTTTAACGTATTTTCTTATTATTCGAATCATATAATTCCCCTTGCGTGGTCATTACTTTAGCACGTTGACCTCTTCACCTGTGATCTCGGAGATTGCTTTCTTCGCCTTCTCGTATAATTCAAATTCTTACGGTGTAACGTGATATATTTAATTCTCTCGAAATTTGAGTTGTGTATATATGTGTAGTGCGATTATTACTGAGCTTTAATGAAATTTTAATTTACTGGAAGTTGTTATCAAAAATGGTGAAGCAAATATATAGCCGAGTATAGAAAAACATTACAAAATTATGCTTTGCAAAAACAAACCATATGTTTTCAATTCTGCAGGTGTACTATATACTCGTAATTTGACAGTAGTCGACCTACAATATAACTAGATTAAACTGCGATATGAATGGGTCATCTCAACCTGAAGAACCACGCCATCACACACCATAGCTGATGCTGCTGTGTTTCGTATGGTAAATGTAGGGATCCGGAAACCTTAATTCCTGGTAAATCTAGGATGAATGCATGTGTCATGAACTGTAAAAAAATTACTCATCATCCCGTAAAATTTGCGCTTTTTGTCACCATTGATACAACAAAACAGCAACATGGATTCCTTTTCATATGTTATATGGCAACTAAGTACACGCCTTGTTCTTAAATATTTCAAAATCGCTTTCGAATGATTTTAAGCATAATGTCAAAAAAACGTTCAATGACATGCGGAATTTAAAAAAAAATACTAAGATTTTTTTTGCCAACCTAACAACAAAAATTGTTGTTATATAAAAAAAGGACACCATCACTTGCTTCGGTACTGCTAAACGCCGAAGTTGTTATAAAGGTAAGTGCATACAAAAGCGAAGCGAAACGAACACAGAAAAAAAGAAACAACTTGGAAAAACTGTTCTGCATTTTTTCCCTGATAATGTTTATTTTTATTTTCAGTACATAGTCGAATTTCGACGATGCGTGAAAAGATTTTAAAAACACAATTAAATTTAAAACGATTTAATTATACACAATTTAGTATCGTGGCTGATGACGGCAGACCGTCACCTCATCGAGCTTAAAGTCTAAGCTACAAAATTGATGACAATGGTATTTGTTGGTGGTCCTCCATATTGACGTCAGTATTTGCTGCATTTGGTGTTCCTTGTATCCTGTAATTTGCAGGTGTGGATATTTATGAATCAGAGGCAGAGGGCTCGCTGGGTGGTCCAGGGTGTATAACTGGATTGTTATTTTTATATGAATTTTAATTGTCAAGTTAATAAAAAGTTTTTCTTATTTTAAATATGTGCATATTGCGTATTGGTCGATGGATACAGGTGGCTCGGCAATCTGTGACCCCCACCGACTGCCGAGCCACCTGTATCTATCAGTGGCCTGTATTCAGCAGTGGACTAGTGCTGAGCGTATTATGATGATATAAGAATTAACACTTTTAACGCGAAGTACCTCATTAATTTTAAATTAAAACTTTAAAACTTTGGTGCACTTGTCAACTATGATAATTTCTTCGTCAGAACCACAGCCGTATCTTCTGGTCATTACCAGATGACGTCATTTGCGCAGCATATAAAATAGTGCCGTAATCATTTGCAAAAACACAAAGGCGGTCACTTGTCGTCCCCTTCCATTCCAACTTGATGCATGTGCAATAAAACAGGAGGAAAGGTCAGATGCATGTGGCAAATACACGGGACGTACTGTTATACGGGAGACCTCATTAAGATTTTATAAGCTAAAAGGAAACGTTATATTTGGAAATGGAACTTAGTACAAACTTGAAAGCAGAGTGACATAGAATTAATATAATTATTAAAGAGGTCCATCCCGAAGCGAGGTCTATGGTTAACTGCCCGTCTTTTCTGTGTCTACTAGACTCAAAGTCACAAGACTGATGACATGATAGCTTAAGAGTGTGATCAGCTCTTCTGCTAGCATGCACGGGGTATACGTATATTATTCCTCGACTGGGATGTAAGCCACGGCCTCCGACGCAGGTAACTGTGTGCTCATTTGTCACCCTCTAATACTATTGTAAAAGAAAACAAACAAAGACAATCGTATCCAACATCAGTGCTTTCGAAATACAAATAAATCTCATATTTACCAACAGACATGATATTTAAAAGGCTTGCTCTTTGAACCGCTCAGATGATCAGTAGTTTATTCCTGTGGAGATAAGTAATTGGTGGAAAAGAGGTTTCGTTTGTACACACACTGGTAAATACACTTTTTAAATAACACAAAAACATTTAATTATAATATTTTATTATAATAAACATTTAACAATAGTATGGAGGATTAGATAGGTTTGACGGAGGAATCAAAACATTTAATAACATCTTCTCTGCTAACAGCCGTGCCGTGCCTGGCCGTTTGCTACTTCCACTTACTGGTTCCTCCAAATTTTGACAGATTTTTTTTATAATATTAGGTATAGAAAACAAGCATATTTCACTGTTGATGTTAAGTGATACCTGCGATCCAAAGTTAAATGTGGGATTTGAAGTAGAATTAATTATATTTATAATGAGTTAGGTTTGGTACAGAAGTATATTGCATTTTTTCGTAGCACATTTTTTTACAATATATGTGTGTATATATATATATATATATATATATATATATATATATATACTTATATATGAACTGAGATCGTATGTCACGTTACCTATAATTGGGTCCCCGTTTCCACCCACTACACCAAACACGTTTACAAAACTCACCAGCGTTCTGCTGCTATTTATACGCAGCCATGCAAATGACAGTGGTAGAGTCAGACTGCATCCAGCTTCCAGCTGAAGAGGGCCACGCTCTCACAGATAACCAGTGTAAAATAGCAGCATAACATTGCTGTTTTGTATGCTGAGTGTAGAGAACCGAGGATCCAATTATAGGGAAGAAGGTATCCCATCTCACTCTTTAGGGGTGGCAACGCTTAAGCATCTTGAATATTAATTTAATAATTGTCAAGAATAGATTTAGATGTAAACTCTTAATATCCGGTGTGCTCAGATATAACCCACAATATTGAAAAAAAAATGTGCTACGAAAATAAGTAATATCCTCCATTGCCACTAACTTATTATAAATGTATTGTTCTTCCGAAAGTCACACATTTGACTTTGGATCGAAGTTCGGTAGTTCTACGGCGTGTTAGCAAATTGAATTTAGTTGGAACTAGTAGTTTCCAACTAATAGTTATACGAAAATTACCCTCAGAATTAGTATAGACATAAAGAAAAGGGAAAGTAACGGCCTACATATGTATATACACCACTAAAAATATTTCCTTTGTCGCATCTCCTTATTTTGAAAACACTTCCTTTGCTACCTCAGCTTGTATTGGGATCTTTGGCTTTGACATATCGAGACGTTCAGTTCCACGGTCACTTGGTGGGTTAGGCCAAATTGGCCTCTAAAAACTGGGCGTGCTTAATAGAGCGAGACAGTATTTCGTGTCGGCTCACTGTTTGCAACTTTACAAAGCCAAAATGCGGCCTCACGTGGAATATTGTTCTCATCTCTGGACAGGGGCACGCCGGTACCAGCTTCTTCCGTTTGAACGCATTCAACGGAGAGCGGCTCGAATCCTTGAAGACCAAGTCTTTCCGATCGGCTTGACGGTTTGCAAACTACCACTAAGCGCTTCACGCGAAATTTTCTGCCACGCACAACTACACTGTGGAATCAGCTGTCGCCAAGTGTTCAAGAAAAGAGTCTACACCTTCCTTACAGGACGGCAACGGATTTGCGACTCCTCTGGTGTTGCGGATGTTCATGGGCAGCGGTGATCACTTACCATCAGGTGGGCTGCATGCTCGTTTGCTGCCTATACTATAAAAAAATACATACATACATACAAATCTCATTGGCCGGCGTAGGCTGGCCACCACGCGACAGGACTGCAGATTGGCGAACTTCACAAGTTGTTGATATATTTGTTTATGTTTATTTATAGCTTACCAATAGCGGCCCAGCATGTGGTAAATCAGCACTGAAAATTACTAATAACAATGTTCATAGTTACGACCAGTGGCCACCAGGGATCGATTCCGGTTTCCTGGCATTCAGTGAGTTAAAAGCGAGCTCGAAGCGACTAATCTACCACGGCACTTAGTAAACTATATTAATGTAAAAACTAAACGCGTGTCCATTCCCAACTTTTACAAACATTTAACTTTAGACTTATCATCACTTAAAGGCATTCGAATATATACATATATGAAATACATTTCGTAAGCTTAAGTTGAGTTCCCGTTTATTTGAAAACTGCTTGTTTTTATGCTCGTTGTACGTAAATATGTTCGTGAAAACCTTTTGCATATACAACTTCCATTTAAATTCCAGATTTTCAAATCCCAGTTTACATAAAGTTTCTCGTACTTAATGTAAACTCCTAGTTTTCGATTCGAAAATATTGGGTCTCAGAAGTAATACCTAAACGAATCGGTTAAGACTTCGCATAAGTAATTGGTACGTTTTTGAACTATTTTTTGTATTCATTATCCTCATCCTCATCCGCATTATCATCAGCATCATCATCAACCCCAGCTCGACCGGGAAAGATCAAAATACCAACATGACACTGCTGTGTTTCGTATATTGAGGATCTGGGAATCCAATTCTTAATGCCGATTAAATATGTATCCGTGGTTGCTTGCCATCTCTTATATAACTAGTCTGGCCATAAATGCTGTTACAAAAAAACTTTTCTTTTTTCAACTTTTTAATTATTTTGTATTTGGAACACGTATATTATTTTAAAAGATTCTTTCGATTTTGCGCCATTTCACATATTTTTTCGTATTCATTATCAAATTACAATATGGAATTGGTTGTTAAAGAAAACAGGATAGCAGTGATCGCCTTGCACAAAGTGGGTATGGAGTCGTCGGTCATATTACAGACACTTCAAAAGCTTGGTATCAGCCGTATGTTCGTATATCTACTATCTATAAACTATCAAAAGATTCAACAACACTTCCTCTGTCGAAGACCAGAAAAGATAGGGGCAGCCGTGTGCTGCTAGAACTACAAAGGCTGTTAAAGCCAGAATTCGTCGAAACCCCATTAGGAAGCAAAAGACCTTATCGCGATGCGTCAGTGATGGTTTGGTGGGGCGTGTCTTATCAAGGAGTCACAAAACTACATCTTTGTGAAAGGAGTGAAAACTTCAGCCAAAGTGTATCAAGATACAGTCTTGGATCATGTTGTGAAACCTCTCAGCCTCTCATACACTTTTTAAAAATATACCGTGGACTTTCCAACAGAACTCTGCACCTGGTCACAAGGCACGAACTTCCTAAGCCTGGCTTGAAACCAACTTCCGGACTTTATAAGAGCTGAAGACTGGCCCTCATCTAGCCTAGACCTCAACCCTTTAGACTTCAAATTATGGTCAGTTTTAGAGGACATGGCCTGCTCTAAACGGCACGGCGACATTGAGTCTCTTAAAAAATCTTTGGAGCAAGCAGTGGCGAAATGTCCCTTGGAAACAGTGCGTTAATCCATAGATTAGTGGCCAAACAGATTAAAGGCCTGTAAAAAAGCCAAAGAGGTAACCTTTCGATTAGAATTTTTTTTTTTTTTACATTCGTCGCTTAGCAGTCGCTGAGAACGGTCGCCCGGCGCCCCGCCACGATCGTCCCGAGCTACCTGCCCCCGAGCGAGCCACCTGCGCACCCATTGTTCCGAGAACAATACACCGAGCAATTTTTATTGCTGTTGCTATTGTGATCGGAATTTAGTTTCCAAGAAAGCTATTGTAAAGCCACCTAGGTGGTTACACTAGTGGATACCTTGCGGTGTTAACTAAGCTAGTGTAGGGAAAGCCCGTACGCCCGCGGTTCCCTTTCTGGGAAACGCAAGATAGCGGAAGGAGTCAACGTAAACTTGGCCTTGGGTAGTGCCCTAGCCAAGGTTGACCAACCCGCTAGACTTATAGTTGTCTCACGCGTATTTTTAGTTAGCTCTAAGCACAAACCCAAGTGCACAAATAAGATTGGCACTTGGACGCACTAGGGCTACGCAACTAGGCACACATCCTCCCTGCCTATACCCGGCAGGGAGAAAAGTAGGCTACTCACCCCTGCACCCCACCGGAGGCCACACATCTCGCGTAAGATTATTATAATAAAAAAAAAAGTGCATAGAAAATTGGTGTACAATGGAGAATCCAACCATGGATTTCCTTATGCACTTAGTCAGCTGCCTGAAGCGTAAATACCCCGATGTCTTCGAAGACATTGTAAAAGAAGAACAACCCCTACCGGAGGGGCAAAAATCACCCTCAAGGTCCTCCTCAAGGGCCTCTGTCTCATCGTCCTCCTCGGTCTCAGAAATGGAGCTAGATAGCCCTTCGTCCCCCGAGGACCTCCCGCAAGACACCGGCAATTTCACGCTGGTGGAAAAGAAGCGTAAAAAGTGAGCTTCACCCGTCCCGATGCCGCCACCCAAGGCGAAAAAACGGGAAATCGATGTCCCCTCTCCCCGGCCATCGACATATGTGGCCCAACCTCATGGCACCCCCTCTGCAGCCTCACAGCAAGCCTTTCAAAACGGCCCTTTCCAATCGCTATAAATATCAAGCGATCCCCACCGCTATAGTCATTAAACTGCAGCTAGAAACCACGGATGACCATAGAGCGGTCACCCGCTACTTACAAGACAAAGGTGCATTCTTCCACACATACACCACCCTGGCAGAAGAGCGCCAACTCAGAGTGGTTATTAAAAACCTCCCGGGGGAAATCCCCGCAGAGCTCGTCAAAGAGGACCTCCAGGATCAGAATCTACCCGTCCTATCCGTGCATAGGATGTACAGTGGGTATAACAAAAAGCCATTCAACATGGTAATTGTGGCCCTCGAAAGGTAGCAGGTAGCAAAGGGAAGCAGGTATTTAACCTGAAAACGTGCTGCCACCTTACTGGGCTCACAATAGAGCGCCCTCATAAAAACGACCATGAAATGACCATGGCACCACCGACTGTCCGAGACCCAAGGACAAGGCCCTTTTGGCTGCTTTCGGGCCCTCCGCATGTGTCCTGTGCAACTCAGAGGGACACACAGCCAATTACCTTGGCTGCCCAAAGGCTCCCAAGCCGAAACGCCCGGCACTTAAAGTCGCACATAGTGTCAGCCATCGTCAACTTTCAAGCATAGAGGGCCTTTACAACGGCAGAGTAAAACCGCGTTCCCTTAACGTCGCATTTTTTAACGCGAACGGTATTAATAATCAACGCGACGAAATCTTCAATTTCGTTCGGGATCACCAAGTCGACGTGCTCCTAGTGCAAGAGACATTCCTCAAACCGCACACTCGCAATCCCAACATTGCGAATTATTCCTGTCTATCTGTATATATATATGAAAGGTGCATCCTCGCCCGCTCTTCGGACTTCATGCTCTCCCGACTGCCAATCAATGAGCAGTTCGGGTTTCGCACACAACACTCATGCACACATCAAGTGCACCGCATCACGGAGCACATTCTCAGTAAATTTCTTCAGGGCTACCAAACTGGGCACTTTTTCTTGACGTGGCGGAAGCTTTCGATAAGGTCTGGCATAACGGGCTCATATACAAACTATATGAGCTCGGTGTGCCAGATAACTCGTACTTATCATACGAGATTTTCTCCGAAATCGAACCTTTCGTTACCGCGTCGAGGGAACGCGTTCCGAGGTTCACCCCATTTGTGCCGAAATACCACAAGGCTCCGTCCTAGGTCCTACTTTATACACACTCTACACCAACGACATACCGCGCACTCGCGGTGTAGAGCTAGCCTTTTTCGCCGATGACACCAGCCTCTACGTGTCTGGATTTAAACCAGACGCTATTTGTAAACGCCTCCAATGTGCAGCCAACACCTTAGGGAAATGGTTTCAGAAATGGAGGATCGAGGTTAACCCCACCAAAAGTGCAGCCATGTACTTCTCTCGGCGCAACAAAACGCCGCATCTCCAAACTATAGAGTTATTTGATCGTCCAAACTCCTGGGAAAAGACAGTCAAATACTTAGGCGTCACATTAGATGAAAGACTCACCTTCGGTCCGCATATCAACCGCGTACGGAATCGAGCAGCGTTCGTAGTAGGTCGTTTGCACCCGTTACTCAATAAAAATAGCAAAATGTCCCTGCGTAATAAAATTACACTTTACAAAGCGTGCATCCGAACCATAATGACATACGCAAGCCCCGTCTTTGCGCATGCTTCCCCGCGTCACATTCACTGACTTCAGGTAATACAAAATCGTTTCATGCGCAAGGCCACCGGTGCGCCGTGGCGAAAATTGCGTATCGAAAATCTACACATAGATCTTGAGCTGCCGACCATAGCTCAGTACCTGAAGCAGGCTTCTCGCTGATATTTCGACACTGCCGTCACACACCGAAACGCTTTGATTGTAAGTGCCGCCACTTACAATCCCATCGCGAATCACAGATTTACCCGTGTCCGTAGGAGACCGAGGCACACCCTCGACGACCTTGGAGTTTCTTGCGCCACTTCTTCTCGAGCACCTACGCATACTGAAGTGGTGGTACAGGTAGTTAATAATAATAGTGATATTAATTAAGATAATCCTCTGTCAGAAGCAACTGACCGAGCCGAGGTTCGGCCCTCTCAGGCACCCTTGAGTCAGACGCTCTCGCGAAACAGGGTAACGGTCCAAGCCGAGGCTCCCTCTCGGGAGCCCTTGTGCTGGTTACCCATATAAAGAGGTCTCGGTCACCTCTCAACCCGGTGAAACTGTAAAAGCCCTGGGGCTAACAGCGGCCATCAGCCCGAAAAAAATTAAAATAAATTAAAAATATTTTTTTTAATTTTTTGCTGAGACTAATAAATATGTAGGTATAAATTTTAATAACATTACTTCATTAAAAAAAATGCATTTTCATTTGTAACAGAACTTATTGCCGGACTAGGTATATCATAAAAAGTATCGTTCCATTAAACTCGTTAAAATTATTAAACGTGATAAATATGTGAACACACGCCCTTGTTGATATAATGATCATTGCGTTATGAGTTGAAATTTAATTTCGGTACAGTTCGTTGTATTTAGACGAATTACAGCGTTATTTATCCGCTCTGGAAATTGTTTGTTCGTGAAATTGTAATTTATTAATGATCCGTACTAACGAAGGCCGAGGATGTTCTTTTAGAAGCAAGAAGAAATGATTTATGCATCGTTATCTGATAGGTTTATACTTTCAAAATTGATGAAACCATAATATACTTTTTTCGTTTTTATTTTTTTCAGGTACATTTATACAAATTAAAAACAAATGCCCCTTCCAGAGTCTAAATAAGAAATAATACTATCTTTTATTTCTCCATAAATACTTTACCATCTTAGAGACCTGATGCTTTTACCGTAGTAGATATATTTACAAAGTTTGTAACTGGCATATATATATATGCCATCTAATAAGATGATGGGAATTTTTGGTAAAAAAATATAGCCTAAAATATTCTCCAGCCATAGCTGGTTTAAATCAAAAGGGGAGACCTACGAAATGGTCAGTTAAAAACTATATTGCTTTTTAATAACACGCTTGACAAGGGAGCGAACAGTTCACCTTATGGAAAAACAACAAAGAATCAAGTTCCACACGCATTATCACTCCTAAGGGCTGAGATTGAATGCCTCCTTAACTTGGTCGGATCCGGCCACTCATCGTGCGAATCACTATAGCATTATGCTGTTGATTTCATGCCATCCATTCTGTCATATCATATTCTTTCATTTATGCTACAACTAGAAACTTGCCTTGAAAAATAGAACCGTGTTGTAGTATGGCTCTACTTATAAATATAAATTAAGGTACTCTACGGCAAGTCATTAATATTTATAATCGCATCGAATGTAATTAAATTTTATATTTAACATTATTATAACATTACATTAACTCATATACGTAACAGACATTCGAGAGAGATTCGTCAGCAGGTGTCATTTAATATGTGACGAGAGTGGAACAATTAAAACGAAACATTATTATACAAGATAACATCTATCCGTATGTGTGTCAACGTACTCGAGATAAAATTGAATAGTCAACACTTATTTATTAATTTTACCGACGTATTCCGCACGCGCGATTCCCGATTCATTTTCCTCTTAATAAATGAAATGTATATTTAAATAATTTATATGTATATTATACTATAGAGTAAATAAATAATAAATAAATATATTTTTGGTATTACGGACAGTTAAGAACTCACTTTCAACACGGTACGAGTGCAAACTGAGTTCAGTTTTAAGTGCTGATTTACTACGAGTTAGGCGGTGAAGGAAATCATCGTAAGGAAACCTTGAGATCTAAGAAAGATATAAATAAAATAAATAAAAAACACATGCTTTGTCATCCCTTTAATTACTTACCTTTGGTCGGGTCTCCGGAACGCACGTTACGCGGCTGTTTCACGCTGCAGCGAGACACTAACTGTATTGTGGCTCTACTACTGTTAAAATTTCAGTTAGAACCAGTCATATTAAACTGTGTTTCAGATTTTTTTGTTATTTGATCTTTTAATATTATTATTCTACTAATATACCCAAATAAGTGGCGAATATGAAAATTTATATAAAATTACCTAAGTACCTAACATACTTAACTAAAGTAACACCTAAGTACCACTTACTGCTGATGATGAAGATGTCCTCCTCGTGCAATCTGACCACGGCGATGTCCTCTGGTTATTGCCAGGTGACATCAACTGCGCAGAATATATTATAGTGCCGTAAGTATTTGCGCAAACGCACAAATATTGTTGCTCAGCTGGGAATCGAACCCAGAACTCGCGACGCAGCAGCCAGGTATGCTAACCACGTGATATATCGTCTACTACTACATCTACCTAAAATTACAGATATAAAAAAATTGTCCTTGACACAATTTGTATTAAACAGGAATTCTAATAGATTGACGTCTAAGTTCTTTCCGTTTTTATTTTATATTCCGCTTCATTATATATTTTTGGCATATTGTTTAAGATTGTTTGAAAAGGGATGTTTTGTTCTACCGGAATATATGTTTTGTTTTTTTCCTCAAGTTCATTTATGTGGATTTCCATCTCTCTCAAATGCTATGCGTGATGAGTTTCGTTCAATGATAACGCAGAAATGAGATCTTGGTTGGGTCGAAATCGAGGTATTTAAAATCTTACCGAACAATGGGAGAAAGTTGTAAACAACAAGGGAGGATACGTTATCGATTAAAAAATTGTTAAAATATAAAAAAAAAACCCCGAAAAGAACTTCGTTTCCAATCTATTAAAATGAATCCAATATATACAGGTACACGATGGACACGTTACATAAGAGGGTTTATTACCGGCTTTCCTGCAGCATGGTTGGACCCTCGTCATGTTGTGTATCATGTAGGGCTTATCATAAAATCAAATGATTCCAAATTTTCAATAAGAGCGATGTATTCGCTGAATGGATTTACTAAAAACCTTTGAAGGGTTACGAGGGCATTAAAAAGGTTGATCAACAACGACAATCAAGTTGACATATTAACAGCACGCCACTCTATGGCCTAGGCGTACTGACATTGAATACTGGTGTTAACAGTTCTACACTGCAGTGTGTTTTTAACTCTGTCATAAATAGGTCGGCTCGACTGAGGAAGTATCACACCCTTAGAGAATAACAACATAAAATAGCAAACAACGTTGCTGTGTTCCGTTTCTGAGTGTATCCCAAGACCTTTATTACTGATGATGAGACATTCCATCTTAGTCCTCAGGTGAAAACACATCTGTATTCGCAAGAATCACTTATCATCACCGCTTGTTTCTCACGCTCAATACAATAATAATCTTCAATCTCAATATAATAAATAATAGTCTCGTTAAAATAATATATTTTGAAGTTAGATAAAATATAACGAGTTTATAATATTAACTAAAGCAAATTCAGAGACAAATTGAAAAGTCAGACGCTGAGAAATTCGAGCAATATCCAATGAATACAAAAAAATGAAAAATGCTTGGTATTCGATTAATTTTGTTTAAATTTTCTACTGTTTCTTTAAGGCTTTATTCTAGTTAAATTTAACCGTAGATAAGTTTTACGGATAATAATTCTCATCAAAAATAAACCTTAAAAAAAATTGAAAGGATCTTCGTAATTAAATGTCACAGAATACCAGCGTAAAATAGCAGCATAATGTTGCTGTGTTTCGTCTGGTGAGTGCAGGGATCTGGATACTCTATCGTCAAGGGTGACAATGCATCTGCATTATGATTTCTTGGATGAATGAAGATGTCATGGGCCGCAGGAATTACTTACCATCAGGTGAACTGTGTGCTCGATTGTTACTCTCGAGGTAATAATAAAAGAAAACATGGATTCCTTTTTGTATGTTATAGGCTGGCAACTAAGTTTACGCCTTGTTTACACATATTTCAAATATTTGTAATTCAGTAAAATTATCAACAAATTTATGTTTAATACAAATATATTAAAGAATAGTTACCTATTTCAGCAATACGTTACCTTACGTTAGTAACGATACGTCTTTTGTAGAAAACTAGGCTTTGACTCGAAAATTCATACAACTCTCGCACCAGTATTAAATAAAACTTCGCACATGAAAGAGATCGAATTACTATATATATATATATATATATATATATATATATATATAAGTATAAGTCCATAAAACTTATTTCGACACATTAATGAATGGTACGTCACTGAGCGAGCTATGAAGTGGTGTATCTCTACGTGAAAGAATACGTAACGTAGACATCCCCAGTAGAACGAGGGTGGTCAATGGGCTGCCCATATAGCTCGTAGAGCCGATAGCCGATATCCGATGGGGAAGAAAGGTTCTTGAGTAGTAAACCAGGAGTGGCGGTCTAAGTGAAGAAGTTTTTATAATTCTGCAATTATATATACACACATACTCACACGCATACACATAACCTCATATTCAGCCTTACACACAAACACACATTCAGACACAAATTCTGGTTTTATATATTTATTATATTTTATTTACATAAATCATTGTAATTTTTTTTAATGGGAGAAACACTGACCTCTGTGACACAGGCTCAAAACCTAGCTCAGAAGTCAGGGACTTCATAAACATTGTGTAAATAACATCTAGATGGTGGAAAAAAAAAAAAGTTATCCTCCATATAGATGGACTGCTAATGCACGACCTACGCTAATGGACGGATGCAGGTGGTTCAAGATCTTCTTTTACGGTGATCTGTGTGCAGTGGACTATTGATAGGCTATGACCGATGATGACATTCCTCATGATAATTAATATTGACGCACTCAAAATTAATAATCAAGTTTACTACACTATTACAACTCATAGGACTCATGATCTATCAATTGTGATTTCTAAGAATGCCATTGTCTTCGCAATCTGTAGTAGGCACACGACTACAGGTTCACCTCCCAAGATAAAGATTAAGAATTTTGGCTTCCTTTTCGTAATTAAGATTTAGGAGGCCCTTTCTACGAGGTTCATCTGCAATCAGAGGAACCTTAGGGACCTAATAAGTTCGAAGATACGGATTGCCTTTCTTACCTACATATTGATCTTTCATATGAATCTTTGACATACAAGTCTTATTTATTGAATAGATAGGGACCCCTTATAAAATCGAGTAGCTCAAGATGAGAAACAATGCTCTAGAAATACTTAATACATCGAGTTAATTTTTTATATGTTACAAATTACCAATAACTTTGTACAATAAAACCCTATTGTAACTATTATTGTTTTATAGTAAATTGAATTTTTTTACAATTCATTTAAATTTTGCCACGTTATCATTTCTTTATTTTTATGTATATAATCTTATTAGATGTTATCATTAAATATAACTTAATAAATAAACATTATAAATAACTACTGCATATCGGATGCGATTTATTTTGAGTACGTCAAATAAATTACAAATTGAATTTTATATGAAATCGTAGTTAATGTGAAATTGTGGCAATTCTGGTAATTCTCGGCAGACCGCAGCCCGTACCACTAATGTAAAGCAATTGCGATGATTCATTTCTATTCACTGATTTATTTAACATATTGGTCAATATGCCAATTTACAAAAAAATGGATCAACAAAATAAATTCAGATAAAAAGAGTAAGTTACCCGACTATGTTGGGACCTACAACTATCTATGCGGTCTAAGTTCCAGAGGCAGGTGGGAGAGTGTAGTGTCGGAGGCTATGAGAGAGAGCGAGAGCCGTACTATAGTATAGGACCACTCATCATCATCACCATCTCAGCCCATCACTACACTGGGGAATACCTCCTCCGCAGATTGCTACAGAGTACGACCCTGAGGTTGCCTGTATACATCGACTTCCCAAAGATTTGCATAGGTTAGGGCACTCGGGAATCTTTCTTCCTCAACGGTTATCGCTTCCACGAGCTAAGGTCGCCCATTGCTGCTTCAGCGTACCGACCCTTTGAGCAATATCGCTTACCTTACTTCCACTACGGTTATCTACGTGAAAAATATTTACGCAGAGAAAAACTGAGCAAAGCCCTCACAATACCTACAGTCAACTAGTGAGAACTATATAAAACGAAAAACGTAACTTAATTATACAAAAACATTTAAATCATTTGATTGACAATAGACAATTGATATGGCTTTCGTTGAACCGAGTCCATCCACTTCCCTTAAACTTCTTGTTGTATAGATCACCAATAAACTATCAAGTGGGGGGTTGTTCTATATTGTAACTCTAGAACATTTCTCGCCCACCAGTTATCGTTTTATGGCCAGCCCATTGCATTCACAGCTTGCTGGTCTTTTGTCCTGCGTTGGTCACCCTCGTTCTATTGCGTATGTCTAAGTTACGTATTCTACGCAGAGAAACATGGAGCATATCTCTATCCATAGCGCGCTGAGTGGTTCTAAGCTTTCTCGTAAGTCATCATGGCCAATACTCACCGGTTAATGACTCTTCAAGTATACTAAGCAATCATTGCTAAATTTAAGTTTAACTACACAGAATACCATAGTCAATTCAGCAATTATTTGTCTTAATAGGGTGCTCTAAAATTTACATAATACAGCTTCCCATCATGAATTACAACGGTTATCTAAACGGTACATCCCCACATTTACATAACATGGTACTGTATTAATAGAATCACGACGGATACAAGCGGCTTCTCTTTTACCATGCATGTGACATACAGATTAATTCATCCCTTTTTTTATAATATTAGGAGTAGGAAAAAATTACACAGTTCACGTAACATCATCCCCAATGAAGTTTCAGGATACACTAGACTAAGATCGGAAGCCTGAAGAACCTGTAAGCGGGTCACCGGATTCTCATATGCACGTTTGGGCTGGCCTATTCCAGTTGTTTATCTCTGATTTACATTTTAATTATATTATTTTCGTATGTATTGCTTATGTTTGCTTCTAACCTAAATAGAGGCTTCGATTCAGTAATTCTATCTTTATTATAAGAAATTCTTGCTCTTATTTATTTATTCTTGACTTTTCCTGTCACCCTGCTATTTATTTATTTATATTTACTCTCCTATCGTACAGGGATGTCTGGAAGATCTCGCTTATAGCTATAAAGCCGCCCTTGCCCACATTTAGCTTATAAGTTTAGTTTTGTTCAATTGACTGTACCAGGTACTGAGGTATAACGGGCAGTTCTATCAGATAACCTAGCTTAAGCAACATTCGTTCTGGCTCGTATTCATATCACGGTTGGGCATTTGAAAATACGGTAAGATTTTAAATATTTATAAAGCTAACGGTAACGGTAACCCGTGACTTCTCACACGGTCAGCTTTATGTCGGTTGCTCAAGAGTATCGAGCATCCAAAACTTACACGTGCTGGCGGAAAATAATAAATGATACAACGCCTCACACATTTTTCATTTCTGAACCCAATTAAGTCGTCCACGCAGTCGATGTCGTGGGCAGATAGTAGTTTTAACATAAATTGATAACAATCCTCGAACCATCTAATCTAACGGGATAAATGTATTACATATGTTAATTCAGATTACAATATCTGTGGACTAAATTTAATTAAAATTCATACAGCTTTTTGCGTGATTGAGTAACAAACATACAAACATTCACATTTAGAATATTAGTAGGATAGTAAGGCCTAATATCTTGCTCTCAGCCGGGCCAATGAGAGCCAAGGACCTAGACCTACTTGTAGACCGGCCAAGTGCTAGCAACCTAGACTTACGACCTAGATGATATTTTGCCTTGAAGTTACAAAAAGAACTGCGATTCATGTTACACTTGAGATGCAAGCTTCACCTGCTAGTGTTACTGGAATTGTGGAGTATACCGTATACTATAGTGCATTGAAATCTAGCAATTGCCAAGCAAAGCATTACGTATGTGTCAACGTCACCCATCCAAACTTTACTTTTTATAAGAGCAACCAACAACAAGAACAATCAAATATATAAACAAAATTATATTTATCAAATATACAGTACACAAATCCTAACCCGCCACAAATTGACAATTCTCCAACAAAAACAGAGTTTCGCACAAAGGAAGTCTTATGGTAAGCGCGGCCCATTCGTACGCGTCAAAAACTTACGTCAAAGTGGGGAAGTGTCAAATATTACAAAAACAAAGACAATTTTACTTCACTGTAATATAATAAAAATATTAGATGTACATATTTATATTAATTTCAATACATTTTATAAATTTTATGCTTTGAGATTCTGTATTATTAATAAAAAGGCTACGATAATCTTATTCCGTATTTAATAAGAAGTCCTAAATAAGAAAAATATTGTATTCTATTAATTTGGTCATATTTTTAAATAGAATTAATTTGTACATGTAGAAGATATAAGTAATACCTTTAGCTCATATCAACATTGTACACAAATTCCAATAGTATTTCTACATGGTTTATGGTAACCTAACAAACAATCAGACGTAGCCTACGTTGTTATTGCTGGTTCTACGAAAGTGATCGCATGGCATAGCGTTACTCTATACATGGCTGCTGCGTAGCGATTCCTTGGCTTTCCTGCCGATCAATAATATTTGTGGATAACAAATTGTTGGTTTTCTAGTTTGGGTGTGTTGTGTGGATATCCCGTGTCCTTGACATTCGACAAGAACCTTCCTCCGATAATATTGCACATACGTTACATCGAACTAGGGAAGGGGACGACGAGTGAGTGTCTCTGAGTTTGGGCGACGTTTACGGTGCTATATATCCAACTCAGTTGATATCATCTGGTAATAACGAAACGGATATCGCAGTGGTCGAAGCCGGTAAGGAGAACCAAAATAACCTCTACGGGTTTTGTAAATCAAAATGATGATTTTGAGTACCTAAGCTTAATAATTGGAATTAATCATTTATCAATATTTTTTTTTATTTATTTCATATTTACTTATTTATATAATCTATACTTACACATAAGAGGAATTGTTCAAATATACGGGTTTAATTATTTTTCTGTGTACCATTGTGTTGACCAGAGAACTTATGACGGGTGCAAATTGTTTTATAAAAATATGTTTAAATCTACAAAATAAATATATTATATGATAACACAACGAAATATCAGCAAACAGATATAAATAAATACATACCATGCATAAATATGTACATATAACGAAACAATGTTTTAGCAATTGTAGGTTATTCTTACACAGATAAAAAAGATCTATAAAGCTGTTTTTGAGACCGAGATGACATCAGATTGGAAAGAATGGATGCAGGTGTCATGGGTGGTAGTCATCAATGATCCTCAGGTGACCTGTCAACTCGTTTTTCACCACTAATGTTATTATAATAAAACTTTAAATTTAGTTTAAAAATGAACTAGCTGAATAAGAAATGCCCTCGCGTTTACGTAACAGAATAACTAACGAGTTCGCTACTTAGTTCCTACATTTTATTTTACTAGAGCATCTAGAAGTCTTCATAGTCAAGACCGTAACTTAGTAATTATTGTGGTTACTACCGTGGCTTAGTAATTAGTATCGGCGAGGACCGCAGCTTAGTAATTAGTATAGCACAAATTGTCGGTTAAATGTCTTGTATATGACAATAATGATACAGTAATTAGTAACCACTAACAACATTTGTGCTGGCCATATACCTCGTAGAACCGATAACCGATGCAAGAAAGGTTCTTGAGTAGTAACTTTGAACTGATAGTCGCAGTGTAGGACGACCCTCCAGTAGACAGGGCGAATATTTATTCAAGTTTGCCGGAATTTGATGCATGCATAGTGGTAAAGCCGCAGTTTTAGCTGCAGAATGAATGGGTCGGCTCGACATGGGTAGGACCATGCCCTCATAGAATACCAGCATGAAATAGCAGCATAATGTTGCTGTGTTTCGTCAAGTGAGTGTAGGGATCCGAAGACCTTTATTACTGGTGACGTGGCAATTCATCTTAATCCTCAAGTGTGACAACGCATCTGCATTATGATTCCTTGTCAAGGATGAATGTAGATGACATAGGCCGAAGGAATCACTTGCTATCAGGTGAACTGTGTTTGTCACGCACAATATAAAAATAATAATAATGTAGGTGGCTAAGGATCTTGCTTAGTGCTCAATCTATGGGGGAGGCCTTGGTTCAGCAGTGGATTTATGGTAGGCTGTTACGGTGATTATATAACTATTAGTTTAGTGATGTTAGACAATTATTATTTTAATCCTGTGAATATCATCCTGTGAATATGGGATGGGACAACATATTTATGAAGGATGACCTCCTGATGGTAAGTAATAACCGCTTCTCATAACATCTAAACCTGACTGAAATGAAATATCTTGTTAGCTGCAGTTGGGTCGGCGTATACCTGCACTCACCATACGGAACGCAGCAGCTTTATGCCGCTACTCCACGCTGGTATTCTGTGAGGGTGTGGTCCTTTCCAGCTCGAGCGGACCCATTCGTGGTGTGGTTAGAAATAACCTACAGCGTGCTTCCACCGCTTTTGATATGATAGGTACTTGGGTTCTAGATAAGGTAATCATTCATACAGAATAGTTAAATGCCTTTTCTCTTCAATCGTACCTGAGCTTTGTATAGAAAGAGAATTGCACTATGTATATATATATATATATATATATATATATATATATAGTCGAGTGTCGAGACCTAATGCCGGAAGCTTTGGAACCTATTCCGCCTATCCCCGCCCTCCCTCCTCATTTCTCCTCTCCATTTAAGACGTTCCAGGACATGGGTACTGCCTTATGACATGATCTTCCAGCCCCATGACAGCCAACCATATTTCTGCTCTTGTGGAATGCAAGGACCACAACACCTCGTAGCACCAACCTTCACGCTTCCCACAATCAATCAGTGTATACTACAACTATGAAAATTCATGAGCTCACGTGGGAGCTCTTCACAGTTACGGCACATTAATGTCACATTGTATGAAAATACTAAAAATTAAATATAAATATTTTTCGTGCTACGTAACTTTTGTAGAAGGTTTTTGTTTTCACTAAAGAATTTGTTAAGATAATTTTGATGATGATTGGCCTTCACACATCTATTCCAGATGATTAATACAGTGTCGCGAAGACATCTTTTTTGATGGTTGTATAAGCCGATACGAGAGCGGCATCCCTTACCGCAGGACTGACAGGGAAAGGTTCTTATTATTGTGTCTCCTGCTTCTCCTGTCAGCCAGTACACCGAACCAGTTTTCATCACAGACTTTGCGACCGTCCATAACGCGTTTTCTCAAAATTGAGCGTTTTCAGCAAATCCCTCCCATTCTTGGTGATCAATGTCAAATGCAGCCATATCTCGCTTGTACAACTTCCGATATGTATCGGCTAAATACCATTTCGAATATGTCAAACCTGGTGAAGCTTGTATTACCAATCCAAAGACAATGCAAATATGAAACTATTATTATAATATTACGAGTGTCGAACGAGCGAACAGTTCTCTTGATGACAAATAATAACATCAAAAGTCAATCAAAGTAAAATCAAGTGGGAATTAAATTAAAAGTCGAAAATAAAATTAAACTTAGTATATAGAGATTAAACAAAATTATATAAAGATTAAGATATAAACGAAAGTCTACGACAAAATACAATAAAATGTAATGAAAAAAAAAAGAAGTCAAATTCACAAACACGGCTGGTGAGGCTGGCTAAGCTGGCCCTCGAAATACTGAAAGCACCTTACGCTTAAAATTACCGATTGAATAGTGAAATATATCAATTTCAAGGTTTACTTCTTATTACATTTACCACAAATTCGTATTACCGAAGACTATAACCCCAACTTTGTTTGGACCTTAAGTGATCAGTGAGTTAATCTCTTCATCATTTGACCTATTTATATTGCTACAAACTATGCTCTACCCAGGTCTAGAACTAGTCTGGTCTGACGCGAGGATACAAAATTGACTAGGAATACTAATTAAGTTTTCTTTATATTACTATGTTTAAATATTAAAGACAGAGCACGAGAGAGAAATGGAAAGCTACTAAAGTCCTCTACGATAAAATTCGAACTTTTATGAAACTTAGAATGAAGTTGCAAAGTTCAAAGAGAATTCTATTTAAAATCATATCCCTTTGTTTCATTTGTTTTATCTTGGTTGAATTAGATCGCAGAATGGCGGTGACGTTTATTACTAGATGTAGTTAAATGCACTGAATATATTGTACTCTTGTTAGAATTTTCAATTTGAAGCCTATTCATGATCGAAAAAAGACCACGTCATCACGGTATCCAGTATAGAGAATTAGAGAAAAAACTGATTGAAAAATATGTGATATTTTAATTAACGTCTTTATTTATTTCGCACTCCAGTAGAACTACGTGAGTCATGATTTAAAAACATAATCGAAGCTTTAATAGTGTTAGAAACTCTAACGATGTTAGAGCCAGCTTTCAAATAGTTACTAGTTGCAGCATGAATGGGTTGGGTCGACCGCAGATAGAACACGCTCTGTCAGAGATATAACAGAATGAAAAAACAGTATAACCTGCTGTGTTTTGTATGGGGAATGTAGAGATTAACAATCCTCTTCGAATCTATTGATGAGATTTCCTCATCACTTCACCGATTTCGTTTGCTACTTCTTCACCGGTTAGGCCAGACGTCTCTGGTACTCCTTGATCGATGATGTATGATAATCATAGAAAAAAAATTCTTTTAACAGGCTGGTATGAGAGCAGAACATAAAGATGTCCGGTGTTCATTAATATTGTAAGTTACTCTTTTCGTAGTCGACAAACAACTACACGTTTAACATTTGTTTCATTCTGTTGACTTGTCAATGTTTATTTTTTTTTTATTTTACATTTTATTTAATTTTTAATTATTGTGATATTTATTTGTATATACATATATTTATCCATATTAATCCTCGATAAGGAATCATAATGCAGTTACGTAGTAACCCTAAGTACGAAGACCCATTTTTTTGTGTATAAAGTAGGTGGTAAACCAGCAAGCAGCTCACCTTGTGGTGAGTGTCAACATGAACATCTGCAACACCAGAAGAATCGCAGATGCGCTGCCGGCCTTTAATGTCTCGTCAGCATTTAAAAGGTCTCTCTTCACTCACCAATTAAAACACAACAACGTTATTCTGCTATTTTATGCTGGTAATTTGCGAAGGCTCGCACCTTCGATCGAGCCGATCCATCCATGCTATAGCTGGAAACAAACTACAGTGTGACTCAATCTCTAATATTAATAGATAGTAGTGTATATAGTGTTCGGAATTTACTATAACTCAACAAGGATTTCTGTACCTTATATAATCGAAAATTAGGCGACACTATAGTTTGTTTTATTTTGTTAGATAGCGTGTGTATCATATTTTGTAGAATATTTTTTAAATTCCCCCTATAAACAATATGTAATTATAAATATATATAGCAAATTGTATAGTTTAGTTATTTAATATGCAAAGAATCATAAATATTATTATAAATGTATATTTCCCTACATTTAATGGTAATCCAAGATTCGTTCAGCAATTTATCTTCGACGAAGACAGTTCAGGAGTATTACAAAAGTTTAATAGTTGATGCTTGTAGTTGGGGGCGGTATCTCTTCCTGTTTTCACGGAGTTCGGTGAAAGCTTTCTAATAAGATAAAACTTTGATACAAATCCTTTCACTATTGTCTGATGTAAAAAATACGTATCAAATTTTTCTCGATCTTATTTAAGTTTTATGCAGAAAAACATCGTAAGTTTTCCTTTTTCGTCCTGTCCCGTCACTGAAATTCTAATAATTTATTGTAAATCCATTAACGGCAAATACTCGATACTTGAAAGCGACCTTTATTTTTGTCCAGTGGTAATCTATTTGTAAACAAATGGGCACGTGACATTATGAGTAGATCAACCAGCTGCCAGTTCGATCTCAACCAAGAAACAATATTTGTGTAAAAAAAGATAAAGTAAAGAGATAATAAATTAGATAAATAAATACCACTGCTTGGCATAAGCCATAACATAGAGGAGCTATGGAGTGGGTTTTGAAGAATAGTCCACGACGCGGCAGTTACGTTGACATGTAAAGTTCACGTCTTTAAAATATTTTTTTATTATTATTATTATTATTATTTCTTAGACATAAATGTTTCCTCACAATGTTTTCCTTCAGCGACGAGAACGTGCAAATCAGCATTCGATGAACAATTTCATTAACGCCATCGAGGATCGAACCCGGTTTGCTCGCGTACCGTGAATCATATTATTGTATTGTTAGTAACAAACGAGCACACAGTTCATCTTCAGTTTGTTTTAGGCTGCAAGATGAATGGGTCAGCTCAACCGGGCCTGATGACCTAGCCTTCACAGAATACCAGCCGTATGTTCGTATATCTACTATCTATGTACTATTAAAAGATACAACAACACTTCCTCTGTCGAAGACCAGATAAGATAGGGGCAGCCGCGTGCTGCTAGAACCACAAAGGCTGTTAATGCTGTTAAAGCCAGAATTCGTCGAAACCCCATTAGGAAGCAAAAGACCTTATCGCGATGCGTCAGTGATGGTTTGGTGGGGCGTGTCTTAGGTGTCAAGGAGTCACAAAACTACATCTTTGTGAAAGGAGTGAAAACTTCAACCAAAGTGTATCAAGATACAGTGTTGGATCATGTTGTGAAACCTCTCAGCAATACACTTTTTAAAAATATACCGTGGACTTTCCACCAGGACTCTGCACCTGGTCACAAGGCACGAACTTCCTAATACTGGCTTGAAACCAACGTTCCGGACTCTAGCCCAGATCTCAACCATTTAGTCTCAAATTATGGTCATATCATTTTAAGGACATGGCCTGCTTTAAACGACTCGGCGACATTGAGTCTCTTAAAAAATCTTTGGAGCAAGCAGTGGCGAAATTTCCCTTGGAGACAGTGCGTAAATCCATAGATTCGTGGCCACACAAATTAAAGGCCTGTATAGAAGCCAAAAGTGGCCATTTCAAATAGAATATTTTATTTTATTTTTTGCTGAGGCTAATAAATATGTAGTTTTTTATAATATTACATAACCTCATTAAAAAAAATGCATTTTCATTTGGAACGGAACTTAAAGCCGGACTAGGTATATGTCTGTAAATTAATTAGGAAAACCCGTTGTCACTCCAATTAGGCCATCGGGGCAAAGGTTTTTTTTTAACATATGCACAGTAATATGCCATAAAACGGTAACAGTGAAGATTTACAAAAGAAGCATTTATAAAGAAGCTTCTCAGGAAATTAACTCGAAGAACCTCTGCAGTTCGTTGTTAATGTAATTTGTTACACAGTCAATGGGACGCTATTACACTGCTAATCTATAGCTTTTCAAAAGAATATCCTTTTTGAATAATTTGTTAACACAAGTTGCAAATTGCATTTTTACTTAGACGAACAAAGAGAGAAAAATGTCTTGATATATGTATACATATATATATATATATATATATATATATATATATATATATAAAACACAATTACGATGTATGTATTATTTTTCTAACTGGTAGTACATAGTGATAGTACGAAAAAAAATGTACTTTCATAAAATTAAATATTACTATTTACACACGCAATACTTTATATTTGTAATATACAACTTTGGGTTTTTATCGTCAGCGATATTGCAATATCTGTTCTGTTAATGTTCTGTAATGTACTATTTTTATTGTGACTTATGTCATTTTACTGCGTTTTACTGTAATCTTATTCTACTGCTGCAATAAGTTGGCCCTGCCTGAGGCTTATTTGAAAGTTAAAACGTTTAAATAAACTATTAATTGAAGTGTTATTTTAATTTTACGGTGAAGGGGCAAGTCTTTTTGCTTACCATTTCGGCTCTTTCGTAAGTCGCGTCATGAACATGGCTAAGAAACAACGACCCACATGATCAAAAAGTCGGGATATATTCCCCTTCCTTGTGGGTTAAGCGTAGCGTAGACGTGTTCTGGTTCTTGTTCTCGAAACGACCGCATCGTTTATTTGGCGCATTCTGTAATACTATTGCTAAGATATTACCCATTTATTGTGGTTTTGTATGATATACCATTGCTGTTTTGTAGATCATTATATCTGAAATAATAATATTATATAGAATATTTGTGTCTGTCATCTCTAGCTTTATAAGGAAATTATAAAATATTTATTTTGACTTGCATCCTAGCTCACATGTCTGTAATACAATAGCAAAACGACCTGATGTCCAACATGAGGAAACTGTTTAAAATATAGAAAGTAAATTGAACTGTTACTATAGAATTTAAATTATTAATATGTAGCTTATTACTAGAGTTCGGCATAACTTTCAATAAATGGTGCTCGTTGTTTATTGCCTCGCTATCTGATGAATGAATGGTTTGGATTTTTATTCTATTATTAAGTAGTTCCGTTATAAGTAACTGACCGAGCCTCGGTACAGATCTTGCTCGGGCACCCTCATATCACTTTAATTACATGACCCGTGTAACGGACCACGCCTAGGCTCCCTCTCGGGAACCCTTTTGCTGGTTACCCTATAAGAAAGGTCTTGGCTAAGCACCCTAAGCACTCGGCCACCTTTGCATCCTGTGTAGTTGTAAAAGCCTTAGGACTAACATCATCAATCGTCCGTAAAAAAAGAGAATTAAATTAGGCACCCATTTTCCAATCTGGAGAATCCTATGGCTTAAATGTTTGTATTTTTTCAAGTAAAATCATAGAATTTTTTTTTTAAGAGTATTACCGGGTCGAAGTAAAACATCCTAAACGTAATTAGCTCGCGGATTCCGGATTCGTGAGACATGAGTCTGATGAAACCCGTAGGCTGACAACGTAAAAATCAACAAGAATACTTTAAATTAGTTTCACAACTAAGTCTACGGTTGTTTGATAAAGTTCTAGTATAGTGTAGTTTGAGTGCAAATAATGATCGAGAAACACATCAACAAGCAAGAAATCGCGTGAGTTCTTGCAATAGCGTAAAAGCGAATCCATTACGGGGACGTCCTTTTATTCATTCTTAACGATAAAAGCTTCCCGACTTTCTAACTACGAGGATAACGCTTATTTGTGTAGATATTTTTTACGTGCATGTTGAGAGTAATTATAATTTGTAAATAACGCACATATACACGGTCACATATACACACACACTCGCACACGAACACACACATACACATTGTTAGTTGTTGGTTTTTTCTTTGCTGTTTACTTTATAATATCCATTATTATTTAGTTGTTATAACTTGTATAATACAACACACAAATACTGACTCCTGATTTAAAGGCTACTCTATTTCAATGTTCTGCCATTAATATATAAATTTTTCGATACAAATAAATTCTTTTAACGTAACGCACTTTCTGCTTCACTTTGCACTTCGTTTATTTCCGCGTCATAAAATGTGGCAACACTGCAATGTTGAACACACTGATAACATTTAACGGTTGCGTGAGTGTTGCCAATTTGACCATAAACAATTCCTTGGAAGCCCTTTTAGTGCCGGCTTTGCGGTGCTATTTATACGGTGAATATTTTAAAGTCAGTAAATAGAGAACAGTTTCGGCGAAATATTCTGTTTATTAGCATAGCAGTAAATACATTATGTAAGTAGACTTGTAGTCCTGAGTTCGATACTTGTGAATATTTGTGCACTACTAATGATTGTTTTAACCCCTGAGTATTTTTAGAACATTTCGTGGATACTATACCTGACATTTCATCTGATTTAATATTCCTGCTTTACAAATTAAGGAAGATGACGGATGAATTTCTTCGTATTCCTAAGCTTTTGATTTTGTACATAATACTAGGGGTGACAAACGAGTCCACAGTTTACTTAATGTTATTGCTTATTGGTATTACGAGCGAGTATATGACCGGCCCATATTCTATACACCAGTGATTCTCAACCACTTTTTTGTCGTGGCACTCTCATGGATTAGTTTAAAGTTTTGTTTAATTACCTATAACATAATACACCTCCCTTTTTGTTTTAAATTATTTAATTTTATACTTTAACATATTCATATATATAAGTACTTTTCTTTAATTTAAACTTCACTCGTAATAAAAAAAAGCATAACAATTTTTACTATAAAGTGTCACGGCACAGTGGTTGAAAATCTGCTGCTATATACTATCGTAAAATATTAGGTTTTATTAATTAAATATGCACCTGACCTAGAATTTCCCAGAAGTATTACTTGATAACAGACTAGTATAATTAGTGCAATTCCTTACGGCATCTGGTAATAAACAGAAAATATCTCCGTGGTCGAAATCGACCATCATTTCAAGTGTAAAATAAGAAGAGAAACGAATTGGTAAAGGGTGATTTATAGCTATATACGAGGGCACATTGAAAGTTTTGAGCCTAAGGTTGACATTTAAATTCAAAAAAAATAATACTGGCACGTAATAGCCATTTCTTTTTTAATTATAATCTGCTGTCTTTTGTTTTTCTTCTGTCAAAATTGCAAGATTTGTGATCGAATTAACAAACGAAGTTCGCAGTTTCCGTAGAAATGGATAAAATTGAGCACCGTTCCGTCATAAATTATTTACAAAAAAGGGATTAACACCAAAAAAAAATTATGAAGGAATCTGCTCCATCTTATGCCACTGTCAAAAGATGGGTAGCGGATTTACAAACGTGGCAGAGAAGCAGTGCAAGATGAACCTAGAAGTGGTAGGCCGCCGACGGCTACCACAGACGAAAATACCAATAAAATATTAGACCTGATTTTGAATGACAGGATATTGACATTGCAGAGATAGCAGAAGCAATAGGCATTTCCTATGAACGAGAACAGAACATAATTTCCAACGATCTTGAATTTTCTAAGGTCTCTGCCAGATGGGTACCTAGACTGCTTGCAGCTGAAAACAAACGCACCCGCCAAACAGTATCACAGGATAGTTTGGATCTGTTCCAAAGTGATCCTCAAGATTTTCTTAGCCGTTTCGTAACTATGGACGAAACTTGGGTTCACCACAATACACCAAACTCCAAAGTACAATCCAAGCAATGGAAAAGAGCAGGGTCACCGCCTCCTAAAAAAGCTCCGGCCGTTTTGTCAACCAAGAAAGTAATGGCTTCAGTTTTTTGGGACTGTAGAGGGTTGATTATGCGGACTATTATTGCACACTCTTACAACGTTTGCGTGAAGAAATAAAAATAAAAAGGTATGATGTCTAAGAAAGTTTTGTTCCACCAAGATAACGCTCCTGTCCATACTGCGGCGAAATCAATCGCACAAATTCACAATTGTAGCTTTGAATTGTTGCCGCATCCACCCTATTCGCCGGACTTGGCCCCGTCTGATTACCATCTCTTCCCCAATCTAAAAAAACAATGGCAGGACAAAAAATTTCGACGAATCGATATTCGTCGAAATTCCTCCTCGATAGGTACAAGAAGTCGTGACTGAATATTTTGATGAAATTGAAGATTCTTTTTTTTTAGAAGGAATACTAAAGCTAGAGACAAGATGGCAAAAGTGTATAGATCATTCTGGAGAGTATGTAGAGAAATAAAATAGTCATTTAGAAAAAAATCGATTTTTTTAAGGTTGGGCTCAAAACTTTTCATTGTGCCCTCGTACATACTGGAACTGATATTTGATGGAGAAAAAAATACCAACAACATCTATTTGATGTACACCGAACGCCGTGTACGTCACGGGAAGTCGATAGATACATCTGGCTCAGAATAGCACTTCATGGCCATATGTGTATATTAATTTATATTTGTAGTTATCATTAAGAGAAATTGTTAGAAATCCCGTTGACATTGAAGAGAATAATGTGTGAGGTAAATTACGTACTCTCGATTCAAATCGCTTTTATTTCTGAAACGTGAAACATAACTTGAATCCTTAATGTTATTCCCTGAGGGTTCGGGGAAACCGGGGAAATTAGGACTACAACTGGAAATGTAGGTAAGAATTGTTTTGGGTTATCCGTTATGTATACGCAAGTATCTAATTTATACAAATATATATATGATGGTACGTGATTACCGCCACCCATGAACATCCCCAACACCAGAGGAGCAGTAGAGAGTTCGAACTAGTATTGGGGTACCGGCCTAGAGATGAGAACAGAATTCCGAACTTGCGCGTTGTAAAGTTGCAAACAGTGGGCTGACATGAAACACTGTCTCACTCTATTAAGCACGCTTAGTTTTTTAGAAGTCAATTTGGCCTTACCCTCCAAATGACTACGGAACTAAACATCGCTCAATATGTCAACGCCTAGGATTCCAATTCCAGTGCAAGCAACAAGGAGAGGGTTCTCAAAATTAGAAGATGCGATAAAGGCATTCTTTTTAAGGGTATACGTGAAAACTTGTGTCTTTGTAGATTTCAATTGGACTAGATTTTGTCGGCCCCAATCTGAGGCTTTGTTTAATAAAATCTCAACCACAGATACAAATTTGTTCCGGCACTCATTGACATTTCCTCGAGAAATATTGGTGCGGCCAGTGTATATCGTATCCCCTGTGCTGTCGGCATAGCAATGAATGATTGATTTGGTAATACACTGATTTGGAATAGGAGCATGCACCGTCGACTACAACCTTGATGCTACTATTTGTGAAATGAAAACTAGTGACCTACTTGCTTAAGTTTTCGGGAAGCCTATATGAAAGACGCGCTTTGTACCAAACCCGATCGTCCACCTTCGCTACGGCCAGACTTACCACTTACTGGCTCTGCTCCTTTAGTTTCGAATGCCTGCGTCCATCGATAAGCCAAGTAAACTAATTAACTTGTGCAAATGACATTTAACCTAAAGGTGGTGAAGCAAATTGTTTGTTGACTGTACCAATTTTAGTTTGGTTTTCGATTTTTTTTAAATCCACCAGATTTTCTGTGCCACCCTATATAGTGCATACACATATAACCGCAGACGAATCATTTTAATATTCAATAATTATATATTTATATATAGTTACTCATATATTATTTGTTTTATTGTTTATGTTATAGTAGTTTAATTGCGACTTTTAAGCATAATTTACTTCGATTCATCCCTGCATCTCTCTAAGGTTGACTGGTATAGAATGGCTAAGACATTAAGTGCATATTTATACATCACTGTATATAAAGTTTAAATAATTAAAGATGGCTCTTTTCTCCGATTACATTATATACGCTTTATTATTCTGCTAGGATTTGCCCGCGACTTTGTCTGCGTAGACTTGAACTCGGGTCCAGAGAGAAATGAAAAATGTGGTAGACGACATTGTGTGATTTTTTATTTTCCAACAGTAAGGGGAAGTTTTGTCGAATCGATACTCTGGAGCAGGCCTACATAAACTCATATAAGAAGCAATGAGTGCCCAAACGAATTCATACCAGCTTACGCCCCTGGAATTTATTAATGCTATAACGCTTATTGTAAATGCATGCATACTATGTGTTAATCCAGGTTATTAACTTTATGCTAAATTTAATTAAAATCTGTCTGTTCTGCTCTTTTTGCGTGATTGCGTAACAAATATACAAACTTTCACATTTATATTAGTCGGATTTAAGGATGTCTACTGTCGCTTAATACGGTAAGATGCTTTTGTCATTCTTTGCTAAGTTTCAACTATTTTACGCTGGTATTCTATGAGGGTGTGGTACTAAGGGTACTCGACCAGGGGGTCGAGCTGACCCATTAATTCTACAGCTAGAAACAAACTACAGTGTAGACCACTATAAGACTTTTTATAATATTTCTTATTGAGGCATTTTTTAGTCTCTCCTCGCCGGACTAAGTCCACCCTTATTTCCCTTGTTGTAAGGTGTGAACAATAAATGACGGGTGATTGTCTATTTCCGTCTATACTTAGAGCTTTTTATTTTTTCATATAATATTAGGGATGACATATGAGCACACAGTTCATCTAATGGTAAATGACGGCCTCGTCATTATCATCATTCAGTCCATCACCAGCCCACTGCCGAACATAGTCCTCCCCGACGGGCTGCCAGAGAGTATGATCCCGATCCTGCTTCCATTGAAATCCAGCATGGGTCAACTCCATCGAGTGAAGGGTTCCATATATAAATGTGATGTTCAATACGGGAATACCACTCTAGTACGTATCGTCCCCATCGGTTATTATGTCGGTTTATATCGAATTTACCACGTGCTCGTCAGTGAAGGAAAACGTCGTGATTTTTTTTCGGGCTGAAGGCCACTTTTAGCGCGAGGGCTTTTACAGTTTCACCGGGTTGAGAGGTGACCGAGCGCTAATAACGAGACCTCTATATATAGGTAACCAGCACAAGGGCTCGGCTTGGACCGTTACCTTGTTTCACGAGGGCGTCTGACTCAAGGGTGCCCGAGAGGGACGAACCTTGGCTCGGTCAGTTGCTTCTGACAGAGGATTCTTTAAATTCGCTATTATTATTAGCTATCTGTACCACCACTTCGGAATGCGTGGGCGCTGGAGAAGAAGTGGCGCAAGAAACTCCAGCAACGCTTCTATCTGTATGGACTGGAGAGAACCGACCAGTGACATGGCGGTATCGCGAATATCCTTGTTTGCGACGCCCTCGCCGTCGGCGGGGGCGATATGAGGGTACAATGTACGTGTGTTGTGTTTTATGAAGGGTTTGGGCCCTGGTGGTCACGTCGTCGGGGTCATCGAGGGCGTGCCTCGGTCTCCTTCGGACGCGGGTAAATCTGTGATTCGCGATGGGATTGTAAGTGGCGGCACTTACAATCAAGGGGAGACATAGAGTGAATGAATCTGAAGAGTAGTCCTATAACCAGGAGCTTTTATCTCTACTCAGCAACTTTACTCACTTACTTACACTTTATTAAATATTTTAACTTTTACCATGATGTTTAATAAATTTTAAAATTTCAATTTCAGTTGAATACTAAAGTGAAATGCATCGTTGCAAAATATCCGTGTCGCACCGTTATCGTAAAAGATAACCGACGCCGCACACTGCAATACTTTTGGTAAAATCTTCACACTACATCAACACCAGTTCACCTGATGGCAAGTGATTTCTGCGACCCATGTCATCTACATTCATGCTTGACAAGGAATCATAATGCAGATGCGTTGTCACCCTTGAGGACTGAGACGGAATGACTTGTCACAAGTAATAACGGTCTCCGGAAACACAGCAGGGTTATGCTGCTATTTCACGATGGTATTATGTAATGGGGGCATTCCTTACCCGATCAAGCCGACCCATTAATTCTGCAGTTAGAAACAACACTCGGCGTGGATGTAGTTGACAAGGGCCAGCACCTTCACTTCATCATCATTTTAGCCCATCACTAAGTTACTGCTGAATATAGACCTCCCCCACAGACTGCAGACGATAGACAGTACGAGGATGCCACACGAGAATCTTTCTTCCCCATCGGTTGTCGGTACGAGTTGTACAGCCAACCCATTATCACATCCTTTCAGCCATGTTGATAACCTTACTTCTTCAGCATATATCCTTTTTATAGCCCAAGCTAAACTTTTCCAAAGACAGGGATAGCTGCCCAAGCTATACCTGTCCAGGAGCATAGCAGCTAGCTTTCTAGCTGAGCGGCTTTGAGCTTCCTCATACGGCCATCAGTAAAGGATCAGGTCTCACATCCGTAGGTCATCAGTGGCGACACGCACTGACTAACCACTCTCGTCACTTACATCAGGTTCATGTGTACTTGTGCTAGGAGATGGTTCACGATAATAGTCGATTAGCGAATTCCTACCTAGGATCTCAAGTTTCGCAGACCGTTCCCTAAACTATTAGGCTGTTTATGCTTAATTTGTCTAGAATATATTTATCCCCTCTCTATAGACCCCTTCTCATTCGCAGCTTGTCGAGACGAGACGAATTGCATGTAATCACGACAAAACTATCATTTTCTTATTCCCGTTTGACTCTTGTATCGAGTAACTATTATTCATATATATTATTCTTCGGGGTTTTTTTTTATATCTGTATTAAGGATGACAAATATGATGTAAGAAGCATGAGCACGCAGTTCATGGTAAGTGGCTCCTGCGTCCCCACGGCACTCATACCTGATTCACTGAGGGATAAGATGAAATGCCTCGTCTCCAATTCCTACACTCATCAGTCAAAACACATCAACGTTAGAGTGACATTTTACGTTGTTGTTCGATGTGTGATCCTTCTCCAACCGAGCAGATCTATTCATGCTGTAGCAAGAGACCAACTGCAGCGTGTCTCTACCACTGGTAAAAATTGTTTTATTTATTTACTGCGCTAGTTTTTTTAATGTTAATAACAGAATATTATAACATCTTTCCTACCGATTTGACTTTGGCTACATCTTGTAATCAATGAAGCGGTCTGCGAAACATAAGGCATTGATTAACTACAGTCTTGACGATAGCACAGGTACAAGCACAAGCTGAGTTGGAGTGGTTAAAGGGAATCTTAATTATGATATTAATACTGCTTACATTCTTATAAAAACAAATTATGTCATGTTAAGTCCATGTCATACATGCATACATGCTCACATGCATACACCCAAACATGCATATATACATACATATAAAATAATAAAAGCATCTATAAAAGCATAATAAAAACAACAAATATTAATTGTTAAATAATTCCTTCTAACTTTTTAAGCTAAAATAAATGTTTATAATTCCCAGACATTACAGTACTCCCATTCTGATGAAATCTTCGACAACTTCATTGAGCCTCCGTGCACCCACTTCGTTAGGCATCACGGCTAAGGATCTTTGGGACGTTTGCCTGGTCTACGGTTATAAGTGGCAGGATGAGAACGCTTATTATAAGACCATACACGGCTGCATCTAAAAACAATTTTTTTTTATTTATTACAGATGAAAGACGAACACACGGTTCCTCTGATGGTAAATGGCGATCTCTTCATCGTCATCACTAGTTCACTGCTGGACATTGGCGTCGCCAGAAAACGATGAGTGGTTCCTGAAACTTTGCCGAGGATGGAGGTAGATGACGTTGGCTGCAGTCATCACTTACCATCAGGTGTACCATTTGCTATTGCCACACCTATAATTATAAAAAAGTAGTTTGTGTAATAAGATCGGAGGAAGGTTCAGGAACATGTGTATGTCCCCACACAAACATATATACTATATTCTTAACAAATACTTTTCCTGGCTCAGTTGAATTGTATTGAATCCGGAGCTTCCCATAAATAAAACATATAACGACTTATGATGACGATGTACAAGTCTAGAGAAAGCTTTGATTACCAAATATTTCTAACTGGAAGTGACCTGGACTTGACTATTTACAAGCTGAACACTAAATTATTACTATTACCACATCCAGTTCGTATTCAAAGTCTTCTTTGGAATAAATTTCTTCAGGATCCACGTCAAACCTTTTTAGAGCATCACTCAGTTGTGAGTAATAATAATCCAGAAGCTGGCGATAATATCGTGCATGAAACTCGCCATCAGAACCACTGAATATGAAATACATCAAGTCCACCATAGGATTGCTAATCTGAAGCACCTGATAATCCAAAACCACAATGTCCACCTCACCAACCTGTATATAAGAATTATATACAGGTTGTAATATAAGAATAATTTATAAAATGTATGAAGGCATACTTAATGTCTCTACCAGTCAACCTAAGAATGCAGAGATGAATCGTAGCAGGTGTTATACTTAAAAGTCGCGATTAAAATACAATTATTGTCATATTTGATATATGATTAATATAAATGTATATACCTAAATAGATAATTATCTAATTTTACCGTGTTGACTCGATGCATTATGTTGCTAGGCCGAAAGTCCCCATGCGCCAATACAAGGCAACGTCCCGTCATTCCAAAAAACTCCGCCATGTTATACGTTTCGAAAAAAATCACTAAACGTTTCTTGTTCTTTTCCTTTATGTCAAAAAGTCATCGTGGAAACATTTTCAACGTAGCCTTTAAACTTATCTGGTTCGTAATTCATAGTGAACTTATTTGATAATTCCTCAAATTCTTCAGAATAATGTTTTTTGAGAGCGATGGATAGCGCGTGAAATTTCGCCAACTCGAAAACTGACTTCGAAGCGTACTCCCAATCGAAGCTTTCGAATCTGTCGTGTGTTGTGAACCCTTGTGCCGACAAATCTACCAGCATCACGGTTTCCGTCAAATACTCCTTGCTGCAACCATAACATTCGCTTACAATAAGCTTGTACTTCCCATTGACACCGTTTTTATTTTCTAACTCTCTGTATCGTTTGAGCAAAACGGTATAAAAAAAAATTTGGAGTCGTAAATGTCCATTGGTGATCAGATCTCACTGCCTCTCCTGCCAGGGCAACCTTCGCGAAAAGCTGGAGGTCATCACGGCTTGGTGCTGACAAGGTGATGAGGTACAGGTGTTAGGAGTAGTTGGCGCCTCCACTGGAAGTCGGGCGCAAATTTGTTTCGTGATATTCTCATATCCTTCATCTATCATTCGCTACAGTGTCTATCATAGTATGTAAAAGTTTTTCAACGTCTGCCATTGTTCAGATTTAAAATTTTACCGGGTTTAACATTTAAATTATACCCAAAAATATAATATATGTTATTAAATATATATTTTATTAATCATGACATGACGTTTATGATGTTTACAAATAATGCGTATAATGTTGAAAAACTTAATGATAACATCGTTATCTGATAATTACTGAATAATTTATTGAACTCTTTGTTCGTTTGTTGAATTTTAAATATTTATTTTATCAGTTTTTTGTCATATACTCAGTTGTTTAACACATGGAAAACAAGTAATTCTCATCAATATATTTAACGATATCATAAACAAATAATACAAAGACAACAAATATAAAGATTAATAAGATTTATTCTGATATAAACACATTTGATTCATATAGAATTTTATAAAAATTTTTTTGTTCGGCGGTGAATTAAAACGTCGTGACGAAAACTGCGTGTCTTAGGGAAAATAAAAAAATATTTCCTGATATGTGAAATCGACCTAACCGCAGTAGAGAGTTATTCATTACGTATTCATATTCAGCAAGTATAGTACAGTATAGTATAGTATCGCTTGTACTCAAAATTCAAAAGAAAGTGAATTTGAATTTGAACATTCTACCTGTCTTTCGGCATTTTTGTTTGTACTGTTCTTCGTTACCCTCCACATTGCAGATTCAGTAAAACATGCACAGGGAAGCACTGTTCCTACACAATTTAATTGAATCTAGCATAGATGAAAACCTCCAAAGATACCTGCCGATCTCCTTCGTTTAATAACAATAATATGTATTCATAACAATGTGATACAAACATAGCATAATTTATAATCGATTTCAGATTCACACATTCACCATTTTTGGCATATGAAAATAATTAGGATGAAGAAAAAAAAAGTAATTAAATTATATCGTTACAAATAATCATGCGATGATATCTGATTACGCGGAAGAATTTGATGCCTCTTTGGGCCTCTGCCCAGAGGTGGGAACAGTACTCCATGTCGGGCCGAACCTGTGCTTTATAAAGTTGTGGGCGTCGTTCCTGTTTGATTTATACAGATCTAATATATATAGTATTCTACGTATACTAACAAATCTTTACTTCTAAAATGTCCACACACTTAGCCCCATATAATTTCTTAAATGTAAATGCAACGGAATAAATTTCGCAAGTTTCCAAAGTGATTTCTTGAAAGCTATTAAAAACTCTTTTGTACTCAAAATCTATAGTGACAGTGCCCGAGTGGATTTTCAGTTTGAAAGCGCTATGGAATCGCTTTAGGTTAGTCGAGCGTCAGCAAAGGGTAATGGTTTGAGAATTGAACTGCTCACATAGATTTGTTCGTATTAGTGGAAAATCCAAGGGAAAAGGAATCTTTACACGACAAATAAAATAATACAAAATAACATTATAATATTGCTTGGAATTTATTTTCGAGTATGAATGGATATACCGGAGAAAGACCATATTGTCACAGAACAACAGCGCAGATTAGCAGCATTATGCTGCTGTGTTTCGTAATGAGATCCGGAGACCCAAACACAGGTCGTGGATAAGAAAGGATCAGTGTAACACCCCTGACATTTAAAAAACTTGTGTAATGAAATCTGCTAGAAAATCTTTAATATGTAACAAAGTATACACTTAATATTCCTATAAAACAAAGAAGAGAGCCAACGGAATGGCCGCCCTGCGACCGACAGTAACAATAAAGGGGAATATAAAAAACAAGGATCGTTGTCGCAGCCATTTTCATTTTTGTACTACGTCGGCTACGTCGTAGACATTTTGCAAGTAAGAAAGCGAATGCAGCTCAGATAATATTAAAAAACTTCCTACCCTGCCTGACATTAAGCAATACGTTTCTGTTCTTCACAATGTATCCGAGGTATAGTGAAAGGATTGATTTTTAATCTACTGCTCACCGTATGGTAAGTGATCACCGTCGCCCATGAACATCTGCAATACCAGAGGAGTTGCAAATACTTTGCCGGCCTTTTAGACAGGTGTAGGCTCTTTTTTAGATGTACCTAAGTCACATCGGTTATATCGGTCGTATCGCTTTTTCTTTTCAGTTACAATATATATGTATATATAAATATATATATAAATATATATAAATACATATTAGGTCATTACCTATGAAATTGCTGTTTTGTATGAAACAAGTTTTTTTTTTTCAAACTTTTTAATTTCTGTTATTCAAAGTTTTCCTACTGCCTAATCCTTTGCCAACGCAGTGGTAGTTTATTGATGCCCTTCTTGTAAAAATCAGATTGGGTATTGAATTTTTCGCTAAAAAGTAGTCCAAATTTTGGAAAAAGTAATAGTTGGCGCGTGCAAGGTCTGGTGAGTACAGTGGATGAGGGAGAGCTTCCAACCCCAACTCTTGCAGCTTGGAGACTCTCTGCTGTGCAGTATGGGGTCGCGCGTTGTCGTGTAGGAGCAGCGGAGACGCCCGATTGACCAAAGCTGGTTGCAGATGTGTGAGCTTCTCCATCATTATCTTCAGTTCTTCACAGTACACATCTGCAGTAATGCTCATGCCGTTTGGAAAAAAAACTGTGATGAATCACACCGGCACTAGACCACCAAACAGTGACCATCAACTTTCTAGAGGTCATTTTTCGTTTAGGGCATTACTTTGGTGCTGAACCAGGATCTAACCAACTTGCTGAGCGCTTTCGATTGTCGAACAGAATCCACTTATCGTGGCAAAAACAATTTGGTTCAAAATTCTTTCATTTCTGTGCCTATTGAGGAGCGCGAGGCCGGACTCAACGTACGTTGCGCTGGCGATCGTTAAGTTCGTTTAATTTTAAAATAAGTACACACTCTGGTCACATGACATAAGATTACGGACTCCCATGGTGATGCTGTTAATACTGATTATAGGTTTGTATGTTTAATAGTCATTCGTGTTAATTGATAATTCGTCGTCACGTATTATACCTTATCTGTCATATTATTATGTGGGCTTCAATGAAATTGTTAGTTGCAATTTTGAATGTTGATTTACCGGTGACATGCTCGACGGTGAAAGAAAACATCATGAAATAACCTACATGTCTAAGAAATAAATATAACCAAAAAATAATAAAAAACTCTAAGACATGCGAATTCCGCCAATCCGTAGTGGATGCTCTAACACCATCTCTAGAGAGGAAGTCTTTGCCCAACGGTGGGATTTATATGCCATCGTTGGGCGTAGACCTCCTTTATATATATATATATATATATATATATATATATATATATATATATATATATCCCACGAGACAAATCTGGTACAATTTGCCAACAACAGACTATTAAGTAACTAATGATGAGAAACGAACATACAGTTCATCTGATGATGAGTGATAACACATGAAACGCTAGTCTACTCATCGGCTCATAGGATAGGTCTGCCGGAGAACAGAAGAGTAAATAAGCAACAGAGATAATACCTGTATAATATTATATTGCATATTAGATGGTAAAATATACTCAAAATTATCATGAGACCACCCAGCAGCCTAATAACATCTAGTAGTAGCTTATCCTACACTGCGAATGTCAATACCAGAGGTTCCCAGACTTTTACCCATAGACCACTTTCAATTTAGCTGGTTCCGGTGGACCCCTGCAGCTACATTTCTACCATATTCCCAAAACTTGACAAAAAATGTGAAGGTTAGATCTTACTATGGAAATTTGCTTTGCGGTTGAGTTCCAACTACGTTCCAATTAATCGTTTTCGAAAAAAAGTGAGAATTGATTGGTTAATTAATTAATTGGTTGTGCTGTGAATGGAGGTCAAAAAAATTATAATTAAACATATTTTGTTTTGTCACGCCAACGTAGATCCCCATCGAGTCTCCCGTGGACCCCTGGGGTCCACCAGGACAACTTTGGGAACTAAGAATCTATACGATGGTGCCGCTATAGAACTTATCTTCCCCATCGGTTATCGGTCCTACGAGCGGCACAGTGCCAATTCAGAGCATTGTTTACCTTAGTTCTTCTGTGCATATATTCGAATTTCATCACACAATACCAAACATAGCCCTCTTAATAGCTCGCTGAATGACTGGCTGGAACTGGCTCACATGGACCTGGGGTCATTTCGGTAAGTCATCACTGGTGACACAACATATTTAAAGTCTTTAAATATTACTTTTTATTATATTTAAAGACTACAAATCTCCGATCCAATTCGAGTGGATTTGTCGATTGACCTGTGGATCTAAATTGGACACCTATGTTTAGAACGTTCTTTTTATTGTATAAACTTGAAATTGTATGTGAACGTTTTTTTCATCAACTTCGAGCATAGTACCAACAAAAGCCGGTATGATTGTGACATGGACTTATGGAGGTAACGAGGGCGCAGGCCTGACTACTAGCTGGCTTCCATCAGGATAGAAAATATTTTAGCAATGGTAAAGCCATGGCTATGGCATGAATTAGTTTGCTCGATGTACGACCACGTCCTCACATAATAACATAATTAAAGTGTATTCTGACGCTGCTGTGTGGTGACTGGAGTAGGCCGGAGACACAATCATTGACACGAGACTAAGATGGAAGTCCGTAGAGGTGACAACTAAAGGAGTAACGTACTTCTTGAATCTGAATTGATGAATATTTTTGGCCTGCAGACATAACTTGTGTGCTAATTTATTACTTGAATATTCATTAAGAACTCACTTTCTAACATTTCTGCCCGGTATGACAGTCTCGCCCTCGGTCAAGTCTAGAGCTTATTAAGTTGAAAACTTGACACGGGACTCCTTCATAGCATCTCAAGATCAGAAGTTCTACAAGTAGCAGCACAGTGTTAGCTCGTGCAAAATAAGATAATGAGATGAAAAATAAAACGCGTTCAAAACTCAAGGAAATTCAAATGAACACAATTAAGGAGTTGGTTTGTTTGCTCAATACGTCTTACAAAACTTTCCGCGGTTGCCTCGAGCGTTAAATTTAACGCTAAAAATGTCACAGGCTGTGCAGGCACAATGATTTGAATGTGGCCTCATATCTTAACGTATGTGTTAACGCACTACACGTCGAGACGCAAATACGCGCAAATACACCGCGCTCGTAGTCTTCTTCCAACAGCGGTCTACATGAGATTCAATCGTGTTCGATCTAATGTAGACCGCTATCCTCATGCAGATTGACCTGGCCTACCTTTTCGATAGCGGTCCTAGGCGAGGTTCCAACCTCCTTATGAGGGATAGTAGATCACCCTCGTCCGTTGTCGTCGTGGTTCTACGTCAACAGGGGTCGTGGCGCTGCGGTGATGCAGTAGCAGTCCTCGGGACAGCATTACCAGCATCGTTGTTGTGTGTCTCCCTACTCAGTGGGCCTCTCGCTCAAGTCTGATTAGATAAAGTTGTAAAGGTATTATACCAAAAGTATCACACAAACACAAAAATCAATTTATGATTCAATAAAAAAAAAATTATTAAAAAGGGTTCAATACAAGCTCAGTTTTATTTCTTATGCCCTTGAACCTGGATAAAACAACGGAAATGATCAATACTATTCGTAATACATTAAATACTAGATACTATACTAGGGAAAGCAAACGAGCTGGTAGTGCACCTAATGGTTAGTGAACATCCAGAAATAAGAACTTGTTTGTTGACCATTACCCGCTCTTTATTAAATGTGGTCAAATGGAAGAAGCTCGTACTGGGATGCCCCTGCTCAAACAGCACAAACAGTAGAACAGTACGATGCGAGTACGAACTCGCGCCTTATAGAGTTGAATACAATGGGCTGGATCAGTTAGTATTCAACAATGCATTAGGTACGTATCTTAAAGTAAAGATGGAAGAAGAGTAAAGTATGATAATCAGTTAATAAAAGAAGAACATTTAAATTAAATAAAAATAGAAACAGTTCTGACAGATAATATTAAAAAAACATTTTCAATCATATACTATAATTGTTTGCATATCATATAATTTCCCTTAAGATAGCGATCCGAGTCGAGGTTTCGTACCTCCTTATGAGGGGCCCTCATATTATCGCCCCCCTCTGTTGTCATCGACGCTCTTCGTCCACAGGGGTCGGAGTGCAGCGGTGATGCAGCAGCAGTTTTCGCGCCAACTTCGCAGCATCGTCGTCGTCTCCCTACACAGTGGGCCTCCCACTCGCGAGTCTAGTTGGGTAAAGCTGTAGAGGTCTCTGAACCAACAGTAATAATAGACAAAAAACATACAATTAATCCCAATAGTGTCGTTATGTACGTAGTACGTATCCGCATCTCCGCACAATACAGTTTGTTGAATCTACAAATATCCATACAAAACAACAAATTCCGTCAGCGTCCTGCCCGTAGTTTATGGAGTCGTGAAACTCAACCACATAGGGAACATCTTTCATTGCATTCCGCGCACGTTACCCGAATAAATTGGTTTTTTTGAGCTATTGCAGTCCATCCAGTTCGTTGTTTTCATTAATTTTTATAGTTCAAGTGTGACAAACGAGCCACAGTTCACCTGGTGGTAAATGATTCCTGTAGTCCATGACACGCAAATTTATCCCCCTTAAGAAATCAAAATATGTTGGTACTTGTAATGACTAATATATATATATATATATATATATATGTTTCCAAGAGAAATTTCGCCACTGCTTGCTCCAAAGATTTTTTAAGAGACCTAATGTCACCGTGTCTTTTAGAGCAGGCCATGTCCTCTAAAACTGACTATAATTTGAAGTCTAAAGGGTTGAGGTCTGGACGAGATGAGGGCCAGTCTTCAGCTCTTATAAAGTCCGGAACGTTGGTTTCAAGCCAGGCTTGTGACCAGGTGCAGAGTCCTGCTGGAAAGTCCATGGTATATTTTTAAAAAGTATAAAGCTGAGAGGTTTCATAACATGATCCAAGACTGTATCTTGATACACTTTGGCTGAAGTATTCACTCCTTTTTCACAAAAATGTAGTTTTGCGACTGCTTGATAAGACACGCTCCAACAAACCATCACTGACGCAGGATGAACATCTTTTCACCGGTAAAGAGGATATTTCTATGTAATTTGATATTGAACAAGAAAAAATATGTGAAATGGCGCAAAATCGAAAGAAAAAATGTACCTGTTCCAAATTCAAAATAATTAAAAAGTTGAAAAAAAGAAAAGTTTTTATATAACAGTATTTATGGCCAGACTAGTTATATAATAGGTCTTTACCTATGAAGTTGCCGTTTTGTATGAAATAAGTTAAAGTATTTTTTTTCCAACTTTTTTGTTTCTGATATTCAAAGTAATCACCCATGTAATCGATGCATCTTTGCCAACGCAGTGGTAGTTTATTGATGCCCTTCTTGTAAAAGTCAGCTGGACGAGAGACGGGGACCTGGATACCTTACACATAGCTATAAAAAGATATTATAAAAAAGAAACAACAAATTCCGACACAATTCTAATAACAAAACGTATTTTATCAGCAGTTGAACGTGACACAAGTCCCTTATCATTCCGCGCACGTTATCCGAATCCGAAGTTTGTTGTTTTCATTTACGTCTAATTGAAATGAATTGTGATATTTACTCTACATTTCAACTTCAAACTCTTGAAAATATTTTCTTAAACTGTAGAACTGTTAGTTTTAAAAGTAACTTACAAAGTCCGACAGACTTTTTTATTTTTATTTCAGATTACTCGACAAGCACAAGCGTTTACAACCGGACAACTTGGTCACCAGATCACCTTATTTATATTTATATATATATATATATATATATATATATATATATATATATATATATATATATATAATATCGAAGAATTGGCAACGTCTTATCTATGCCACTTGAGATTCTAAAAGTTCTACCCTCGTTAGTAATATAATTAAGAAACTTGCTGCCGTGAAATTAGAGAGAGCAATTGAACTCATTAGGAGTGTTAAGATGAATTATTTTATAGATAGTGCTTTAGTTTAAAACACATAACAATATTGTGATGAATAACGTTTTTAATTATTTTCATCATCGTCAACAGCTTCGCCCATCACCACTCTCAATAAGGTCATGACATAAGGCACAATACTGAGTTAATTGCGTCCATCGACTTCCACAGATGGCCAGATTGAAAAAAGGTACATAAAAATTGTTCTCATTTATATTACCTCCTAGGAGACAATGGAATTGGATCTGACATGGGATTACTACCCAAACTACCTTCAAGTATGTCGGCTGTGGCTTCGGGATCTACGGAACGCGTTGGTTTCCTTCTGAACAGAGTCTAAACTAATCTCTGCACACGCCACTCTTAGCTCCCTCGCTGTGCTGTGACGACCTCCCTGAATTCCCTTTAAGGGTTGTGGTCTAATTAAACACTCACTTATGCCTAGTAATCACTTATCCGTGGGAATTTCATTAGTGCGATTTAATTATTTGCGCTTTTGGTACAACGACATCTAGATAACAATAAATGAACTAAAATTACTTAGCAAGATGACATAGTACATATATAAATTAAGACTTGAACAGGTTGATTTGGCCCTTCATCCTCAAATCCCCCCCGAATCCGAAGCCCACCTTACACGATACGCAGGGAATATCTTAACCCTATTCTAAGGCATTATTATTTTACAACCAAAAATAAAAATAGACAATGTAGAACAGGTAAGAATCGAAATATACAGTCAGAATTGTTGGTCACCTAACAATGACAACTTTATTACAAAAATAGACGTTGACAACAATTATGAACTTTTTTTTTTCGGGCAGATGGCCCCTGTGGTGACCGAGCGCTTATGGCGCTCAGTCGATACTTCTATCAGTGGGTAACCAGCACAAGGGCTCCCAAGAGGAAGCCTCGGCTTGGACCGTTACCCTGTTCCGCGTGAGCGTCTGACTCGAGGGTGCCCGAGAGGGCAGAACCTCGGCTCGGTCAGTTGCTTCTGACTAAGAATTATCTACATTAAACAATTACGGACATAAAACTTACTAACCACGTCCATTTATCGTACTGGGTGGCAGCGGAGTCAGTGCGGGGTTGGAGGGGACGAATCTAGACGTGACTTTGCCCAGTGATTTAGGAACGAAATGGTAAAAATATGAGCATCTTTTGCGATTCACCTACAACCTTTTTTGTAGTATAACTATCGACATCGATACCTCATTCTGTGACGGTAGCGGTAACACTATGTTTTTCTGGAAACTAAAATGAGTGCTGCCAGTTGTCGTGTAAACTTATAACATAATACTTAAGTCGCTAAAACCGTATCTATTGTTATAACTATAGATTCATATTACGGCCAGCACACGGGCCTGGAGAGTATTACAAACCATAATTCAGAGTACATTTGCCCATTAGTCGCTCTGTACTGCTGTACACCTACGTTAGTAAACATTGAGAACACGCAGACTAGAAGTGTCTTTTCAGTTATTTTTTTCAGTTCCGCGGTCGCTTGGAGGGTAAGGCCAAAGTGGCCTCTAAAACCTGGGAGTGTTTAATAGTGCGAGACTGTATATTTTATGTCGGCCCACTGCGTGCAACTTTACAAAGCGCGAGTTCGGACTCACATGGAATACTGTTCTCGCTCGACCGGGACACCCCAGTCCCAGCTCCTTCCATTTGACCACATTCTATGGAGAGTGGCTCGAGTCAAAACAGGTAATAGGATACTTTTCGATCGGCTTGATCATTAGAACTGCGAAGAGATTGTTTATGTTGATGTTCCATCTCTATGCATTTTTTACGAATTGATCATGGAGAGTGTTCTGAGAAGTTTCTTATTAATACCAGCTGCTGATATACCTCCTTTCTAGATAGCGTGTCAGAGCATAGTCCGTCACACGGCTTAGATTGGGGGACAACACATGTCTTTGAATATATTTTTTTAATTATTATTATTTCTTAGACATGTAGGTTATCTCACGATGTTGTTCTTTACCGCCGAGCACGTGGTAAGTAATTAAAACTACGATTAACAATTTCATTGGTGCCGACACCAGGAAACGAACTCGGTTTATTCGCCTACAACATGAATTATAAGCTTAGACATTGAGCTGCCACGACTCTTCAACTTTATTAATTATCATAAAAATATTTGAAATCTATATATTAATAGTAAACACAATTTTTTTAGTATTCATTATAAAAGATAATGTAGCTTGTAACATTAGAAAGGCATAGCACTGTTCGAATTAAACTTTAACTGTGTGTATATTGTTTTGTGTATAAAGCAGAAAGAGTAATGTGAATAACACATTATTTCTCCATACATACATAACGCTTTAACCTTTCAAATGAAAGTATTTTAATCACTGAAGTAGAAGTGGCCATATAGCTCGTAGAACCGATCACCGATGGGGAAGAAAGGTTCATGGGTGGCAGACTCGCGTGTCGCAGTGTACGACGACAAGCTCAAGTCACTACTTCCATTTCCCGTTCACCTTATGGTGGATAAGAAGCAGGGTGCTACGTGGCTCTAGTGATGGTTAAAATAAATATATCGTGAATATATAACTATTTATGGGTACTAGTGTAATACAAATGTAAGGTTACAGTGCTCGGAAATAAAATTTATATAAACATTTTTACACAAATTTATATTGTTATAAAAACAGAGTTATACATCACAAATGATTACATCACTTCTTATATTACATCAACTTTATTTTCTTTTCATTCGTGCCGCTCTGTATTGGTGATGTGGTTTTTGACCTGAGGAATATCGATAAGAGTCTATTCATCGGTGACTCCACCATCAAGTACAACGGCACCGACAACATAAACGATATCACCAATACCCCAAAGTACATCAACAGCTGGTGAAGAATATTTCATATGCTTTAGAAAACACGTCACGTACAAATGTTTTTCTTTTATTTGTAAAGCAACAGGATGGAACTGAATGCATAAAGCCGAAGGTTATATACCGGGATAAGTACCGCTCATTAGATAAGCTCAAGATAAGCTGATCATCATGAGATATCGTTATGATGAAGAGGGCTAAGCATTCGTGCAGTCCACCTGATGGTAATCATTGGAAGGAAAAATTTAAGTAAACTCCCAAATGATAGCTTTTGTTGAAACCTTTTGTTATTAACAAAATTTCATCGTGGTTTATCATTCTTTAACAAACAATTTTTCCCGTTGACAACTTTTACCTTTTTAGAGTTTCTTCCTGTTTCTTAATTCTGACTCTCCTTTTTAGTATTATAATGATTATTCGCTTCTACAGACAATAATGAAAACCGCATGTTATAGTTAATACTCCAACTAATGCTGCCTTGTCGCAGGTACTGCGTTCGCTTCTTAACCGAGGGACAATATATTTCGTACATGACAAATTGTTAAACTGGATGTACTGTGCATGACTCGTATCTTTGACACTGCATATGGACCTTCCTCCGTTCTTGTTTTGCATTCTTGATATTGGCATGCATTTCGGCATAGGAAAGGAGACGACAAATGCAAACACTATAACAATAAAACGCGTCATTAGCCTAACGGTCTTGGGTATGGTATATGGTATGGTACGAAATTTAAGGTCGTACGTAGGTTTGAATCCACCATTCGACTATAGTCGTGAACCCTATCTCCTAGCACAAGCACTATCAGCTCGGTTGTCGTGGTTAACCGGAATATTAGTGATGTTAATAGCATTGCTAATATTCTTTACATAAAAAAAAACACTATAAAACACTACAATATATTCTGCGTAGTTCCTGTCATGTATGGTAACAAGCAGAAGACATTGCTATATATAGATATCATCATACCTTCACATGAATAATAAGTCTATAACATACAAAAAGTATGTACAATGCTATGTACCATATGGTACGAAGACATGGGTCAGCTGTGTTCGCGTGCCAATAAGCACGTGCACAAAATTTACATGCACCAAGGAAAAGCTGTAGGTGAGTCTACCGGTCACTTGCCAGCCATTCCACTCGAAATCGTACTCGAATCGTACTTCCAACGCCCCTAATGTGTACTTCAATTCAATTGTCATCCACTACCGGACATAGACGTATTAATAACCGATGATCAACACCGCAATAATATCATGACTGTTTTATTTTAGCTTAAAACTATAAAAATGATATTAATTAAGGAAAACCGGCATCGAGTGAATCCGTCAATCCGCAATGGAGTCGTGTGAAGATTGGCAATAGGAAGGGGCATTGAGTGATTTCAGTCCCTTTGCAGAGGCTTGGCAGAGGTCTACCCCTGAAGGTTAAATGAGCGTTTGTATTTTCTTTTTGTTTTACAGAAAGAAAATTAGGACACAAATCTGTGGTTCATGACACCTACCTAAATCGTCTATAAAGATTGTACTACAATAGGTAAAATCTGTTATTACATTGGCAACTTACTCTGGAGACAAAAGAACAAGAGGATCCATATCCTGCATCCATACGTGCAGTGCCGGAGCCAGCATGCCCACGAGCAGAAGTAGAAGACCTAATTCTCTGCCTCGTGTTCTCGTTGCTATATACACCAATATTGATATCGCGCACAGTTGGGTGTCAACTGCCTGAAATGATACCTTCATTAGGTGAGGGTGCTTTGGGAAACGATATTAGGCTATGACAAAGATCGCGTGAGAGGATCAGAGGATACGAGGATGCAAAGGACCACGCCCCCTCATGTAACACCAGTGTGAAATGGCAGCACTACGCTACAGTGTTTCGATTGCGACTGAGGTATTCCCTTTTTTTTAGGATGGCTGAAGAAGAGCTTCGTCGTCGTCACTTACCATGAGATGATTTTGAAAAGGATTTGAATTATACCTACAGTTAGTGCTTAGTGATTGGCAAACATAAGCGAGTGTCGATACCCCTCACTAATGAGCTCCTGCCCATCATGACTTAAAGAAATTTTAAAATTAATAAGCTACATTGCTATGAAATTCCTTACCCGATGACATCAGGAAGGTCAGTGATAGAAACAATTTAAATGTGTCATGACTAAATATTACTTAAGATACCTGTAGTCAGATAATTCCATCCTGAATTTATTGGTTACTCATGATTACTGTATTTATATAAGTATTAAGTATATAATAATTATCTATAGATGTGTATATTTTTGTTTATTTGTATATTTTATTGTAGTTACTCTTAGTCTTTTTATTTATTAGTTTATTTTACACCTATCTCAATATCTCATCTCGCCTTGGTAGACTGGTACAGAATTCCTTTGGCATTAAATCCGTTCTTTGTGTACATACCTCTCATTTTGTTTAGGCGAATGAAATAAAATGTAAATAAAAATAAAAAAATATGTTATTCTATAAAGAGTCAATCTGAAACATAAAAATCGTCATGAAAAATATAAAAACCAAAATTAAAAAAAAAAAAAATATTTGTGATGTGCTTTATTAGGTAAGTCGTAGGTAGAATTTTACATCGTTGTACAATGATTTAATTCCGTACTACAGTCCGAATTCGCGCGATGCGTAAATGACGCCACAACGCATGTGACCACCGATAAAAACTCTTCAATCACTGCAATAGCTATACGTGAATGAAACAACATACTATCTTGTAATTATTCTATCTATTTGGAATATATTATTTTTACTCATTCCATCTTATCTACAATCCCTCGCTTTCATACTGTATCACCCTTTACTTCCCCAAAGAGATATCAATTCTAAAGCGCGTAAAACCTAAAACTAAGTTATAATATATTTTCGGTATTCTCATAAGTCTTAGAGTAACAGTCACGTGATCCATATCATATTGCTCAAACAACATTCCCTTGTATAATGTTTTCATAATAACGAACTATCATATTCCTTTTTTCATGATAACTTCTTATGATTGTTTTCAAAAATCTTTAATATTACAATAATTAAAATCTGTCCAAATGTTCGAATATTACAAGGTACAAAAATATATATTTTTAGGATAAAAATATATTCATCCCTCGTTGAGTAAAAGTAGATAAAAAAAAATGGTTTAGTAAAAACTTATATTATTATAAATTTGCAAAAAGGCAACAACCCTATCTAGCGAGGGTGTTATAACAAAATCCACCACGCCGTCACCCAGTTGATGAATTTTTTTTATAAATTTATTAGACATGGAAGGAAACCTGTCCTCCCGATGTTTTCCTTCACCGCCGACTCGGGGCATATCACATGGATTTGTTGGAGGATTGACCTTGAAACACAGTTGTATAGGAACATGTTAATATGCATTTTTCCTGATAACTTTTTCTTGTGAGATAGTACCAGTGATCCCATTAATTTCCTCAGCCGTACAGCACATGTTGAAATAAAATTACTAACCTGTTCACATTGTAGTCTTAACCTCTCCATGGTTGTATGCACACACACATGTACCTATATAAAATTAGTCTTCTGGATTTTGACAGCTTTAGATTCCTCGGGAAAGCGCAATATTATTGAAATACATTGGCTCTAGTTGATGCTTCAATGATACTGAATATCAATCTTGTTTTGATAGATACAGCCCTTGCATTACATACGACTAGGAGAGGAAGAGGGAACATACCTTTTTGTGATTGCTAACATCATTGTAATATACGATATTCTGCCCAGTTGATGTCATGTCGTAATAACACAGAAACATTGCCATAGTCAGAATCGACCGCTAAGATATTCTAGGGCAGTAGATGAGATTTTTTTAATAATACTAGGGATGGCAAATAACCACTCAATAGTCCTGCTGATAAAGAATATCTGCGCATTTACATCCTTCTTCAACAGAGTTCCAGGATGCCAATGAGTTGTCACTCCTGAGGACTGAGATTGAATATTACATGCTACTGGGCCTGACCTGTGATGCAAGGATCTTATCTCAACCATCTAACGAACAGTAACTTCGGAACCCGTACATTTAGGTCTCTCGCCAAAGTTGTCAAAGGGAATTTCTGTCAGCCTTCTCTTCCATCTCTGCACAAAGGAGACGACACGTTGGTCCATGACGCCAAAGAGAAAGCCGATTTTTTATGCTCTCTTTTTGCGTCCAACTCGACTCTTGACGTCAGGGAGAATTCACTGCCGGCCATCTTGCGGTGTGAGAGCTCTATGCAAGATGCCCGATTTTTAGCAGAAGTATTCTTTACGAGTCCTCTGAACCTGCTGGAAGACATCTAAGGGGCACCCTATTCATCAAATAGGTGATCGCTCAGATCCGTACAACAGGCCTATTGCCATTACCCTTTGTTCTCGAAAATAATTACCTACCTTACTAACAAATTATGCAAGTGGCTTTTAGTTTTTGTTTTAATAGGTTGTGGAGCCAAGAATCCGCTTTTGTTGTTGCACGAATGGGCCGGCTCGACCGGAGAAGTCCACCGCATTACAGAACACTAAAAGTAGATGTGTCATACACTTCTGAGTTTCGTCCAGTGTGTGAGGCAGCCGGAGTGCCATCCCCTCCCCCCTCCCTAAATAATATGGTAGCGGTAATTTCTAAATATCCGGAGAACCGGACATGACCGGAGCACCAGACATTTGACCGCATTCAACCGAAGAGCGGCAAATATGATAAGAAATTGTCTACCACGTACGACTCTGTGAAATCCTTTGCTAGCGGTATTAACAAACCGATACGACTTAGGGACCTTCAACAAAAGCCTACATCTTCCTTAAATCGGTGACAAAAGAACATAGTAAAAGAAATTGACTGCTGCTATGCAAATCCATCTTTACATGTCAGTGTCATCTGAGCTAAGTGGAATGCCTAGTTAATAAGGTCTCCAGTCTCTTTCTTTCGCAATACGTAAAACAGTAGTGCTAGGCTAATACATGTTACGTTGGCTTTCTATTGGTGTGGTCCTACCACAGTCGAGCCGTATAGAGGTATCCTGGGAATGGAAGCATAACAATCCCAAACATATTTGTCTTCCATATCATGAACTATTGTATAATGAATATAAAAAATGTGCGTGTCAATGACCTATGATAATGATTATCCTGGATTGGATCAATGTTACTTCTTTTTCGCCTTCACTTCCGTTAAGACCTTAAGGTCAGGGCAGACCGACGGAGCAGTGGGAGTGCACTGGGAGACTCATTTAATAACGGTAGAACCACGATGAATTCTCTTTCTGCTAGAAGCAGCATACATAGAACATTCCGAGGAAACACCACACCCTCATAGAATACCAGCGTAATATGCCAGCATAAACGTCCTATTTCAACTGAGGAGTGTAAGAATCAGGAGACCGTTATTACTGGTGACAAGGCATCCCATCTCTGTCTGCAGGGATGATATTTGCGTTATGACTCCTTATCATAGTACGAAGGAATTGCCCGCCATCAGACAAACTGTGTACCAGCTAATCACCATTAATACTTTAAAAAAATATTAAATAGAATTTCAATGATTACTAAACAAAACACTCCGCCGCCCACTACATCCGTCCGGCATATCAATAAATAAAACAACAAAGGTTACAGTATTGTTCCTTTTATTATTGCAGGAATTATTTTTGTTTTAATATAATATCATAGTTTTATTACAATGGATATAATTCAGCGGGTAATGACGCATGCGCGAACGGTGGTACCTGACCAGACCCTTCGCGAAGACACATAGTTTTTAAAAATAAATTTTAGACAATCATCAACAAAAACACGCAAGCAACTTTCCAACCACCCCGCACAGATGTCAACACCAACGCCGTTCCCTTCAAACAGTTGTAAACATTGCATGTATTACGAAAAGTTATAATTTAGTTTTATACTGATTGATTTTAGCTTGATAATCCCTCGGTGTGACCAGTGCAAGAAAACATAAGAGCTACCGTTGCGGTTAAATATAAACATTAGTCGCAACAAACTACACAGCCTCAAAACAAATAGATACGTAACGTCTTATAAATTAGGTCGTCATTAGTGTGTCTACCATCTAATTCGCATCACCAACATCCAGTACATAATTTGGTCTTACAATGGGCAACACACACGTGTCATCTGGGTTGAACGGAAATTTGCAGGTTGACAACACGACGATTATTATATTATAGAATATCCCCATAATCGACAACATGTGTGTTGCCCTACATTCTAAACGAATGCAAACATTCGCCTTCTATATAAACATTTACCATAGTATAAGTATCTAATAGAATTTTCTCTAACCTTGCAATCAACTAACGACTTAGTGCAATTAAACAATTTGCCAATTTAGTTACAGATATACGGAAATTATAGCGTTAGAAGAAGACAACTATAGTACTCAACGCACCTCTTTTCATCCAGTGCACAAGGTCCTAATTGTAAATTTAAAATATGTAAAAACGTTAGGTTACGCTGTAAAGTACAAAGCTAATATGCAGGTTTACATTTTGTTATCGACAAATATCCGTATTGTTTAAAAATTATCAGCCATCACTACGATTTTTTAAAGGCTTGCACCCGTATTCATTACCAACATGAAAATAAATGCGATTTTATTTCAATCATATAAAAGCTACATGCTCTATTTATTAGTAGTTATAGAAGTAATGAATGGGGGTGCATGCCCGAACATCTGACTTCAACACCAATCAATTAAGTGTTTCAGCTATTCAAAAAAAAATATGAAGGTACAAAGCTCAAGATATAAAATTCAAGTCTCGATAACACGTAGATGTCGTTTGATCAGCCTTACCAAACGGCCTACTCCTACGTTACATAAAAATACTACGTACAACGCTAAATCACATACTCGTTTGTTTTACAGTTATTTATTGTACCATCGTGCAATTAGTTTAAACTTCACATCAATGTTCGTTTACATTTGTGAGATCAATTAACAATTTTTAAATCTTGCAACAAATTATCGCGAGACAAAAATCGACACAATTATTACACATTGTAGCCCTCCAACCCACGCGCATTATAAAAATGCATCTTTCATTTACAAAGTGAAATAAAAGTTATTCATTACAAAATAAGATTGGTTTTAGAACAGTCTTGAGTCTTTGCTTATCCGTAATACTAAGCTAGTTGCCATAATGAAAAAAGCGACCAGTTTTGTAGAAATATATTTTTTTGAAAGAAATTAGAGGTAATCAAAATAATTACCTCTTTTCAAATTAAAACATTAATAATCACCGCGAGTTGCTAAATTACTTCGTTGCATATACAAAAAGCGCCACAATCCCAAATATATCATAAGTTTATTTATATTTTTTAATAATATTAGGGTTGTATGAATGAGCATACAGTTCACGTGATGCATCCACCCTCATCTAATGTTCAAGACATACGTTGTCACCCCTCGGGACTTAGATGGAATGTCGAATGAATGGAAAGAATGGATCTCTTCACTTACCACACTACAACAGTGTTATAGCAACCTATCGCCCGCTGTTATTCCGTGTTCTTGGTCCATTCCCGGTTGAGCCGACCCATTCGTGATGTGGGCTAGAAAGATACTGCAACGTGACTCAACCACTGTTAAAAATTCGTTAGGATAAGAATGATATGATTATTTAACACAATATGTATTTTTATAAAGTGATGGACAAATTTGATTTCTGTAAACACCAAGAAAATAGTTTGATTTTCAAAATTTAATTTTTGCAAAATATTTGATTCGTTTATGAACGTATTCTACATTATGTTTTTTTATGGAATACTTTCGTCGCAAAACAATTTACAACGCTACATTACGCTGTTAAAAATTTAATGAAATCTGAGTGGTACACCTTTTTTCATTACTTTATAGTTAAATATTGACAGTTCAAATATTAGGAGGATTGCATACCCGACGACCAAATTTGCTGTATGGAGCACCGTCACAACCGGCTCTGGATTCCGTTCGACATCCTGTAGCTCGCTATGAAAACTATTACAAAATATTCCTTACCTGAAAAGATTCTTGGAAACAAAATCATGTAGTTTTTATAGGTTTATTAGGCGTTTACTCAGAATAACCCCCACCACATGCCGACACATTTTCGCCTTTCGGTCATTTACCCAAGCTTCCTTAAATTGTATATTATCAAATATATTATTATATATAGCATTAAATACACATATACACATCAACGTTCAGAATTTTAAAGTATTATTTATTTCGCTATCACTGAAAAGATACATTATATACTTGATAACAGATACGGGCCGCGCGCGTCGAGTGGACGCTAATTATTTATATAATAAATCTATCTACGAAAACATTAAAATAGTAATTTACATAGATACAGGATTGACAAAAATTATTGAATACAATATCTATATTGAATGAAACTAATTTTGAACAGACTTTAACGCGGTTATTTTTAAATTTTTCATAGCGACGTTTCAAGCACCCGACCTACCGTCAGCTTTTACCCGATCTAAGCACAATCAACCGTGACAGATGTCATACACGTTGGTCCTCCCCGTAACCATGGGAACTGAAAAATACTCCAAACGTCGAGATAAAAAAGAATAAAATTAAAGGCGATAAATTCAGTAAAAAATTATGTTATTCAATGCAGAATTCGCGTAAATATAAGAAACCATTACAGTATCTAGAAGTTTCTACCACATCACATAATATGATGTTGCGGCAGACATACAACTAAGGCGAAATTCATTCAACCATGATTAAATTAAAATAATGAATAAAAATTTGTATCAAGGTAAAACGTACGAAGAAAATATTAAAATATCTCGCAAATAACCAATAAATTACCTAATTTCCTAACGACATTTAAAGCATTCATAAGATACCATGCATATATTTATTTTCATACTTATTAATAATTTAGCAACTACCGACTGGCAACACTAAATTTGAAATGTCAACATGACGTCCACACAAAGCGCGGGGCCACAAACAACAGCGCCTAAGAAAGAGATAACAATTTTTGGGATAATACCCATAAACAAGTTGGATGTGGTACATTTCAGTTTACAATTAGGTAAATTATTAACTAATAACTATATTATACCGCTTGCGGAGACATATTGTAAGAAAGTTATAGGATTGCAATTGCTGCACGTCCCAGCAAGCTCGTGTACTAGAATAATTATTGTTCCGGAGGCGCTTCCGACCCGTGCACACTCACGTGTTGCCCGATGAAGTCTACGCAACTAAGTGGAACTTAACCTCAAGCTGGAAACTATTATTTAGGTAGGTGTTAGCTAGGCGAGACGATCTTATTCGCCGCGAAAATAATGACGATTATCTTATAATGCAATATCGACAGCTCACAACTCGATTATGAGTTTTGCATGAAACGGTGATGAATTAATGAGCGAATTTATGTTTTATGAAGAGATACGTAGCATCTATTGAACACGCCCAAACTTGCCCTACGCGATGACCCTACATAGTAAAGTTTTTAGATGTACTCTTTAATTTTATAACTTCCATAACGCATTTCCATTGTAATATCAAGAAAAATTATGTTAACTATATATCGATTTTTATTACATCAACATTCAATCATAAAAATAATAACAATATTCACAAACGAAATGCACAAGTTCTTGGTTTAAGCTAGCAATACAATCGACGTACCGTGGAATTCTCTATATGGGGTAATTTTAAAGTATTTACAAAGTAACTAAATAGAACTACCGGTGAGTAAAACGCGTTACCATGGCAACACGCAAACATATATTTTTAAAGTATATACAAATAATATTAACTCTTATAAATATATTTATTTATATCATACGACATTTTTCAAAGATTTCACAAAAATCTTAAGTCAAATAAAGAATGTCTAATAAGGAATATAGACTACGATATATAAGTCAAATCCGAAAAAAGAAATAGCAATGTTCTGCTAGTTTTTAATTCAAGATAATCATTTAGATATACAATATTTTCTTTTATTTATGTGAAATTAACGACTACGAACTTTTGAATCACATTCCCTACAACTATCTATGAAATAGAGGTAAAGAATAATTAATAAATAAAAATAATTAAAATGAAAACATCGAATTCACTCCAAACGTTACACATAGGCATGCTTGACATGTGTTGCCAATTCAAAAAAAATAAATGGAATTAATCACTAAAACTAAGGAACTATACATAACTCTTAGTATAAATCAGGCCATTGTTTTGCAATATGTGTGCACAGAGTGTTATTCAGAGAAATGTGTCATGTCTTTACAATATATAAATCCTGAATTTTACAAGTTTAGACAACATTTCAAGTTAAAATCTAAGTTATGAGTCTATCAACACATTATATCTAACCGAAGAGTTAAAAACTGTACTTTTTGGTTAAAACTTACCGAGTACTAACTAATATATTCAACTTGGTGGCAAACTGGCAACTATCTTTAAAAACAAAGTGGATAATAATTGCTACAAACGTTTTTTTATTTTTTTTTGTACATTTGATATAATTAAGTAACTTAGACAATAGAAAGGAAACATTTCAAACGACGTTTAAAACATTTCTCTGAGTCAAGCAAGTCGGTTTGTTCTCATTAACTGCATTATTTTATCAGGATTAAGGGGGGAAGGTCTATTTATTTGATTTTTAACCTTTGCAGCCCCATGTGTGAATGTAAAAGCTTTTAGAGCAATTGTATTACTCTTTGACATAAAAATCTTTTTTTTTATGTAATTAAAAAGACAAGTTTTATTTCTGTACTTATGTTATTTGCGTGTAATTCGCTTTTGAATAAAAATATCTTCAGATAACGAAACCTAAATATTTACAATTATAATTAACACCGTTGTTTTCGTTATTTTTAAAAGGATAAAACCGAAGATATTTTGGTAAGCGAAGAGACCACGCCATGAAGGAAGGTGGTCAATGTAGCATTTTGATTACATAGGACAATTATAGGGTAAATCAACAACTAAAGAGGTCCATAGTAAAAGAACGACATTCAAGACGGATTATTTCAAATGCATATATAAGTAACCAGTATCAAAGATCACTTTCAACAGGACCAAACAGGAATATAACCTTTATTAAAATGTACTTAAGGTCATTTTTCTTGTCTCGATATAGCTAAAGCAAGTTGCAATTCGGCGTCTTCTTGTCTTCTTCTGGCCTCGGCTTCGGCTTCAAGCCGCTTGGACTCAGAGGCCGCCCAGGCCCACTGCTGTTCCTCAGACGGTAGGAACTCAACGCTCTTCGCGTCTGCCGGTTTTGTCTTCTTTTCTTTATTATGCCTTGTCCTGCCTATCCCGCCTATCGTGTGGACGAGTGACTTCGCGTATTTCACCGGCTTCGGCGACTTCTCTTTCTTACTCGGCAGTGTGTTAGTGGGCCAGGTTTCGTTTAGATTTTTATTCGCATCCGTACCCCAGTCCGTCGCCCAGTTTTCCGTTTTGTTCGCCCAGTTGTCAGTTTTCCAATCGCTCGTTGAATCTTTAGTGGTGTTGGAGGACCAGGCGTCGGGTTTTGGGGGGTTCGGTTTCGTCCAAGCGTCATCGGAAGCCCAGTTGTCGTTGGGCCAGGCAGCCCAGGAGTCGTTATTGTTAGTTTTCAAGTCGGACCTCGTTGCAAACGGATCGTACGCCACGGGCGGTGCTGAGACGCGACCGCTGCGTTTCTCTGGCAATGGCAAACTTCCATTGACGGCTGACGAAGGGGAAAAGAAGTCGTCCGTTTCAAAACCGGGGACGGACGTCGGCCTGGCGAATGGATCGAGCTTTTTCGAGTCAGTGACATCGGCGAAGGGGTCCTCTATATTGAAAGGATCCTCGTATCTGTAGTCTTTGAAGGGGTCATCGGTGAATTCCATCGGTTTGGCGCGGTCGTTCTGGACGCAACAAAGTGTGTGAATGAGAGGGCGTGTGTTTCGTGTGTGTATGTGTGTGAGAAAGAGGGGTGTACGCACGTGAGGCCGGCCGCCGAGTCCGCTTAGCGCTGCAATGTGGGGACAAGCGAGCGTGGTTAGCACGTTAGTGGACAATAGGTGATCGTGCCGAGGGAATACTTTGTGGCGATACATTATTACTGTTTTATATTCTTTCACAATGAATTATATTTGAACAAATTTGTCTTAATGTCGTCATTTTAATAATTTACAATACAATTTCATCTAGATATAAAAGCTTCATAAATATGTAAACCAATTTGTTAAGTTATTGTAATAATACATGAATATTTATATATTAGTTACTATTCGTGTCACAAAGTGTTCCCAGGACAACGTAGACGTATGTACATACAGTTAAATATTAAGTTATTGAAACAAATAAATAAATAAATAAATGAAATAAAACATATAATTTGTAAGAAAATGGGATGAAACATAACAAGCTAAAACAACCCAAACAGCTGTTTACTTATAGAAGTACGTGTGCAACAAACACTTTAGTAATGTTAGTAACTGGTATCTCGCAGTTAGTCTATCTCGTGAAAAGTCTAAATACCATATCAAATACATGACCAATGATCTAATAAAAAATGGTTCTTTAAACTGATTTATTAGTTAAAACTAAAACCATGATAATGTCCTTCGAGCCAAATTCGTTCAGGCAATGTTCTCACTTCATCACCATCATTTCAGCCTATCAATAATCCACTGATGAACACAGACCTCCCAACGGATGATGGAACCAACTCCTAATTTTAAAATACAATAACACCCTATCTTCTTTCTTTTTAATATTTTAGAAGACAGACGAGCTCACAGTTCATCTAAAGCCAAGGGGTTCTTGCAGCCCACGACATCTACATTGAATATCCTTGACAAGGAATCATAATGCAGATGCGTTGTCACCTTTCAGGACTGAGACGGAATGCCTCGTCACCAGTAATTAAGGTCTCCGGATCCCTAAACTCACCATACAAAACATAACAGCGGTATGCTCTTCTACACTGGAGTTCTGCATGGGGGATGGTCCTCCAGGATAGAGCGAGGACCAATTCGTGTTGGCGTGGACTCTACCATGCAAAGCTCATAAGTCAAGCTTTTTTACGACTGCTATCAGTCGTATCGATTACGGCTAAAGCAAAGAAAGTAACTGGCCTGAGACACTAATAATTGTTAATTAACCGTATTTCAGAGATGTAGAAGAGACCTTTTGATTCTCTAAAAAGAATCGCGAATCAACACATTACTACAATATATCCTACTGGAGTACTACTCCAAAATTCCTGGTGGCCAACTGGAGGTACGGCCGTGGTCGAAATGCAGCTGGAGGACACTACTTGGTTATTGAATAACTAAAATAAAGCTTCACGTAGCAAGTTAAGAAACTAACACAAGCACATTAGAGCAACTTAATAATGAAAATGACTAATAACTAAGCTCCATGCCACTAAACTAACTAAAAAGCAGCTGTCACCACAGAGCTCGCTAAGCGGGGCGACTAAGGAGAACAAGGTGCGTGCGTACAAACAGATATATTGACTCGAGTAAATTTTGTGAAACACATATTTAACTTCACTTGAAAATTTCAGATGTTTTTGTGATAGGGTTCAGTTTTGTATTATTGCCTCAGTATAAAATGTACTCGAGAAAGCATATCCATTTGGAAAACAGCAAAATAAAATTAAAGAAAAAAATCGTATCGCTCACACCGACACGCACACGAGCGCGCACGTACGTTCATGTTAAGACACCCACGTTTGCTAACAAATCGCGTGTACGCGTCATGTGCTGAAAAAAATTGCATTTGCTCATAAATGCATTTTTTTTTCTCCTTCTTGTGAATCTCTTACCACGTGGTTAAAGTCCGGGTAAAGGAAACTTTTTGTAAAAAATTTTTGATAGGCTCATGAGTTCAAATACTTCTCTCCCTATTCTTAATTTCCTGAAGAACAGGTGGAAGTTTTTTTAACAGTTCAAAACAAAAGGCAACAAACCAACGTTGGGATTGTTTTTCCTCATGGTATTTTTTTAATATATTAAATAATTGGTATAAATCTAATATTTGCTATAATATACTTAACTTAAATGAAGGGGGCCGTGAAGGTGAAAAAACAAGGTCTGTTATAAAACGGGTTGCTTCCCCTTGAGATTGATAATTGCAATTATTGTCGGTCCTATTTATTTACAAGAGCGTTTCACCAAAGTCTACATTGAAAAGATCGCTGATTTTAGCTGATTTTATATACCCGTTGGTGTAAACAGAGGAGTCGAAATTTACATTTCATAATTCCAAATACTGTGTTATTGAAACAACCACGTGATAACGATTGCATTATACACTTGAACGGGAATGACATTCAGCGCAACAGAGAAAGTAAAATAATTATATTAAAACAATTCAAATTAAAAACAAAGCGTAAAGGCACATACTATATTTGTATAAAACTAAGTAGAACAAGTAATGAGCCCACAATCGTCTACATCCATACTCAACAAGATTCAAGATGTGCAGGTGCTGTCACCTCTGAAGACTAAGATGGAATCCCTCGTCACCAGTAACGGCTCTGGATCTTCACATTCATCATACAGTATAGTATTTCACGCTGGTATGTAAGGACGTGGTCGAGCCGACCCATTCATGAGCATGGAAAACAATTAGGTAAAACCTAATTGTTTTCAGATATCAGAAACAGATACAATAACTGGTACATAGAGTAATACTATTGCCGCATCTTTATGAACCTTTACACTAAATTATTTTAAAACTTTCAGAATTCCCTCGTTTAAATGAATTTAAAAAACATACACTGAATAAAGAGATCGATATTCGAAAAGTTTTCTTTTAAAATATATTTTCGCAGTAAACAAAAACTCTATATTGATTTACTATTCTGTTAAAAAAAGCAGCGTTATGGAAAATTTTTAAAATTATACAATTATTATATATTATATGGTAAATATATATTATATATTAACAAATATAAAAAAAATATTAATGTAGAGGCTTAAATATTTTCCATACGATTCTAAAAGGCAAGCTGGACAAAAACAAAGTAATGCCATTCTCTTAGAACACAGTTCCGGTACATTTACGTACATTTTACTTTCTCTGCAGCGTTAAAAAAAAGTAAATTAACAATTTAGCTCAAAGTCCTCACAAGCAGCTGCTTGCTTCATGCCGCTACTGTTTTGTAAAAAAAAAGGAGGGGAGGGGGGCAAAACATTATTCTGTGTACAAAATAAATAGAAAATCTGAAAATAAATATAAAGTAAAAACATTTTGTCGCTTTTGTAGAGTCCGCCAGATTTTTTATATAGATTATTGTCGTAATAATAAATCTATATAGTTCTATAACTATTTATCTATTTAAGTCAGTATCACATGCTGACGATATATTTAAAATGTCAATTGCAATTAATTAATCAATAAGTATTACTAAAAATTGATGTCATTATTTTTAACGCTAGCAAAATTTTCAGTATTTATTAAGTATCTGCCTGACTTTATTTTTCATGAAATAAATTAATTAAATTTGATATGTTTTTGATTTTGCTTACTTTAGTTTACTTAGCGTATGTGAATTTTGCCAATTAAAATTGTCAATACTATAAGAAATATCTAGAACTCAACAAATAAATATCAATCGGATAATGTTCACCATCAACGACTACTAAAACATATTTTTTTTATATTAATAAACAAATTTACAATACAAACATTAAGTGGAATTGTTACCTTATGCGGCGGTATGGGGCGCGGTGGTGCGGGGCGCGGGGGCGGAGTCTTGTGCCGATTTCCATCGGACGGGGCGGCAGATGCGCCTCCCGAGGGGGGGACACTCGACGCGCCCCCAGTAGGAGCAACAGACGCGCCCCCGGATGGGGCGGAGCCCCGGGGGGGCGCGTGCAGCACCGCGAACGGGTCCGACTCCCATGCGCTCTACACGTAAGTGGACACATGAATTTTATTTTTGGTTGTGAACAGAAATGGTGATTATTTTTTTATTATAATTTCACCCTCGATACTCCTAAACAATGTCAATGAACATCTTTACTTACAAATTTTAATAAATTTGTTTGAATCGTTTTGTTAATTTGATGAAATCATCCAACGTCCTAATCTTGAGTTTGGTTGAATTTATATGGTTTCCAATTTATACAAAAAATAAACTTTCGTCGATCCAGCCGTTCTCCAGTGATGCGCTTACCAATAAATAGCATTTAATTTTTATTTATATAGATATACGAAATGGCAGACTCACATCATTGGTGGTGGCAGCCACGGCGTCGCTGGGCGCGAACGCGTCGCCGGCGAATGGATCGGCACCGAATCCCTCCTACGTCAAATATATCATGCATATTAATGTAATGGCCACGGGGCGATGTGATAAGGGGATTTCCAAGAACAACGTTTGCGTATGTCCCGTGTCCCTGACCTTCCACCGATCTCATCGCGTATATAGGAGTTAGGAATCTGACCATAATATAAGACGAATAATCGAAATAGACGAATGCACTTACGGCACTGTAATATAAACGGCGCAGCTGATACCATCTGGTAAAAACCAGAAGAAATCACCGCAGTCGACATCGACCATTCCACAAACGTCATGGTCCTTAATGTAATTTATATAGTATTGGGTCAGGAACCAGTGCCAGCACACAGTTCACTTGATGGCACGCGATGACCTCGGCCAATAACAGCTACATCCATCCCTCAACAAAGATTTAAGGACGCCACAAACGTTGTCACCGCTCTGGACTGAGATCGAATGCCTTGTAACACCAAACGAAACACAGTAGCGTTATGCTGCTATTTCACGAGCCGACCTATTCATGTTGCAAAGGAGTAACTTTTTAAGTACGATTTAGGTACCTTCAAAAACGAGCCTGCACCTTTCTTAAAGGACGGCAACGCATTTGCTACTCGGTTGTTCATATGATCACTTATCCTGTACTATAAAAAAAATACACTACCTGTACATCTGCCACTCCCCCGCCACTGGGGGCGAAGGGATCGTTCGGCGCGAACGGGTCCGACGGCTGCGAGTTGGTCGCCGCCTCGGGGAACGGTTCGTCTTCCTGGAAATAATAATAACACCGCTATAGAGAACCAGTTCCATGTGGTTAAAGAAATTCGAGACAGTTGCTGATGGTGATCACACAATTCGTCTGATGACAAGACATTATCATTCATCCTCGACCTTTTTTTTGTATGCGAGTTAGTCCGTTGGTCCAGAGACCTCTACAGCTTTATCTAATAAGATAGAATAGAAATAGATAAGGGAGACGACGACGATGTTGCTGCATCACCGCTGCACTCCGACCCATGTGGCGAAGAACGTCGTCGTAAATATAGGGGACGATGATACGATCCGGGGCCCCTCATAAGGAGGTACGAAACTTGACTCGGATCGCTGTCTAAAGGGTTATCCTCGATCAGGAACCATAGAGATGCATCGTCCCGAATCTGCTCACTCGCCAGACAAAGCACACCAGCACTAATTTGAAATTTCACATAGGTATTCTGTGAAAACATGACCTCGCGGATGCCACTAGATGCTAGGTTTCAAACCTGGGCATATTCCTGTGAGACATATTTTCTTGTTTTTTTTTTGATGACGATCAGATGACTGCGACATATACATAAGTAATCAGGTCTGCGGATTCCTAAACTCACCACACGAAACACAGCAGCTTTATATTGCTATTTCTAGCTGTTCGGTCCAGTAGATAGAATCTGACTACAATGCGTCTCCAACGCTGTGTTTCAGTAGTGAAGCAGGAGAGACGAGACTTACGAGACTACAAACGATAGGATAGTCATCTAAAAGTCATCAAGTGTTATCGGCCAAGTTTCAGTTCTATGCCAGATTTTTATAAATTTAGCCTTTGAGGAGGTTGTTGATGTTGAACACTTTAACTAAAAAAAAAAATGGATGTGAACCCGTATCGTTATAATGTATTGCTGTAGGGACAATATTTGGTTGTTCACAATACAACTGAGGTGTGTGAAAAAAGCGATTACAATCCCCAGTGGGGAAAATATTTATTAATCTTTCTCCATTAAATAAATTGCTAGCGTTGTATTAATATATTAAGCATATACAAAACCTACTTACTTTTTTTTGTGCTCACATTTTGGTTGCATAATAGAATTTCAATAGTACAGGTAAGTTGCAGCTAGTGTCTACCTGCTCTACGGATGGGTCGGCGCGACCGGGGAAGGACCACGACCTCACAGAATACCAATCTCAGCCCTCAGGGGTGGCAATGCGCGTGAATAGTCGAGGACGGATGTAGACGTCGCAGACCGCTTGCGTGTGTTGCTTGTGATTTTTTTTCACAATTTATGGTTTCCCACAGTATATGGTATAGCGTTAGTGTTTGTGCGCGAATAAAGCTCACCAGCGACGCGCCGCGCGCCAGGCGTTGCAGGTGCTGGGGCTCGTGCAGCGGTTGTAGCGCTGCGGGCGCCGTGCCGGCCGCCATGGCAGCAAGCGCCGCCTCCATCGCCCGCTCGTGCTCCTCCAGGTGGTCGATTTTTATCTTCGCCTGGAACACGTCCACATAAAATCATTTATAACATCTATTCATACATAGTACAGTAACATATATATACGGAATATACAATCCCACTACTGGGCATAAGCCACTGTCTCCTAAGGCTCCACTACGGATTGACGGACTTCACATGTCTTCGTAATATCGCTAACGACATGCTGGTTTCTTCACGACAAACGGGCGGGGTTCGAAGTCTGTTTGCTGGCGACTCTGACCTATAACGGCTCCCGTAAGAGGTGTGTGTGTGGTGGGCCATTACTTGCCAACGAGACATTAGAGACAAACACATAATGACCTTGCAGTTATGAACCTGCTAAATAACAATGAAGGTATATAACAACCGTGATAGGCTCTGTTGTTAAAGAACAATTAATTAGTGTAAAAACCACATTACCCAGTTACGCTGACATATGCTTTTATTGACGGCCACGTCACGTAGCAGACAAAACTCACGGGCCCTGGGTCTGTTCGATGATCCCAGCCAAAGAACAATATTATTTGTAATGTAACATTACGATACTACTTTTCGCTGGTTTACGATGAAGAAAAAAGAAAATGATAGGCAAATCCTCGCCCAACTCGAGCCAACCTGCCAATCCTGCAAGTGGACTGGTGCTGGCTATTTCGACTGATTGGTTGATAACAAAGAAACAACAGATAAAAAAAACTGAGGAGCATTTTTTTTTAATCTATTGAGAGTAAAAACAAGCACACTGTCCGACAGCTGATAGGTGTTTCCAGCGTCCCATAACACCAACATTCATCCCTTATAAGGAATGAGGTCTAAGACGGAATGCCCCGTCTCCAGTAATAAAGATCTCCGGATCCCTACAAAGCGTCTGACCGGCTACAACGAGGACAACAAGCAGAAGGATATATCCGTCCACCTCCTGGTCGTCGTCACCGACCTGGCTGAGGGCGAGCACGGTACGCTGCAGTTGCGCGGTGAGCAGGTCCGCCTGGTTCTCCGTGTCCCTGAGCTCGGAGTTCAGAGCCTGTTCCCTCTCCTTCAGGGACTGCGCCGCGGCGCGTCGCCCCGCCACCTCGGCCTCCGTCTCCGCCGCTGCCGCTTCTTGAGCCGATACTTGGGCCCGCAACTTGTCTACCTGCAATGTTTTATTTAGCATTAAGGTACAATCTGGTTGCGCTGTGGTGGTAATTAACTTATGTAATAAAAATAATCTATTTTATTAGAACAGCTTTCCTTGACGGAAGTAAACACAGATAATCTGTAAAGGATATATGTATACAGGGTTATTGGTAATTCGACGTATTCACGTTAGGTGGTAAAAAAGTATCAATTTAAAACTTTTAAACGTTTTCTCTGAAAAAAAAAATGAGATTCAAATTCACACTTCTTTTCAATAAATTTTTAATGTTGCATTTTTGACTTATATTGAAAAAAGCTAAAAAACATGATAACTCAAAAATGGTTCACTTTTACATAATGCGTATGGGAGTTAAAATTATCACAAATAGTCATCCCTATCACCTCCTAACGGGAATACGTCGAATTACCAATAACCCTGTATATAAATGAAATAACTGTATATAAAGTATAAGTAAAAAGAAAATAACTCACCTGTGTCTTCAGGTCATTTAACCGTTTCTGCGCTTCGCCTTTTTGATTCTCCAGCTGTTTCAACGTGGCCGTCAGCGTGTCCAGCTCGCTCTGCAGCAAATATTAACAGAACTTTATTAAAGTTCCAATAATCGCTGTACAGTTACGCCAAAGATTCAGCGAACACTTTTTTTTTAATGGCCAAGCAAGCAATGGGCAAGCCAGTGCCTGTCTACAATTCCATCCAGATAAGAGACGATGTAAACTGTGATGGTAGACCGCACTAGCCTATTCATTCTTTTTTTTATAGTATAGGCGGCAATCGAGCGAAAATGCGCTGCGTTTAGGGAAGGTGTAGACTCTTTTTTTGAAAGTCTCTTGAAGACATTATATTGGGACGGAAAGACTGCTGCAGGCAATTTACTCCATTACTCCGCTATTCGCGTTAAAGACGACGAAGCACATCGCTTCGTCCGAATTCGGAGAATATCCACACCGATAGGATGGACCCGCTGTGCGTCTTGTCCGATGATGAAAAGGGGATGGGAGGATCAAGTACTGATTCCTTTGAAAGGTATGTACAAAAAGTTTGATTCGCCAATTAAAAACTACGAGTATAAGCGAGAAACAAAACAAATTTAAACAAGAAAAGAAAAATCGGTCAATACAACGGCGGATGGGGCTCCCCGACTCAGCTAAAACCTTGGAAACGGAGACAGTGCTGATTCAGCTGGTCCTAAAAACTCTGTGAAGTTCGACGACTAGAGCATAAGAATAATATAAGAGATCGAAAGACTACATATTTTAATTTTATGTATCATATTTCACTATATAATCAAACATTAAACGAAACCCAAAGAACCAGCGTTCACTGTACTGAATAGCGAATATTTTAAACATGTTAACATTATAAAATATAAAAATAAACTTTTAACTGAACCCTGAAGACCGGTGAGCAGTGGGATTGTCGAAGCTGGAAGAAGTTTGGTACTGTTATCTTATACTACTTGGCCTGCTACGATCGGCGAACTTTGATTTTAGAGTGCGCGTTCTCTGTCGTCGCAGGTTCGTGTGACGGATCAACGATGGTACACTATTGTCTTCTTCTTCTAAAAATCTAAGAATATTACATTCGGACAAATGCTGCCGTTAAATGGAACATTTGTTATATTTATAATTAATGTATCATGAATTTATTTTGTGTGTTTGGACTCTGTAGAGGAAATCAGCGCAAGGGTGCCAACCTTGCGGTATCCTATGGGATATATTTTAGATCGTTATTACTCCACTGGACATCAGGATGCGAACGGGTTTTTATCTTCTCGTCTTGGACATCCCTTGCGTTCAGCAGCAGTAATAGGCTTTGCCTCACCTGCAAGCTATCAGCTTCTCCCTCCTTAGCCAGCAGGTCGCGCTGCTTGGCGGCCACCTCGGCCTCCAGCGCGAGGCGCTCCCGTGCCAACGCGTCCGCCTCCCTCGCGATCGCCTCCAACTCGGGAGTCGGCTGTGGTCCCAGGTTTAATCCCGGTTCTGGTTGCTAAAGAACAAAAGGGGGTAGGTTAGCTAAGAAAAAACACCTTACCGATGAACCAATGTTGGTCTAAGCATCCTCTCTTGTGAAGACATCGCTGTATCCCGCTATTATGTAATTGAGATTGGCTAATATAACTTGGATTGATAATGATTATATCCTTCTGGTCTATTTCGACCACAGCCATATCTTCTGTTTAGTAACAAATGCGTAGGACTTATTTTAGTATGGTAAACAAAAAGCACTACGCTGCTGTGTCTCGTAGTGTCAGGATCCGGGGACTCGATTGTTTGTTAATGTCATGGGCCACCACTTACTAAGAGGTGAACTGTCTACTCTTTTGTCACCAATAGCATAAATAAAATATTTATACAGTGCAAACAAAAAACCCCTTCAATGCATTCAACACATGAAGTTTAATCAAATTATATATTACGATCGTGGAACGCGTTCTGAATTATGTCGCTTTGTATTATTTAAAAAAAAATATGTACACTTAAACTTATTCGAAAGAAGAAAACAATGTAGTTCTATGTTCGAACTTGGGAAAATTAATATTTTCACGTTTCTCGACGTCGATAATGTCATTTACAGCTGACTGACTAAAATGCAAATTATACAAATAACCGTTTTACTTTTCGCTTTAGGAACGACTATTTGTACTTTAAAACAAACAAACGGATGGATGACAGAAGGTAAGGAATATATATATAAATATAAATATAACAGAACAACTGTTGAGGTGAATATACGTAAGTCTATATCTATAGTTTACAGTTAGCTTTGTAAACTAACTCTACAGTAAGGTACTGTAGAGTTTAGTAAATATTTACGTTGTATATAAAATTATATAATAATATTCAGAACATAGGGTACGTAGTTCAAGATATACGTCGTCACCCCTGAGGACTAGAAATGGAATCCCTCGTCACGTAACAGGCCGGCCTTACAAAACACTGTTATCATAGTAGTCCTTCGTGGTACTTTAGTCTGCCGTTGTTCTAACAATTCAATTGGTGTGTCCCCCGCTTTGCAATGGAGGGAATTAGGAAAACCACTCCCCTTTTTATTCTGCTTTACGATTAAGGGATTTTGAAGGGTCCCATAAGCTGTGTGCTGCTGTCGATTTTGGTGTACGAGTGGAGAGTTTTGGCATTTAAATAATATAAAAATCATTTTTTTAACTGAACCAGATACAATTGGATCTCATTCTAATGATACCATCAGTATTATGGATTATCTGACAGCAAAGCACCTTCGAGGACTCATTGTGTCGGCGTACGTAGGCTCCGTGGCAAGGATCCCCTGCCCCGGATCGGCGATCGATAACCAGGAATTGGTTTGGATGTATACCGAGGTGAGCGTGTCGTGTAATAATAATAAAAATAATTTAATTTGAGCCAAATAAAAAAAATATATTTTATAATTTCGAAACGGTAGGATGTAACACGCACTAATATAAAAGCAAAACAGACCATGGAGCTAACCTTGTACCTGCGTTAGCGTTGGTCTATAAAAACTAAATAAAATATTCGTATAATTCCAATATACCTATATCCTACTGTAAGTCGAATATATATCTTATTTTGTGACCAAGGGTGACAAAGGAGCACACAGTTCACTCGACGGTAAGTGGCGACTTGAAGCCATGAACACCTACATTCATATATACACGATTTTATCGTATTAGACTTATTTTACCTTATGATGACATGAGGACGTCAAACACTATCCTCCCCTCCCCCCCCCCTTAACTATTACTACCGTAAATTACTCAAGACGCTGAAATAAACGCGATATAATTCTTATAACTAGTTATATTCAACCCACCTCCATTTCCAATAAGGATTCAAGTTGAGAAAGTATTATCACAGTTGGTAACTGAGATGGATAGCCTCCTCCCTACCGGTATTCATGATCTCTACACTCACCATGTGAAACACAACTGCGTTATGCTGCTATTTCGCTCTGGTATATATAATCCGGTCCCCGGATCCCTAGACTCACCATACGAAACCCATCTGCGTTATACTGCTATTTTACTCTGATATTCTTTCTCTGAAGACGTGGTTCCCCAATCGAGCAAACCCATTTATGCATCAACTCAAAACTATAGGCCGATGGTGCTGTTTGTGCTGTCGACGATAACTATTCTAAGATCTATTGCAGTCTATACACAATCTCACATTGAGACCGATGGAAGAGAAAGAGATGGCGGTAGAAGAAGGCAACCTTACCATATTCTACGTGCAACAGGCTGACGCTGGTGTGTACCAGTGTCAAGTGGGATCGGATGTTCTTAGTCTGGTGGTTCTAGACGTTCAACATGATGAGGAGCAATATAATTTGGTGCGTATGATGAGGTGATGATTTTTTGTACTGGCGCATTAATGTGACTCTTACTCTCGAGAGAGTGGGAGACTTTATATAGTGGGGGTCGTCCAACCCGAGGTGGCCAATACGTGGTTGCCACTCCAGAATCTTTCTTCCTCATCATGTATTATATTATCGGTTATATGTAAAATTTTATAGATAATACTTTTTTCAAACTAGCCGTGCCATAAATGTATAGTCTTCTTAAAAAATTGCAGGTAAAACCACGGTCAGCACGAGGGCCCTACCCCGTTCCACCTTCTGCGATAACCTCGGAACTTATCGTGTTCAGCTCGTGGTCTTCATGGAGCGAGTGCAGCCGCTGTGAGCTGGTTGGGCGTCAACGGCGTTACGGCTTTTGTAACGTTCGACGTACCGTGATGGGAGTAGATATGGCATGATACTCTTTACAAATATTGATACAAACACTTGTCAGGAAATACGTTACGGGCAACATTAGCTTAAGTTTTTATTTTTTTACTACTCTCAGCCGACAGTTCGTAAATAGCAATAGCACCAGTATGTAGAGATAAACTGCAGGTTGTTTCTGTCTGCAGAATGAATGGGTCAGCTCGACCGGGGTAGGACCACGCCCTCATAGAATACCAGCGTAAAATAGTATCATAATGCTGTCGTTTCGTCTGGTGAGTGTAGGGATCCGCTGACCTTTATTACTGGTGACATTCATCTCAGTTCTAAAGGGTGAAAACTGCATTATGTTTCATTGTCAAGGATGAATGTAGATGTCATGGGCAGTAGGAATCACATGCCATCATGTGAATCGTTTGTTACTTATTATGTAATTAAAAAATAAAATTAAACTAGACTTCACGGGGGATGGACCACTCACAGTAGCTTAACGCAGCTGTGTTACGTCTGATGAGTGAGTCTTAATCCTCAGGGTTGAAAACATACCAGTATTATCAAAAACAAATATGTGTGTTCGTTTGTCACATCCTAGTATCGTAAAAGTATAGTAAAAGATTATTTTCTCTTCGTGACGTGCATTATCTTGACCTGCCATCATAGTTTGTTTTTAGTTGCAACATGGGTCTGCTAAACTGGGCAAGTAACACGACTCTAACACAGTTCATTTGTCTTACCGTCAGGTGAACTGTGTGATAATTTGTCACCCCTGATATTAACTTTTTAATTTTATTTATTCACATTGAACCACCAACAGAATTACATATATTGCACACTATATAAAAATGAACACTTAAGGCCCAGTCATACAATTCCACTAACGGGCGGCTACAGCGGACATTTAAAAACAAATTACGTACAATAACTTAAAATAATTATATCAAAATAAATATGTTACCGGTCGATAGTAAACTTTTAATAACTTTAGGGCGGCTAAGATCGTTCGAGGCAGCGCATGCAACTAATGATAGCTGAACCAGTGAAAAAAAATTACCTAACTCACCATGACTGTGTTCAAGCATTAAAAAAACTCTTCATTCTAGTTGAATGTCAGTGACGTTACTCCAGCAGAAGTTGAAGTCTTGTTGGATGATGACGAAAGCAGAGTACTTCGAGGTGAATCAAAATAGTTTATTACGAATTATATTTTGTTGATTTAGTTATAAATCAAACGAAATGTAAAAAGAAAGCCCAAATCAAAATGATTAAATCACATAACCGTGGTGGTATCGATAATAATGCTATGGAAATCAATTTCACGGCAAAATCTGAACGTATTATTGTAAAGGCATGGCATGTAGTTATATTGGACAACGTTGGAAAAATTGTTGCTGCTAAAGAAAACATCTTTCCTGGTTTATATATTAGAATGATAAAATTAGGATGATTTTTAGTTAATGACGTCATTCTGACCATTAAGTCGGATGTACATCGTAGACAACCAACGGGGGCGATGAGGGGGCGTTAGACCAGAGGCAAAAACTGGTATAGATAATTTGAAACAATATTTAAACATATGGTTCTTTTTTTATAGAACAGGTGGCAAACGAGCGAGCAGCTCACTCGATGGTAAGCGATTACCGCCGTCCATGGACATCTGCAACACCAGAGGAGTCGCAGATGCGCTGCCGGCCTTTAAGGAAACTAAAACACGCCCCTTCCCTAATTATCTATTACGACACTTTTTTTATTAACAACTTTTTTTTCTATTCAAGGTTAATGTGGCTCATAAAAATATTCTCAACCTTTATATATTTATATACGGCGTTTTGTATTTATTTATTTATTACATTATTATTAGATATTGAAAATTGTAGGCAGATGTTTAGTGACTACGCTACAGTGATTTAATGACTCACAGGTAAATAGTCACATAATTGTAAAGACATAATACGTACATAATATATTATATTATCTGGTAATACATGAAGACATCACAGCACAGCACAGCACAGACCGAGACCGATGAGAAGTACGTGGTCATGCCACAAGATGTGCACACAAATAATTAATTTTCGCTTTTAGTATTTCCTGGCGGGATTCCGTGCCGCTCACACTTGTTGCCGAAGACCATAGCGAGCCTGCCGGCCGTGTACTCGAGGAAGAATGAGATCATGATTGGAATGTGTAGGGTACGAGGACCTTGACATTACTAATTTGAGCAGCTCAGTATGATTGGGCAACCAGGTGGTGCGTGCAAGGGCGCTGTACAGAAAGTGCAGCGAAAGAATTCAATCCAAAGCTTCGTCATCACCGCTACGGGGTACCGACTCCAACGTTGACAGGTGTGTAAAACATTTTTTTTCATTATTTCCATATATTTCCTTTAGGCCCGCGAATTAGCTAGTTTAGGACCTAAAGCGAAAAGTGGGAGCATCGTTGCAGCGAGAGTGCGTTTATCTATACGATCATACATATATATATATATATATATATATATACATATATATATATGTATATATATATATATGTATATATATATATATATGCATATATGTATATATATATATATATATATATATATATCTGCAGAATCCCTACTTACTTCATGTCATCCCCGACCCGAAAAACATCTCGTCAAGACTGATACGCCGAAGATTAGTGGAAGCTAAATTGTTTGGAAGAATCTCTCGAATGGTACCTTGAATGGCTTCTTACCAAGCAACACCGAGAGAAGCGATTATTATTCGCTAAAAAAATATATTAATTGGACGGTACGGGAATGGAAAAATGAGGAAATCACCGCGTATAAAATTACAATTAACAAAATTCATCGGTACCGACGTCCGGATTCGATAGATCTGTTACCTCGTGCCGTAACGAAGCACTCACTGGACCTACATAGTACAATATTTATATGATATTACTCATTAGGTTCCGTGCAAGAGCAACATCTTCGAACTCCGCTCCGTCACTGACCAAGTAATCGAAAGGGTCAACAACAGCGAAGGCGTCTACTCGCTGTGCCAGAGGGAACCACCTCAACCGCCACCAGTATCCAGGGACATCATATTCGCCGTCAAAGGAACAGGTGTAACCGTCAAATGTCCAGGGTATAACCGCTTTTTTCATCTACTAACGGTGACGTGGTATTTTATGTTAGTACTCAGAGTTGGTTACGCAACCTTCATCCTGATGCTTTCCTTCTATGGATGTGGCCGTAGAGATCACTTACCATCAGGAAACCGTAGGCTTATTTTCGGTTTCCTATTTTTTTTTATTTTATTACATTGTGGGTAACAACCTAGCAGACAGTTCACCTGATGGTAAGTGATGCCCGCGGCCCATGATATCTACATTCATCCTTGATAAGGAATCATAATGAAGATGCGTTGTCACCCTTGAGGACTGAGATGGAACGCCTCGTCACCAGTAATAAAGGTCTCCAGATTCTTGCACTTATCAGACGAAACACAACAGCATTATGCTGCTATTTTACGCTGGTAGAACTCGTATCGGTTCCGATATACCATTGGCGACCACTGCTTCCACGGAGTAGTTGTGCGTGGCGGAATATAATCTACATTTTCACAGATTTAAATTCCGGCTGGTTCCACTTCAAATTGTATGTAACAACAAATGTTAACACAACATTTTTTTTTAATTACCGCACCATTAACGGCGTCCATGGCCATTAGGGAACAGTCCGCGAAACTTAACCATATCGGTTCGTATCCGCAATTCGACTATTCTCCTAGAGACTGTACACGTCACGAGTGTTTATGGTTGGGTGTCGTGGTGGACCGGAGTATTAGTGATATTAATAGCACCTGCTAGCATTTTTATTTTCATAAAAAAAAACATTACCAAAGACAAAAAATAGATTTATTTGCTAAAGTTCTAAAATTTTGACAGCAAAAGCTAGATATTAGTGGATCGTGGATCGACATGTACACAATTGTTAACGCTATTTCATCCAAAAAAACTAAGCAAACTAAGCTCGCCTTCTTTTTTCTTTTTCGTGAAGAAATTGTTATAGATACCTGGCCATCCTGTGGATGGGGAGTCAAGGACAAGGTGGTCTCCTACTGACTAAAACCCCACGGTGGGGTTGCGCTATCAGCTGACGAAGGGTCGCGGAATCATAGTTTGGCTCGCAGCACTATCGTGAAAAGACACCATATCGTGCAGTGGTCCTCCTCAGGGTCACTACGTTGAAAAATCCAGAACAAGCTCGCCCCCATTAATTTTTTGGTATCGGGCGGGGAAATCTTCAAAATCTTCTGAGGAGAAGCCAGGGTTATTTGAATCATCTACAATCTAACTCTGCCGTCCTCCCCAAGTCATTTCTCGACGATCAGAGAGGCTCGCCCCCTCCCCCATCTATCGTACTATGGCCGCAATCACCGCTTCCCGTCCCTCACCCGGGTACGCAGTGTTTTTGTTTGTAGTAAGTATTAAAGACCATCATTTTGTGCAAAAATTCTGGAATCATTATCTTTAATAACTAACAATAATTCTGACTCCATATTTAAAATTTCGTACCAATTATAACATCGCCTATTCTTTTCTTTAAGGTTAAAAAAAGTGGTGTTCAACTCACGTTTGAACATTAAGATTTAAGAGAATTCATTAAAATATAAATAAGATACAGCTCGAATTTCAAATTGGATTATTATAAATAATTGCCATCGTTTAGTTTGTAGTATCCGAAATACGTTAGTACTAAGATGCTATACTCCAAGTGCGTGCTCCGGTCGAGCGATGACGTAGATGTGGCTACACTTTACCGTCCGGGCTACAGCATATATATCGTCGTAGTCGAAACCAGCGAGGAGACGTACATTACATAATTTCAACAGCACGACGTTACGGGATATTCCGATGAGCTGGAGAGTGGGCAACAAGGTGGTGACTCCGAGGCAGCTGGACGTGAAGAGCGGTGGAAGAGTTCATCTCAACGCAAGAGATCACATCGTCATCAGCGCTGCGGAGTACACCGACTCCAACGTTTACAGGTGTAGAATTGTTTTGTTCATTATTTCAAAATACATAGGCGGGTCAACAATTCGATAAAGGGGTTTGGGAGGGTTTTTTCTTTTTAATATTACGCGTTACAACTATAAATAGCAAATTTCACTTCACACAAATGAACTAGCCAATCTGTATTTAAAAAGTTATGGAGAAATTGTCTAAGATATCTCTCTCACTGAGCAAGCTACATTTAAATGAGCACAGATACAAAACTTGCACCTGAGAAACTCATAGCAATGAAATTCTATGGCAATACTGGTTAAACTTTAAACGTTTCTTCACCGTCGAGCACGTGGTAATATAATCAACGTATCTTCCAGTTGCTGGCAAGAGCGACGCTTGGCCGGTGTGATGAAGGTCAGCATATTCGAAGATACGTGCTCCGAGTACAGGCACCGGCTGCTGTTGGTTGGACACTTCTGCTGCCTGTGTGTGGTGTTGAGATTGACGGTGAAGCTGTACCTCCACTCGAGTCGACGCGTCATTTAATTCTTATGAGGAATAAAATTTAAGAACCGTAGAAAAAAATGTTTTGTTATATACTCCCAGTGCGTTCCGTAATAAAAAAAAATAAAGCAACTAGCTCTCTGGAGAGCAGGTTACAGCATAATCCCCTTCGCACACAACACAGTCTTCGAAATAATTTTTAACATGCATCATGTTTTTGGGCAGGGGGTACTGGTCAATTTTACCTGTACGCGCGTTCACACTCTCTTCACCCACATCCAAATTGTTGATAAAATTATTTCAATTGGCGCGTTCGCAAAGTCATTCGATAATATTACTTATTATAGGTAGACTGATAAAAAAAACCAACATTTCTCTTCACGGCCAAAAATAAAAATCATGTATAACGTTGAATTTTTTTTAATACTCAATTAATGAATTGCAATACATGATTTTTATTTTTGTTCGTGAACGTGAAATGGTGATTTTTGTTATTATTTCTTGGACGTGCAGGTTGCCTCACGATCTTTTGCTTGACCGGCGAGCACTTGTAATATAAATTAGCACTTACAATTAACGAGTGTCGGCACCGGAGATCGAAATCTATCTGCACGCGTACCGTGAATTAAAAGCGAGCTTTTTTTAAGATTTCTTTTAACTTCGATAATGGTCCCTCTCTTTCCCTCCTGGTCTATTTCAAGTACGGCGATATCTCTTACGTTTACGCGGTAGAGCTACGCTGCAGTTTGTTTCAAGCTGCAGAATGAATGGGTCAACTCAACCGGGGACGACGCCCTTACAGAATAGCACAGTAAAATAGCACGATAATGTTGGTTTCGTTTGGTGAGTGCAGGGGTTACCCTTATTACTGGTGACGAGGCATTCCATATCAGACCTCAAGGGTGACAACGCATCTGCGTTATGATTTATTTTCAAGGATAGATGTAGATGTCGTGGGCCGCAGGAATCACTTACCATTAGATGAACTGTGTGCCAGATTGTTACTCACAATGTATTAAAAAAAACAAATCTTATGGTTATTGTCAGATGACGTCATCTGTGCAGAACATTTTATAGTGGCGTTTGCGCAAACACAGAGGCACTCACTCGTCTCCTCCCCTATTCAGACAGATGTAGTGCATGAGCAATAGAAGGAAGGTTCGGAATGCAGTGTTAGAGAGGGACACGGAACATACACACAACAGACCCACCCAGACCGGAAAAGCAACACACACATGGTGCACAAATATTGCTCCTCGAAGCACCAGCCAGGTGCTCTAACAATTACTCCGGACGGTATATATACTATATATAAAAATTCGTTTGTTTCTTATTTTTTAATAATACAGATATAAAATAAATGTAATATTCCATTTCAATTTTGCATTTAATGACTTTTCGATAATATTACGAACACGAGCACTGGCGCTATGTATTGCCATGAGACCTGTGAGTGCGAGTGAGCGCGCAATATGCTGCGCTACGCTCACACTTATTACAACCCGGCCTGCAGCGACACAGTAAACGTATTATACCCTCTATGGGTTGCCATGCTGAACAAGTATTAAATGTAAAACATATAAACTTTGTTCCTACTGCTTGAAGACGTCAGTCTCGTTCGATCCCTCACACATCGCGCTTGTTATAGTAACACATTCCATGTTTTTAAAATTAATTAATATTCTGATTTTGATTCTGAAAAACATTTTGACGTGACAACGTCTAATAAATCGGTAACGCTAGGAGGCATTCGCAAAAAAGTATGACTAATTAATTGTCCCGTTACGATCGGTGTCCCGTTACGATCTGTGTCCCGTTACGATCGGTGTCCCGTTACGATCGGTGTCCCGTTACGATCGGTGTCCCGTTACGCTCGAGCTGAGAGTAACCGAATCAAGCCGAGCATGCTTAGAGGCATGACTCATCGCTGTATTGCGTTCTTCAGATGTTAATAGATCTACAACACTAGGAGAAACAACCATCGATTTGACTTTCTCAAGACACGTTACACTTGAGTTATTACCTTCCTTTTCCTACTTCTCGTATCATCGTCCTATTCTTAACATAATATACTTTAATTGTGATTTAATAAATTGTGTATGAATAATTGTTATTCTATGGTACATGTATATTGTTATTCTGTGCAGAGTGCTCATTGTTTTAGGATTCGTTGTTAGGAATCTAACGTCCGAGCGCCTTGCGCCCAGTCACCTGCGATTTTTTTTTTAAAAAACGTCCATTCTAATCCACTAATAAAAAACCGGTAAAGTGTACACGGTGTAACTGAACTCATGTGGAGAGGGTTCCGTTCCGTACCATATCCGGTGAGAACTTTAAGTTTACTAGAACTTTAAAAACAAAATGTTTTAGATTTTCCTTAAAACTATGAGTGAAGCCCTATATTCCGGATATTTTCAAAACTTAAGGGGAGTCATTTTATTTCGTACGTCAGTTTAATTCGATATACGATAGACGTGCGTTGTCGTTTAAATATATATACAGATGTCCCTCGTATAGCATGGTTAGTTCGTATCGTGCTATACCGAAACCGTGTTACGAGACTTTTGAAATATTATTTTATTTATTTATAATATTAAATTAATTATGTATCTGTAAAATATAAATCAAGGCAATGTTTACATACCATATATTATCTTAAGGTGTAAAATTTTTGATGGATCGGTTGGATGTTTTGAGGGCTTGAGAATCCCTATGACATCGGCTTCCTTCCAGGTGTTCGGGAAGGTGCCTTTGGATATAGCCGCGTTGTAGATTATCACCAGTAGGTGTAAAATGGACATGGGTAGGAGTTTCATCACCTTGGTGGTACAGTCGGGGCCGGGAGCCTTGCGTGGTCGCAGGTTTTAATTATGGACTCAACTTCGGTGCATGTGGCAGGTGACGGAATCGCGAGGTGGTTCCTTACTCCTCCGGTCGACCTCGCTGTTAACCATTTCAAGGTGAGCGGCGTCGATCGGTAGGGTGCTCGGTGAGCATTGGAGCTCGAGATTGTCAGCCAGACATTCGGCTTTCTCTTCGTCTAAGAAGGCGGGTGGTCTATTAGGACGCTAAAGGGAGGCATTGTTTGGGCGGTGCCCCCTTTTAGGGATTTGGGAAGTCGCCAGTAGGCGAGATGGGAAGGTTCGATGTTGGAGAGGTGATTATCCCACCGATCGTTCCTATACTGGGCTATGCGTGATCGGACTTCACGCTGAAGGGTACGTAGCACCAGCCGGTTACTTTCAGTAGGATATAAGTCGTGGGCACGAGTCGCCGCATTCTTGCGTCTCATTAGGTCCTTTATGTCGTTTGGCATAGTGTTATTCTGTGCAGAGTGCTCATTGTTTTAAGATTCGTTGTTAGGAATCTAACGTCCGAGCGCCTTGCGCCCAGTCACCTGCGATTTTTTTTTTAAAAAACGTCCATTCTAATCCACTAATAAAAAACCGGTAAAGTGTACTCGGTGTAACTGAACTCATGTGGAGAGGGTTCCGTACCATATCCGGTGAGAACTTTAAGTTTACTAGAACTTTAAAAACAAAATGTTTTAGATTTTCCTTAAAACTATGAGTGAAGCCCTATATTCCGGATATTTTCAAAACTTAAGGGGAGTCATTTTATTTCGTACGTCAGTTTAATTCGTTTATATCCGATATACGATAGACGTGCGTTGTCGTTTAAATATATATACAGATGTCCCTCGTATAGCATGGTTAGTTCGTATCGTGCTATACCGAAACCGTGTTACGAGACTTTTGAAATATTATTTTATTTATTTATAATATTAAATTAATTATGTATCTGTAAAATATAAATCAAGGCAATGTTTACATACCATATATTATCTTAAGGTGTAAAATTTTGATGATAGCTAAAACTCGTTCCAACAAAACATACATGAAGGAGTAAGGTAACTTAGGTTATTAATCAAAAACAAAAATATGAAATAAGAAAATTAAAAAAACAACAAAAAGTATATAGAAATAATCACAAATTTAAACTTCATCAGAAATTACAGATTATCTACGTTTTTTGCAAAGTTGGTTGGCAACTCAGTAGTTATTACTTGTGTTTCGATGTTGCTTTCGAATTCTTTCATTTCTCTATAAGGAGCTAAAGAACTTTGCAATTCTCTTTAAAATTTTCCGCTAAGTACTAATGAAAGATCTTTTTGAAGTAAAACAAATTTTATCATTTTTAGCTGAAGCTATTCATACAGATTAAATACTAATTAAATTTAAATAATAAAAATAAAGAAGTGGAGATATTTAGTAGTCGACTTAGTTCTTCCTCATTAAAAGTTTGCTCTTCAAATAGTTCCTGAACATCACGAATGTTCATATCTATTATTAAATTCAAGTTTTGTACCGTGCGATAACGAAAGCGTGTTTTACAAGTACCGTGTCATACGAGGGACGCCTGTATATAGGATACCAGTCAGGTTATATGAGCCTCGTCTCGTGCCAACAAAAGCTCCACGACGTTCGCCATCAGCGCTGACGAGGTCTTATAATATGCCAATATGATTGAAGCCAGCCGCGTAAAACGGAACCAACTCACCTGCGCGGGTTGCGGCTGGAGGAGGGCTGGGGGCAGGGCGGGCGGCGGCGGGAGCCCGCGGGCGGCGCGCTGCACCAGCCACATGGCGGCCGCGAACTGGTCGCGCGACAGCTTGCCCAGCCCCGCACTGTCGCATAGCGCCCTCCACACAGGAGCACAAACACAAATGTTACCAGTGCATTACTCATCAACCACTCCAACTACTATAACTTAAACGCTTGCGCTGGAGGGGGTCCACGACCATAGTGGAGCCTTATAATATCGCCCCCCTCTGTTGTCTTCGACGTTCTTCGGCCACAGATTACGGTCACGTTCTTTGGTCGATGACGACTAGATATGAGGGTAGAGAGGAAGAGCGACGAGGGGGATGAGGGTAGAGAGGAGCGAGGGGGGAGGAGGAAGTGACTTGTAATCGATGACGACTAGATATGAGGGTAGAGAGGAGGTAGGGGCGAGGGGGAAGTGACTTGTTGTAATCGATGACGACTAGATATGAGGGAAGAGAGGAGGACGACTAGAAATCAAGAAGCAACTGACCAGATGTGCGCGAGCGTCTGCTGCGGCAGCCCGCTTCGCAGGAAGGTGTCGCGGATCTCCGCGCCGGAGACTAGCCCGTCGCGGTCCAGATCGGCGGCCTCGAACTGTGCGTCGTACTGCGCGCGCTCGTGTGCGCTCGGGCCCACGCTCGGCGAGCCGTTCACCGCGCTCGGCGCGATGCTCGAGACGACGGGCGCTGAGGTCGGCTGAAAAGATTATTTGATCATGAAACAATAGCATACATATCACACATTCCAAAGGTTGAATATTTATATAATTAAATTCTGTTCTGTACTACTGAAGATGTGTTTATACCTTATTTATGGATAACAGAAATTAAAAAAATAATTTATTTGGATTACACCGAAGTTTGTATACGAAGGGTTTTACGCCTATGAGGCCTATACGCCTATGTGGAGGTAGTGCCCCAACTTCAAAGACTTAAGGAACGCATCAAGCCGACTCTGCACTGAGCCTAAATAAGTCTCAAGAGAGGCAACGCACGGCAGGATCCACTCCACGTTGCCGTCCTAACCTGAGGTACATTTGAGTATACGATCAGGGAACCTCAGGGGGATCACCCTGGTAGTCCTCGAACCCGTCCCATTATACGACATGCGGGGAATACTCTATAAGCTCAGCCACAAACAAGCTGCAACGTAGCACTACCATTGGTTTTAACAATATGCATACTTACACTGGAGAGATCCAGGAGCCCCTCAAGTAGACATGTATTGGACTGCGGTTGTTGCGGCGGTGGCTGCGGTCGTGGCGGAGGGGCGCGGGGTTGGGGTGACGGCGGGCGGGAGGGCGGACGGGACGGGGGCCGGGATGGGGGCCGCGACGGGGGGCGTGCGGGGCGCGCGCGCAGCTCGGGGGGCAGGCAGGTGGGCACCGCGTGCTTCTCCAGCGCTTTGTACACGAGGTGCATCGCCTGGCGACATGAGAGCATCATGAAAACTGTGCAGCTCTGTGGCTCTGATGTTTGTTATTATTTTTTAAAAAACTGAGTTAAAACACAACCAACCGCCGTGATATTATTGTATTGTACTTTATACACAGTACGTATACTAAATTTCACTTGTTTATCACAAATTGTTTGTTTTAGTCTGTGCGTGTTGTATGCATGTTTCATTTCCACTGCATCCGTCACTGCAAACTTCCTCCGTTTTCATCTCAGATGCGTGTGTCGGTATAGTAGAGTTGGCGACGTGTTTTACGTAATCGCTTACGCCACGTTTATATATCTTGCGTAGTTGATGTCAGTAAGATATCGCCGTAGTAGAAATCAAGCAGGGAGTCAAATAGGAAATCCCGTAAAATTTATATCCTACTCATGACGGTATCCATGTTCCAGCTTTTAACATTGATAGATCCGAGGAACAATGCATGTGTTGTACATACACCCCGTGTCACTTACACTGTATCTGAACATTCCAACGATCTTACTAGAAATTCCACCTTCAGAATAGGGAAGGGCTCGAAGAGTGAGTGCCTCTATGTTCACGCAATGTCCACGACTAAAGTACTACTAACGTCATACAATGCTAGTAACAGACCACAACTCACCACGATAAACTCGTGTCTATCCAGCATTCCATCTTTGTCCTGATCGGCCAGGTCCCAGATTTTGCCAAGTGTCTCTAAAGGCAGTTTTGACTCCATCAAAACGCCTTTTACCTAAAATTAAGAAAGACTAAATGTTAGTATAGGTTTTAAAGGAAATATAATGTTTGTTTTTTTTATAGAATCGGGAGCTCATGTGACACAGCTCGCCAGACGCTAAGTGACCACCGCCGCCCAGGAACATGTGCAACACCAGAGGAGTCGCAGGTGCGATACCACCGGCTGTTAAGAAAGGTGTAGACTTTTCTTGGAGCTCTTTAAGTCGTATCGGTTCGGAATGTTTTACAAACTGATAGGGGGCATAAAAGTTAAGATAGAGGAATTATTATATATTTCTAAATGTCTAAATACCAAGAAATCGAATATTTCCATCCTCTTCTATTATTGTATAAGTTTAACATGTATGTATTATTATTTTTAACTATTACTTATATTAATAAAAACTTAACTGACTATAAAGAAATAAATAAGTAAATGCCATTCAATGTTATAGCATTCATTAGACGATACTACGAGGTATGACCTTCAATAAATAATTTATTTCATATAAAAAGTAGACAAATGAGTCACACAACATGCAATAGATATAACTGGAGAGTATCTGATAAATTTAGTAGTATATGGAGAATATAAGTATATTGATGGATCAGATGTTTACTGCGAGTCCAGCGTGAGCTTGCCTTGTTTCCGGGAATGAGTCCATTGCTGGGCTGCAGGGAGTCGAACAGCTGGCTATACTTTTCGCGTTCGGCAGGTTTGATGCTCCAGTCACCAGCGGGGGGTGCGGGGGGCGCAGCCGGCGCGCCCGGCGGCGGCACCTTGGGCAGCTCGCCCTGGAACATTGGGTAAAAGTAAACAACCTGTTATATAAAGAACCTCCTACTGAGCGTAGTTCAGTGGTGGAGCCACGTTGTAGCTTGTTTCATGAATTGGTTCGACTGATGTAGGATTTCACGTTGAACCCCCACCCCCAAGGGTTTTCGCCTTGTCGTGGCGGGGGGGATTTAGTAGCCGTAGTTTAAGGTTAGCCACGGTAAAACTAAAAGGAACCCAAGTGGCCGCTCCTGGTGGGCTCGTGAGGAGAACGCCTCGGATGCGCGCCGGTGGACTGCGGATTTCGAGAATGAGTCGCGTATGGCTGGTCCTCTGCCGCTCTGCCTGCCCTTCGCGGCCTTCGGTCGTGTGTGGCGGCGGAGTTCTAGACCGGATCCGCCGCGAGTGGCTGGGATTGTTTATCTTCTGTCCTCTGGGAGGCGGACTCTGGGGGTTCCGCTTCCCACCTGCAGTGTGAGTGGGAGGGCACGCTCGTGTTCCAGAAAAAAAAGGAACCACGCACAGATGAAGCAGTATGCCATTCCAGCTTGAAGTAGCAGCATGGTGCTGTGTTTCGTATGGTTAGTGATGAGATACGGAGATCGGTAACGGGGCATTCCACCTTGATTTTATGTTGGATTTGGTTGTCGTGGCCCGCTGCCGTCACTTACCAGCAGGTCAACTGAGCGCTCTGTTCTCCGTTATAATCGCTATAATTTCTTGAGACAACTTATAATGTACCCATATTATATGCAAATAAATGTGTTGATTGATTGATTGGTTTAACTCACAACTTTAGGGGGCGGCGCCTCGCAGTGTATGTTGCTCATGTTGATGTCCTTGCCGGCCTGCGCCAGGGCCACCAGCTTGAGCGCCACGAACAGCCCCGCCTGCGTCAAGATACAACGGGTATCAGATCACCGTTGGCAATAAAAACAACAATCTTCATTCGCTAACTGAACCAAGTAATTGAAATCCTTGTTCGGGTTAAACGAGGTATAGAAAATTCAACGCGTATGTACGCAGCTATACACGAGCTGCAGCGTGGCTCTACTTCTGCCCCACATAATAGCAGTCATATTATAATTACTAACATTCCCCTTAACCATTCCAAATATTCTTGTGCTGGGAGATGGTTCAACACAATAGTCCAATGACGAATTCGAACCTTTGGCTATTGCCGCTTAAAGCGAAAGGAGAACACAATATAACCCCAACGGGTTAACTCATCAATTACGACGTTGTTATAAGGCACGCGAAACGATAAAAACGCGACAAAATACATAGTTTAATTCAATACCTAAACGAAACCCTGGACCGTCCCCACAAGCACCGAAGCAACGTCACGATGCACCCAGCTAGCGACACAGCTGCTGCGGCCTGTTCGCACTATTCGACAAATACTCGCAAACTGATAACGCTATCTCTCCTCGTAACTAAACAACAGCATCCGCACGCCGATTCAATATTTGCGTTATCCGACGAGTTTTATAACGCAGAGACGAGCTAATACGGAGCCGCTCGTGACGTCGCTTACTCTCAGACGACCAATTATTTGGTTGTTCAAAATGTAAATTTTCTGAATGTTCACAAATCAATGGGGGTCCGTTCGACCCGTTCGTTGGTGCTCACTCCACCAGGGTGTCACAGAATTGAGACATGGAAAAGGTACAGCCAAGCTTGTATTATCTGTAAGCTTTCACATCATACGAACAAAACCTGGCTGTATGGACTAAAGTCCTTTGCCTTTCCCATTAGGGATAAATTAATATCATCATCATCATTAAGGTCTTTAAACCTATTTGCAAGATATTCAAACAACTATTTTAAGTTTAGTTTGAATATGTTTACACTTGTGTGATCTAAATGGCTTTCAAATGATTTTATTTAGTTTGGATGATCCAAACTCAGCTATTCCAGTTCCTAACTCCAAAAACTGAACCTTGTCCAAGGTATACGAGATTCTTAAAACTTGATAATAGCGGCTTATGGAAATAGTGAGGGGTTTTAGAGGCATGGGATAGCGTAGCACGGAATTAACTGTCATTTTAATATAATAAATAATTAGTGTAGTATTAAGGGTGATAAACAAGCACACAGTTCACTCGACGGCGAGTTATTCCTGCGGCCCATTGCCACATGCACATTGATCTTACTGCGGAACAGTCGGACTCTCCCTCGGGTGAACTAGCAGAATAAAGCTGCTGTGTTTCGAATGATGACTGCAGGGATCCCAGGGAGCCGACAACAGATTACCAGGCATACCATCAGTCCTCAGGGGTGACAACGCATCTTAGTTTAGGATGCATTGGCCATCGCTGACGAGCGGCGACACACGGCGAGGTGTGCTCGATTACCACACCTAATATTATTTATACATATATATATATACAAAATAAAGATATCAATATAACAAACTCAAAACAAAATTTGGCCCACCATGTTTTATAAATGAATTTTACAGATTCTTTTTCTTTTTTCAGTTTTTATGATTAGGAATGAATAAATTAAGGTTTTTGAAAGTGTGTTAACAAGAGTAAGTTTTGCCAATTTAATGGTATTTAGTCAAAATTTAAAGTTTTTGGGAAAGTTTACAGAAATTATTGATTTAAGTAAAGTTTGATTTAGATTTTTATTATTGACTAAATCAATTCCGTATGCACTCTCTGAATCTATCTGGGACACATTCAATCATATGGGTGATGTTTTCCTCGGGTATTCGCTCCCAACACAATTTTAGGGCGTTTATGAGCTCTTGTCGATTCGTCACATTACTGAAGTCCGATTTGAGGCTTCTTTTCAATTGGTCCCATATATGTTCTTTGGGGTTAAGATCGGGACTCATGGCCGGCCACGGTAAAACCGTAATATTGGCTTCAGAGAGAGCTTTCTGAGTTTTTCGCGCTGTATGTGGGCGAGCATTGTGAAAATGGGATGACATGGGGCCGAATTATTCGATCGACATACCGGGAGGCAGTTGTGGAGCCTTCTTCCAGAATTACCTGCTCAGTTTTACCGAGCAAGCTTATTCCAGCCCACACCATAACATTTGGACCTCCAAAACGATCCGTTTCATGTATGCAAGGTTCTGAAAAACGTTCTCCTTCTCTTCTCCACACGCGCACTCGACGATCATCGCTAAAAAACTTCACTTTACTTTCGTTCGTAAAGAGTACATTTCTCCAGTTGTCCATTGTCCACTCCGCATGCTAGCGAGCGAACCTCAAACGTGATGCACGATGCGCTCTTGTCCATTTTAGACTAATAACACGAGATCTGGAACGTTGTCTGTCTTCATGGAGCCGATTTCGAATGGTTTGAACACTCATTCGTGTGCCAGTCGATAGCCGCAGTTGATTTTGTAAGACGCGGGCGGGAATCGTACGCTCTCGACGTGCAGTCAATCTGATATACCGGTCTTCCAGAACGGTTGTAGCTCGCGCTCTTCCTGATCCAGATCTCCTCACGACACTATCTGTCTCTAGAAAGCGTTCCCACACGTTCCGAATAGCTCGTCGCGACACACTAAGACGACTTGCCACTGATCTCTGATATTCTCCCTCCTGAAGCATAAACACTGGTCTTGTTGCTGTTTCCACATCCATATGACGCTGAGAACCAGGCATAATGATCGCGAGTAATACCGAAATCAAGTCAAAATGGAAAAAGTTGACGTGCGACTGTAACATTCAGATGTGACTGACAATTTGATTAATAAACGTTTTTTGGAGTACTTCACTTTTTTTGTCTACTCACCATTGAATTCCTGACTTGAAACATTGATAACGTTAGATAAACATGTCAACAATACTTCGAAATGTATAACTTCACTATTTACTACCCAACAATTTTTTTTAGACGAAATTCGAGATTAACTTCGAGTGGGCCCATTTTGTTTTGAGTAGTTACTAACATCGCCCCCACCTAACTAACGCAAACGTTCGGGGAAAAGTATTTCAATTTAAAAACTGGAGTTTCCGCGACATATATTCTCAGTCTTGTGAACCAGGAACGCTGAAGGTAACCTGCAATCTTCGGTGTGCGAGGATTCCTGTTAGCACGGTATTATTCTCACCATTATTATTATGATTCTTAATGATCATGAATGAAGGGGCCGTAGGAATCATGAAGTCATGAACTGTGCTCGCCTCAATGCAATAACAAAAAGTTGTCAAAGTGTTATGATATAAAAAAACTATAATATATAACACATTATAATATATTTTTAATGGAGCCGAAATATAATCAAGAATCATTTATTTCGTTGCAATCTGTTTACGATCGACATTAAAGTAAAAAGTATATGCAACTTGTCAAATGTATCAATCATGTTGTATTTATTTCCTTCAACCATACTAGATGGCGTTGGTTCTAGAACACGCTATGGTGTAACCAAGCGGCGTAGTATAAGATCATCGATTGTTTTCAGCTCAATAAACCAGCTGCATACCAATGCACAGTTGTTGGTTATTTACCATTTCTTCGAGTATACGACCCCCACACTGAAAGTTTTTAGAACCGGCCGAACAGTTCTAAATATTGGCAATAGAAACTCTTTTTAAATTTCGATTACAGAACTCTTTCTCATTTGTTTTTTGTGAATTGGCGACAATTCCATAATAAGTCTTGTTACACTTCAAATTGAACTTAACGCGAGAACTGTTTCTGTCCATGATTTATTACGACTTTCGTTGTGGTTTTAATCAACAACCAAGCTATAATAGACTTCGATTGGCATTTAATTATGAAGCCCCATCTCGCGTCACTGTTTACAATTGGTTTAATGAGTTTAAGCGTGCGCGTAACAATCTTAGTGATGATCTGCGTGTGGGACGTCCTTCGACAGCGACATCTGAAGATAACATCAGTGCTGTGCGACTCATGGTAGAGGAAGATAAGAGCTACGAGCATATGCGGGCTAGCTTAGGCATTGGTACGAGTCAAGTATAAAACATATTACACGAACATTTAGGCGTCAGGAAGCTTTGCACCAGATGGATTCCCAATACTTTGACCGAAGACCAGAAACGCTTTTTCATTGACTAGTGTCGCGAAATGTAATTGATGCTATGTTGACAATGCCTGCAAGGGACTCTGCACAGGAAAAAATCCTAATAATCCTACCTTGTCCAGGTAGCCCTTTCCGTTGGGGTCAGAGAGGTCCCATATTTTGCTGAGCACCACATCGCTGAGCCGGGACTTCTTCAGGAACCGCGCGGCGTCTAAAGCTTGGATAGCTCCTGCGCCGTTCGGGTCAACCTGTAAAATAAAATTCGCATGTTACACAACGTACGATGCACCAGGATGCCGAGGATTCTGTAAATCATCAACATAGGGCTGATATGTGCTGCGACCGTTATTTATCTTAATTCGAAGTTATTATACATTAGATTGGGATTTTTTTTTTCATTGCAAATTCCGCATGACACTTAATGTTTTTGGAATATTGTTTGAAAGGAGATGCTTTGTTCTACCGGATTTTTATTAAATACTCAGACAGAAATGATATATCGGTTGGAGTAATTTTTCGGGCGATTTCTACCGGCTAGGTGTTGAAAATCTTGTTGATCGATGGGAGAGTAGTCTATCATTATCCATTTCTTAATCTTGTGTAGCTCTTCACATCGTCTGGAGTATCAGTATTACAAAAAGAAACATTTAAACGTAAGCGTTACTTGTCCGGATGACAAACACAACAGGACAAAACATTTCGAATTTCACCTAAATTTCTGACAGCTGATCAAGATTATGTTGTCTTTTGACTTTCCTATGTTCAAATGATCGACGGTGAACATGATGTTAGTAATTATTATTTTTTTTACTTGTATTATTGTAACTATCGTTTTGATATTGATTTGATTCTGCTAGTGTCCCCAGTCACGTGCAGCACGTGCATTATAAATTAATTGGTCGACAACAAAATCAATTGGCGGCGTAGGCGAAAACAACACAAGAGACTTAATTAGAACTCAAAGAACATCAGCAACAACAAATAATAAATGAATGTCGTTCGTTAGTAAGCGCATCACTTGAGAACAGCTGGACCGATTTGGTTATTTTATTTTTTTAAAAAAACCTAATTTTTTATGGAAAGAATATTTTAAACCGACAGTCGCAGTGTAGAATGGGGGGTCCCCCACAAGATGCAAGTTTGCAGGGCGTCGATGGATGCTGGTGGCCCGGGATCCTGCTTTGTGGCAATCAATGGGGGAGGCCGTTCAGTAGTGGGGCATCGATAGGCTGTGACGATGATGATGATAAAGCCATTCAGTACTAATGTATACCTACAGCATAACATAAATAAAATCCGTTATATCAATAAAATTACTTTTAACTAGATTGAAGTCCACTGCAGTGTAGAGTTTTCGAACGCTAATGTAACGCAAAAAAATTCTGCCGCCAGACATTGAAAGCCCTCAGTAAATAGGTCAAGAGCGTACGTAAAATTTTATATCTCATCTGTGCCAACGGTTTACGCACCGGTTTCGACCTGGGTTCGAGCTTCAGCCTCAACGACGTTTATTTGGCGGCATATATCTATGGTGAAGACGTGCTGTCTACATGCTGCTTTGGTTTCTTGCAGTAGTATGGAGTAAGGATCTCATAAAATAACAACGTGGAATTGCAGCACTCCTGTGTTTCGCATGGTGAATGCAGGGATCCGGGTACCCAACTACAAGACATGACATCCCAATCCTCAGGATTGATAACGCACCAGTTGAGAACGGATGTAGATGTAATGGTAAAGTAATAAATAATTTGAGCGTCAATAGCCTAATGGTTTAGGCTACGGCCTACCACACTTAGGGGCGTAGGTTCGAATCCGCTATTAGACTATTGTCATAAACCATCTAGCTCAGCACAAGCATTTAAGCTCAGTTGGAGTGGTGAACCGGAATATTAGTAATTAAATATATATATATACGTACATACATACATACATACATACATACATACATACATACATACATACATACATACATACATACATACATACATACATACATACATACATACATACATACAACATACATACATACATACATACTACATACATACATACATACATAAACTTAGTTGGAGTGGTTAACGGGAATCATCAGCATGGCTAGCAATCTTTTAAAAAACAAACTTCATGACTATAATAATACACAAAACCTAAATTAAAAAAAAATTGTACAAATATTTATTTTGTCTGGGAATTGAACCCAAGCTACGCGACATGTTAGGCGAGTCCAGCCATAAACTCTTAGAACAAAGTGACTTTATGTGCCGGGAGAGTTATGAAGGACGTGCTCCCAGCATCTTTGAGGACACTTCCAATGTCAAGAGACGACATCCTCAAGGAAGAAGCAATTACCATGTAATTAGCATATTCTATGCTAGATGTATTTCTATCTTTTTCTATACAGTTAATTTATTAGGTTGGCAGCGCAAGTTCCTTCCACTTTTTTTTATTTTATGTATGACATTAAATGTTTTGGCATAAGTTTAAATTTTTTTAAAAAACAGAAAGAACTGTTACCAACCTATTCTAATTCCTAAAAAAAAGTATGACGTTAGTATATGTGTATACAATAAAAAAAATTACTTGGCTCGCAATTGAGTCTTTTTGTCTGTAGGATGTTATATTTAAAAAAAAACTTCACGCATAACACAAGCAAAATGCTGGTATTTGGTGGATTTTCTTTCATGAACTAAGCTTAAAGAAATGTCGTGATAAATTAACATTACAATTTCAAGTAAAGTACCGAAGTAAAATTGTTCAACATCATTTCTTAAGCTTGGGGGGAGGGGGGTCGCAATTTGTATTTATAAGATCTATATACAAAAGATTCGTCTATTAAATTTGTGAGTTGAAACGTATAAGTAAACTATTGATTAAAATATTATTATGGTTTTACAGTGAAGGGGGCAAGTCTTTTTTTTTTTCGGGCTGAAGGCCACTGTTAGCCCGAGGGCTTTACAGTTTCACCGGGTTGAGAGGTGACCGAGCGCTAATGGCACTCAGTCGAGACCTCTATATATAGGTAACCAGCACAAGGGCTCCCGAGAGGAGCCTCGGCTTGGACCGTTACCTTGTTTCGCGAGAGCGTCTGACTCGAGGGTGCCCGAGAGGGCCGAACCTCGGCTCGGTCAGTTGCTTCTGACAGAGGATTCTTTAAATTCGCTATGATTATTAGCTATCTGTACCACCACTTCGGAATGCGTGGGCGCAAGAAACTCCAGCGACGCTTCTATCTGTATGGACTGGAGAGAACCGACCAGTGACATGGCGGTATCGCGAATATCCTTGTTTGTGACGCCCTCGCCGTCGGCGGGGGCGATGTGAGGGTGCAATGTACGTGTGTTGTGTTTTATGAAGGGCTTGGGCCCTGGTAGTCACGTCGTCGGGGTCATCGAGAGCGTGCCTCGGTCTCCTTCGGACGCGGGTGACTCTGTGATTCGCGATGGGATTGTAAGTGGCGGCACTTACAATCAAGGGGTTAGAGTGTGTGACGGCAGAGTCGAAATATCGGCGGGAAGCCTGCTTCAGGTACTGAGCTATGGTCGGCAGCTCAAGATCTATGTGTAGATTTTCATTACGCAAGAACCACGGTGCACTGGTGGCCTTGCGCATGAAACGATTTTGTATTACCTGAAGTCGGTGAATGTGACGCGGGGAAGCATGCGCAAAAATATGTTATTATGGGTCGGATGCACGCTTTGTATAGTGTAATTTTTTGCAGGGACATTTTGCTATTTTTATTGAGTAACGGGTGCAAACGACCTAGGACGAACGCTGCTCGATTCCGTACGCGGTTGACATGCGGACCGAAGGTGAGTCTTTCATCTAAAGTAACGCCTAAGTATTTGACTGTCTGTTCCCAGGGGATTGGACGATCAAATAACTCTATAGTTGGGAGATGCGGCGTTTTGTTGCGCCGAGAGAAGTACATGGCTGCACTTTTGGTAGGGTTAACCTCGATCCTCCATTTCCGAAACCATTTCCCTAAGGTGTTGGCTGCAGATTGGAGGCGTCTACAAATAGCGTCTGGTTTGAACCCAGACACATAGAGGCCGGTGTCATCGGCGAAAAGGGCTAGCTCTACACCGCGAGTGCGCGGTATGTCGTTGGTGTAGAGTGTGTACAAAATAGGACCTAGGACGGAGCCTTGTGGTACTCCGGCACAAATAGGGTGAACCTCGGAGCGCGTTCCCTCGACGCGGTAACGAAAGGTTCGATTTCGGAGAAAGTCTCGTATGATAAGTACGAGTCGATCTGGCACACCGAGCTCATATAGTTTGTATATGAGCCCGTTGTGCCAGACCTTGTCGAAAGCTTTCGCCACGTCGAGGAAAAGCGCCCCAGTTTGGTAGCCCTGAAGAAATTTACTGAGGATGTGCTCCGTGATGCGGTGCACTTGATGTGTGCATGAGTGTTGGGTGCGAAACCCGAACTGCTCATTGATTGGTAGCCCTCGGGACAGCATGAAGTCCTTGAGGCGGGCGAGGATGAGCCTTTCATATACCTTACCCAAGACTTTGAGTAGGCTTATGGGTCGATAGGCTGATGGATCGGTTGGATGTTTTGAGGGCTTGAGAATCCCTATGACGTCGGCTTCCTTCCAGGTGTTCGGGAAGGTGCCTTTGGATATAGCCGCGTTGTAGATTATTACCAGTAGGTGTAAAATGGACATGGGTAGGAGTTTCATCACCTTGTTGGTGATGCCGTCGGGGCCGGGAGCCTTGCGTGGTCGCAGGTTTTAATTATGGACTCAACTTCGGTGCATGTGACTTGGGTAACGGAATCGCGAGGTGGTTCCTTACTCCTCCGATCGACCTCGCTCTCAACCATTGCAAGGTGAGCGGCGTCGATCGGTAGTGTGCTCGGTGAGCATTGAGCTCCAGATTGTCAGCCAGACATTCGGCTTTCTCTTCGTCTAAGAAGGCGGGTGGTTTATTAGGACGCGCTAAGGAGGCATTGTTTGGGCGTTGCCCCTTTTAGGGATTTGGGAAGTCGCCAGAATGCGAGGTGGGAAGGTTCGATATTGGAGAGGTGATTATCCCACCGATCGTTCCTGTACTGGGCTATGCGTGACCGGACTTCACGCTGAAGGGTACGTAGCACCAGCCGGTTACTTTCAGTGGGATATAAGTCGTGGGCACGAGTCGCCGCATTCTTGCGCCTCATTAGGTCCTTTATGTCGCTTGGCAGGGTCCATCGGTGGTCTTCCACCGGGGAACCCGCCTCGAACAATCCTCGACGACTGTCTGGATGTGCCTAGTGAGGGCATGAACTGCGAGGTTCGTGTCGTGGACTGAAGATATGTTCCTAGGAATAGCATCTAGGTGTGGTGATGTGGCTTCCTTCAGGTCGTTCCTGAGTCGGTGCCAGTCTACTATGGTTTTGGTGGAGGGTGAGGTTGGGGCGGAGGGCCCTAACCGAAGAAGAACGGGGCGATGATCGGAAGCGAGCTCGTGGATTACGTCTATCCCTTGGAAGGCGAGGTTGATGTTCTTACAGATGGCAATATCAAGCACATCCGGTGCGTGACCCAATATATATGGAAAATGGGTAGGCGTAGTAGGCGCTACGACGTCGAAGTCGAGTGCGTCGCTTAGCGAGTCTAAAGCCAACCCCCGGGGGTTGATTTTAATTGCATTCCACCGAGTGTGCTTGCTATTGAAATCTCCTGCCAAAATGACTGAATTTCCAAGGGAAAGGAGTGCCACGAAGTCGCTTCGTAATACTTGTGCATCACGTCTGCAAGGCAGGTAGACGGACGCGATTGTGATGGGGGCATGGCCGGTCATGGCTAGCTGACAGACTGAGGCTTCTAGGAAAGTGAGGGTTGGCGTGTCGACGGGCACGCAGTGCAAGGACTTTTTGTAGTAAATGAGAGTTCCGCCATTAGCGGCAGAAGTTCTATCATTCCTAATGATGTTATAATTCGCAATGTTGGGATTGCGAGTGTGCGGTTTGAGGAATGTCTCCTGCACTAGGAGCACGTCGACTTGGTGATCGCGAACGAAATTGAAGATTTCGTCGCGTTGATTGTTAATACCGTTCGCGTTAAAAATGCGACGTTAAGGAACGCGGTTTTACTCTGCCGTTGTAAAGGCCCTCTATGCTTGAAAGTTGACGATGGCTGACACTACATGTTGGTAGCGCATTGTGGCGGCAATCCTGACTTCGGGCTTGCCATTAGAATCCCTTAAGGCTTTTGCTAGGGCTGAGACGTCGGCGCCGTTGAAGACGGCGGCGAAGCGACACACTAAGTCGAGGTCGCTTTCGATAACCGGCCGTCCGGCTGATGGAGGAGGCTGCTCAACCGGTTGAGCAACGGTCGCTACGCCGATCGGCGTATGCCATGTGGGGCGTAGAGGTCGGACAGGAGCGAGAATTGGCGCGGGGGCGGCGGTCGGGGTAGCGACCTTGGGCGCGATTTTTAGTGCCGGACGTTTCGGCTTGGGGGCTTTTGGGCAGCCAAGGTAATTGGCTGTGTGTCCCTCTGTGTTGCATAGGACACATGCGGGGGGACCGAAAGTGGCCAGAAGGGCCTTGTCCTTGGGTCTCGGACATTCGGTGGTGCCATGGTCACCCAGGCACTTGACGCATCTGGGTTTGCCGAAGCAATTGCGTGCTGAGTGGCCATATAATTGGCATTTGTGACACTGGCCTGGTGGGCCGTTTTATGTGGGCGCTCTATAGTCAGCCCAGAGAGGTGGCAGCAGGTTTTCAGGTTAAATACCTGCTTCCCGGCCTCGGATCTTTCGAGGGCCACAATCACCATGTTGAATGGCTTTTTATTATGGCCACTGTACATCCTATGCACAGACAGGACTGGGAGATTCTGGGCCTGAAGGTCCTCTTTGATGAGATCAGCTGGGATTTCCCGCGGGAGGTTTTTAATTACTACCCTGAGTTGGCGCTCTTCTGCCAAGGTGTAGGTGTGAAAGAAAACACCTTTGTCTTGCAAGAAGCGAGTTACCGCTCTATGGTCGTCCGTGGTTTCTAGCTGCAGTTTAATACCTACAGCGGTGGGGATCGCTTGATATTTGTAGCGATTGGATAGGGCCGATGCGACAATCGGCCACTTGTCTTGTGCCTGAATGAAGACAGGCGGCGGGCGTTTCGTTGGCTGTGAGACAGCCGAAGGTTTTTTTGAGCCAGCTAGGGCGCTCAGGAGCGGCGGGGCTTGCTGTGGGGCAGCTGTGAGGGGCCCTGGGGCAGGGCCGACGTAGATGGCTGGGGAGAGGGGCCTTCATTTCCCGTTTTTCGCCTTAGGAGGTGGCGTCGGGGCGGGTGAAGCCCGCTTTTTCTTTTTCAACCAGCGTGAAATCGCTGGTGTCTTCGGCTTGGGGATACTCAGTGGGCGCTGCGTTATCCAGCTCCATTTCGGAGACTGCGGATGAAGTGCAGGATATGGAGGAGGCCCTTGAGGAGGGTCTATCCGGGAGCGGTCTTTCTTTGATTATGTCCTGGAAGACATCGGGGTATTTATTTTTAAGTATGCTGATGAAGTGCAGCAACGACTCTGAGGAAGAGTCCTCCATTGTGCACTCTGTTCACTTTTATTTTTCTCCTACTTTATTTGTGGGAAGTGTGGCCACCGGTGGGATGCCGGGGTGAATAGTTTACCTCCCCTGCCGGTATAGGCAGGAGGATGTGTGCCTAGTTGTGTAGCCCTAGTGCGTCCAAGTGCCAGTCTTATTGTGCACTTGGGTGTGTGCTTAGAGCTAACTAAAACTACGCGTGGGACTATTATAAGTCCAGCGGGTTGGTCAACCTTGGCTAGGGCACTACCCAAGGCCAAGTTTTGCGTCGACTCCTTCCGGTTTCGCGTTTCCCAGAAGGGGAACCACGGGCGTACGGGGCTAGCCCTACACTAGCTAAGTTAACACCGCAAGGTATCCACTAGTGTAACCACCCAGGTGGCTTTACAATAATCTTTCTCGGAAACTAATTTCCGATTACAATAGCACCCGCAATAAAAATTGCTCGGTGTATTGTTCTCGGAACAATGGGTGCGCAGGTGGCTCGCTCGGGGCAGGTAGCTCGGGACGATCGTGGCGGAGAGCCGGGCGACCGTTCTCGGCGACTGCTGAGCGTCGAATGGGGGCAAGTCTTTTTACTAGTCTGTACAGACTTTTTGTGGGTTGCGCGACATAAAAATGAATGAGAAACAATGACGCAGAGTAATAAAACATTATTTTCTTTATAAAACTCAGGGTGACAAATTGGCACACAGTTCACCCAATAAGTTACAACTCCAACAATACACATATATTAATTCACTCTTAACAACGTGCATTGTTCGCTCTAGGACTGAGATGGAATCCCAAAAAAGAAACGGGAGTTATACAGTCTATTCGCATCGAGCCGAGCCTACTCATTGATGCTGAGACCAGAAATAAACTGTAACTGTTGTGTTATAAGAATGCAGTGATTAACAATGGCAGAGCTACACTACATTTTGTTTCTAGCTGCAGAATGACCGGGATAGGACCACGCCCTCACAGAATTACCAGAATTACCTCACAAAATAGAAGCATAATGCAGCTGCGTTTCGTGTGGTGAGTGTAGGGAGACCTTTATTACTGGTGACGAGGCATTCCATCTCGGTCCTCAAGGGTGCCAACGCATCTGCATTATGATTCCTTGTCAACGATGAATGTAGATGTCATGGGCTGCAGAAATCACTTGCCATCAGGTGAACTGTCTGCTCGTTTGTTACTCTCATTGAAATATATAAAAAAAATGCCTGGCTGCTATGGTGCCGGGTTCATACCAAGCCCAAGGAACAATATATGTGCATCACAAATTTTGATTTTCGTGTTTAAATGTGTTGTATATATTTCCCGTGTCCCTGACACTGCGTCTCGATTTATCCGATCTTATTGGACATGCATTACATCTAGGGGACGTAACGATTGAGTGCCACTGTGTTTGAGCAAATGCATACGGCACTATAAAATATTCTGCGCAGTTGATATGATCTGATCTGACCACAAGATGTCGCCTTGGTGGCAATCTACCAGGAGGACATCATACCGAATGCATTTACATAATAGCAGTCACAATATTGTTTCTTTTAAATCTGTGATGCTGTTTGTGACCTTTAACGACAAAGACTCGCCAGAGGGGGCCCACTGAGTAAGGGAGACGACGACGATGCTGGAATGATGACTGCTGCTGCGCTACCCCCGTGGACGAAGAACTTCGACGACAACAGAGCAGAGCGATATACAATCCGAGGGCCCTTCATAAGGAGATTCGAACCTCAGCTCGCGGACTGCTATCAAAAGGGGTCGCAATATTCAAACCGATACTAAATTTTACGTGACCAGGATCCAGGCACAATGCCAGTTATTTATGTTGATTGAGAGCCAACACTAAAATGATGGTCTGCTAAATAGGTTACTGTTATTTAATGGTGTATCTTGCCTCATTGCCAGTTATGGGGGCCAATTGGCAGAGTCAATTCACTTTAGTTTTTTTGTTCATTCTTTTAGCATATCTCATGTGACAATATACTTTTCCGTGGTAATGGTTTTTTTTTGTTTTATTACATTGAGAGTAACAAACTCGCACAGTTCACCTAACGCCAAATGACTCCTGCGGCCCACGAGATCTACATTCAACCTTGACAAGGAATCATAACGCAGATGCGTTATCACCCTTGAGAACTGAGATGGAATGCCTAGTCACCAGTAATAACGGTCTCCGGATCCCTGCACTCACCAGACGAAAGACGGCAGCCCAACAGTCTTACAGCCGGGCTGATTCTTGCCGCAGAATGAATCAGCACAACTGAGGATGGACCGCACCCTCACAGCATACCGGTGTGAAATAGCGAGTGTAGGGATCCATTGTGTTAGATAACCAAATATTACAAATTTAAATCTTACTAATATGGTAAATGTGATCGTTTGTATGTCTGTTACACAATCACGTAAAAACGACAAACGTATTTGAATGAGATTTAGTACACAGATAGTTTATAACATGGTTTAACACACAGGATACTTTTTATACCGCTAAATGATATGGTTTAACAACTGTTATCAGTTTATGTCAAAACTGGCGTCTGCCCGCGACTTCGTCTACGGTGACTTCAGAATTGGGTCCATAGAGAAAGAGAAATATGTGTGAGATGTATTGTTATGGTATGATATTTTCCGCCCTTACGTGTAAGTTTTGGGCACTCAGTCTTTAGCAGCTGACGTAACGATTTAATACTAGTAACAATTTACTGCAATTCCATTTTTATGTATAAAAGATTCTGGAATGGTGCTTCAAAATTTAATATTCATGCTTCAATTTAAGCACTTTTTAGTGCATTCAAATCCTTTGTTAATAGGCCGCTAAAAACGGGATTCGTAGTGCAAGGGTGTTAGGGAAAATGATCCTTATTCCTTAAATATTAAATCAAAAATTGTAATGAATCAATGAAGGATTAAAATCTTTTTTTCAGTGGTTTCAGTGATGTAAGAGATCCTTCAAAATGTAATATTCACTGGAGAATTGAAGCTCTTTTTAGTGCATTTGAATCATTTGCTAAAAATGGGCACTATTAAAAGTTTAAACTCCCAAACATGACAGGATAGCAAGTAATTTCGACCTTCAAAACATGTACATCATAAGAGCTTTTGATAAGCCCAAATTAATAATGTTTTGTAATTATGATTTTAAACAAAAGATATGTAAGGAAATTTATTGATACCTACTACATATGGGCCGATTTGGATTCTGACATACCAGATGGACGGTACAATGTAAAGTGACATATCTAGCAAAAGTAAGTGCCAATCTGTGAAGGTGCTATTGTCATTTAGTGTCTTATTTGCAGAAGAAAACATATAAAGCGCAGATCCTTTCTTCAATTCAATAGTGTGTGAAGATACAGCTTCTTAATTTCATTGCTCAGGTTCCAAGAGCATTTGGAGTCACACTGTTCTCATCAAACAGCTTCTGATGGAGATCAAATATATGCATACAATCTACAATATGACAATAACTTTTGTTTTATTTTTCACTAGCATCTGCCCACAACTTCATCTGCATGGACAATTCAGTACAGAGAGAAATGAGAAATGTGTGAATTTTGTGTTTCCCTTTTTGCATGATTGAGTAACATCCAAACATACAAACATTCACATCCCCTACTAATATTATAAATATAATATTAAAGATGTTTGTTAATTTTGTTAATGAAATCAGCTTGATGTCACCTTTACGTCCACTGATAGACAATAATGATAATTTTTGGCATTTTGGTAAATTCTCGAATAAGAAATGAGAGAAAATCAGCAGGTATAGTATTCTAAGTGTACATGCAAATACTGACCCCTTCTCTAATACAACCAAGGATCACTGATAGTTAATAATCCAAGGTGGTTATCAATATAATAACCAGATCTATTGATTCTGCGATAATAAGCCTCACTATGCCACATAAGATACTCTCATGCAAATCTTTGCACTGCCAAAAACACAGGTTAGACAATATGCTACACAATAATTTGGTTTTTTTTTGTGTATGAGTATTGCTGCTGGCCTTAATAGCGTCTACAGATACACCGAAACGAACTTGTTAACAGGGGAACAATAATTTGTGTGTGTATATACATATATATATATATATATTAATCTTGACAATGTAGTGTCGCAGCCAATATTCTAAACTCTTCTTGTCATAGAACAATACTTTTCTACCACAAATTGTGGAGTTTGGTGTGTTGGTAGTGTTCCTGACACTGCATCTGAGCCTTCCTATCATCTTACTGCACATGCAATAAATTGAAATTGGGAAGGGGACGATAAGTGGGTGCCTCTGTGATTGCGCAATGCCTACGGCACCATAAAAATGTTCTTAGCAGTTGATGTCATCTGGCATTAACCAGAAGACATCATCAACATCTTCAAAAGTTCTTGAATACAGAAACATACTGAGCATTCTTTTATGTATTTATACAGTTCGTTATCAAGGTTACTTTGACATTTAAATTGTTAAATAACACTCTTATCTGTGATACACAAATAGAGTAACTGTATAAAGTATCTACTGCCTATAGTGTGTTTGCTATCTCACTGTGGGACAGGTTGTAAATCCTGTTTTTCGTAGTGATGTGCACCATTATCCATTAAAATCGGGTCGAGTATATCATACTCTTGCGCTTACAATAGAAAAAAAATTAAGTAAATGTTAAATAAATGCATTTACTTCATTTTTTTAAATTTGTATAAAATTATATGTCTATGTAATACGCTGCGCTTCGCTCGTACGTTCAAAAACTTGGCCTGCATCGAGATACCAAATGGTCCATAGTATGTAATAATATATAATTATAGTTTTGATTACTATATTTGGTTTTAATGTAGTAGTTTCTATATCCACCACTCTCCACTGACCAAACTACTACTAATGATAAATTGATAATGAACATCGATGTAGCAGATAGATTACATGATTTGGCCACACCAAGCAGCATGAATAGGACAGCTCAAGAAGGGAGGGAATAAGCTTTTATTGAAAATAGAAGTATACTGAGTTTTACCTGGTGAATGAAACAAAATGAATGACAATACTTGTTATTTAAGTCCACCTGAATAACAATGCATCTGCATTATGATTCCTTATTAAATATGATGTGGATATCATGGGTCCTCATAAATTACATTGCATATGCTTCACTGCTGTCCATGATCAGTCTGAATGATTTCTTTGCTCTTCATGACTCTGTCTTTTAAAGATGGTCATTCTGATATATTTCAATAGCCAAAGGCCATTGAACAGCATCTAGGGTACTTGATGTAACAAAGGCTTTCTTGCAGTAATAGTACTTTACAAATCACACAACAGATAAATAAATAGTAAATAATTCATCGTCTTCATATCAGCCCATCACTGCTCCCCTATAATTTATTCATAAGTTTATACAAGGCCTGATGCTGAGCCACCTTCATCCATCACCTCCCAACAAACTGGCAAAGGTTGTTTTTCCATCTTGTGGGGGGTCATTCAACACTGCAATTTCAAGTCTGAGTATGCTAATTGTGAACCTTTCCCCCTATCTTACAGTACTTACTTAATATTATTGTAAGATAGGGGGAAAGGTTCTTCTTATATTTATATAATTTCTGAAGTCGATAAGTGTTACTTATAGCCTAAGCTCACCCTTTGTACCAAGATTTCTTCTTGGCAATAAGTTATATAATGTAGATGTATGATTTTTTTTAAGTTATGGTTATAATAATTATAATTATAATATTTGTGTCAAACAAATGATAACTGACTGACACACAAGGCATGACACAAAACTCTACTCTCTTACATTCAAGATAAGTGCAGAATGTTGCCGAGGATGTCATCATGATAATTATCACTATTTGACAAATTTCGTCTGATGAGTGAAGGGATCTGGAGACCTTTATTACCGGTGACAAGGCATTCTATCTTAGTTCTCAAGGGTAAAAAGCATCTGCATTATGATTCCTTGACAAGGATGAATATAGATGTCATCGACCACTGGAATCACTTGCCATCATGTGAACCATATGCTTGTTAGTTACTCTCATAGAAATTAAAAAAAAATTAACAGAGCCTCTTATTAAACAGAGAATGCATGATGAAATAATGTTGATATTTAAAGAAAAAATTGTAATTCACTTTACACTTCTTGAGATTATGTAACATTTTGTTATGAATTATGTATCTCCTCTGTGGTAGATTAATATAACTGTGAAATTTAGCAATCAGCTTGGTAGCTGCAGAACCAGGTACTTCATATACCCATCATCACTTTGCTAATTTTATAGTCTTTACAAGGAGCTATATTGCAAAACAATTATGCCGAGCCAATTTGTACAAATTGATTATTGCGACATGGTATCAGAGGCCTATTCAAGAGTTTATTCATTTATCTATTTATTTATTTCAACAAAATTCACAGCACGATAAATTAATATTACATAACCCACCTTAATATAAATAGATCTTAAGCCATTAATGTACTTATATTATACAAATACAATTTAAGTATGAGTGAGAGTTATGAGTCCATAATTATTAGGATTATTTAAAATTATATTTCTATGAGGTGCATGTATCACATACATTTGTGAGCATGTGTGTAAGTAACTAAGGGTGTGTCAGTCAAAATATAGTTATATATATGTTGGGGAGTTATTGGTGTAAGGAAATTATATAATTAATTAATAAAATAATTTGGAATGTTAAAATATTGGAATGTATAAATATATCAGATAATTTTTAGTATATGTTTAACATAGACTTTGAGATATATAGTTATGTGCAGTTAGTAATAGTTCTAATGTTATTAATAAGGTGACCTGATTATAATGAGGTCAGTAATATAAGCTAGTAATGTCAAAACTTCCTACTGTTATTAAAATTTAATAAATCATTGGTCCAAATCAAGGCTGACCAGAAGGTCTTCTAGGATGTATAAAAACCAACATGAACTCACATCTCCTAGCATTAATTTAGTATTTGCTTGTAGATCAATTATATTGTTAGCTACTATTTTTTCGACTGATGGGTGAAGGTTTAAGAGTCAGTGGTTAGACTATGGTGAAGAATCAAGTTTAAAACAAAACCCATAAAATTAACGATTACTAGCCTATGACAATCAAGATTATAACTAGAAAGCGGTTGGTATGTTTAGGATGATATGGACGATAATTTGTTCCCTTCTATTATCGATTAACAATTAAGGTCTTTACTCAACGAATCGATGGATAAACCTATAAAAAAATATATGTGCTCAGTTGTAGTAGTTACATTGTTAACGAGGAAATTTATACTTACTTGATGGTAGTAGGCTTCGTATATAGAACTGTGAGTCCCTGCCACCTGCAACCCGTTAAGCCACATCTTTAATACTAAAATCACTCGAAAATATTGTCTAAATCGCTTTCAAATAAGCGTTACATGGGTGTGACATTACACTACTGACATTAAATGTTCGCGCAAAAATTGATGTAATTAAGTAACAAATTGCAAAGAATATGATATTTTAATTTAAGGAATCCTGAAATACGTTCACTACACTGAAATTTGGCTAGATTTTGGCAAAATATTTTAATAAATTTCTAAATAATACACTTTTTAAAACAGCGAAACCAGTACATGACACTTTAAAGCTATATATTTCTTAAACACGATACGCGACCGACTAATTTTACTACACAGAAATATTGTAAATTTATTAAACTTCTTTCTTAACAATATAATAGGAGAAACAGCACTGTATAAACAATTTATTTCTATTTTATTCTACCTGAGTAGGAGAAGGCAAGGCAGCCATTTTTTACATCTCCTCGTTGACCAATCAATAGAGTCCATAGACTACGGAGGATTTGACATGACAAGAAAGCTCACAGAGGTTTATAAGAACAGATAACAAAATGTTTAAAAGTAGTCATCGTTTATTTCAGTGACTTCGACGGGTAGAGAAATATGTAAAAGGAAAAATTAATAAATAAAATACAGACTTAAGAATTTATCCTTAATAACTTTGAGATAATTTATTATATGCAGTTATGTTAACATATTTTTAGGATTATTTTGGTCTTGATCTCTATGACCTTCTTATGAATCCATGAAAATTTATTTAGAACAGTCCGTTTTAATAATTGGTGAAGAAATAGTGGGTAATCAAATAAAATTTTAATTATTAGTCATTTAGGGTACATTATCGTTAGTAAAATATCGCTGAATGTATCGATTCAAAGAGTGGGTACTGCATTAAATTATTCTAGCAAACTTGACCTACAAATCACGTTAATAGAAAAAAAATATTGTTTCTTTTTTTTTCGATCACACTTGCGATGCATTATAAAATTATTTCCCAAATGGGAAAAACAACATTCCATACTAAAATTATATTACAAGGTCCATGCTTTTCTTTTAATAGCTAATTTGTGCATTTCTATAGATAAATATTAATGTAATAAAATGCAAAAATGAAGCTACATAGAAGATAATAATGTCTGTGTGTGACCTTTAAGCGGCTACAGTATTAAATGTAGAATTTACTACTGTGAACTTTATCAATTCCATGGATACCCTACATAGTTCTTAGTTTAATTTCTTTAAGTTATCTTAAAACGATTGCAGTGTTAAATATAATAATGTCAAGTTAATAACTTTATGAAAAAATATCTTTTCCTTTCTAAAAGTGTACTAGACAACGCCTTATAATGATAGGGTAAGTAAAACTAATTGTGATTAAAATAACTTTATTACACATAAGTACAATATTTTTAACTGGAAGCAGTAAAATTACATATTATTTATAAAGTTTTCCAATAATCAAAGATTTCTCCAAACAAGATAGTGTTAATTAGGATTTATAGTTGCACTTTTTAATGCCTCTATAAACTTGTTTAAACGCTCCAAACCTCTTTTGTTTATTTCAAAAAACGGTTGCTTCTCAATTTCGTTCAGCCACTGTTTTAATCTCACATGATGATCTGATAGTGGAACTAAACACAGCATCGAAGTTATTGTAGATACAGCACAAATATCGCAGATCAACATCTGAAATAACGATATGAGTAATAAATAAATTACCTACTATTACTTTTGGGACAATAAAAATAATAAATATTAATAACAGATAGCAAAGCCACGCAATTAGGTTGTCCATACAAAATACCAACATAATTTATCGGCTAGAACTTCCACCAAGGAGGAACCAGAGACCCACTTCGTACTTATTATTATTTAGATAGTACGTTTTTAGCTACGTTTTAAAAACGTAAAGTCAAGAATCGCCGAAGGGGCCATGGCTTGCAACAGTTGCCGCTCAATTACTTAGTAACGTGTCAACAGCTTTCGTTTTCTACATCTAGTTGAACAAAGCATCACTGAAGAACAAATTGTAATCATTGTGCTTCATACTTATAGGCTTACCAGATAGTATTGTGTATATTTAGATTGCATTCATTGATTCTTTACTTCTTTCCTTGACGCAGGAGTTAACTAAAGTTACTAATTTCAGTTGGATGTAATTGATTGAGTATTTATTAAATAACAAGTATTTAAAAATAAATACATGATAATAAATGTCTCTATTATATCATTATTATTCTGTTATACAAAAAAATATGTTCTTTATTACATAAACTATTCATAACACGCCAGGGTATTATAGACAAACTGAATTATATATATATATATATAAAAATGAAAGAAAATATATCCACTTTATTTTTTCTGCTAAACAATATGGTCAATAATAATCTACGTTTTTAAACGTTACTTGAAACATTTCATTCATTTATATTCGTTTTCGAATTTCAATATTCAAACGAGATTTGTGTGATCATAGTATTTTTTTATATCTACTATATTTCGATGATTGTTTCCCAATATCTAAAATATAATAAAGAAAAAACCTAAAGATCGATTATTTACAAATGAATCGTTTTTAAATAATCGAATTAAATTAAGGGTTGAATATTTACCCTATCACCCGCAAGCCAAGGTTGACCATTTAATCGATTTTCCAAGAAATCGAGTGATTTAATCCAATCTTCAGTTTTGATTGCGCTGGTTGGACTACCAGCAAAAAACGTTGTCTGTAAACGTATAAAATATTTATATTAACATAACTACGTAACTTTTGCCATATCGATAAAGGTAATATTGAGGATGACACACTAGCATACAGATGGTAAGTGAAACCTGCCACCCTTGACACCGACATTCAGCCCAAGGAATCATAATGCATATGCGTTGCCACTCCTGAGGACGAAGGTGGAATGCCTGTTCTTTAATAATAAAGTGCTCTACACTCAAACGAAAGACCTGACTCAGATGCATTTTGGTATATTGCTATTTTACGCTAGTATTCTGTGAGGGTCCATCCCCAGTCGAGCCGACCCATTTATGCCGCAGCCAGATACAAACACCAGCGTAGCTCTATTACTGAAGGTTATAATGAAATAAAAATATCAAAAGCTAGACCATATTTTTTAATAAAACGCCACCCATCACTAAATGTAAGTACCAAAACAAAAATTACCTTTGTCACGTCACTTGCACAATTGGCTAGAGTATTCATTAATTCTCCTATTAAGGGAATTAATACAAAAATTTAACGTTTTCAAACCATGTAAACCATGCAAATAAAATGGTAGTTGTTGATTAAATAAATTGATATAATTATATTCCTTACAAAAATATCGCTATCGATGGGGAAAAGTGTTGAAGAATTGAAGAACAGTATCTCATCAACTTTGGCTTTTGTTAAGTTATCTTCAGGGTATAGTATGTGCTCAGGATCCCACTTCCGGCACAAGTATAGTGATATGACGTGACTATCGCAAATGTATTCATTTTGTGTCACCAACGCTGGCACTTTTTGTCGAGGGTTTATCTAAAAATGAAATCAAAAACTTTATATATTTATAAAGAAATAGTTACTCACTCCGTTGGTAAAGAAGTGTGGAGTCGGGCTCGGTCGACAGATTTATTAGAAATATCAGAAACATCATATATTTATCAGCTATTATTATTGCATTTTGAAATTAATGCCTATATTCTCTACCATTCAACATACGGAGTGATGACATTTTATGATAAGTGTTTTAATGAACTACGGCAGCTATCAATTAATTCCATAGTGCTAGCAAGCAGCATCAGGTGCAGAAGAAATGGCCCAATTTAAGGCTGTCAAAACTATATTTTAATCAAGCAATATCGCCAATTTTTAAAAACTCATAATTTCACTGATACGCCATTGTGAAATCCATAAATTGGTTTTAAGCAAAACTTCCTTAGACGTGAAAATAACTCGTAAGTAGTTAAAGTCCGTTTACATGTGTGTATTGAATATAAATATATTCAAATTTTAGCATTTAATACAATTTTGTTTTTTATTTTATTTAGTACAATAGCAATAAGCAAGTAAGTACAATACAATAACTATTATGTATGTTGTAAGAACTTTATTATGTATCCTTCTTATTTAATCTTTGTTTTATTTTATATAATTTTTATTGTATCATTGCTTACAGCGTCATCTATTGTATCATGCTCGAACTTAATAGATGCAACTTAATTCAATACCAGCGTTTAAATTACTTTCAATTATAAAATAAGGTTGTAAATAATTTATTCGCAATTGTGAAACTGAACATTTTCGACGACCCGCTTCTTATATTCATATTAATAAAATAATTCCATCAATAATTGTAATATGTTATTATTATTAGATTTTATTTATTGTTAACTTAGCCTTTAGAATTATTAAAAATTTTAACAGCGTTTTCAACAACGTTGCTTAATAAAATTACAATTGGTTAACTAACCTTCTTGTAAAATTCGGTCTTGTTTTCGGCCGCGAAGAGGTTGATGTTGCGGAAATCAAGTTGAACACCCAAAATGGAGGCTGTCATCATTACGAAGCGCACGGGGGGCGCCGCTTCATCACCGTATAGAATGAGCTTCTCTGCAATCGTTGAATCTCTGCAATAATACAACATATTTATCCTACGTGGTAGGGCCACGCTCAATGTGTCAACTCGACAAGGAATAACCGTGTTTTTTTAATATATAGATTAATAAACGAGCACAGAGTTCACCTGATGGTAATTGATTCCTGCAGCCCACGACATATTCATTATTTTTTGATAAGGAATTATAATGCAGATGCGTTGTCACCCTTGAGGACTGAGATGAATGCCTCGTCACCAGTAATAAACATCCTTACAGAATATAAACTCGAAATAACATACCGCTGCTGTGTTTTGTATGATGAGGGTAATGATCTGCGGAGGTAACGGGGCACTTTTAGTTCTCAGGCGAGCCTTCACACCTTTAAAGTTATATATAATTACCTCCCTGCTCCCTGTTTGTTTTTCGCGACGCTTGAACGTTAGCTAAAAGTTAGTTAAATTTAGGTTGTTTGTTTCCCCTTAACACTTTAATAAATTAATTTTTATAATTGAGATATCGTTATATCCGTCTTTACTATCCATGTGAAATAGTATAGGTAACGTCATATAGAGTAAACAAAAATCTAAATTAGTGAACAACGCAGTTTGTTTCCCACTGCAGGATGAATGGGTCCACTCCACCGGGTAAGGATCACGCCGTTGCAGAAAATAGCAGCATAACACTGCTGTGAATGTGGGGATCCAACGATCGATAACGATATAGGTAACAACAATTCTAGATTATATGTTATTATCGAGAATGAATATCGGTGTTAAGTTGGGTCCACAAGGATCACTTACCTCCAGCCCAACTGTGTGCTCGTGTATCACCCTAAGGCTGGTGTTACACGGGCCAGACGCACGCACGGCACGTCCAAGCTTTGCCAGTTTCATAAGAATTTTTTGTAGTCGTAGTATATTGATCACTGGCAAAGACTGCGGCGCATGATATCCACCATACGTCCTCAATAAAGATTACATCAGCGTTGTCAGCCCTGGGGACTAAGGTGGAATTAAGTCACCTGTAATCGGGTCCACGTATCCCTGAACGCACCCCACGAAACATAGCAGCGTTATTGTACAATTTTACGTTGTAATTTAGTGAGGGCGTCATCCTTCCTCGTCGTAGCTCGCAATCATTTTGTACTAAGAAACGCATAGCATCGTGGCTTCTTTTGTGGTCCTCGACGTTTTCCCCATCACCCGGGTATCTACTAGGAGGACAACGAGTCGCCCGGTTTGGATTGGGTACCACGTTACTGGTGGCTTAAGCATACTTAGACTCTATAGGGCTAAAAAAACATAAAAACACATCATCAGGCTCCATGTTGGTTACTGCCTCCTCAATCTATAATTCCTTTAGCCTGGACGAGGAGCCTGTTTTCGAGTAAGTGGTTGCTCGTCAGGTGGACTGATATACAGCGATGTTATTGGTTTTCTCTGTGTTTAGTGTATGTGTTTATGTAGACCTGGATTGTCCAGCCCTTCCAGAGATCTTAAAAAAGCGGGAAAGTGAGGACAAAAGTGCGTCCCTCCCTTTGTACGAATACTTGTGACATTATATAACCTGCATAGTCAATTTCTTCTACGTATTTATAATTATTTACTTGTAAATAATACAGGGATACAATAAATGTAGTATTTTATTTCAATTTTGTATATAATAATTTGCCGATAATATTACGATACGACTGGCTGAATAGCTGGACATCGTTGTGCGTTTCCATAAGACCTGTGGGTGTGTTGCGAGTGAGCGAGCGCGCAATATATTGCGTTACACGCACAAGTTTTGTAACCGGTCTGCAGGGAGATAGTAAACGCATTACAGAGAGTGAAAAATCCGAGTTTTGTGACAACCTCGGAAATAATGAAAGAATATTAAGCTAGTTAGTCTAGTAAAGTAATAAATTAAAATAAAATAGTAGACAGACTTTGATATTAGATTATAACTTTTATTGCATTTATATTGATTTTGTATTTAGTTCTGTACTACGATAAAATCCAAAAAATATTTACTAACTATTAAATTAAGAATGCATAAGTTACCGCTACTCTATACAAATAAATATAATACAAAGATTTATTAAACATTTATATCCAAATTAATGTCACCGAGAGTACTTCGAATATAAAATTAACGCGTCGAATTATGGTCTCGGTCAAGTTTATTTTTTTTAATGCTTGCCATAATTAGAAACAAAACGACATGTAGTTTAAGTTATATAAATATACTCACTTTATTTTCCTTGAATTATTCCGAAAAGATTTGTTTATTGTTGTCATGATGAATTTATTTACAATTTTTAAATGTGACATGGGTGCCGTGCTAGCTTGGCCGAGAGCAATGCCACACTGAGCGGACGAAGACTGGTGGGACCGGGATTGCGATTTGATGCATGTTACCTGTTTAATATTTACATCGTTTTGAAAAAAATATCTATTTTGTTTTTTTGTGTTTCGGGTTTGGTTAAGTAAAGTTAACATAATGTTTATTGTTTTGTTTCACAAGTTAAGGTTAGTAAGCCTAATAAAGTACAGATGTTTTAACGAATTTACCATGAGGAGTGTTCTGAGGAATTGTTCGGATTAATTGCAGCCGTTGAGTTTAAATATTGTACATCACGACAGAATTCAAAATGTCATCCTACTCATCTCGAGTGTTGACAGTCTACCACTGTGCGCTTTACGCGTAATTTTCTGCCACGCAGAGTAGTTACTCTGTGGGATCAACTGTCGCAGCAGTATTTCCGAACAGATATGACTTAGAGACCTTCAACAAAAGAGCCCTACACAGCCGGCAGCGTATCTACGACTCCTCTGAAGTTGTGGGTGATGGCAGATAGGCAGCAGGATCACTCACCATCGGGTGAGCTGCTTGCTCGTTTGCCTATAGTAATGCTAATAGTAACAATACATATGACGATACGATTGACTGGTCTAGACAAGGTGTATGACACAAAAGCATGAAATAAATATGATTAATATAGATCACCCATTTTAATGTTGGTAGAGCCGCTTTGTAGCAAATTTCTAGCTGCAACATGAATGCGTTGTACCCGACCGGGGATGAACCACTTTTTCACCGACGTATAATAGCCTCATAGAAGCTGCTGTGTTTGGCGTGTGTATGGTTTTGGCGTAAAGTCCGCCCTTTATGTTAATAAATAAATAAAATATTTCTAGAAAACGTTGATATATAACCTAATTATTGATAGAAAGCAACTGCTGAGTTTCACGAAAGCACTTCACAGCAAATATCCGCATTCCGTGCTGGGAACGAGTCTAGCTCAAAACGATATGACATGTCGGAACAGTTAGAAGTCTATACAATTGGGAAACTGAAGAGATAAGTCCACACAGATTCCTCAGTATAAATACATTTTCCAATAAAAAAAAAGATGGCAATCCACCACTGTGCGCTTTACGCGTAATTTTCTGCCACGAAGAGTAGTTACTCTGTGGGATCAACTGTCGCAGCAGTATTTCCGAACAGATATGACTTAGAGACCTTCAACAAAAGAGCCCTACACAGCCGGCAGCGTATCTACGACTCCTCTGAAGTTGTGGGTGATGGCAGATAGGCAGCAGGATCACTCACCATCGGGTGAGCTGCTTGCTCGTTTGCCTATAGTAATGCTAATAGTAACAATACATATGACGATACGATTGACTGGTCTAGACAAGGTGTATGACACAAAAGCATGAAATAAATATGATTAATATAGATCACCCATTTTAGTGTTGGTAGAGCCGCTTTGTAGCAAATTTCTAGCTGCAACATGAATGCGTTGACCCGACCGGGGATGAACCACTTCTTCACCGACGTATAATAGCATCATAGAAGCTACTGTGTTTGGCGTGTATGGTTTTGGCGTAAAGTCCGCCCTTTATGTTAATAAATAAATAAAATATTTCTAGAAAACGTTGATATATAACCTAATTATTGATAGAAAGCAACTGCTGAGTTTCACGAAAGCACTTCACAGCAAATATCCGCATTCCGTGCTGGGAACGAGTCTAGCTCAAAACGATATGACATGTCGGAACAGTTAGAAGTCTATACAATTGGGAAACTGAAGAGATAAGTCCACACAGATTCCTCAGTATAAATACATTTTCCAATAAAAAAGATGGCGATCCACCACTGTGCGCTTTACGCGTAATTTTCTGCCACGAAGAGTAGTTACTCTGTGGGATCAACTGTCGCAGCAGTATTTCCGAACAGATATGACTTAGGGACCTTCAACAAAAGAGCCCTACACATACTTAAAATACTTAAAAGCCGGCAGCGTATCTACGACTCCTCTGAAGTTGTGGGTGATGGCAGATGGGCAGCAGGATCACTCACCGTCGGATGAGCTGCTTGCTCGTTTGCCTATAGTAATGCTAATAGTAACAATACATATGACGATACGATTGACTGGTCTAGACAAGGTGTATGACACAAAAGCATGAAATAAATATGATTAATATAGATCACCCATTTTAATGTTGGTAGAGCCGCTTTGTAGCAAATTTCTAGCTGCAACATGAATGCGTTGTACCCGACCGGGGATGAACCACTTTTTCACCGACGTATAATAGCCTCATAGAAGCTGCTGTGTTTGGCGTGTGTATGGTTTTGGCGTAAAGTCCGCCCTTTATGTTAATAAATAAATAAAATATTTCTAGAAAACGTTGATATATAACCTAATTATTGATAGAAAGCAACTGCTGAGTTTCACGAAAGCACTTCACAGCAAATATCCGCATTCCGTGCTGGGAACGAGTCTAGCTCAAAACGATATGACATCTCGGAACAGTTAGAAGTCTATACAATTGGGAAACTGAAGAGATAAGTCCACACAGATTCCTCAGTATAAATACATTTTCCAATAAAAAAAAAGATGGCGATCCACCACTGTGCGCTTCACGCGAAATTTCCTGGCATGCACAACTACTCTGTGGATTCAGCTGTCACCAGCGGTGTTTCCGAACCGATACGACTTAGTCACCTTGAAGAAAAGAGCCTACACCTTCCTTAAAGGCCGGCAACTCATTGCGACTCCTCTGGTGTTGCGGATGTTCATGGGCGCCGGTGACCACCATCAGGTGGACTACATGCTCGTTTGCCAGCTATTCAATATTAAAAAAAGGAAACATATTTTTATAACTTTTGGAAAATATATTTTTTTATTCTATTTAGAGTGTACAAACGAATACACAGTTCGGCTGACGGTAAGTGATTCCCACATTCATCGTCACCAAGGAATAATAAAACAGATGCATTGTCACCTTTAGGAACAAAGATCGAATGCCTCGTCACCTTACTAAGGGTCTTCGAATCATTACACTCACCAAACGAAACAGTATGCTTACATTTTACACTGGTATTTTGTGCGGGCATGATCTTTCCCCGATCAAATCGACCCATTCATTCTTCAGCTAGAAACAAACTGCAATGTGGATCTATAACTATTAAAAAAGATATATTATTAAATAGTATCTGTTTTTGCTGACGCTTCATTAAAAAGGTCTCGGTACCGGTAGACTTAAAAATCATAAAATGTAAGTTGATATCATCAGATTATACAGAAATCAGATTCGTATGATAGTTAGGAATGTGCTTGTCGACAGTTATTCTATATGTAATTTAAAACCAACTAGCCTTGTATATTATGCCAAACAGTATGTCTAAAATCTTAAGTTGGCAACTAATTTCTTTTCGTTTTTTTTTTTATTTTATAAAGCTTGTTTTCAATAAAAAAATGAATTTTTAATCGATAATGTGTTCTCCATTGTTGTTTACATCTTTGTCCTAGCGTCCAATATGATTTTTAATACCCTGTTAGTAGAAATAACCCGGTTTCGACTCGAAAAATTCATCCAACAAAGATCTCATTTCTGTATCAGTAATAAACAAAACTCTGCGCTTACCATTTGCAACAGATCGAATGAGGTAGAAATCCACATAATGAACGAAAAAATAAAACATGGTTTCCGGTAGACGGTATCACCTTTCAGAGAATCTTTTACATTATGCCCAAAAACATTAATAAAAACTGAAATCAAAACAGGGGAATATCAAATTGAAAAAAAATACTTACAGAACTTAGTTGCCAACCCAATTGTTGACCAAACTCATCTTCTCTCTACTACCATCGGGTGGGCTGCATGCTCGTTTGCCACTACTATTCTATATAAAAAAAAACTTACGTCTCTCTACTTAAGTAGTGTAGTTAATAGTTTTGTGTGTCGAGATGACTGTTCGCTATGTTGATTTAATGCAGATGCACTGCTGACCTTTAAGAAAGCTGTAGGCTGTCTTCTTTAAGGTATCTAAGTCGTATCGGTTCGGGCACACCGCTGACGACAGCTGATAAAGAATCAGAGCGTTCTCGTGCGGTGTAGCTCAATTGCAAGTACCTTAGGGGAAAACACGAGAGCTACATTACCAACGTCCAAAGCGGAACCTCCGACTGCAGCGGTTTCCAACTCCTGCAGTCGTTGAGGACCTCGGCGGACCGCGGGATCGCCCTGTACTCGAAGCCAACAGAAAGCCATTCGTGCCCACTGGAAGCTTAGAGTAATCTTGCACTGGGTCCCCTTTCTTTTCAGAAAGGGACCGCCCAGTGTAACGTCCTTATAAGGACGGTGACAAGCCCTCAACGAACAACATCATCCGCTGAGCAACAGCTGGCATCGTTCGTCGACGTGGTGTGTACCCCCGCAAGGAGGGGGAGCTCCCCGCAGAAACCACGTGCTAGTGTGTCGTACAAGCGTACTGGGCACATCAAACAGGACAAAGTAACTGTCACAGCTCTACGACAGTGTAACAACTTCGCCAGGAGATCCAGTCGAAGATGGCAGACGACAAAGAAGACTCCCCCCACCCCCCTGCCCCAGTTAGAGATAGGCGCCCGAAGGCGATAGTCGATAGGCCGCTCGTCGAACGAAATTTATTCGCTCCCGGGTCGTCGCGAATCTTGCCGCCGGGTTACCTCGTCCGTTCGAAGCCGGGAACATCGGCACCGGTCGCCGCGCTCGACGCCCGCGAGGCTGAGCCCACGCGTGTCGTCGAACCGACGCCCCTACCGCGCCGAGCCCAAGGACGACGACGGACGCCTTCTGAAGACGATCTGGTCCATGATGACAAACGCCCTCGTACAGACGAGATGAAGACCCCTACACCACCATCAGTGACCAGGCACCATGAACCGCCTGCGTCTCCATCACCACCAAGAACCGGAGGAGCAGAAGTAGCAGCAGAGGAGATGAGGGATTTCGAAGAGGAATCCCCGGAGGGAGAACACGGCTGGGACAGTACATCGTACGCCACCCTGCCGTCAGTGCTCGAGGAATCCCGCCCCCCCCGCGGCGGAACATCAGCAGCCCCTCCCGCACCTAAAGTTCCCCCCCCTGCTCAGCGCCCCACTTCCCCTCAACCCTCTACCTCATACGCTCAAACAGCGTCCCAACCGGCAGTACCTCGCCGTGTCCCCCCACCTACCCCTCATCCCCCTCAACGCCCTGTCGAGCGAACGGAGGAGGATCGAAAATACCCTCCCATCATAGTCGAGTGCCTCCCGGACTGGACTACACACTTCAAGCGGATTAAGGAGGCACTCGGCCACGCACCCAACGCTCGCCCGTTCGGGAAAGGAGTGCGATTTCGGCCACAAACTGCCGCCGAATACCGCGTTATCCAACGCTACTTAATCGAGAAAAGCAGTACCGATACAAACATCGTATGGTACTGCTATACGCCATCAGACGAGCTGCCCACAAAGGTGAGCCTGAGGGGGCTGCCCTCGGACACACCACCGGAAGCAATCGAGGAGGCCCTAAAAGAAAAGGACTTCCCAGTGACATTCGTCCGTTTGATACCTCCAAAAAGAGACAGACTAGGATGTCTCTTCCACGTCAAGATGACGCACCTCTCCCAACATGAGCTCCAACGTCTCTACGCCGTGGATGAGCTCCTCAACATGCCAGGCATAACCATCTCCGCCTGGCAAGGAAGGAAAGGCCCCGCGCAATGTCACCGATGCCAGGGGTTCGGTCACAGCTCCTTCACATGCTTCCGGCCCTTCAGGTGTGTCCGATGCTCAGGAGAGCACCCAGCAGCAGACTGCCCGAAGCCCAAGGACTCCCAACCGAAGTGCGCAAATTGCGCCAAAGCCCATCCTGCAAACGACCGAAGGTGCGCAGTAATTCAGCGCATCGCGCGTAAACAGGGTATAAACATTCCCCCCCCCCCGCCGCCGCCGCCAGCAAAGCGGAGAGTGCAGGCAGCAGCGCAGGATGGCTGGACGCAGGTGGGCAGGCAGCCCCCCCGCGCCGGAGCACCCCCCCCAACCTTACCTCAGCCCCCTCGAGCGAGAGAGATGCCCAGAGCCCCCGAACCAGTGGCTACCACCTCCAAGGCGAAAATCAACGCACCACCTCAGCCAAGCAAGGCACCTAAGCCAGCACCAGCACCAGCACCAACGACAGGAGCAGAAACTGGTGCTACTTTGATCCCCCCGGCGAACGAAGCCACGGAAAGGGGGACAGGTGCAACCTCCAAAAAGAAAAAGAGGGGTAAGAGGAAGCGGAAGGGGAGGGCACAGACCGAAGGGCTCACCTCGACGCCTAATCCAGCCCAGAGCACCACCACAACACGGGCAGTTCCTGCAGCTGTTGATGATGATCGACGTCAAAACGCGCACACAAACTTCCTAAATGACTTCTTAAACGCCGCGACTAGAGCACCCCACGTCGGGTCTACACCGGTTATTGCGGCGCCGTCTGTCGAAGACGTAATAGTACTTTTTGTTAGGAAGGTTATGGGACTCCTCGGGGATATTCTCGTAGCCATCACTACCGGGGAACATCCACTCGCCGCGATCGCACGCGTGTTAGCATCACTTAGCACGGCTCGTAATGGCTCCGCAAGTTAGGGCTATGTACTGGAACCCGAACGGCATTAACACCAAGCTGATCGGGCTAAAGGCTCTCGTCCGGCGATACGACATTCAAGTTGTATTGCTGGGCGAAACGAAACTAAGACCTTCGGATAGTCTGAGATTGCCGAATTTCCACGTGTATCGTCGCGATGAGGTCTCTCCTGCCGGAGTGGCCTACCGTGGCACGGCCGTACTGGTCAGGAGGGATCTCGTGCACGAGGAAATAGAGCTGCAGCCTTACATCTCCATGCGCTCCATCGGCATCCGACTAAAAGCCTCCGGGAAGACGCTGCGGCTTTACGCTGCGTACCGTCCTCCCGGCACTCCCCTCAATCCAACGGACATCCGGAATGTATTCGACGGCAGCACGCCCACGATTATTGCCGGGGACCTCAACGCTAAACACCCGGCATGGGGGTCGACCACCATAACCCCCGCGGGCAGGCTGCTGTACGCAGACTCGCAGGGAGGGGATTACGACGTGCTCGGGCCGAACGAGCCGACGCATATTCCCTCCTGCAGTCAATACAAACCGGATGTCCTGGATATAGTGCTTAGCCAGTGTATCCAGACCCCCGTCCACCTGGAGGTCCTTTACGACGCGGATACTCAGCACCTTCCGGTGCTCATAGTGACGGACCTAAGTGCAGTCTCAGTGTCTCCGAGATCGCCTAACACAAGAACGGACTGGGAGGCTTACAGAAGCGCACTTGTGACGATGGACACGGGCCGTCCCATCAGGACGGCCGAAGACGTCGAGGTGGTCGCCAAGCACATCACCGAACGTATATCGGATGAGTGCAAGGCGGCCACCAAAATCGTCCAGTCGTCGTCACAGTGGCGTGGTGAGCTTCCCAGAAAGCTGAACACCAAGCTGAACCGTAAGAAGGCACTCAGAAGACTCTGGGCACGCACTCGTTGCCCACGCGTGAAGACACTTTAAATCGGCTGTCGGAAGAGCTGTCTAGGAAGTGATGCTGCACAGGGAGAGTCATGGAACCGTCATCTCGATCGGATTTCGGAAAACCAGACCTCTCTTCATCACTTAAATAGGCAGCTTACCCGCACCCATTTACCGGTGTCTCCACTAGTGGATGATACGGGTCGCGTTCACTATGAAGCATCGGACAGGGCCGAGATACTGGCTACGCATCTAGAGGGCAGTTCACACCAAACATAGCCCTAACCGCGGCCTCGCAACATCATAGGCAGGTAGAGGACCGCGTACGGGAATTCATGTTATGTCCTGAGGAGCCTCTGCAGGGAGAAGCCTTCTTCTCTCCAGCGGAAGTGCGCAGAGCCATTCAATGGCTACCACTGCGCCGTGCACCCGGACAAGACGGAATACCCACCGCGGCACTTAAGGCTCTGCCGGGGAGAGGTATCGTTGCGCTAGCCCGTTTATATAACGGGATCCTGCGCACGTGCCACTTCCCGGAACAGTGGAAACTGGGGAAGATTTTCGTGCTGCCGAAGGCGGGCAAAGACAGGAGACGTCCGGCAAGCTACCGTCCTATTACGTTGCTATCACACGTAGCGAAACTTTTTGAGAAGCTGCTGCTGCGGAGGATCAACCCGTGCATAACCGTACGGGATGAACAGTTCGGCTTCCGTAGCGGCCATTCTACTACTTTGCAGCTGGCACGTGTGCTACACTACCTCGCATTCGATCACAATCGTGATCGGGTGTGCGTCGGGGTCTTTCTCGATATCGAGAAGGCCTTTGACAGGGTGTGGCATACGGGACTGCTGTACAAGTTGATAGAACATACCACCATCCCGCCTCAGTTCGTGCGTTTGATAGCATCGTATCTGGAGGGTCGCAGCTTTTACGTCTCCGTCGATAAAGCCGATTCGGCGGTACGGCCTATTCAAGCTGGCGTTCCCCAGGGGAGTTGCCTTGCGCCGCGACTGTACGCGGTCTACACCGACGACATCCCCGCTCCCTTAGGTCGCGCGGAGGAGCGGGATGATGACGGTCTGTTAGCGCTTTCGCCGACGACAGTGCGTACTTTACGTCTTCGCGTCAAGCCAACCACGCAGCCAGAAAAATGCAGCGCATGTTGGACCTGCTTCCTGACTGGTTTGATAAGTGGCGGTTGACTGTCAACGTTGACAAGACTACCGCCCTTATCACCGGAAGACGGAATAAATATCCCCCCCCGCTCGAGCTCCGCGGACAAGCGATCGAATGGAATACCAGAGTGACATATCTCGGATGCCGTATTGACAGCATGCTGCGCATGGAACCGCAGGTCGAACACTCAGTTCGAACTGCGCGAGCAGCGAGTGCGATGCTGGGACCAGTACTGTCATCAAAACTACCTACGTCAACTAAGATAGGAATCTACAAAACGTACATTCGATCGCGCTTGACTTACGCCGCTCCGGCGTGGTACCCCTCACGTCCGCGTCGCAGCGAAAGCGGCTGCAGGCCCAACAGAATCTGGCTGTTAGGAGAATCGTGGGAGCAGGTCGCTACGTCAGGAACGATGTAATCGCGTCTAACCTTAAGTTAGAATCCATCTCCGACTTCGTCACCCGTATCGCGCGTCGTATGTACGAACGCGCTGATACGGGAGAACATCCCCATCTGCGAAACATCGCTCCCCTGCACGCACGCCCCCCCGACGGGCGACCGCTTCCTCGCGAGCTGCTGTTACCGTCTCCCGACTAAGGGAATGTAGGTCGAGACGGTAACTTGCACAACAGACCGTTGAGGATAAGTGATTAGACTTTTTCGCATTTTCCCTTCCGGATTTGTATGTGACGTGAAGACGTAACGTAGCATTTCTACCTGTGCCACTAGTTGTGTCACCTGATCCCGACAGGCCTTAGATCCGTCGAGATGATGTTCGGGTAGTGGGGGAATATCCCCGGGGCCCGGTCCCTGCAGACCTATATTAGGTTTTAGTAGACGTTCTTCAGCAGACAGCTGATTCCACAGAGTAGTCGTGCGTGCCAGAAAATTTTATGTAAAGCGCACAGTGGTGGATTGTCGACCATCAAGATGATTAGGATGAACTTTTGAATTCTGCCACTATGTAAGTTTAAACGCAACGGCTGGAATTCATCCGAACAATTCCTCACCATCTTTTGAAATAATCTTGTGGTAAGAGTACTTGGCTGCAGATCCTGGGTTTGGTCACGGGACGACTAACAAACTTGTGTACCGCAAATTTCTGGTTGGGCGTGTTGCATTCATGTCACATGTCTTTGATACTGGATTTAAACCTCCCATCTTATTGCACGTGCATTACATCAGATTAAGGAAGGAGACCTTTCTTAAAAGCCGGCAATGCGTTAGCGACTCCTCTGTTCATGGGCGGCGGTGATCACTTACGATTGGGTGGGCTGCTTTCTCGTTTGCCAACTATCCTATATAAAAAAACGATGAATGAGTGACTCCGTTTGCCGGCTTACACCACTAGTATATCCTGTGCAGTTGACCAGTTTGATGGTAAGACCAGATGATATCTACATGGTTGAAATTGAACAGGGGATGAACATTAAAAATCCTACCAATATTATAAATGTGAAAGTTTGTTTCACAATCACACAAAACAGCTGAACGGAATTGAATGAAATTTATCACACAGATAATTTAATGGTTTAACGACTGTTATCAATTTATTTTAAAACTAGCATCTGTGTGCGACTTCGTCTGTGTGGACTTCACTTTAGAATTGATTAATTCGTGATTTGCCATCTTTTGAGCGTGTAGTTTAAACTTCTATTTACACATTATAGTTACTAGACTTTTTTAATTGTTGTGTATTACATAATTTAAAGCATAATAAATAATAATATGTTAAGAATATCTAGATTTTTTTGAATATACGTCATAGTTTTTTTTGGGCTGATGGCCACTGTTAGCCGTGGGCTCTTCCAGCTTCACTGGATTGATCTGGTGGTGATCAGGTGGCTGAGCGATTACGTTGCTCAGCCGAGACCTTTATTAATGGGTAACCAGCACAAGAGTTCCAACCTCGGTTCGGTCAGTTGCTTCTGACTAAATTAATATCAATATTATTATTATCTATCTGTACCACCACTTAGGAATGCGTTGGCGCTGGAGAAGAAATGGCGCAAGAAACTTCAGCGATGCTCCTATCTGTGATAATTGGTGAAAACCGGCCTGTGATATGGCGGTATCGCTAATAATTTTGTTGTTTGCGTACGTTGGTGCAGTGTTGGAGTATAGTGTGTTGACCAGGGCTTGGGCCTTAGTGGTCGCGTCGTCGAGGTCGTCGATGGCGTGTCTCGTTCTCCTTCGGACGCGGTAGATATTCGAGATGGGATTGTAAGTGACGGCACTCACAATCAGCTGATTTGGGTGTGTGACGGCAGAGTCTAACTATCGGTGGGAAGCCTACTTCAGGTATACTACTGAGCTATGGTCGGGAGCTGAAGATCTTTGTGTAGATTTTCAGTACGTAAGAATCACGACGCAACGGTGATCTTGCGCATGAAGCGATTTTAAATTACCCGAAGTCGGTGAATGAGAGGCGGGAAGGCATGCGCAAAGACGGGACTTGTGTTTGCCATTATCGGTCGGATGTCATAGTTTACTTAATCATTGCACCTACGGATTCTTTACATACATACAACACACAGTGGCATTAAATGGATAATTTATCCAGGTAGTTTATATGTTCCTCTGGTAAACTCGATCTAAAGAAATTTTTTGGCTGCAACATGACTCTACTATATTATTGGTGTAATATAAAGGCGGTAACCGATGGGGAAGAAAGGTTTTGGAATAGTAAACCCGAAGTTATTGCCAAACGCAACGTATGACGACGTACGACCGCCCCCTAGATGGAGTGATGACCTATACGACTCTGCGTGAAGTCGGTGGATGCAGGTGACTCGTACCCTGTGACAGTCTGTGGGTGAGGCCCATCTTCAGCAGTGGATTAGTGATGATAACTGGACACCGATTGTGAGACTTTGATGTAGTGTCAATGATAGGAGAACAAGGTACGGAATTGCATCGTAGGCATATATAAATCTTAATTCAATGAAAGATAAATATCAAAGTGGAAACAGGTTCTTTTTAAAGTCAAATGAGGGATTTAGCCACGTCGTGAGTTTTGTTAACCAAATGGCAAAAAAACATTTTTTTCTTACGTAAGACCGACCTTCGCAAGTTTATACACACCGGGGGCTCACAAATATATTTACATATTTTGAAGCGTAAAAAATATATCGCCGTGATCGAAGCTGACTAAGACGCCATAGCTATTTAATTGCTGAATGAGCCACTTTAAGATTAAGACCATGTATTGTACAGCTAAATCATTGTTAATAAAATAAAATGTTTAGGGAAAGTTATATTAGGGGTTAGCAAATAGAAAATGGGATTGATAGAGAAATTGATGGAGAAATAATTCCGATTAATATACTTTAAAAGAGCGTCAATAGGCTAATAGTTTAGGATACTATTTGGGAAACTTAAGGTTGTAGGTTCGAATTCACCATTCGACTATTGTCGTGAAGTAAACACTAGGGGCAAGGTATGTTAGATTTTTGATTGATTTCTTTTAAATCCGCAATCCTGCGCAGCAGCCTTGGCAACACGCCCTTTGTGAACCGGCGCATCGTCGTGAAGAAGCAAGACACCTGCGGTCAATTTTCTAAGACTTCTTTTATTGCCTCCTTTAAATTACGTAGGGTGTTTGCGTAAGATGAGGCACTAATGTTTTGACCTTTTTTTGTGTACTCAATCAGTACGATTCCCTTGGAGTCCCAAAACACTGTGGCTATGAGGCGATTGAGACCCAGCACCCCGTTGACTTTAAACTTCTTTGGCGGGTCTATTCCTTTTTTATGCCACTGCATGGACTCTTGCTTTCTCTCTGGTTGTAGTGATGAACACGTTTCATCACCGGTAACGATTCGGCCTAAAAGACTATGCGGATTTTCACCATAGAGCTCCATTCGCCAAAAACTCCATGCAACAATCAACTCGCACTTGTTTCTGAAGCGCCGTGAGCATTTGCGGCACTCATCTTGCACTGACCTTTTACAAATGTTGTGTGAATAGTACCCACGGATAGTTTAGTCCTTTCTGCTGATATTTTCACTCTCACTATTTACACGGACATCTTAATGTATATGTTTCCCAACGATTATGCCGTTTTATTCAGTATTGGCACTAACTGACCCACCGGTACGGGGGTCGTCTTCAGTACTCTATCTATCCCATTTGAATTCACTAGACTTCTGAATAGTAGATAAGAAGGAGCATCTTGAGAAGAGAATCTTGAATAACTTTTTGAGTCTTTCCGTGCTCACACATTGTGGAAAGTCATCGTAGTTGCCTTTTTGTAATGATATCTTGAATAGTAGTGACAATTAAATGATTTTTCATATTTATACCCTCTAAAAGTGTATTTAACTTATGAGATAATTAATTACCCTCATCATTAGTATATCACCCCGATACTGTGAATACATTGAACGCCCCTCGTATATTATATTCGTAATCTAACCTCCGTTACGACATATATGTGCGAATATCTACAGATATCACTAACTTTTGTTGGTTTATTTTAGATTATTGTATCTGATCTAAGTATTCAATGTATAATTACCGGTGCCACTACAGTAGTTGCAGCTTACAATCCTCAATCCATAAATGTATGTTTATAAAATGTATCATGTATATATTTATTTATTAATAGGCTGCCGCTGAAAAATTAGGTTTGGGATGAAATGAGTCCTAAAGTGGTATTCCTTCATTGCAACCCTGACCAGGTGGGTTAGTTTGATCATATAGATCTTATATATTTAGTTTAAGCAGAGATTTAAAAAATCTTTTTCTATATGTTTTATTCCTTAAGATTCTATTTTTTTTCAGCAGCAACGGGTAAACTTTCACAACTTTTAAAAAAATAATTAAAAATAAATACCTATGCATTTTTGTTACTTTACCATTATCTTTAGCCCAATGCTGAACTTAGTCCTTCCCCACAGACTTCCACAGAGTACTATCCTGGGCCACCTGTATCCATCGACTTCCCGCAGACTTCCATGCTATGCTCAATTGTTATTATTTTATTTAATAATGCGACTTGTCTATTTGCCTGGGTTTGTAGAGAATGCTAAATAAAGCTCTTTCTTCCATTCAATGATGAAAATCGATTATAAGTTTGTATTTTGAACGATGCAAAATGATTTTCACTGCCCATCACTTTATTGGAATTCACCTGTCATGACACGATCTTCCTTGTCAATTATTTTGGAATTTCTAGATTTGTTGTTGTGGTGGGGTACAAAGTGTAATTGTACAGGTCGAGAGCAAGTTCGTTCTAATTAATTATGCAGATTATCATGTCCATTGTCTACGAACATCACTGTGTAAAAAGTTACCGCACGTTCTTCCCATGACGTCTAAAGAAAGTGTACTTTCTGTGAAAGATTTCCAGTTGCCTCATTAGTTTTGTGTTGTCAACTATTAAAGTTCGAGTCAGTGATCAATGATTATTACGTTGTTCGATCGTATTTCGTGTAACGCTATCAATTAAAGCAATTAGAAAGTGTATTGTTGGTTGTGTTAACGAATGGCAGGCTTCCATGCAAGAGACACAATGCCTAAAATGGGGCTAGTCACGGACTTGCGGGAGCAGTGGCTGGTGCGAGCTGACGGTGCCCTTGCACACCGTTTGCAGGACCGCGAAATATCCTCACATCTCTGCGAGAACAGGTACCGCAATCAGCAGATACGCGAAGATTTCCCCGTAGCTTTAAGCGAACAGAGGGATATTGAGCATGAAGTGCGTTTAAAAGAATTAGCACTGCGTCGCCAGGCTGATATTGATGCGGAGATTGCTCGTGAAATGGCGGAAATTAATCTTCGTAGGCAGCGGCGACAGCATAACGATGTTTTGCAGCAACCGAGTTCATCTCGCACGGCCCCTCCGGCACCACCACCCGAAATCGATCCTGACGAGTTAGGTCTCTCTTCCTCAGAATTAGAGGAAATGAGGAGACGGTTAGAGCAGGAAGAAAGAGATGCCCGATTGGCCAGAGAGCTAAGTCATGAAACAAGCGATGAAGATGTCTTACTTGCCGACATGCGATGTGCTGTTGAAGCACAGGATAGTGAACTTGCACGGTTACTACAAGAAAGGGAGTATAAAAAACTTCAACGGGCTAAGGAGAAAGCAAAACAAAAAGCGCTGTTAAAGAAACAACAGCGTCTAGCACTACAACAACAAGAACCCCTTCCAGAAATACCTCAAGCAACTCTTTGTGAAGCTTACAGTAACCCCCGGGATGTCATTCAGGAAAACAGGCTGCGATTATGCAAATCAGTTGATTCAGACTTGAATTATGTTGAGCCTTTTGAAAAGGAGATAATACAATCCAAAGCCAGTGCTTTACTATCCAAAGAAATATCAAAGCAATACTATGCACAGGATGCCGGATCAACAAGTTTCAATGCAGACACATTTCATATGCACTCCACATCATTTAATACCGACAAATCTATTTCAAGTACAAATACTTCTATTCAACATAGAGAACCCCCTCCTCCACCTACAACAGGCAAAAAGCCAAGGTTTCCTGATCCAGTGAGCATAAGGCCTGCTTCACACTATCCTACAGACAACATACTATCTGGTACAGATACCCAACTCAAACCCATTCAGCAGAGCCTCAGTGAGAACAATAACTTATACAGTTCAACATTTGCAAGCCAAAATGATACAAGTTCTCAGCATTTAGGATATGAGAGAGGTGATGGTGCTAAACGTCTTTCTGTCATCTCAGATATTACAGCAGAGGGATTAGAAAGGAAGAAAAGGAAGCGAGCAAAAAAGAGCAGAGGATGTCGAATACAGTAATCTGAGTCTTACCTATTATTCAATACAAAGATAAATGTAAACATCTCAAATTTTAATTATTAAGAATATAATGTCATTCATTTCGAATTTATACATAAACAATAATCTCTATTTCACTATCCAAATCTTCATAGTATTTCTATATATCTTAAACTAATTTAGGAATTATTTATTTTCTATTTAATTTCTGTGGACTTACCTGCAGAAAAAGAACCAATGAGCCATTGTTTATTTTTTAAAATAAGGTCTTTATGTGCCTTAAATTAGATGTAAGTTGTTACATGAACATTCCATATTGTGATTATAAATAATGTATTTACCTACATATTTATAAAAAACAAGGAATTCCATATACAATATATATTTATATAAGATACTGAAAATATATAATATTTGATCAATGAATGATTGATTCTTTAATTCAATAATATCATACATTTTAAATAATTGTATGCTAAAAATATTAATAATATAACATTACATATTAAAAAACCAGTGTAAAAAGTTACATTTGAAATATTTTTCTGAACAGCCAACAAATCAGATTCTGTATTCTTACAATACGTCTAACAATAAGTCTAAGATCCCACAGTGATTACTATATCTATCTGTTTATTAATTAAACATTCCCATGGGGAAGAAAGGTTCTTCTGGCAGTTGCAATGTGGGATAACCCTCCAACTAGATGGAGCGACAACTTATGTAACTTTATTGGAAGTTAATGGATGAAGTTAGACCATGGATTGGCTGTGGTGATAACAATGAGAGAAATATGCTTCTGTCTGGTTGTCTATGAAACATATGGTTCTAATTTTTTTCGAGCAATTTTAATATGAAATTGTCTGATGAAAGTAAAATTTAAAGGTCAAATTTGAGTGCAATAGAAATGTCTATATGTAAACATTATAAAAAAAAAATAGAAAATGGCCAAAAGCAGAATACAGATTTATAACAAATGTTGAGCTTGGTTTTGTCCTTTATCCTCTTTTCCATATACTACTACTTGGAAATCAGTACTAAACACTATTTAATTGCTGAATTTGTTTCTCAAAATATTTTAAAAATAAGTTATTTTTATAAACCACCATGCAAAAACATATTACTCTATTATTAATTATGATCTGTACTCTAAGTTGTGCAGACATTTATTGCTGGGTACTTAGTGCATAGCAAGTAAGTGGTAAAGCCACATTGCAGTTTGACCAGATTATGTGAATGACAGCTTGACCGGAGAAGGAACATGCACAGAATACTAACTTAAAATACAATAATGGTGTTGGTTCTGACGATTAGACCCTTATTACAGGTGATGAAGCATTACATCTTAGTTCTCATGGTTGATAATGTATGTAAATTATCACTTCTTAGCGAGAATGAATGTGGTGGTCATCATATGAGCTGTGTGATCATTTGTGCAGAGTAAATACAGCATTTTGATTAAAAATTGATGGATTTAGTAATCATACTATCAGCTTTCATCCTGCCATGTTGATATTTCATTTGAAATATTTATTTTAATTTCCTATTTAGGCTTAGTTTTTCAGTTCACTTTTGTACTTGGGTGCATTTAAACGATGACTTTATTATTTTATTAATACATATGTAATAATGTTTTCACTTTATTCTGGAATTTTCAAGTGTCATGTGTCAGATTTACTTTTTATTTCAATACATAACAACATTCCTACAAACCTTCATAACATAATGCTTTGTATCAGAACATTTTAGTACATAATTCATTCCAACATATAAATGCCGTCCAACAATACAATGTTCAAACAAAAAGACTGATAAATATTTGATGTAAAAAGCTATTATGAAACATTTTATATAATTTTACACAAGCTTGAGTGTAAATTGCTAGGTGGATATATTTAGAGCTTACTATTAACTTAACTTAATATATATAAATATACATGTATATATATATATGTATGTTTATATATATATATATATATATATATATATATATATATGTATGTTTATATATATATATAAATATACATGTATATATATATATGTTTATATATATATGTATGTTTATATATATACACTGACAATATGGGTAAGCGGAATTCCCAAAGGTGCTACATCCAGGTCTTGAATGTTCCATAAGAAATAAGTATCATGTGGATATTTTGTGTTAGTATCAGTAGCCACATGTATTGGGGTATAATATAAGAATCTTATACTCTGTACTTTCTATCAACACACTATGACAATAAATTTATACAATAACATATTAATTATTAATGTTTCCTCTCTTGGGTTAGCAGAATTCCCAAAGATAATCCAGAACTTAAATATTACTTAAGAAATACAAATAAATGCAAATGCTCAAATAGTCATAAATACAAACACTTGATCATATTTCATGTGATCTCAAATTGACTTTCTAGAAAATATGTTTTAATCAAATTCTAAGTTACAATTCATAGAGATAACCAACTCTACTATTCTCTACTACTTATTATTGCTCTCTATTTGTTTTAAAAAAAAATTAAATCTGTATTTACTTGTGCATGTCAGCACCTTAAATTACCAATGCTCTGTTAGTATATCATTGTTATCAAAGACTAATTATCCGGCGTCATTATAGATGGACACTGGCCAGTAGTATCCCAAGTCTGACTGCATCATTCATTCACCGAGCCATATATGATATCTATCTCGGTCATCAGAATTGATTTACATCTGACCTAAATGTCCATGATGACATACTGTCCTTTTTTTATGATTTTAATACAGTAATAGATTTATATATATCTACTATACTAAAAATATTAATTAAGGTGTCTGTCTGTCACTTGTTTTTTATTTACTATCTCACTATGATAATGTTCATAGTAATTGTCTGATATCAATGTATAATTCAAAATACTTGAGACTCAATAGGAATTGCATTAAAATATGTAAGTAATTAATATTTTTAAATTGACCGCACTGCATATTTTTAAAAAGTTCTCTTTTGTTTGCTTTAGGCAAACTATAGAATTTTAATTAAATTTAAGCTGATTTTAAATTCTTATGAACAAGTTTGCTACCTGTGAAGGATAAAATTTCTTCAAATGTAAACCGGCAAGAAATTTTCTTCATTTCTCTTACCAATCTACAGCCAACCAAAGAGGTGGTATATGATTTCGATCTTTACCCGTGTAGCCCACAGCCCATATCTTTAAAAATTAGCTCTGAGTGTCTGAGATAGACTGTGCCTTGCTTAAAAGTCAATTCATTTCATCGTAATTCTTTTTATAACATATGTACTTGTTTTGTCTATGACGTGTATTAAAAGTTAAGTTATTATATTTATTCTCGTCAATACTACATCGATTTATCTGTAATTTTCATAATTTGGAGAAAATTTAAAAGATATTGCTTTAAATCCTAACATAAAGCACATAATGACCTTATCTAGTGAAGATACGGATTATTTTCGTTCATTTCGATATCTCACTGCATTGTATAATGTAAGTGAAATGCACGACCACGATATTGTTTTAATTCCGATTTGAATGTACGAACAACACAAACATATTTGCACATAGTTTCCGGTCGTGATGTCCGCTTTTCGTTTCATTATTCAAATTTTGTACTTAAATTATTCTACCAGAATTAGTATATTTTTTAGTATTACATTTTGTATGTCTGTCATTTTTTAATGTCTAATTTTGGAGACTTTGTATGCTATGAGAACAATATTAAATATTGGTTTTTTCAATATCAAATATTAATTTATTGTTCGGTACCTATATAAAGTACCTAATACTTAAATACGACTTGGCATATATTTATATGAATCTTATTTCCTGATAATATCCCCTAACATCGTAAGTAATTTGATGTCTACCTACTTCTCTATCTTTATAACGAGCCGTCAGCAAAATAGATACGAATTAATAATAATAATATATTTTAACAGTGTTACATCCACGCTGCAGATTGTTTTTAGCAAAAGTTTATCAGCATAAATCTGCTGTTTCGTATGGTGAGTATAGGTATTTGGCGACACAATGACAGGTGACTAAGCATTCCATGATGAACAGGAGCGTGACGACACATGTTATTATTAAATGTTTATAGAGAACGGTTCTAGATTACACTCAGCTGAATTGTGTGTTTGTTTGTCACCCCTAATATTATGTAAAAAAAAACACTTTAAATATATGCAGTGCGGAAATTAGTGATTCTAGCTTTAATTGCAATTTACGGCCTTTTAAGTGCCTTATTGAAACGGAACCAAACTCGAATGATTATCTTATAATTAGCTCTTTTATACTATAGTAAGTAATTTTTGAGGAATATTTTGTAATTCTTAAGGACGTTACGTCACTAAGATTGTTTGATTGATTTTCAATGTCGGAAGCAATGTTTCAATTCAGTCGAATGCTTATTTATGATTATAATAATTTTAATAAAGGTTTTCGAATACAAATGTTTTTTGTTTATTTTGTAAGAGCCGTGGTAGATCAGCGTTGTTTTCAATTCACGGTACGTTAGTTGCAATTTTACGTACTAATTTACTTCGTGCTCGGCGGCGAAGGAAAACATTGTGAGGAAACCTGCATGCCTAAGAAATAAATAGAAAAGAATATAATAAAGTTATATGAAGTCTACAAATCCGCAGTGGAGCTCCAACGCCCCATAGGGAGAAGGCTTGTGCCCTACAGTGTGATATAATATATATATATATATATATATATATATATATATATATATACAGGCTGTTATATTTTTTTGAAAATATTATTCGAGAATAAATTCGATTCATAGCACAAAATATCGGTCGTGTGGTAAGTATATTTAATAGATCAACCCTTTTTCCTGTCATAAGTAGGTTTAACGGGGTAAGGTCTAATCTTTATCTCATATTGCTCTTTCATATAACAAGAAAAAAAAATACCTTCACGATGCCGTTTCGTCACGTGACTGACAAAACCGAATACCTAATACTAGTGTCTTTTATTTTAGTTCTCAGTTACGTATCTGCATTATGATTTGTTGCATTAATTGTCACTCATTTCATAAAAAAAGTATGAACAGAATACTAAATGGAAATAAAACTTCATCCCCATCGTCTCCACGGTTGGCAATCCACCACTGTGCATTTCACGCGAAATTTCCTGGCACGCACAAGTACTCTGTGGAATCAGCTGTCGCCAGCGGTGATTTCGAACCGATACGACTTAGGGACCCTCAAAAAAGGAGGCTACACCTTTCTAAAAGGACGGCAACGCACTTGCAACTCCTCTGGTGTGCCGCCTATTCTATATAAAAAAAAACACTTTAAATATATGCAGTGCGGAAATTAGTGATTCTAGCTTTAATTGCAATTTACGGCCTTTTAAGTGCCTTATTGAAACGGAACCAAACTCGAATGATTATCTTATAATTAGCTCTTTTATACTATAGTAAGTAATTTTTGAGGAATATTTTGTAATTCTTAAGGACGTTACGTCACTAAGATTGTTTGATTGATTTTCAATGTCGGAAGCAATGTTTCAATTCAGTCGAATGCTTATTTATGATTATAATAATTTTAATAAAGGTTTTCGAATACAAATGCTTTTTGTTTATTTTGTAAGAGCCGTGGTAGATCAGCGTTGTTTTCAATTCAGTCGAATGCTTATTTATGATTATAATAATTTTAATAAAGGTTTTCGAATACAAATGCTTTTTGTTTATTTTGTAAGAGCCGTGGTAGATCAGCGTGTTGTTTTCAATTCACGGTACGTTAGTTACAATTTTACGTACTAATTTACTTCGTGCTCGGCGGCGAAGGAAAACATTGTGAGGAAACCTGCATGCCTAAGAAATAAATAGAAAAGAATATAATAAAGTTATATGAAGTCTACAAATCCGCAGCGGAGCTCCAACGCCCCATAGGGAGAAGGCTTGTGCCCTACAGTGTGATATAATATATATATACAGGCTGTTATATATTTTTTTGAAAATGTTATTCGAGAATAAATTCGATTCATAGCACAAAATATCGGTCGTGTGGTAAGTATATTTAATAGATAAACCCTTTTTCCTGTCATAAGTAGGTTTAACGGGGTAAGGTCTAATCTTTTTCTCATATTGCTCTTTCATATAACAAGAAAAAAAAATACCTTCACGATGCCGTTTCGTCACGTGACTGACAAAACCGAATACCTAATACTAGTGTCTTTTATTTTAGTTCTCAGTTACGTATCTGCATTATGATTTGTTGCATTAATTGTCACTCATTTCATAAAAAAAGTATGAACAGAATACTAAATGGAAATAAAACTTCATCCCCATCGTCTCCACGGTTGGCAATCCACCACTGTGCATTTCACGCGAAATTTCCTGGCACGCACAAGTACTCTGTGGAATCAGCTGTCGCCAGCGGTGATTTCGAACCGATACGACTTAGGGACCCTCAAAAAAGGAGGCTACACCTTTCTAAAAGGACGGCAACGCACTTGCAACTCCTCTGGTGTGCCGCCTATTCTATATAAAAAAAAACTCGACAAGCCGATAGAAATCGAACCCAGGATCGCTAGGATGAGTAACGTCCTAGGGAGGCATTCAAGTATTATGGAAGCGGGCGGAGGGCTTCAATTTTTTCTTTACTTTTTTTTAATTTAGCTCACAGAGCGTGGGGAATAATAAAAATCACACATAAAGTTACATAATAAAAATGTTTTCAGAACAATATTTATAATTTAAATTAATAATACTATGATATTTTTATTGTTTTGTTATGGTATACTGTATTTCTTTAGGGTTTGTAATAAATGTGGTTTATCATACCCCACAAAAACTTTGACTGGGTGGACAATAAATGATTCTTAATTTTCTGATTATATTACATTACTAATAAATAATTGAATTTTAAATTCTTGCGTCTTAGCTTAGGGGAGGGGAGCACATAATTTGCTTATACAGATCAGGTAATAGGTATAAATTTGTCTCTGTCTGGAGGTTCCTTCTTACTTAACTAGTAACGCAGCATGCAAGCTCTGATCGCCAACACAACTATATTCCCAAGCGCCACATAAAGCTAAGTTCTACACTTCACCTGAAGGAAAAAAAAATCTCTGGCGACAAGCTAGGTCAAGGAATATCATGCGCCTTCTTGCACGGTATGAGTATCTAGTTAATTATATTACGCAAGTTAGCTTACTTCAAGCAAGCATTATTATATTAAATTAATTGTTTTGATTGTATTGAGTGAAGTGTTCTACGACGGCGTGGACCTTCCCCAGTGCAAAAGTTGCAACGTACCACTTTATATATACTATAAATGTGTATAATACATTTATGACAGTTATTATTTGTAAATTGTACATTTGAATTACTATTAATTATAAATAGCACGAAAATTGCATAAAACTTTTTTACGGATTTTATTTTTAACGTTTCAATCCCCATTTTTCGATTGCTTAATATTACTCGACACGTGGAGGACTGAGGTGTTCGACGCACTGATGTCATATCTGCAGAACTAAGTTATCCGATATCGCTCAAGAAATCAGTAAGCTGAAGAGGCAATGGGTGGGCCATATAGCTCGTAGAAACGATAATCAGGGAAGAAAAGTTCTCTATTGGAAAGGGACACGTTACTTTTTTGGGGTTCTCCCTCACACCTCTGTGTGGTATGAGCTTACTGCGCCCCATTTATTCTCGACAAGGACTCAAATACTAAGATAGAATGCCTCGTCCCCAATTGTAGTCTTAAAATTCTGTCACTCATAAGAGTAATCTCAAACGTGGTTCTTCTTTGGTCGAGCAGATTTATATGTGCTACAAATAGTTTATAGCTATAGCGTAGATTTTGGATGAAACAATAGTAACAGATCGTAACTGAAAATATTAAATTACGTTCAATTAAATAAATCAAAACTAATTCTTACGTACAGTTATTTAACTAGTTTTAAGAAGAAGGCCTTTTCTGTACGATTTCTCTTTATAAAATAAAAGGTACTAAAATAAAAGACATTTTAAAATTGACTATGTTCATTCATAACATTAAAGAAAATAAATACAAAAATATGACACGAGATTTAGTAGTGTCGTTCGAACGGAGGTTTTCACTCTGACAACAATGTCAAACTATACGGTCTCTAGGAAATATCAAAATGTTAATACTTTAAGAAAAACAATAAAACTCTAGTTTAGTTGCAAAAAAAAACGAATATATCGGCACCGATCTTGACCGCTGACATTCAGGAATTCTTTTTCTTACTTGAGAATGAGCAAATCTTCATTGATCTTTAAAATTTGTGCCGATATTCTGCACAACCAACAGTCCGATAAAGCCATGTGTGAAATTGGCGACCATTTTTGTTTCAACAGTTTGTAGACGGCGTCGTTGATAATACGTGTTTCGTTTTGAAATTAAAGAAAAAAAAACCGTCGATAAACGTGCATACATATAGGGTTTTCTATAATAGTTTCATTTGATTTGTTTTTTAGTGCTATTTTTTCAATTTGTACAACTAGATTTATTTTTTTTCAAACACGATCTCATGTTTCATTATGTCAAATTTCGAATAGGATTTATTTATTTATACAATTATACTGTGCAAAGTTTATTTTTTTATTAATAAAAACGTCAATTTACAGGTCCAATATCATTTAATGCTATTTATTGATCGCAATCGGATAAATAGCATTAAATGAAAAGATCGTTAGGCTATGTTAGCGGCTTGTTTCTTTGCTTTAACTAACTCAACGAGCTCCTTGTATCTTTTCATGCAGTCTTTTTTGGTGCGATTCGGGATGCAGTCGGCGATTTTGTCCCATCTCTCTGCCGTGCTCACGGGGAATGTCTTGATAGCTTGCTCCAATAACTCTTGTTCAGTTTTAGTCCAAGGTTTTTCTTCCTTGACTGCATCCTTGCCGACGTCTCCGTTTATTTTGGGCTTCGCTATCCCATTCACTAATTTTGTGTCGCTCTTCGATATGCTACTGTCATCAATATTGTTTATCGGTTTCTTTTTGTCTTTCTCAAATTGGTCGAACGCCTCTTCATTGGCCGCTTTCTTGAGGCTACTCTTGGAGAAGTCGGAACTCTGTAAGTCTTTGGCTTTGTTGAGAACCTCTTTAGCATTGAAGCGTCTTTCGTCAACAAAAGTTCCATGCTGATTGAGGAAGTTGGCGACGACTTCCCACCTCTGATTAGTGCCCGCCGGGAATAAATTGACAGCTTTAATCAGAAGCTGAGTCAAATCTGGTGTCCATTCAACTGACGCTTTCAACTTTGTTGTCTTCTTAACTTTCTGGTCTTCCGCTTTCTTTGTTTCGAACAGTGCTCTACGTTCTGCTTCTAGTTTATCTTCAGTTTCTTTGACAGTTTTCACGAATGATTCCCTGCCGTTCGCTTCTAAATCTTTCATAAAATCTTGCAACTCGACCACTTTCATCATCTCGCAGATCTTTTCGACGGCTGCCAAGTGGGCCACGGTTTCGTCGTCATTTTGGGTGTAGTAATTGTTAGCTTTGCATAGATCTCTAAGGGACTTACGTTCTTTACGCAAGTTCTTTTTCTGTAATTCCCTTTCGGCTCTTGCAGCGTCGATACGCGCCTTCTCAGCCTCCTCGGCTTTCTGTTTAGCGAGTTGTACTTCCTTCATTAGACGTTCCTCTTCTGCCCTTTTTGCTTGAACTGCATCCTGAAATGAGAACATGTAAGATGTTTTATTATTATTTTTGTAAAATATATGCACAATTAAATCATAGTAGGGTCAGTCAACGTTAGCTATGCATTTCGTAATATGCAATTGGACCGATCAATTCAAATCCTGATGTCATGTTATACCAACCAATAAATTTGAAAAAAATTAAAACAAAAAAAACTGTTTTAAGTGTGTGTTACGGGTTATAACCCTATAGACATTCCCTGAACTCAAAGCGTCAATAGTTTAAGATACGGTCTGCGACGTCTAAGGTTCGAATCCGCCTTTTCACTATCATTGTGAACCATCTCTTAGCGCAAGCATTTTAAGCTTAGTTGGAGTGATTAACTGGAATGTTAGTGATGTAAATAAATAGTTGTACTTTCATTCTTTATACAAAAAGACCGCTTTCTATTTTCATAATTATACAAATTTAATTTAATATATAATAAATTTCTGCCTTACCTTAATATAAATAAAAGATGTAATTATAAAGACAATAATGTGAAATTGGCAATTAATCTTTATAAAGGTTAGATCCTTAAGGTGTGTTGTACTGTGTTCAACTATTAGATTAATTTATGCTAAAATACCAAGTGTTCAATGTTAAAGTTAAAATATTAATTAAAATTACTATAATTTGTATAATAGTAACTCATGTCTTCATATATGAAGAACATAGATTAGGATAAACTTTTGTAGTTTTTTTTTATATTCTATTCACATTTAATCAAATAAACTCGATTATATAAATTTACGAAACTAATTTAATTTATTTTTTGGTTTCTGTAGCAATAAATACAACCAAGAAATATAGGCTTAAAACAAATTATGTTTAATTAAAAAAAAATTCATGAGAAGTGTATGAACATAATTATTCTATTTCCCAGTTTTTTCACTTTATGTAAACACTTGTTATTTAAAAAAAATAATAGTCAATTTTATTGTTGTTTCCTCTCACTAGCCTTCTGAAATGGTTGGAGACCTAGTAGCAATCTTGATGATTCAAAGTATTTTGTATAAACCTACTTGAGTAAACCTTCTTATGATTGGATTATTATTTATTCATTAACAATTAACAAATGAATTGTGTTTGAATACAATAATTATTAACAACAAAGCAAACAAACCAGACAATACCAAACCAATAATCCAAAAGAGGTCAAAAAAATTAATTGTAAAAAAACAAAAATTATGACAGTCAAATTAATTCATTAGAGTTAAGGCCATGTACAATATATTATCTACAGTCAGCAAAAACTTGAAACCAGATGATTATTTTGAAAAAATAAGAAAAAATAATTCTAATCTCTCAGTAAATGTTTTTGATAACAATGTTTTAAATGTCTGAACAGTGTCAACAATTTTCTTTGTTTACATGTAACATCAGATGTGTCATTGATTACTTAACTTGACTAGAATAAACAAACTGGATCCCATCATATCTTAAAAAGAATGCAAGGCCTATTTCATATATTTTAAGGCTTTACAAGCCACAATATATTCTGGATAAATTATTAAGGTGGAGCAACAACCATTGCAACTTTGCAGGTCATTAGATCCAAGTGGCTCATGATTGTGCTGAGGAGTTCTTAGGATTAATTCCGGACGCTCAGTTTAAACATCATACATGATGACAGAATTCAAAAAATTTGTGGGATGAGTATGTTTTGTGGACTATCAAAAGGCTGTGATGATGATGAAATAACTAAAAGAACACAGTTACTAAGTTTTAAGTCAACCAATGTTCCATCCTTCTCTGTGATAGCTTCCATAAACAACTTGCTTGATAAAGCATAAAGATGCACATTTATTGTCATCCCTCCTAACTGACATGGAATGCCTTATTCATAGACTCTATGGTCTCATCACCTGAAACACAGTAGTGTTATGCTGCTATTTCATACTGGTGTTCGTGGGAGTATAGTCTGGCCCTTGTCAAGCCAAATTAATCATGCTGTAGCTAAAAATGAGCTACATTTAGGGAACTACCACTGTTCAATGTTTTGAACTTAGCTGCATCAAACAATGTAATAAAAAAAAAAAAGTAAGGCCTATATTTATATAATGAAGTCACTATAAAGTTTATTGGGTTAGCAAATAATTTCTTTCCTTTGTTTTTAATTTACTGCTTTATTTTTTTTTCAAGTTTATTTTTCAATAAAAATTATCAACTTTTTAATCAGTAATCTATTCTCCCTAGTTTACAACTTTCTGTAACCATTCAACAAGAATTTCACACATTACACAGTTTCAAATAAAAAAAATCATTATATCTTATATATATATTTTTAGAAATTAGATCTTATAATATATATATATATATGATTATATATATATATATATTAAATTATATAAATATAAAATAGTAATATTCGTTATAAGGTTTATAAATATATATGTGTATTATATATATATATATATTATAAGATCTAATTCTGCATCAGTATTAAACGCAACTCTGTGCATAACATTTGAAAGTTTGAAAGAGGTGGAAATCCACATAAATTAATACAAACAATATTAAACATTATGTCAAAACATTTGAACTCCAGAAATTACATTGAAATCCGGAATAAAGAAAAAAAAGAAAAGTAGATCAAACTTAGTTGTCAACCTATATTGCCAAAATATATTACAGTAGACAACACTCACTAGAAGCTCTTGATTTGTAAACTTTGTGTGACAGTCAGTTTCATAAATAGCTGTACAAGTTGTTGGTACTGTACCTCTCATGAGCAACTATTTAAGGTTATTTAAATAATGAAGTTTTATAAAAGTACAAAAAATATACCTGTCTGGCACGCTTGGCAGCCAATTTTTTATCCTTGTCCTCTTGTTTAAATCTTTGAATTCGTGGATCATTTGCATATGCTAAATCAACTAAACTACGTATTCTGGCCATTTCCTCCTTCTTTAACTTGGCTCGTGCTGCCTTATTTTGTTTCTCTATCCACCGCCGTTCCTCCCTATCGGCACCCCTCTCTTTCTCCTCCTCGTCCAAATAAGAGAACTCACGCCACGACTCGAACTCATACCAGAAAGCATAAAACCTCTCTACATACTCACGAGTGCTATTATCATCACCCAATAAAGGTACATTTCTCTTCTCCGACCAACGAGCATTCATTTCAAAGTAGGTAGCGAAGGCCTTAAAGAAGCCCTCCTTTTTTATTTCGTTAGATGTAGGGATAGAATCATCAAATTGTGGATCTATGGAGTCATATGATTTCCGCTTGTTAGGTGTTCCCAAGGTCTCGTAAGCTTTTGTAATGCATGTGAAGTAGTCATCATCACTACGTATCTCCTCCCCTTGTGCCTTTCGCTTGTCTGGGTGATGTTTAAGTACTTTCTGACGATAAGCTCGCTTTATATCATCCTCGGTAGCTTTATAACGTAAATCTTTCATACCCAGCACAGCATAGTGGTCTTGCCTTTTCCATTCTTTAGGATCCAAGCTTCGAAGATATTCGACATTGTCATCGAAGACCACTTCTTCTGTATTTTCTTTCGACGTTGACGTTAACAATAGAGTGTCTTCCCCGTGACATTTTATATTATAATATCTAAGAAATGCCGACCCCACACACTCAACTTTTCTTTTTAAAGACGGCCATGGTATTTCTACCACACTTTTATAAGTACTAGCGCTTCCGTCAGTCATTCTCTGTTTAATTTGGATACAAAATATAGTGTCGATACGAACATAACCTCGAAATCTTCTGAAATATTGGTGAACACCACAATCTAATCAAATTTATTATTTATTATAACATAAGAAATTACTATAGATAATTAATTTTTTTACTATCTACTTGAACACATAACATTTTATTAATTCCTAGAACGCGCCATGGAGATGACAAAACGTCAGTAGATTCATGTGAATATGAATGAATAGAATGATGATGATATTAATTTATCCCTAATGGAAAGGCAAAGGACTTTAGTCCATACAGCCAGGTCTTGTTCGTATGATAGGTGGTCTGACAATCCTGAATAGAATGAGACTTGAATGACATTGTAACAAAGGTGACATTTATCATTTTCCAAGAGATTTCAATTATCTAGATAATTATCGATTTTTAAATACAATTGAAATATTGTTATGGAAAATTTTAACAAAACGATGTAACTGCGGTCTCACAAATTTTGAATTGCTAATTTATTTTTAGATACTAAATTTTAATAAATATCTCTAATATTAATTTCAAAAATTTCAATTAACTTCAAATAAATTATGGTAAACTATGTCTTTCGATAGTTTTATTAACTGCTAGGTATTGCATTAAATGTTTTGTATAAATTATTACGAAACGTAGAAATTTAATGTGTATGGGAGCAAAATTATATTAAATTAATTTTAGCCAATAGCTTCTATTCAAAGTGAACAGGTTTTCTTTTAGACCTTTGACGTGATGGTAATATTATAAATAAATAAAACAAAAACATAATTAATAGAATTTTATAATTGTTTTGATGTTTTGTGGATCACTTTATTCTCCGTAAAAAGTTTGAGGATCCGGTACATTGGCGCTTCTACTAGAATATACAGTAGAAATGCGACTATTATGGATGCTACTAACAGCCCGAAGAAAATAGAGATCTGAAAATAATTATAGAAATATTTTTATTATTATATTAGAGTGTTGCAGATATCATTCCAGTACATACCCGTCTTACGGTACGGTATATAGTAAGATCTTTTTTTTTACTTAACAATTATCTATTCAATAAATCTGCCAATGCCAAGGCAGAAAAAGGCACATGTGTTTTTACTCCTATTAGTCGTTTATAGCATCCTTCGACAGTACACGTAGAGAATACACTGAGTTATGGCTTAAAAATAAGACAAAGTCATTCCCTATATATGATAATAAATTTATGATATGTTTATATTAATTATAATAATATATTACGATTTAATCAATCCTTTAGTCTTACTGAAACGCTAATCTTGAAAATAAGTAATCGAAAACTTAATAGTAGTTAAAATAAATAAGACATTTTATTTCATATTTGATTATAGTATCGGCAAGAGTTTTAAGTATGTTGGAGTCTGTCCATGCAGAAGCTAGTTGGCGGGACATGCATAATAACGATAATTTTAGGCCAAAAACTATATGGCCAAGGGAATAGATACTTCGTTCAACTTACTAATTCCGAACCATTATTTTTGCTAGAAAACATAGTTTTCTAAGCTGACACAGTCGTAGAAGTACTGTCGATTTACTCGTCTTATCGAATGAGTTATATTTCAAAATATTGTGTTACAGTTTCAGCCATGAGGCCTCTTAGGTAGTGAGATAATAATGGGCCGGAATGATGATAACTGAAATAACTGTACCCAATAAAAGGTGGACACTCGAAGCAGCTGTGTTCTAGCTCCGAGGAGCGAGTGGATGAACACCAAGTGTACCATGAACACTCCGTAAGACAGCTTGCTGAACAGCACCCAGCCTCGCCATTCCAGGAATCTACAGTAAAGATCTGCAGGCAGAAAAAATAATAACATAGAAATGTATTTTACATTTACATTGATAGAGCCACGCTGCAGTTAGTTTCTAGGGGCAATATCAATGGGTCGGCACGAAAGGGCCTCACTGAACACCAACGTGGAATAGCAGAATAACGCTGCTGTGTTTCGTACGGTGAGTGAAGGGATTCGCAGATCTTTTAATATTACATAAAGCGAGGCATTCCATCTCAGCCCTTGGAGGTGCCAATGCAATGCAATTCAAATCTTTGTTGAGGATAGACGTAGATGCCATTATCCGTTGATATCACTTACCATCACATGAACTGTGTGTGAGTATACATACATAGTGTATATGTTAAAAAAAAAGCATAAATACCATTTATTCTGAATGCTAGACACAGAATCTGCAAGGCTATGACACAGCCCAAGGCGGGGCGGTGTAAGGATCCATAGATGAGGGCGAGTGGCCAAGATGTTGGTACCGGCTCCGAATAGAAGACGCTCCCGTACAGAAAAAGAAACAGTGCCGCCGGCAGTATGAACCACGTGAGAATTTTCAATATCTGAAAACAATAATAAAGTTGTCATATTGGAAAGTTTTGTCATCTTTTCCTCAAATTATAACTTCTCATCATGGTATAAAACATGTCAGTAAAACTGTATTCTTGGAGTGCAGTGATAATGTCACCCAATAGGCGGGGGATCAATAGACGTTTTTTTACTTTATATTACTAATTTATAAAAAACGTTTCTGCGTAGAGGTCCTCTCTACGTATACTATAAACATATATATCAAATAAAATACATTATAACGTATTAAAATGATAAAAATACAATACAAAATACATTTAAAGTAAATTCATGCATTATAATATAACAGCTATGTTTAAATAAACCGCAGGTATATATTAACATTCAATTATTTTTGCATTTTATTAAGTAGATGCAATTATTTGGTGTATAAATTTTAAACCTAGAACATTTTTTGAGATTTCATATGCGTGGTACCTTCAATCGTTTACCAAGGTTTACGTTAGTCGGTGTACTGTCCGCGAGCTGGATGCGATGGCATTTTCTCGTAAGAAAGCGTTAGTATATTATTCCTTATGTCAGTGTCATGAATGAATATAGTAGAACGTATACAGTGCCTTTATGTCTATACTCAGCAGTGGACATAATAGTAATTGTGGAGTTATGAACCAGCTGTAGGCTGAATAGGTCCGTCCGACCGCGTTAGGACAATGCTTGCACGAATATCACCGTAACTATTTTACGTTATTTTTTATTAAATTGGGAATAACAAACGAGAACATAGTCCACCTGATGGCAAGTGATTCACATCATCCTTGACAAGGAAACCCAATGCAGATGCGTTGCCACCCTTGAGGACTGAGATGGAATGCCTTGTTACAAGTAATAAAGGTCTCTGGATTCCCATACTCACTAGACGAAACACAGCAAAATTATGCTGGTATTCTGTGAGGGCGTGGTCAAACCCTGTGGCGATGACCCATTCATTCTGCAGCTAGAAACAAACTGCAGCGTAGCTCCACCATTGTTGAAAGAAATCAGAGGTCTTATTACTGGTGAGGGGGCATTCCATCTTAGTAATCACTAGTGATAACGCTTATGCATTATGATTCCTTACACCCTAGGCCCGATTATAGGGAAGGCATTTCATTCCTGTTTTCTTAGGGATGATAACGCATTTCTATCCTTTGTGGCAGATGGATAGATGTCATAGGCCACATTAATCGCGTGTTTAACGTGAACTGTGTGCTCGGTACCCGTTCCGAATATTACACAAAATAATTAGATGGATGTGGGCGTCATTGATAGTAATCACATAACGTTTGGTAAACTAATGAGGTCATTTGTCACCCCTAATATCATAGAAAACCGTGATGATGACGACATAATCTTAATTGAATACTTACTTTAGATTGTGCCAAATCGATCCCTTTCCTTTCGCAAGAGTAGACGAGGTGGCCCGCACCCATGCCGATGGCAAAGGAGGGTAGGTTAACATGAGGTAGTACGTGCATAGTATCGAATGTCTTGTTGGTTACACGGCGGTAAAATCTAAAGCAAATGCAATAGTTACAAGAGCCGTGGGTAGTTCACCAATGATTTGTCGAAACTTCGTGTACTACCTAATAGTATGCAATATCATATTATCCACATATTTAAAAAAAACAATAACAATTAAAATTAAAAAATTAAATTATACATAAAAAGTAAAGTAAGTAATTTAACGATTATAAAATAACATTATGTTTGCTTTTTAGTTTTAAATCTAGAGCATTTCTAGAAGTTGGACATGTCGCGCATAGAATCGAAAATCTTATGGGTAATAAATCTGTCAGCGTGTAAACGCTGTTAAACGTTTTTAATTTAACGAAACTTTGTGGCGTTGAGGTAGTAACAATGTTGCAGTCTGCGATACTGTCGACATATTTAAAAAACAATATTTTTTATAAGTATGTAATTACTATTTTTTTAATTCAGATATCACTCACTTTCAGAAGTCAATGTAATCTGATATTGTGTACTGTATTAAGAATCGACGATGGTTCAATAATTTCATGGTTGTGCACGAGTATAAATAAATTTAGTTAACATAAGCTACTTACTCAGGGGTGAACATGACCGTTGAATCCAGGTCATGGATCCATTGGTGGATGGCGGTCGCCGTAATACCAATAACCACGAGTAGCAGAAGGGTGATGTTCCTACCGCGAGCCCTCGTGAGTTTATAGACTATTAGACCTAATATGAATAATTGCGTCTCAGCAGCAGTGTACCTGTCACGAGATATATCGATTTCTTTTTATTATTATTCACTCAGAGTGATAAACTCACACACAGCTCACCTGATGGCAAGTGACATCTTTATTGACAAGGAATCATAATGCAGATGCGTTGTCACCCTTGAGGACTGAGATGGAATGCCTCGTCAAGAATAATAAAGGTCTCCGGATCCCTGCACTCCCCAAGAGAAACACGGCAGTGTTATGCTATTATTTTACGCTGGTATTCTGTGAGGGCGTGGTCCTGCACCGGTCGAGCTGACTCATTCATTCTGTAGCTAGAAACAAACTGCAGCATAGTTCTACCACTGTTGAAAATTATACTTGATTGATTATTGGTAAATCTTTTAAAAATGGTAAAGCTACGCTACATAAATGGATCGGCTTGACCGAGGAACGCTTACGCTCTCAAAGAGTATCGGCGTTCAACATATAGCAGCATAACGCTGGTATGAATCCGGGGACTCACGTGCCGGTAACGAGACTTTCCATGTTAGTCTTCGGTAATGTGAACGTTAAATCTTTCTTCATCATAGATAATGACATCTACCCATGAGGGTTGCAGTCATCACTCTCGTTTGTTACAATTAATATTATAAAAAAAAATAGTTTAGGCTTGAAGATGTTATGATGTGATGTCTGCAGCTAGAAGCAAACTGCAGTGTAGCTCTACCACTATTACAATGTTTATTATTTTTATTTGATCAAGTCACCAAGCCCTCCGTGGCTTGTAGAATATGTCTGATACATCACGTTATGTATGTAGAGCGTGGGAAATATAATTTGATTTACTTTTTTTTTAGAAACAAGGTGACCCTAATTCTTTTAACTCTCTTTATCATTATCCTAGCCTGCCAATAGTCAACTGATAAATACAGACCGATGATACACATACTGAGAATGATCGTCGCTCCATCTAGTGGCGGTCGTTCTACATTGTGTTTTACGATACGAAGCCGCCATTATCTGATCCAATAGCAGTAGCTTTTGTAATGTGTTGGTTGTTGGTACGCATTGGTTGTCCGATACTCTATTCGCGATAAGTATTTCATTTATTTACTTTTTTTTCTATTTATCATCTAATTGTATGCAATAATATTTAAGTTTTCTTACGAATTAATAAATTCTTTCTTTCACAACTTTCAATGAGATAACTCACCAACTCTGAAGGACGCACAGGTTATCATCAGGTACGAAGTTATTGGCATACAACAAATGCAGCCACCAGTAGGCGCGGCAGTCTGCCGAAGTCCCCTGCGTTACGTATAGCTGCCACAGAGGGCCAGAGCCTGCGTGCCTTAACCACGTGGCTGACACAGATATCACCAATGCGCAGACCGATGTCAGTCTTTAAAAAAACGTTAAAGATATCTTTTAACAAGTTAAAAGTGACCATTGAACATACATATATATATATGGTAACTGATTTCCTATCACTCGTTAGGAATCAGTTGGCCCGTCACCAGTTATAACCAATCGATCCCCCGTGCCGGTTAAATTATTAATAGTTAACTGATATTTAACTGCTGATACATTACGTGTTCCCTGGTGATGAAAAACATCGTGAGGATCAGTGATAAATCCCCGGCTTATTAAAGAAGAAAATTTCTCATCATCTATTCAGTGGCTCATCTCTACCCCAAGTGTAATAAAAAAGAAAATACAAACATATCTTTTTGATAAATCATTTCTACACCTGGCTCATTAAAGAATAGCATGTCATGCATCTATCATCAAACAACTCTACCCTCAGTTCAGTTAAAAAGAAAACTGAACATCTATTCCGTGACTCACCTCAACCACCGATAAAACATCAAACTCAGCAAATTTATCGGTCTCTTTGGATCCTTCTCCAATTTAATTTCCAAAATGTACACTAACAGGTATCCGGATATCACGAAAAAGACCTGAACTCCCATTGGGCCGTTTAGCACGATATAGGGTAATGTCAAGTCGTAGTACTGAAACATAAATTATTTTACACATATATTATAAATAATTCATAAAGGATTTCATAATAGCAGAACCACGCAGAAGGAAATGTTTGGTAGGTTACATGAAAATGTCGGCACGACCAGGATGCAAGAGCTGTCTCAAAGGGATATGAGGTTAGTTACTGGCGATTTATCTCGGTTAACAGGGCTAACAACGCGTGTGCATCTCGAACCTTCGTTGGGGATGGATCTAGAGGTCACGGGCTCAATCATCACTTACCATCTGCTGAACTGTTCTGGTTTATTACTCCTTATACTATATATATATATATATATATGTATATATGTATATATTTGGTGAGTTTAGAAACCCCTAGACATCACAGTTATAGAGTTACGCTGCAGTTTGTTTCTAGCTGCAGAATGAATGGGTCAGCCCAACCGGGGCAGGGCCACGCCCTCCAAGAATATCATAATAAAATAGCAACACATAGTATGTTGCTGCTGTGTCTCGTCTGGTGAGTGCAGGAATCCGGAGAACTTTATTACTGGTGTCTAGGCATTCCATCTCAATCCTCAAGGGTGACAAAGCATATGCGTTATGAATCCTTGTCAAGATTGAAAGTGTATGTCATCGGCCATAGGAATCACTTACCGTCAGGTGAACTGTTGCTCGCTTGTTACTCTCAAACTAATAAAATAAAAGACAACCTAGTTACTGGTATTCCATCTCGGTCCTCAGATATTTATCCGTCATGACTTGCCATCACGTGTACTATATGTTTGTTTATCACCAAACAATGTGTGTGGAGGCATTCAATGTCTTTTGCTTTTAAACAATCACTTCCTGCTAAGTTTCTCCATATTCCAAAACGTGCAGACACTGCCCACGCAAACCGTAGATGATGAGAGGATTGTTAGACTTAAAGGAATACATCGACTACGGTAATAGTTTAAAGTATATATTCAAGTTTAGCGAAGCAACTACGAGTCTATGTTTACTTAAAAACTACGAAATTATCAAATATTTTGGCGACAACTCGATGATGCTGTGCTGAACTTGGTACCTTTTCAAAGTCCTGAGGATTCTCCGTGAAGCCGGTCGCGATCAACATAGTAGTGTGCGCAAGCACTACGCCCATCTGAGTTAGCGATCTGTAATAAAATAAAATTTGGTAGAGACACGTTGCAGGAGGAATCTGGCCGTAGTATGAGTATCCTAGACTGGTGAATAACCACTCAAATAACAACGTTAAGTATACACTAATACCATATTAAAATAACACCTTGGTGTTGCCGTGTTTTGATAGGAAAGTAATGAGGGAGAGCTACTGTCATCACCGGGCCAGCCAGCACTGCACTGTTCACCCGGCGCTGAATGTGGGCAACTCTTCCAGAAGAGACAATTGGAAGGGTTTTGTTTTACATTAGGGCTCACTTACGATCACACAGATCACCTGATGGTTAGTATCGACTGCGGCCCAGGACACCTATGTACATTCGCAACAAAGATTCGAGACGCACTTGCGTTGTCGCCCATTTAGACTCTGTGGTCAAGATGTCTCGTACTTGGATCCTGATTCCCTTTACTCACCATACGAGACAGAAACAGAGATAATTCCGCTATTTCACGCCGGTTTTCTATGAGGTTGGACCAACCCTATGTTGTAGTCGTTGCAGCATATCTCTACTATTTTTTGTATCCTGCATTAGACCATTCACGCGTTAGAGAAAGAGTAAAAGATAAAATTCAATAATAGTTAATGCTAAGTTAAAAATACTTTAAACTATTACCGTAATCCGTGTATTCCTTTAAGTCTAACAATCCTGTCATCTTCATTGGTTTGCGTTGAAAGTGTCTGCACGTTTTGGAATATGGAGAAACTTAGCAGCATGTGATTGGCTAAAACAAAAGACAATGAATGCTTAATAAGCTTCTTTTTATTTTTAGGTGATAAATAAACATAGAAACTGTACTTTTTTCTAGATCATCACTTACCATCAGTTGAGCACCTGATGGTAAGTAATGCCCTAGAAAAATCTTCTTCAGATTCGGAGACCTTTATTACTGGTGTGGAGGCATTCCATCTCAGTCCTCAAAGGTGACATCAGTATTATGATTCCTTGTCAAGGATGCATATAGATGTTATGGGCCGCAGGAATCACTTACTATCAAGTGAACTGTGTGCTCGCTTGTTACTCTTAATGTAATAAAAAAAAACCTGAGGACCAAGATGAAATGCTAATTATAAATCTTGGACTACGGGTCTCTGCACGCATCAAATGTCCAGGGTGAATAAAGGAAATTGGTGGAAACTGTCTAATCTAAACTATTGTAGAAACATAAGATACTTACTTTTAACACCATTTTTAGTGTTGTACCACCTAGTTGACAAAATATCGTAACAACTTCCAAGGATATTAATTATTAGTATTAGTGATAAAAGTGCTAAAACAATAATATCGGATATATCTATCGCACTCTGATCACCTTGTTTTTCACAGTAATATATTTGTAACAATTTAACTTTAATATTGTAGTCCCTCCAAATGGTTTCGTTTTGGCATTCCTCAATGACGTCAGCAAGGTCCGCAGTTTCATTTATATTGCGGTGCTTCAGAAATTTCCGACAAGTTTTCGTAACGCACATGCCTCTCTCGATGTCCTCATGTTTGTAGCGCTTCTTATCGTGACTTGAATGAACCTACGAAAAGTGTCCAGCGATTTATTGGATCGATTATTATCATGAAACTTCTAGATCTGAATATATATATATATATTATATAAGGTTTATAAATACACTTATATATTTATAAACCTTATAACGAATATTACTATTTTATATTTATATAATTAAAATGACTTATTGTCCAAACGGTCTTCGTTCGCTATAATGGACTTATTTTTAATCATTCCTACGTTAATAAATAGTTTTTTTACCTTGGTCCCTTTCTCCATGAAGTTTGAACATATTCATAAATAAAACTATGAAGAAACTGAAGCTTTTCTAAGTATAAGTATGTATGTACTATATGTATAATGCATAAATATGTACATGTACTAATGTATATACTATACATACCCTCTTACACATAGACTCATTCATTCAACATAATACACACAGAGGTTCAGTTTTTAACACAGAAGACTTTTATTTTATATCTGTTATATATACCAGATACAGCATACCAGCGTAAAATAGCAGCATGTCGCTGCTGTGTTCCATCTGTTGAGTGTAGGGATCCGGGGACCTTTATTACTGGTGACGTGGCATTTCATTTCAGTTCTGAAGGGCTTTAACACATTTGCATTATGATTTCTTGCCAAGAATGAATGTAGATGTCATGGGCCGCAGGAGTCACTTGCCGTCAGATGAACTGTGTGCTCGCTTAATACTATTAATGTCATATAAATAAAAAAGCCATGTTTTGTTTAAACTTCATTTTGTTATAATTTATAATATATAAGTTTGTTACATATACTTCGAAAAAGCACAGATCTGAAATACAGATATACATATATTTACCTAGTTCAGATGCAGGCGTGTCTACATTCATAGTGAATACACTTCATAGATAATATAGACCGTCATAGACCCGATATTTTAAAATTGATTGTTTATATATACATATATTAGGTCTTTACTACCCGCAAGAGTTAACTTGAGATTTTGTCGGATGACGCAAGAGCGAGTCACTGACTCACAAAAAATATCGTCTGTCGAATTTTTTTTTATGATTGATTGTATTGGTCTTATTGTTGTCTATAATTAATTATAGTAACATAATTAATTATACACAACAATTATACAAGCAGAAAATTTAAAAGTTATTTTAAATACTTATACTATTTACTGGTTATCTATAGATTGTATTCCAGATAATTCGCAGTCGATGTCACTATCATTGTCTGTACAGTAGCTGTCAGATACGATCAAGACCTGGCTGTATGGACTAAAGTCTTTTGCCTTTCCCATTAGGGATAAATTAATATCATCATCATCATGACAGTAGCTGTCACAATTTGAATCACTCTCGTATCCTAATTGAATGATTGGTTCCTGTTCGTGTGTTTCTTAGTTAGCACGATTTTTTCGTTTGTTCAAAAAAGGTTATCTATACTTTAAAATAAGATTTCGTTCAGCACTGTGTATAGTCCTACCCATGTTTACATAAAACTACCAAACTGATACAATCAGGTAAAAAAAACAAATGAAACCACGTACGTTAATTGTGAGATTGCTAACGGTACTGACGCGTCGATGGCGAGAGCGGATAAGAAGGCGGGGGTCGGGAGAAGAGCGCGCATTCCGCTCCGGTCTCAAATTAACTCTTGCGGGTTATACCAATGAAATTGCCGTTCTTCAGTATTGGCCATTTCAAACCAAAAACACGTTTTGATTAGCTGTGAATTCTAAATTAAAATTAATTTTGTTTTAAAAACATGACATTCTTTTTACAAAGTCTGTCTTTTGTTTATTGATTCGCTTTGTATTTTCAGTGCGTTTAAAAATTTTCGTCATACTTTAAAAATTCGTGTAATTATGGAATATGAGTTCCGTCGTGGTATTAACGCGGCACAAACGGCACGTAACATCAACAACGTTTACGGAGAGAACTTTACAAACGAACGCACAACCCGTTATTGGTTTGCTCGGTTCATTTCTGGAAATTTTGATTTGAAAAATGAACCTCGTGGTCGTCTGGACACTTTGGTCAACAATGATCAATTAAAGGCGATTGTGGAAGCTGATGATACTGAATCTACAGCAGCTTTTGATGTTATGATCAAAATAATATTGGCAAGGTGAAAAAGCTTGAAAGATGGGTGGCCCACGAACTTAACGATCGCCAGTGCAACATACGCGTTTAGACCTGCCTCGCGCAGCTCAAGAGGCACAGAAATGAAAGAATTTTGAACCGAATTGTTACGTGCGACGAAAAGTGAATTCTGTTCTACAATCAAAAGCGCTTAGCAAGTTGGTTAGATCCTGGTTCAGCACCAAATCAATGCCTTCTTCTGACCTCTAGAAAATTGATGGTCACTGTTTGGTGGTCTAGTGCCTGTGATTCATCACAGTTTTTACCAAACGGCATGAGCATTATTGCAGATGTGTACTGTGAAGAATTGAAGACAATGATTGCTTCAATCCAAATGCCACTATGTTTCTGCTGCATATTAATGATCTGCTTAAACCCGTTATCTTTGGGTATGCAGACGACAGCACAGTTGAAGAGAGTTACCAGTTCGGTGCTAATGCCACCAAGGATCAAGTACAGTCCTAATAAAGAGCCATGGTAGATCGCATGAGTCCCACATTACAGGAGGTTTCCAGTTGGGGCGACGCCAATCTTGTGAGATTCAATGCCAACAAAACACAGGCGTGTCTTTTTTCAGCCAAAAGGAGCCAGTGCACCTTGGCTCCTACCTTCCAAGATCTATCTGTGGAACTCACTGATCGCCTTCAGTTATTTTGAATCGAAATTTCATCGAACCTCAACTATGAATGATTCATCGAGTCCAATGCGAAGATAGCTGCAAAAAAACTTGGGAGCCTGGTCAAAGTGCAGCGGTATTTCTCTGCGGGGTATCTTTAAACGCTCTATAATGCTCAAGTCCGGTCTTGTGTAGAATACTGTTGTCACATTTGGGCAGACGCCGCTAATTGCCATCTCGCAGCTTTGGACTCGGTAGAAATGCGGGCTAAGAGGCTAATTGGTGACGCAGCTGAAACGAATCTGCTCAGTCTTGAACACAGGCGTAAGGTGGCTAGCCTTTCAGTGTTTTATAGAATGCATTTTGGAGAGTGTGCTCAGGAATTACATGATCTAATTCCCCCATCCCCGTTCAACCATCGGACCTCACGACGCACTGCTGGATTTCATTCTTTTGTTGTGAACATAGCTCAAACCCGAACGAAGCGCTTTGCTTCGTCTTTCATTATTCGTACAGCAAATGACTGGAATAGTTTTCCCGCGTCTGTCTTTCCCTATCTTACAATGTGGGTGTTTTCAAGAGTGGGTTGAATAGGCATTTACTGAGCTAGTGCGCCTTACCATCCAGGACTGCATTTCCTCTTAACATCAGGTGGGATCGTGGTCAAGCAATTGCCTTGAAAGATTATAAAAGGCAGTACAAAATGTCTTTGTTCTCAAAAGAGTTTGTTGACTCCCGTCCAGCTGATTTTAACAAGAAGGGCATCAATAGACTACCACTGCGGTTGCAAAGATGCATCGATTACATGGGTGATTACTTTTGTATAATCAAGGCTAGGGAAGGTGACGCCGCGTGAGTGCGAGTGTTTGTGCAAATGCTCACGGCACTTCCAGAGGATGTGTGGATTCAATTGGATGAAATTGGCCAGCTGCACATCATATATGTATATATACTAATACATGAACATCGCAAGTAGTCGCATCTTATTTTAGTATTTATTATTAAAGATGGAAATGAAAGTGTGCTTTAGATCTGCGCAATAAAGAATCAGCACGTATTTTGCCATTAGTGTAGGAAAAATGTTGGTCGTATTTCGACACAAGCGATATACACCTTTCTTGATATTCATTAATATGCTTTAATAGTGGTCGTGAAAACAGACTTTGGCATGAATGGGTCGATTCAACAGTGGGAACAACAATATTTTTTAGCATCGTTTTTTTTATTATATTATCAGTGAAAAGCGACCACACAGTCACCTGATGGTAATTGATTACTGTGGTTCAGGAATTCATTAAAAAAAAACGAAAAAATAATACTTACCTTGATAGAATGCATCAATTCATTGGGAGGGTCAGCATATAGGTTAAATTGGGCTAAGCAATACAACCCCCCATCCTGAAGACATGGCTGGTACTCTTCTAGGCCGAAAAGCGCCGGAAAGGTTCGATACCCGATTTCTAAACGAATGTGATCTATTTCAATTTTTTTTAACATAGCAGAGATACGCGTGAAACTATAAACCACCGTGAAAGAGCCGCTTAGTCAGGAGAAAGCCCCCGCTTTTACAGATTGCCATCGTAAAATTAAGCTACTTACTATTTTAACAAAGTATTACGATACACTTTCAATTTAGAATCTGCTTGACCTTCCTCTAATTAATCTATGATTGTGTCTTCAATCATACTATAAAATGAAAAAAAATCTAAGAAAATGTTACCTCATAACTACTAGGAATATTACAAATTATGTGTACATCATTGTAGCCTTTTTTTACGTGTAAGGCTTATCCGTCGCAAAATAAAAAAAAAAAAAATTGTAAACTACCCAGCTAGAAAGTGCAGGGTTCTCACAAACCAAAAAGTTGAAGAACCTGCAGTAAAAGATGATATTGTATATAAAATGCTAGAATAAATAAATAAATGAATGTTTATTTTGATTGTACATACAATATTTTTAATTATTCATATATTTAATTTTATTGTTAGTATCATCATAATTAATAATATTATTATCTTTAGATGTCATAAAGATTTTTGTTTCATCAGCGAATAAGGTATATAGTAATAATATTTTTTCCTCTCATTCTCAGACCCTTCAAAATCCTCTATTGTTTTATTATTAAATATATATATATATGGGCACTCTCAAATACAGTTATGTTTGAGAGTGCCCATATATATATTTGATTCGTAACTTAACTTTATCGTTCGTATCGTAAGTTTAACAGTGACGTCATTTAACCTATTTTGAAGTCACAACTTAGTGTTTTATATACATTCCGCTGATTGCTTTTGTTACCGAACAATTTTATATACGTGCCTCTTTTGACTATACATTGGCGTTATAATATAGGAAGGTTTACTTATCATTAGTAGATCATTAATATGACATAGAAACAGCAAAGGCCCTAGCACGCTGCCTTGAGGAATTCCATATTTATTCAGTTTAAATACGGTAAAATCTTTTAAAGTGCATTTATAGCCCAATTGTTTGCGAAACATAAGGTCGTAGGTTCGAATCTACCATTCGACTATTGACGTGAACCACCTCCTAGTACAAGCATTTTTAGGTTAGTTGGAGTAGTTAACCGGAGCGTATCACGCTCGGGCGCTTAAGTACTACGAAAGTAAATAACTTATAAAAACATCATATAGAGCGGTGCATATCTTAGGTTGCGGTCTCTTACGGTACTATAAATATCAAAGAATTATTTATTTTTATGCATTCACCGTTTGAATACTTTACGTCATGAAAGGATTTTTTGCAAGCAATATTAAACCGATAGATATGATAGGTAACATTATGATCGCAATAAAAACGTGTACGAAGGATCGTACACGTTTTGCAACCCGGCCTGCAGCGGTATAGTAATCGGACTAAACGGTGTGAGATTTACTTCACTACATACATCTGGCATTTTATGGTATCTGTGTTCACCTTTTGTAACACAATATTATTATTCTTTGTAAATAATATTTGTTTTTACTAATGGTGACCACAATTTCTTGGTAAAGAAAACACCCTTTATTTCAAACTTCTATTTCTTTAAATAACGTCAACTTTAGGACATAGTGCACTTTTAAAAAAGTTCGCCATCATCATCATCATCACAACCTACCCACAGTTCACTGGTGAACGCAGGCGGCCCCCATGGATTGGACTGAGCACAAGTTCGAGCCACCTGTATCGCATTCCCGCAAACTAGCATAGGTCGTGCGTACACCACTACTGCAAGTTAAATATTCAGTTGAAACATTTGTGGCCTGCAACCTGCAGCTCGCAAATGTCTCAAAATAAATAAAACCCTTTTATATATATTTTTTTTCACGCCCTGTTAGCCCGAGGGCTTTTACAGTTTTACTGGGTTGAGAGGTGACCGAGCGCTCATAGCACTCGAGACCTCTATTAATGAGTAATAATCACAAGGACTCCCGAGAAGGAGCCTCGGCGACCGTTTTCTTGTTCAGTGTGAGTTGGCTGATGGGCAGATAGGCTGATGGACCGGTTGGGCGTTTGGAAAGCTTGAGAATCCCTATGACGTCGGTTCCTTCCAGTTGTCCAGGAAGGTGCCTTTGGATATGGCGGAGTTGTAAATTATCACCAGTAGGTGTAAAATGGACATGGGTATGGAGCCGGGAGCCTTGCGTGGTCGCAGGTTTTTAATCATGTACTCAATTTCGGTGCATGTAACTTGAGCAACGGAATCGCGAGGTGGTTCCTTAGTCCTCCGGTCGACCTCGTTGTCAACCATTGCAAGGTGAGCGAGGTCGATCGGTAGGGTGCTCGGTGAGCATTGGAGCTCGAGATTGTCAGCCAGACATTCGGCTTTCCCTTCGTCTAAGACGGCGAGTTAAGGAAGGCATTGTTTTGGCGGTGCCGCCTTTTAGGGATTTGGGAAGTCGCCAGAAGGTGAATACACAACCCTTTCGCGTAGGGCCCGACTCGGTTTTCGTAGATTATCTACCGAAAATTAAAATCTTTAAGGTGACTAATGGATTTGCCATCGGCTTTTTTTGTAGATTCATACGGCGTAATAACTTTCGATTAATGTTTAAATCCACTTATTTTTAAAAGCACTTGTGTGTTACGTTATTGACTTCAATTCAAAGGAAACACATCAATTGTTATTTAATCCTCAATATAAGTTAAACATTAATTTCAATAAAACTAACTTTTACGGATTTTACCTTTAGTTTTTACTTATTATTCCGAAGTGTTGAGTTCTTTACAGCACTCGTAGATACGAAGATGATTCAAGTGTATCTTGAGGTCTTGCAGTTGTATATCTGATTCGGTATTTAGTTTTATCAATTACAGACCATAATTATTTACCAGCCATCTTCTTTATTGTAATTTGATCCAAATCAGACATTCCACTACAAGACCTCGAGATATTGTTTACTCCTTTTGCGTAGATCGCACTAAGCAGAAATAATTAAAAGATGCCGGCAGTTCGGATTAACTATGGCATCGGGACGTCAAACATCTCAGTCCTTCCCGTGACTATGAGTACTGTAAAGCAGTCGAAACATCGGGTTTGAAAAGTAAGTTAAAATATAGTTTCATTCAATGTGTGGTACTTAATTTAATTTGCGAGAAAAAACTAACACATTAAATTGCCTCGCCAGAATCTTTCCAGCACAGTTTCGTTTATCACTATTCTACGGTTCCAGTTGCTTCGTCATAACGAAGCAGTTCATATGTTGCTCATCCTTTCGATAATATGGCCACCCTATAGCTAATAAAGTACTAGTAAACTGAAGTGGCAATGGGCCGCCCATATAGCTCGTAGAATCGACAAGTGAAAGAAAGGTTCTCGAATGGCAACTTAGTTTTGGCCATCGCCGTGTAGGACGACCCCTCACTAGATGGAGTGTCGACATATGCAAATCTGCGGGAAGTCGATGGATGCTGGTGGTCCAAGACGCGTGAGCGTGGATGCAATAAGTACAGCAGTGGACTAGTGATGGGCTATAATGATCAAGACGATGATAATAGGAGACATTTTATTTTTTTATTATACTATTTCCATTTGATAGAATTGAATAAATGAGTTTATTTCTTTCTTCTTTTTATCTCCTCTCATCTTCTGACCATAAGAACTTCACTTATTAAACCTATTGGCAATTTGTCGAGGAGTGGGGATGTATCAGCGGTGTACCAGTGATGGGCCAAGACATGGTGATGTAAGTTAGTTACAAATGTTTTTGTTAAATAAGTGTGACAAAGACAAGCGCGTAAACACATCCATCAAAGATTCAAGATGTACATGCGCTATCACCTTTGAGGATTAAGTTGAAACTATTATTAACTGGAAGTCCAGATACCTACACACATCGTAGGAAACAGCAGCGTTATCCAGTACTTCTCGTTGCTTTGGTATTATATGTAGTCGATCCCCGTCCGAGCTGATCCACTCAAGCTGCAGCTTGACCTTAGCTTAGACATAGGCCTCCCCCACAGACTGCCACATTGTACAATCCTGAGCATCGACTTCCCGCAGCCAGTTAAACTGTTTAGTTAATTTCTGACTTACCATTCAATTCATGAACTGCACTGTAAGAACTTTGCACGAGATAGAATAATAAAATTAACCTAACGACCATGATTCATTCGATCGTTACTGGAGTTCACACTGTCGTGAGTCGGGAAGTAAACAACACAATAAAATTCCGAAAGTTATCACACATGAAATATATAATTTATATTCCGTTGGGGCCTTGAAACTTAAGATTATCTTTATTGTTTATGACGGCCATTTGTAAAATTTCATTATAATAATGAGCGTAAGAGATTGTAAAAACTACAAGCCATAATGACATAACTTGACCATTTGTTAACAATATATTATTTCAGACTAGATGACCCGGCTATCACCTACAATTTATTTGATTATAACTTTAGATCGGCGATTATCAATCCTAATCAACCAATTCGAATTCATGGATATCAAGAATACTGGCTGCATTGTGTACGCTTTGAATTTCGTCTAGCCTTTTAATTGTAAATTTTGGTACGGTAGTCCAGGCAATTTCAGCGAATTCAAAAATTCTATAGGATATTTGACTACGGCCTCCTGTTTGATAACTTTGTCGACTGATTTGAAGGAAAACATATGCCACGGAATTAAATTTTGAATTGTCTTTATTTTTTTTTCGGGCTGATGGCCGCTGTTAGCCCGAGGGCTTTTATAGTTTCGTCGGGTTGAAAGGTGACCGAGCGCTTATGCTGCTCAGTCGAGACCTCTATTAGTGGGAATCCAGCATAAGGGCTACCGAGAGGGAGTCTCGGCTTGGACCGTTACCCTGTTCCGCGAGAGCTTCTGAGTCGAGGGTACCCGAGAGGGCCGAGGGCCGGCTCGGTCAGTTGCTTCTGACTAAGAATTATCTATATTAATATCTCTATTATTATTGTTAGCTATATCTACCACCACTTCGGAATGCGTGGGCGCTGGAGAAGAAGTGGCGCAAGAAACTCCAGCGACGCTTCTAACTGTATTGACTGGATGTATGAACCGGCCTGTGACATGGCGGTATCACGAATAACCTTGTTTGCGACGCCCTCGCCGTCGGCGGGGGTGGTATGAGGGTGCAATGTTCGTGTGTAGTATTTTATGAAGAGCTTGGGTCCTGGTGGTCGCGTCTTCGGGGTCGTCGAGGGCGTGCCTTGGTCTCCTTTGGACGCGTGAATCTATGATGCGCGATGGGATTGTAAGTGGCGGCACTTACAACCAACGGGTTTGGGTGTGTAACGGCAGGGTCGAAATATAGGCGAGATACCTGCTTCAGGTACTGAGCTATGGTCGGCAGCTCAAGATCTATGTGTAGATTTTCATTACGCAAGAACCACGGCGCACCGGTGGCCTTGCGCAAGAAACGATTTTGTATTACCTGAAGCCGAATGTGACGCGGGGAGGCATGCGCAAAGACGGGGCTTGCGTATGTCATTATGGGTCGGATGCACGCTTTGTTTACTGTAATTTTATTACGCAGGGACATTTTGCTATTTTTATTGAGTTACGGGTGTAAACGACCTAGGACGAACGCTGCTCGATTCTGTACGCGGTTGACATGCGGACCGAAGGTGAGTCTTTCATCTAATGTGACGCCTAAGTATTTGATTGTTCCCAGGGGATTGGACGATCAAATAACTCTATAGTTGGGAGATGTGGCGTTTTGTTGCGCCGAGAGAAGTACATGGCTGCACTTTTGGTGGGATTAACCTCGATCCTCCATTTCCGAAACCATTTCCCTAAGGTGTTGGCTGCAAATTGGAGGCGTTTACAAATAGCGTCTGGTTTGAATCCAGACACGTAGAGGCCGGTGTCATCGGCGAAAAGGGCTAGCTCTACAGCGGGAGTGCGCGGTATGTCGTTGGTGTAGAGTGTGTATAAAATAGGACCTAGGACGGAGCTTTGTGGTACTCCGGCACAAATGGGGTGAAACTCAGAATGCGTTCCCTCGACGTGGTAACGAAAGGTTCGATTTCGGAGAAAGTCTCGTATGATAAGTACGAGTCGATCTGGCACACCGAGCTCATATAGTTTGTATATGAGCCCGTTGTGCCAGACGTTGTCGAAAGCTTTCGCCACGTCGAGGAAAAGTGCCCCAGTTTGGTAGCCCTGAAAAAAATTATTGAGAATGTGCTCCGTGATGCGGTGCACTTGATATGTGCTCATGCACTGTTGGGTTCAAAACCCGAACTGCTCATTGATTGGTAGCCCTCGGGATAGCATGAAGTCCTTTAGACGGGCAAGGATGAGCCTATGATGTACCTTACAAATATATAAAGTGTTAAAAATATGTACTGTGTTGTAGATTATCACCAGCAGGTGTAAAATGGACATGGGTAGAAGTTTTATCACCTTATTGGTGATGCCGTCGGGGCCGGGAGCCTTGCGTGGTCGCAGTTTTTAATTATAGACTCAACTTCGGTGCATGTAACTTGAGTAACGGAATCACGAGGTGGTTCCTTAGTCCTCCGGTCGACCTCACTGTCAACCATTGCAAGGTGAGCGGCGTCGATCAGTAGGGTGCTCGGTGAGCATTGGAGCTCGAGATTGTCAGCCAGACTTTTAGCTTTCTCTTCGTCTAAGAAGGCGGGCGGTTTATTGGGACGTGCTAAGGGAGGCATTGTTTGGGCGGTGCCTCCTTTTAGGGACTTGGGAAGTCGCCAGAAGGCGAGATGAGACGGTTCGATGTTGGATAGATGATTATCCCACCGATCGTTCCTGTACTGGGCTATGCGTGATCGAACTTTACGCTTAAGGGTACGTAGTACCAGCCGATTACTTTCAGTGGGATATAAGTCATGGGCACGAGTCGCCGCATTCTTGCGTCTCATTAGATCCTTTATGTCGTTTGGCAGGGTCCATTGGTGGTCATCCTTCGAGGGAACCTGCCTCGAGCAATCCTCGACGACGGTCTGGATGTGCCTAGTGAGGGCATGAACTGCGAGGTTTGTGTCGTTGACTGAAGATTCCCTCAGGTCGTTCCTGAGTCAGTGCCAGTCTACTATGGTTTTTGTAGAAGGTGAGGTTGGAGCTGAAGGCCCTAACCGAAGAAGAACGGGGCGATGATCGGAAGCGAGCTCGTGGATTACCTCTATCCCTTGTAAGGCGAGGTTGATGTTCTTGCAGATGGCGATATCAACCACATCCGGTGCGTGACCCAGAGTGTAAGGAAAGTGGGTAGGCGTAGAGGGCGCTACGACATCGAAGTCGAGTGCGCCGCTAAGCGAGTCTAAAGCCGACCCCTGGGGGTTGATTTTAGATGCATTCCACCGAGTGTGCTTGCTATTGAAATCTCCTGCTAAAATGGCTGAGTTGTCAAGGGACAGCAGCGCCACGAAGTCGCTTCGTAAAATTTGAGCGTCCTGTCTGCAAGGGAGATAGATAGACGCGTTTGTGATAGGGGCGTGGCCGGTCATGGCTAGCTGAAGTAACCTGAGCAAACCTAAGCTTCTAGGAAGGTTAGTGTTGGCGTGTCGACGGGCACGCAGTGCAAGGACTTTTTATAGTAGATAAGAGTTCCGCCGTTAGCGCCGGAGGTCCTATCATTCCTATTGATGTTAAAGTTCGCAATGTTGGGATTGCGAGTGTGCGGTTTGAGGAATGTCGTTTCCACTTGGTGATCGCGAACGAAATTGAAGATTTCGTCGCGTTGATTTTTTTAAAGCATTCGCGTTAAAAAATGCAACGTTGTGGGATTGCGGTTTTGCTCTGCCGTTGTAGAGGCCTGCTAAGCGTTAAAATTGAACTCTCGCCAGTTAACTAAAGCGTCACACAAGGTCGAGGTCGCTTTCGTTAACTGGCTGACAGGCTGGTGTCGGGGGCTGCTCCATAGATTGAACGACGGTTGGAACGCTGACCGGTGTTTACCATGCGGGGCGAAAGAGTCGGACCGGAGCAAGAATGGGCGCGGGGGCGGTGGTCGGGATAGCGACCTTGGGCGCGATCTTTGTTTCTAGCCGTTTTGGCTTGGGGGCCTTTGGGTAGACAAGGCAGCCAATTGGCTGTGTGTCCCTCCGTGTTGCATAGAACACACGCGGGGGGCCCGAAAGCGGCCAGAAGGGCCTTGTCCTTCGGTCGCGAACAGTCCACGGTTCCATGGTCACCCAGGCATTTGACACACCTGGGTTTACCGAAGCAGTTTCGGGCTGAGTGGCCATAGAGCTGGCACTTGTGGCCGTTTTTATGTGGGCGTTCTATTGTAAGCCCGGAGAGGTGGCAACAGGTTTTCAGGTTAAATACCTGTTTGCCTGCCGTGGTACGTTCTAGTTCCACAATGACCATATTAAATGGCTTTTTGTTGTGGCCACTGTACAACCTATTCACAGATAGGACTGGGAGATTTTGGGACAGAAGGTCCTCTTTAATAATTCCGCGGGAAGAGGTTTTTAATCACCACTCTGAGTTGACGTTCCTCTGCTAGGGTGTAGGTGTGGAAGAACACACCTTTATCTTGAAGATAGCGGGTTACCTCTCTATGATCTGAAATGGTTTCCAGCTGTAGTTTAATGCCTACAGCGGTGGGGATGGCGTGGTACTTGTACCGATTTGACAGGGCCGATGCGACAATCGGCCACTTATCCTGCGCCTGTATGAAGACAGGCGGCGGGCGTTTTGATGGCCGTGAATCAGCCGAAGATTGTTGGGTGGTAATAAGTACGCGCTGTGGAGTGATGGGGACTTGTTGTGGGGCAGCTGAGGGGAGCCCTGAGGCAGGTATAGGCGGGGAGGATGAGTACCTAGGTGTGTAGCCCTAGTGTGTCCAAGTGCCAATCTTATTTTTGCACTTGGGTGTGTGCTTAGAGCTAACTAAAACTACGCGTGGGACTGTTATAAGTTCAGCGGGTCGGTCAACCATGGCTAGGGCACTACCCAAGGCCAAATTTGCGTCGACTCCTTCCGGTGTCTTGCGTTTCCCAGAAGGGGAACAGCGGGCGTACGGGTCAAGCCCTACACTAGCTTAGTTAACACCGCAAGGTATCCACTAGTATAACCACCCAGGTGGCTTTACAATATATTTTCTAGGAAACTAAATTCCGATGACAATAGCACCAGCAATAAAAATTGCTCGGTGAATTGTTCTCCGAACAATAGGTGCGCAGGTGGATCGCTCGGGGGCAGGTAGCTCGGGTCGGTCGTGGCGGGGCGCCGGACGACCGTTCTCGGCAACTGCTCAGCGTTGAAAGTTTTGAATTGTCGCGTTGAGCTCATTGATCTTGGTTGTCACTGGCTTAGCCAATTATGGTGTTTGAATTGTTGAGCTACATCCGGAAAAACTCGCTTAATGAGCTCCTCCTTCCATTCTGTCAACTAACAGAAACCTGTAAGTAATATCATGTTAGTCATCTTTCAGAGTATCTTCTTATGCCGCCATAATTTAAGCTCGCGTTTATTTTAAGCTCGCATTTATTTCGTCGTTGATTGGGGAATAACTGTAAGTGTCTTACGAAAATCAGCGGACAACAGAATCATGGCTCCATCAAAAATGTTTTGGTTGCCATGAAGATCTCTCAAAGTTCTGGCCAGCGCCTCTAGCGACCTCTTGAATTGTTTTCACAATCAGTTTAATCTGTCAATTTGAAAACCTTAAACTAAGTTCCGAGTTCCGCTTAAATTTTTGGTTATGTGTAAACGTACAAATTTAAGGTAAATATAATGGCAGATCAATATAAAAAATCGCAAAGTATATCTAATTTCACTTTAACCAAATCTTTTCTTAAATCTGTATTTATTTTAATAGTAAAAACGAAAAACTATTTGAAATGTAATGTATTTTGACACAATCAATGAGGTTGCACAAAACAGTAGTTTTGTATAGTACGCCAGTTACACGATAGGCCAGTCAACAACGCCCTGAATTAAAATTGGCGATTTCCATACAAAATAACTAATTTTGAATTTGTAGATTTTTTAGATTCTTTTGGGTTTTAACAATAAAAAATTATTAAAATCGATCAAGCAGTTTTTGAGTTTTAGCGAGACTAACGAACACCAATTGATTTATATATAGTATATAGTTGTTTTTCCCTAGTAGTGTATTACTAATTAATTAATACGAGTAAAACACATTTTAATTATAATAATTGACGTTAATGTTTCATAATGAGGAACTGTTTTGTTTCTTTTTGTTGGATTAAGATGTTGTGGATTTCCTGAAAGTCAAGTTATTTATTATATTATTGATTTAATTTGCACATTAATATTTAAAACAATAATCACTATTCAAGACTATAATAAATAAATTTATATCAAAATAATGCCAATAATGAAATACAGATATTTGATTGATGTTCGCTCGTGACGTTTGTTTTGTTCAGTCGCTTTTTGACAGTGAACGTGTAATCCAGGTCACCAAAAAGGCCTAATATTTTGCAAATTAAGAATGCTATCTTAATTAAATAAAAACTATTTAAAAGATTTAAAATACAATAGTTAAGAGCGAGCTTTAAAAGGTCGTCTGTGTCTGTCTATTGATAGTGAATCAGAAAATGCAGAAATGGAAAAAACGATTTCTGATTTCAAAAATGAAATTCAAAAATTCTTTTGGAGAAATACAGTACAGTTATACAAGTGATACTAAAATCAAATGAGTGATTTTATAGAATTATTGTATTTTTTACAAATTAGGTATCCCTAACGAGCACACAGTCTCCTGATTGTAAATGAGGAATGCGGTCCATGATATCTACCCCTAGCCTCATTAAAGTTACAAAATGCACATACATTGTCACCAATGAGGAACCAGAAACCAATTGCAGCATGGCCCTAACACAGTTAAAAATATTGTGTGTCGTATAAAACACAGCGTTATAGCTAGATGAAGCTTTACCTCGTAGTTGAAAATGTGTGTTCTAAGCCCATCACACATACCGCTTCTTCATCTGACTTTGATTATATTTAACCTCATCATCGTCATGATCACTGCTCATCACCTGCATGAACCAACTTCCAGCAGACTTGCCTAACTCGTCACTCTACCTAGTTGGGGGTCGCCCTACACTGCTATGGATAATACGAGATTGCCAACTTTGCCCAGAATTCAGATGGTCGGCGAATTCAACTCGTTAGGAAAACTGCGCCATATCTTGTCGTCGAAGTCAAGTTTTAAAGACTAAAGTCTTTTAATCATCAACTATAGAATGGTGACCCTTCACTTGTTATGAGGAATTTACATATTTTAAACAGAGCTACAATGCAGTTTGTTTCTAGCTGCAGAATGAATGGGTCAGCTGAATGAGTCAATGAATGGGTGAGTGCAGGGACCCGGGGACCTTTATTATTGGCGTCGAGGCGTTCCATCTCAGAGCAGAAGAGTGACAACGCATCTGCATTATGATTCTTTGTCAAGGATGAATGTAGATATCATGGGCCGCGGGAATCACTTGCCATCTGGTAAACTGTGTGTGAGTTTACTTTCTCAGTGTTATAAAGAAAAATTAAAAACACGTTAAGTAAGAAAGTTAAGCAACAGCCAACATATATAAATCCCACTCCTGCAAAAGTCTCCTCCTCTAGAAAGGCTCCACGTGGACTTCACGTGTCTTTGAAATATTTTTATTATACATATAACATTCATTACGCAGGTTTCCTCACGACGTTGTCCTTCACCACAGAGCACGTTTAGCACGTGCTCTGCAGCATTTTAAATTGTAGCTAACTATGTAATCAGTGTGGCCATCAGGGAGCGATTCAAAAGCCTAGACAATGCGCTACTACGACTCTCTAGGGTATACTTATCAAGTTCTTCTATTATATAAAACATGTTACGTTGTAAAGTATGTACAGGAGTAAGAAATAAAGGGTGTAATATATAACAAATTTATTGACCTTAAACATGCTTGGCCTCGCGTGTAAATACGGCCTTAGTCAACGCGGCCGTCGGCGCCTCCACGGAGAGCCACAACGCGCACGATGACAGGTAAGACGTGAGTAGCGTCGCCGCCAGCACTATGAGCTACAAATGCCAGTATTATATTTACGTATGTCTTTTTTTCTCTATGTAAGAGTTGTGTATTGGTTAAAGTAGTGTAGTTGTTGCGTCGTGGATTCCGTCTTAGAAGGCAGTCCAGCTGAGGCACAATATTTGTTGATTGCAAATCGTCTGTTTTCGGGGTGTCACACTGCATCTGAACCTGCCTCCGATCTTATTGCACAAGCGTTTTTTTTTTAATAATGCTTCCTATGTGTTAACTAGCAACACACAGGCGCCCAGCGGGTGTGACGTACAACAAATACTCCCAACGATATTTTAGTGATTATATCTAAAATTCATAATTAGTAATTTAGTTAATCATCATATTAATTTGGCGTTAACAATAATTTCACTTTATTAGTTTGTTGTCTGACTTCTAATTAATTTTATATAAAGCGGGTGAGGATGGTATTTCTCGTACAGGTAATTCCTTGCACCACGTTACGGTGTCTGAATAAAAAGTCATTCCACAAGACCCACAAGCGTTAACACATGTCATTAACTTATACTCCAGTTAACTATTCCAAGCTTAAATGCTTGTGCTAGGAGATGGTTTATAACTTCGAAACTGTATACGAACGAAAAAATATACCTTCTGTTCAATTCCTACTATACTTTATTACATTGTTTCTGAACCATTTTTATGTCGGGACCCACGAAAAAGCCAAAAAGGTAATGCGCAAGTTGAGATTAATATATAGTATGTATATATTAATATATATTATGATAGATTCTATTACTAACCACATTATAGTCGGAGAGATGGATGACCTGCACCTGGGAGCCGACTAGGCCGCGCTGGAACATGGTGTGCAACAGGTAGGCGCCGTACGTGAGTCGGCCGGCGGCGGTGAAGCCGCTGAACTCCATGAGTCTCCGGTATACCGCTGCGTGGTGATATACGGTCACTCGTAAGTTTAAATTATATAATAAAATCCTCTTAAAAAAGTAAAGTAACACATATATATAGGTACCCAGTCGGCCAAAAGTTTAAGACCGCACATAAACAACATAATTAGCCATCAATTGTAATAAAACCCCACAGGATAAATAAAAGAAATGCACATCTGCATATTCTATTGTTAGTAGCGAATATTTAAAGAAGTCATTATTTTGTTTACTTTCAAGTTATTGGACAATAAACATCTATTGTTTTCAAACACCGACAAACGCTGCGCTAGGGCCAGGTGGTAGAGTCGTAATAATATTTTTATAATGTCCTCATGACTAATTACTTTGCTTTTGTTACGTATTGGTCAATAATTAGGATTATTTTGCTCCTGAAAACACGTTTTTCTGACTTATTATTACCCGAGTTTACTTGGGTTTGTTCACAAACAATCTCAATTAGTCTAAACTTGTAGTTTTACATAATGAAGACAAATGCGAACGTGAGATAGCTTCACAACTGAAGTTATCGAAGATACGATATGTTCATGGTACAATAATTCGATAAAGGGAGACAGGCAGTTTTCAAGATCGTCCACGCCCGGGAAGGCCGAGAGCTACTACGTCTAGTGAAGATAATTTCATTGTTCTTACCACCAAGCGAAATAGACGCTTAACAGCACCAGAAATCCGCGTTGAAGTAAACAAAACCCGAGTTAAACCTTTATCATTGACTACAGTAAAACGGCGACTGAGAGATGTGAAGTTGTATGGTCGCGTTGCCGTTCGAAAAACTCTGCTAAGGCCGCAGAACAAGAAAAAACGGATGCAACTATTCGGTTCAAAACGTAGAATTTACGTTCGACGCAGTGACCAAGAAAAGATGATGTCAGATTGTGTAGTCCCAACAATCAAGCATGGTGGTAGCTCAATTATGGTCTGTTATATTTCTCTAGCCAAGGAACTGGCGATTTGACAGTTGAAGGAACACTTCACGCGAAATTTCCAACCACGCACAACTACTGTGAGGAATCAGCTGTCGCCAGCGGTGTTTCCCAACTGATACAACTTTAAGACCTTCAAGAAAAGAGCACCTTTCCTAAAAGCCGACAACGCGTTTACGATTTCTCTGGTGTTGCGAATGTTCATGGGCGGCGGTGATCACTTACTCGGGTGGGCTTTTTGCTCAAATGCCACCTATTCTATAAACAAAAACTTATAGTAGTGACTAATAAAAAAACAGTATGAGCAGCATTGATCGCATATTGAGCTATAGCTTACTTCTACAATACGAACGGCAGTGCTGGGTAAGAACCACGCCCTCGCAGAACTCCACCGTGCCACAGCAGCATCACACTGCTGTGTTTCATAACTGTAAGCTGTGTCCGTTGGTATCTCATTCTTGTCTACCATATACAAATACAAAACGTTCGCAACAGTCCGAATTAGGTTTTATGGAAAGATTAAATTTGAAAAGACGCCCCTAAACTAAAAGCCCACTTTTCTATGTGACTTTTGTTTTAACTCAAAACCGTGACACAGGATTTTAATGATGGATAATTTCACAAATTTACATCACAATAACATAAAACTTTATTGAAAGGACAGGACGTCTGTTGGGTCGGTTAGTTCCTAATATTATTAAAAACAATCATTGTCCATTGTCCAAACTTTGTTTTTCGATGAGTGTGCCCTCACTATTTACACATTTTGTATTCGTTGGAACCATTGTGTGAAGGAGTGGACCCTGTCTTCAGTAGGGACCTCTTCTAGGGCTCCGTGGAACGTATTCACCACCGTTTCCGAGCTTGTAAATCGTAAACGTCTAAAACCCTTAGTTCCCAAAATGGTCCAGGTAGACCCCCAGGGCTCCACGGATAACTCGACGGGGGTCTACGGTGGCGTGGTAAAAAAATGGAAGTTCACAATTCGTAAGCCAAGTCCATGAAAATTTACGTTACGTCATTAGTGTTTAATTTTAATTATATTACATTGTAATATGATTAAAATAATATTTAACAGTGCAATAATTACATATTTGAATAAATACAACACAAAAATAATATACTACCGAACGGGGAGTTTCCTAAATGAAATAAGTGAGAATTGATTAGTTCTTTGTGCTGCGAGTAGATGTCAAAAAAGTAAAGTAAAATCACTTTTGCAAATGTAAAATTTATGATGGAATCACTTGTTTGATTGGCCAACTTTACTTTTTTATTATTTATCGAAAGCGACCTCGACTTAGTGTGTCGCTTCGCCGCCGTCTTCAACGGCGCCGACGTCTCAGCCCTAGCAAAAGCCTTAAGGGATTCTAATGGCAAGCCCGAAGTCAGGATTGCCGCCACAATGCGCTACCAACATGTAGTGTCAGCCATCGTCAACTTTCAAGCATAGAGGGCCTTTACAACGGCAAATCCGCGTTCCCTTAACGTCGCATTTTTTAACGCGAACGGTATTAACAATCAACGCGACGAAATCTTGAATTTCGTTCGCAATCACAAGTCGACGTGCTCCTAGTGCAGGAGACATTCCTCAAACCGCACACTCGCAATCCCAACATTGCGAATTATAACATCATTAGGAATGATAGAACTTCTGCCGCTAATGGCGGAACTCTCATTTACTACAAAAAGTTGCACTGCGTGCCCGTCGACACGCCAACCCTCACTTTCCTAGAAGCCTCAGTCTGTCAGCTAGCCATGACCGGCCATGCCCCCATCACAATCGCGTCCGTCTACCTGCCTTGCAGACGTGATGCACAAGTATTACGAAGCGACTTCGTGGCACTCCTTTCCCTTGGAAACACAGTCATTTTGGCAGGAGATTTCAATAGCAAGCACACTCGGTGGAATGCAACTAAAATCAACCCCCGGGGGTTGGCTTTAGACTCGCTAAGCGACGCACTCGACTTCGACGTCGTAGCGCCTACTACGCCTACCCATTTTCCATATATATTGGGTCACGCACCGGATGTGCTTGATATTGCCATCTGTAAGAACATCAACCTCGCCTTCCAAGGGATAGACGTAATCCACGAGCTCGCTTCCGATCATCACCCCGTTCTTCTTCGGTTAGGGCCCTCCGCCCCAACCTCACCCTCCACCAAAACCATAGTAGACTGACACCGACTCAGGAACGACCTGAAGGAAGCAACATCACCACACCTAGATGCTATTCCTAGGAACATATCTTCAGTCCACGACACGAACCTCGCAGTTCATGCCCTCACTAGGCACATCCAGACAGTCGTCGAGGTTTGTTCGAGGCGGGTTCCCTCGGTGGAAGACCACCGATGGACCCTGCCAAGCGACATAAAGGACCTAATGAGGCGCAAGAATGCGGCGACTCGTGCCCACGACTTATATCCCACTGAAAGTAACCGGCTGGTGCTACGTACCCTTCAGCGTGAAGTCCGGTCACGCATAGCCCAGTACAGGAACGATCGGTGGGATAATCACCTCTCCAATATCGAACCTTCTCACCTCGCCTTCTGGCGACTTCCCAAATCCCTAAAAGGGGGCAACGCCCAAACAATGCCTCCCTTAGCGCGTCCTAATAAACCACCCGCCTTCTTAGACGAAGAGAAAGCCGAATGTCTGGCTGACAATCTGGACCTCCAATGCTCACCGAGCACACTACCGATCGACGCCGCTCACCTTGCAATGGTTGAGAGCGAGGTCGACCGGAGGAGTAAGGAACCACCTCGCGATTCCGTTACCCAAGTCACATGCACCGAAATTGAGTCCATAATTAAAAACCTGCGACCACGCAAGGCTCCCGGCCCCGATGGCATCACCAACAAGGTGATGAAACTCCTACCCATGTCCATTTTACACCTACTGGTAATAATCTACAACGCGGCCATATCCAAAGGCACCTTCCCGAAGGAAGGAAGCCGACGTCATAGGGATTCTCAAGCCCTCAAAACATCCAACCGATCCATCAGTCTATCGACCCATAAGCCTACTCAAAGTCTTGGGTAAGGTATATGAAAGGCTCATCCTCGCCCGCCTCAAGGACTTCATGCTGTCCCGAGGGCTACCAATCAATGAGCAGTTCGGGTTTCGCACCCAACACTCATGCACACATCAAGTGCACCGCATCACGAAGCACATTCTCAATAAATTCCTTCGGGGCTTCCAAGCTGGGGTACTTTTCTCCACGTGGCGAAAGCTTTCGACAAGGTCTGGCACAACGGGCTCATATACAAACTATATGAGCTCGGTGTGCCAGATCGACTCGTACTTATCATACGAGACTTTCTCCGAAATCGAACCTTTCGTTACCGCGTCGAGGGAACGCGCTCCGAGGTTCACCCTATTTGTGCCGGAGTACCACAAGGCTCCGTCCTAGGTCCTATTTTGTACACACTCTACACCAACGACATACCATGCGCACTCGCGGTGTAGAGCTCTACAGCCCTTTTCGCCAATGACACCGGCCTCTATGTGTCTGGGTTCAAACCAGACGCTATTTGTAGACGCCTCCAATCTGCAGGGATGGAGGATCCTTAGGGAAATGGTTTAGGAAATGGAGGATCGAGGTTAACCCCACCAAAAGTGCAGCTATGTACTTCTCTCGGCGCAACAAAACGCCGCATCTCCCAACTATAGAGTTATTTGATCGTCCAATCCCCTGGGAATAGACAGTCAAATACTTAGGCGTTACTTTAGATGAAAGACTCACCTTCGGTCCGCATGTCAACCGCGTACGGAATCGAGCAGCGTTCGTCCTAGGTCGTTTGCACCCGGTACTCAATAAAAATAGCAAAATGTCCCTGCGTAATAAAATGCCACTATACAAAGCGTGCATCCGACCCATAATGACATACGCAAGCCCCGTGTTTGCGCATGCTTCCCCGCGTCACATTCACCGACTTCAGGTAATACAAAATCGTTTCATGCGCAAGGCCACCGGTGCACCGTGGTTCTTGCGTAATGAAAATCTACACATAGATCTTGAGCTTCCGACCATAGCTCAGTACCTGAAGCAGGCTTCCCGCCGATATTTCGACTCTGCCGTCACACACTCTAACCCCTTGATTGTAAGTGCCGCCACTTACAATCCCATCGCGAATCACAGATTCACCCGCGTCCGAAGGAGACCGAGGCACGCTCTCGATGACCCCGACGACGTGACCACCAGGGCCCAAGCCCTTCATAAAACACAACACACGTACATTGCACCCTCACATCGCCCCCGCCGACGGCGAGGGCGTCACAAACAAGGATATTCGCGATACCGCCATGTCACAGGTCGGTTCTCTCCAGTCCATACAGATAGAAGCGTCGCTGGAGTTTCTTGCGCCACTTCTTCTCCAGCGCTCACGCATTCCGAAGTGGTGGTAGCTAATAATCATAGCTAATAATCTATAGAGTGCCATTAGCGCTCGGTCACCTCTCAACCCGGTGAAACTGTAAAAGCCCTCGGGCTAAGTGGCCTTCAGCCCGAAAAAAAAAAAAAAAAAACTGTCTCGCAAATTAAAAAGTAATATATTCCCAGAGAGTTCCATTTGCGAATTCCTAATTTATATGTAATTGCTTTTGCATCGTCTTTATTTTCAGTATATTTGTACAATATTATCTCAATATGTATTATTTATATACGGAGGTGACATCGTCACTCTGTGACTAAACTCTCTTTAAAACAATAAAGAAAAAAAAAAGTAATTGCTTTTTTCATTTTTTATTTTCACGTAGGTCATTTCCGACTGACGATTATTTTTTTAGCACCAGCATGCATAGTGCCGGGATCTGGTGGTGAAGGGAGAAGCGGAGAATTCATTCAGGAGACATTCAGTCAATTCATGCTCCAATGAGTAATCATTTAGAATGTGTTGCAAATACGCTATTTAATATTTTGTTCATGGTGCGAGAAACGTGTGATTTCCTTTCAAAAAAAAATTATAAATTTATTGGTATACTAAAATTTAAGAAAAAGTCAGTAGTCAGAAAAAACATCAGTATTTAACATGTAAACTGTAAACAAGTTCATAAGATAATTAAGATTAAATATTTTTCATTTCATCAATCATTTTATTTTTCGAGCTAGTCTGATGTTTTAGATCCTGCTGTAGAGAACGCCAAGCCAAAAAATACTTCAACTAACGTAACTTTTTATTTTCATGGCATATTTTGCCTTAATTGTTTTATAAATTCCTTGACGTCTTATATATTAGGTTGTCAATGAAGATACTCCTAGTTTTTTTTAATTTATATGTTTTTTGCGTAATATTTTAAAGATTGTTTGAAAGGGAATGGTTTGTTCTACCGGAATCTTTGTTTTGTTATTTTGGTTGAGTTCATTTATGTTGATGGCCATCTCTTTCGATTTCAGTTGCTATGTGCGGAATTCCGTTTAATACTGTTTCAGATATTAGATCTTGCTTGGATTGGATGAGGAGAGATCGAAACTGGATGATTTGTTTGTTGAAAACATATTTGGCAATCTATTTATACTCGTCATATTTTTTGTTGTATATTGCTGTTGGTACTACTTTATCTAATTAGACTCGCGAGCGGGAGGCCCGCTGAGTAGGGAGACTGGTCATATATATACAAGTAATGTTAATGTATATATGTGAGTATTATTAACGCGCATATTAAGTAGGATTTGATGAAGCAGTGAAAGCATAAGCAACGTGATCGCAGAACAACAGGCGAGGTTTGTCGCCTATACAAATAAATATTTGCTTACATTCCAATTTGAAGATGTTGTTCAAAATCAAAATGACGACCATGAGCTGGAACAGCGGCTTGTAAATGGTAGCGTACAGAACCCGCAGGGCAGCGGGGACCACCAGCTCGTCTACGTAGAACACCACTCCGGATAGAATTATCAGGATGCCGAAGGGCACCGTCAACCACACTAGCCAGCGGTATTTCTGCGAATTATTAACGAGATATTGGGCTGTCTAAATAATAAAATATCAGTCAACAATCAACACTACTATGTTTAGTCAGTTTTTTTAATTGGATGAGAAACGAGCAATCAGTTCACTTGTTGGTAACTGATTCTTGCGGCCCATGACGTTCATTCTCAATTAGGAATTATTATGTTAATGTGTTATTACCAGTGGCCACTAAGATCGAATACCGTCGCTGCAGTAATTAGGTAACTCGTGATCTTTACACTCACCAAACGACACACAACAGCGTTATGATGCTATTTATGGTCTGGTATTTTGAGAGGATGTGCTCTTTCCCCTGTCGAGTCGACCCATTAATACTAACTTCGAAAAACTTCTCTATCACTGTTAAAAAGTGTAAGATGATTAAGAGAAGTCAACGGCCATCTTAGGTACAGCATGGAAAGTGAAACCGGGCAAGATTCGGGGTAATCCATTATCAACGTAACACAGTGAGGGTTCTGAGGGAGTTGCTGCCTCTGCAGGATCAGGATAGAGGGCACCGGTGAGTTCCGTAGGAGATCCTGTAGCCCTCAAAGCGTGGAGGGTTACCACAGACGGGTTTTAGTGGGCGGATATCACATAGCCATCCATAATCCTTCTCGATCTATCGTTCCCTTAACAACAAAAGAAAACCGTGCTCTGAGGCAGTTTGTGGGAGTGGCTTATGTTTAGCGACGGGCTGATATAATAGTGATGATGATGGTTATATTTACCTTAAACCGATCCATGTTCCTGCCCTTGGACTGGCAAGAATAGGCGAAGAAACCAGCAGCGAGGCCCAGGACGTAAGTCGACAGGTTGGTGTGCCCCGTAATGTATATGTAATGGAATGTCCTGCTCGTGGAGTATATGGCGCGGATGTTCCTGAAGACGAAAATCTGGCTAATCTTAACATGGACATATCGTTACAATCAAGGAAGTACCATGCCATCATAGAATATCCGCATGAAATACCAACACAACACCGCTGTGTTTCATTTGGTGAGTCCAGGGATCTGGGGACCTATTTACAGGTTACGAGGCACTCCATCTTAGTTATTAGAGATGACAATGCTTGTTCACTCTAATTCCTTATCGAGGATGTAAGTCGGTGTCGTGGACCGCAGGAATCGTTTATCTAAATAATATAAAATACCAAGTGTTTGTGCTCTTACTCTGGGGTCTGAAGAACGACGGCGTCCAAGTTTCTTAAGTACGTTGTGCTCGACGTGATCAGCAAGGAGAGCACGAACATAGCACTGAGAGCAAGTTTCCTGGCATGGGTGGTCCTGAACATCAGGCACATCAGCAGCCCAATGCAGAACAGCTGCGTATCGGCAGCGAGGTACCTGGTTATATGTTAAATACTATAAGCTTTAAGCATCAAGGTAGCGTGAAGCGTCAAGGTAGCCTTAGAGTATGCAATAGGTTTACAGTACGGTTTGCAAAACTTAAGGTCGTAGATTCGAATCCATCATACGACTATTGTCATAAACAATCTCTGAGTGCAAGAGCATTGCTAATGTTCTTAAAAAAAGCAGTTGCAGAGTTACACTGGCACGCCCACTGTGTTCTGCGTATCAGCGTGAACTAGCAGGATAACGTTTCTGTGTTCCGTTCGGTGAGTGTAGGGATCTGAGGAGTCAGTTACAGTTAACGAGGCGTTCCGTCTCATTCCTCGAGGGTAGATATCTTTGACAGTATTCAATACTATTTTTTACTTTTTAATTTATACGAATTCTGAAAAGGATCACTAACAAATTTATTGAATATGGGACAGGACGGCTGTCGCGTCAGATAATTTCTTAATAAAATGTAAATGACTAAAAACATTTTATCTTACCAACTCTCCTGCATACATAAATCTTCGCCACCAATGTAGTTCTGTATGTACAGTACATGTGCCCACCAACGCTGCCGACACGAGTTCGACTCTCTGGTGACCATCAAGTCCCACAAGGGGCCGCTGCCCATGTGCCGCAATACTGTGCAAATAGTAGCTAGCACCAAGGCATACGTTGGCGTTAATCTGGTGAAATAAAAAGTAATAGACTTAGAATGATACCTTGGTATACGCACCATGATGATAGGTTGGCAACCAAGTTGTTTCCGTTTTTATTTTTTACAGGGCGCCCTACACTACCTTCAGAAGCTCAGTCGTGATGCCGTCCTCACCAGGGGCATTTTTAAGCTGTTTAAGGGCCAACACGATCTCATATAGGCTGATCTCGGGCAAGTCCTCTGTAAAGTGGAGCGTAAGGGTGGCTCTGGGATCTTCTCTAAAAGATTCGGGTCGAGGTGCGTGTGAGGTGTAAAGCTGACTGTAGAAGTGTCGAACGTCCGAAAGGATCTCTGGCTCAGAGGTGACCTTTGTGCCTGTTCGTGTGGTCAACCTTGTCGTGTGGCTTCTCCCCAGTGACCTTACGAATTCTGCTCGATTGCTTTCCCAATATCAAGGGTGTTGGAAGCTCAGAGGTCGTGTTGTACCAGTTTAGATATCTTTGTATTTAGAGCCCGGTGTTCTGACAAGTTCGATGCGGTATTCTGGTGAATCGGTTTTCCAGTTTTATCTGGAAAACTTTGGAGCAGGTTCGGTCGGAGCCTGGACTTCAACAAGCGGATTCTTTCGCGCTTGCAGTCGATATTCAGAGTGCCTCGCACAAGCCGTCACTTCCCGTTATAAATAATGAGAGAATCTCCGTAGTAAGTATTTAAAATTAATCAATAAATTAAACAAACAATATTAAACCATTATGTCAAAAACATTAATAGATATTTGGATTATAAATGAAAAAAAAAACGGAGTAGTTGCCAACCTAGTATATAAGAACAGATAAAATGAAGATAAAAATAGGGTCTTAAAGCGTACACTCACCCTGGAGAATTACATTTCCGATATGTAATCAAAATATTAAATAAATTAAATAATTCGTGTTAGATACTTGTATATATGTCTTAGTCGTCTTGGTTGACAATGCATCTGCATCGTGTGTCAGTACATAAATCTTTGTGTTCTGGGCCGCTAGGATCATTTAAAATCTGGTGAATTGTGTGTAATTTTCTTAAACCAAAGAATTTTTACATTTTTTCACGTGGAGTTTTTATGAGTGAAAACTTTTAATGTCACATTTTAACGCAACGTTGACTATGTCGTTTAGTGTTAACGTTTCAAATGAAACGTTTGTGACGCAAAAAAGATGGAAAATAGGTTGGCTAAATAGACAGAGATAGACATAATTTCGACGTTTTTGTCCTCTTGTTTCCTCTTTTTCATGAAGTATTATTGATTTTAGACTTGGCTTTTTCCTGACTTATCAGAAGGTGATGTCATCTAGTTTTTTATTGCATTATGTCTAACCTGATCCATCTTTGAAGTATTCCTTTTGGAAACTGCCACCACGAAACCTTGTGCTTCTCGGCGTTTATCTCAAAGTTGTACGCTAAGAGGAAGCTGGAGATCACGAAGAAGGTGTGAACGACCAGGTTCCCGTTCAACACGACCTGCTTAGAAGGATCATCTAATGCCTGAAATTTTATATTTTATCTCATCTTAAAATAATGAATCTAAACTGATTACTCTAAATGGAGCAATGATCTATGAAAGTTACGGTAAGTCGATGGATCCAGGTGGCACAGGATCGTGCTTTGTGGCAATCTATGGTGGAGGTCTAATGTTCTTCAATGAACTATTGACAGACTGAGACATTAAAATAATAAAAATTAAAAAAAATTATCATGTGGGCAACCGATATGAAATTTCTTTTTCTATTGTTTCTTTTTTATAAGCTGTTCAAAACTCAATAACTTTATCTGTGTCAACTTTCATATTGTAATTCTTAATTTTTTTTTCTGTATGATTTTTTTACTATTTATTGTTTTTGTTATTGCTTTGGTTTATTTTTTTTCATTATAGTATATAAAATGAGGACCGCCACTTCTCTAGTGCAGGCTTCACGGAAGACCAGGGTTGTGACGTGCACCTGAGTGGAGATCCTTTTATTTATTTGGCGCACAACAGGTTTTCATTTGTCTTCCATTTATTTATATTTTTTTTGTTTTTCTTTGTTTTAATTTTTTATGATTAGGTAAAAGTATTTTACTGGTTTGTTTAATTGTTTTTACTGTACATGATTTTGCTATTCATGTGACAAAAAATAATAAATGAATATAATAATCATTGTTATAAACAATCAAATTTTAACATTTATTGATAAAGATAATTTCTATAAGGTGAAGTTAAGATTATTAGTTTTACGACAACCAACTCCGACTCTCCCAGAATCGATTGATAGACGTCATTAGTCATTATGTCTACCTACAGTTGTTTTACTCCTCAATGCTTGTTTGCATTAACGAACGTAAAATTATTGTTTATATTTTACTGTTTATATAACTGTATTAACTCTAAAACCAGTCGCTTGAATCGTGTCGGTCAACGTTGTCTTTATATTATTACGGTTCTGTTGGCAAACAAACATACAGTGTTCCAGACGATAAGTGAAGACTGCAGACCGTGACAAGTTTCACGATGCCCATGTATTGTTGTCCAATTACAGGTGGCCAATCATTGCATCTCATGCATTGGCTCCCCGGATCCTCGTATTCAGCATACGAAACATACATCGTACAATATAAGCCTGTATTAGTCCACTGCTGGACATAGGCCTCTTCCATGGCACGCCACTGAGCTCGGTCTCCACTTCTTCTCCTCCGGTCTCTGCCCGCTGTCCTACGAATATCATCGACCCACCTAGTTAGCGCCTTAGATTACGTTTGCCGATTCGCGGTCTCCACTCAAGAACCTGTCTGCCCCAGCGGCCATCGGTTCTACGGCGTATATGACCAGGCTACTGCCACTTCAGCTTGCTAATTCATTAGCATACAAAACACATCTGCTAATTAAGGCAGGTTTTCTATGAGGGCGAGTTCTTTCCTTGAATTATCTGACCCATGTTGCAATTAAAATTGCCAGCAATGTCGTTCTACCAGAAAAGTAAAAAGGCAAAGTAGGGTAACAGCATATTCATCCCAGCCCGACATAGGCCTCCTACCCAGGGAGGCTATGGGATCACCTGGCCCCACTTGGTATTGGATGACGTCACATATTCTTCTAAATGTTTTTTTATGTATATCAAAGACATGAAGGTTTCCTCTTTCACGCAGCTTTCCTGAATAATGTGGTATAATTCTGCACATAAAATTGCTATTAATAATTTCATTTGTGCCAATTAAGAATTCCAAAGTCACAGTTTCAGTTCCCATTCTTTTAAATAAAATGGAAGCTATTGGGGTAAGAGGTCTAGCACTGAGCATTTCTAAAGACTAATTAACAAACTGCTGTCAGTGTGTTCAGTTGGGTTCTTTTTTTAGTGAGCAAGAGAGTCTTACTGTTGGAGTCCCCCAAGGAAACGTCTTAGGTCCCACTCTCTTTCTCATTTATGTAAACAATCTTGGCTTACTATCATTGTCTAACTACAATTTTTATTCTTATGCATATGTTACGGCACTTATTATTCACGGCAATTCACGGTATATTACTTGCCAACACGTGGAGGATGCCTTAGCCATTGTGATAAATTGGCTGTTTTCAAATTTGCTAACGTTAAATTTTAATAAAACTAAATATCTCACGTTTTCCTCTCATTTGTCATCGCAACCTCATATAAATTCTTTTAGCATAACAGCTCATAGTTGTAAACGTCCCAGAGAGCAAAGTGTTACAACGGTCAGCGGATATAAAATATGTAGGCGTTCAAATTGGTAGAACAATAAATTGTCGTATTTATATTCCCTTTCAAAATACCACGATCATCTGTTGAGTCCCAACTTCTAAAAACAACATATTTTGCACTGGTTCAGTTCTCTCTTAACTGCATTTCATATGGGGAGGTACGTGTAAAACGATTCTGCTTCCATTAGAGAACTCCAGCTACATTTCATATAGAACCTGTGGAGTACTATCAGTTATTTGTACTTCAGATTGTATTGCGCAAACACAGGGCTCTTTTGTTCACACTAAACTTAAATACAAATAAACGTCGCAAAGACATAGTCCGCGTTACTGAAACACACCGAACTGCATTACACTACACACTACAGGTTCTAAAGCTCTCGACTATGCAATAAAATCATTAAAGCTACTTATATCTATCGCCTTCCTGCCGCGAAATGTAAATCTCTTACTAAAGAATTATTGTTGAATTTAGACTACGACGAGAGAGTAAACTTACTGTGTTACTTATTTATATTTAGTTAATAAATTCTAACTACAGTCTGTAAAACACACCAAAAGAAAACACACACACACACACATATTTATACACATTTAAAAGTACATAAACATATTTAGTATTTTGTTAATTATTTTGTATATTTTCTTATTATTTTGGTTCCGTATAACAATTTAGTTAAATGTCATAAAGGCAACACTTGTATACTAACTGCACTATCTTTGAACCTATTTGTTGGGGGAAGGCGCCGGTGTTAGTCACATAGTTTATACTATGGCTGATACTTTCGTTAGCTCTATCCGTTTCTATGACAATATAAAACAGTGTAAGTAATACTCTAGTATTCTAGTAAGAAATAAATAAATAAAAATTGGATATTTTAAAATAATTTTACCTTTTCGTAATATAAAGGGTTATCTATATAAACGGCTGACATGACGAGTGCCGCGTGAGAGAAAATCACGCACACCATTGTCAAGGTCCTGAAATTAATTAAAAAAATATTAATCTAAGAAAAGTTGAGTCATATGAACACAAAAAAATAATCTTCCAACGAAATAAATTGAATGGGGGTATGGGCAAGAGACTGCGGTATTTTTTTATAGAGTTAGCCGCCGACGCTCACGTCACCGCTTAATCCGTTAAAAGCCACTGACTGACAATACCAATATAATGTAATACATGACAGCTGCAGTATTGATATTCAATACGAGTCTATTGTACTAACTTCTAAATGTAATACATGACAGATGCAGTATTAATATTCAATACGGGTCTATTGTACTAACTTCTAAATGTAATACATGACAGCTGCAGTATTGATATTCAATACGGGTCTAGTGTACTAACTTCTAAATGTAATACATGACAGATGCAGTATTGATATTCAATACGGGTCTATTGTACTTACTTCTTAATGTAATACATGACAGCTGCAGTATTGATATTCAATACGGGTCTATTGTACTAACTTCTAAATGTAATACATGACAGATGCAGTATTGATATTCAATAAGGGTCTATTGTACTAACTTCTAAATGTAATAAAAATGGACTTGATTTATTGAGTCAGTATCGAGATTTATTTATATATAGACTCGTATTTATATATTTTTTTACACATCCCAACAAAGAAGAAAAGGCTGGCAGTGCATCTGCAGCTGCTCTGGTGTTGCTGTTCCATGGATGACGGTGATCTCTTACTAGCAGGTGAGCTGCTTGCGCCTTTGCCACTTGTTCTATTTAAAAAAAACACATTACTTCATTCCTTGAAACGACTTCAGCCTCGTCAGCATCGGATCTGATCCTACCCCGCTGGGGGCCACTAGTTTCGCCCAGTTTCGGCGCAACGAAAACGATAATATATACGGATTACCTGGGAAATAACAATTTGGTTAATCACACACACAGGGAAAACCTAAAAATCATTAGATTTTCTTTTAATCAACACTAATAGACCTACTCAATTAAACAGTTAATATAAATACCGAGTTACTTAAGTAAGATTTAAAAAAAACAGTCTGTTAATATGAATCCCACTGCTTGGCATAAGCTTCAGATCTTTTTGAAATATTTTTCTTTTTATTAATTCCTTAGACATGCAGGTGTCCACACGATGTATTCCTTTTATGCCTTATAACGGATAACCGTGGCATTAAAAGCGAGCGCTTAGACATTGAGCTACCACGGCTCTTAATTCTTATTACTAAGTGATCTTTTTTAACAATAAGCAATGTTATTAACATTCCCGCTAACCACTCCAAGGTTTTAATGCTGAAGGATATGCTCAGGCAATAGTCAAACGGCGGATTCCAATATGCTACAGTAATCTTCTCTGATCGTTTCCTAAACCATTAGGCTATTACACATTAAATATTATGAAAAAATATAGAATAAGATGAAATAAAGTAGTTTTCTTCTTAGCAGGGTTTATTCAATGTCATGCCAAGACTTATAATAATAATAGTAATTTAATTAATATATAAGTTATAATTATCTAAAATGTTTTGATTCACAATTGGGTGGGTTCAGTTCGGTAAATTTTATTTATTTATTGTAATAAACCTGAATAAAATTGAAGGTTTCGGGAAAGTGGTCGGATTTAATTGCAAAAGCATTCTCAATCAGATGTGGTAAGATTTTACGATTGGTGTAGATAAACTAATTAATAAAAAGAATTACTGAGAATAGCTAATAAAAAATATACAAATAAACACTCAAACATAAATAATATAAAACAACGGTAAATAGCGGTTTATAATTTATGTGGGTTCATGTAAAATTCATGAGTTATATATTGATTATAAAATATAAAAAAACAAATGTATTGTATAACACAACATTATATATATTAAATATATATATAATATAGCACACAGTTCACCTGATGGTAAGTGATCCCATGACATTTACGTTCATCCTTGGCAAGGAATCATAATGCAGATGCGTTGTCACCCTTCAGGACTGAGATGGAGTGCCTCACAACGAGTAATAAAGTTCTCCGGATCCCTACACTGATCGCACGAAACACAGCGGGCATTATGCTGCTATTCTGTGAGGGCATTGTTCTAGCCCGGTAGAGCTGACCCATTCATTCTGCTACTAGAATGATGAATGCAGAAGAAATATGCCTTCAATTTAACCTGTGCTGTAAAACTGAACAATATCGGTTCCTAAATTAGCACACAGACAGATGCAAAGATGCGGTGGGGCATATATACCCTGCCGACAAAAAGTTTACATAAGCACAATAACGAAACAACATAATTATCCAACAATTCTAATAAAATCCCACAGGATAAATAAAAGAAATGCACATCTTCATATTCTATTGTTAGTAGCGAATATTTAAAGAAGTCATTCTTCAAAATTTGTCATATATATTATTATTTTGTAGCGCAATAATGTTTGTCCCCAGACAACCGCTCTACTCTGCAAGCGGAAATAAAAATTAAATTGCATTCTGCATGATGTCATTAGCTAATAGCTTTGGAGGTTAATTCAATAATAAACAACTCTTAATAAATCTGTAAGCTATATCACGAACATGTCATTAAATTATAAATTAATTTTACGTTTTTTGATGATAATGGTGCCGGGAAAAAGTTTTACTGCACTTTATATACAAATTCAAGGCGTTTCCTATCATAGTTTATTTACATTTGATTATAATATATATATATATATATATATATATATATATATATATACATATATATATATATATATATATATATATATATATATTACATATATATATAGATAAATATATATATATATGTATATATATATATATATATATATGTATATATATATATATATATATATATGTATATATATATATATATATATATATATATATATATATATGTATGTACCATTTTGTCCGAAAGCTTGTTCTTAGATTGTGCTAAAATCCCATTGCTGTAGAAATTTTGGGACTTCTGATCAAAAAACTCTGACAAGTAGTTTTGACAGTTACAGCCTTGATGTTTACCTAACACTACCTTAAGTATTCTGAAGAGATTGAAACAGGTAAAAATCTGAGGACAGTAGAGATCCCAATCGATGGTTTCTCCCGACGCTTAAAGCTAATAATGAACATACCCTTCCAATCCCACCACATACACAGCATAACCTTCTTGCGAGTTAATCCAGGTTTTGTATTTATAGTCTGTGGACCATGACTGCCCTTTGACCATGATCTTTTTCGCACGTTCTTTTCGTAGGTATATCCACTTTTCATCACAGGATGTGTATGTACCGCTGAATCTTGTTGGAATACCCACTGACGGTTTTCGTTATTTTTTTTGAGATAGTGATTTCACAACGCTTGTAACGATAATGATCGGTGTTTTTTACAACTAAAAGAAGGTGTTAAAACTAAGCACTAGTTCTTTTAAAGAAAAACACCTCAGCTCGTCAGTTTGAGGCTACAACTTAAAGCATTATTGATGAAGCATAATGCCCACGCCGGATCTTCGGTTAGCTTTTGATACGCTTGCTAGATTATTTACTGTTGTGGGCACTTGATCATTTTGTTGGTTGTAACTTTCTTCGGCGTTAAAAGATTTTTCGTCTGAGAAAAGGATTTTGCAGTAATTTTTTTATTATTTATCACTATTTAAGCCGTAGTTCTGCCTAATCCAAACTGAAGGGCTGACATGTTGTGCTTGCTGACGGGATTTCGTTGGATTCGCACACTAATCCGAGGACGCCTGGTATCCTAACCGTACGGGGTCGATCACTCTTCACTAAATCTTTTGATAGTACGATAAACAAACATCAGAGTTATTATTAAATTTTGCAGATGTTTATAAATCTCGCTCGGCGCGTAAACGCAGCGATGAAGCTCAAGACTCTGTCTTCCTTTTGCGTCAACACAATTTTTTTAATGGCACAAAATCAATTTATTTTTATTTTAAGATGGTGCGAAATATCCTTAGTTAAAATCAAATAAATTCAAACATTCCTGCCTAGTATTCTAAATTTAAATGAAATAAGATTGTGACAGAACTTATGATGGCATTAGGTACTGCAGAATTAGCAGAACAGTGACAAAATTACTAAAACAATGTTTACCCCGGTTCAGAGAAAATATCCGTTATACACCAAATATTCCATGGGTGAGAGAAACCGAAGATCCTATTTCTAGAAGCGAGGGATATTTTGAATACTATCCTAGGAAGAATTCAGGTCATGATTATGATGATCGCTTTTAAGAAGAAATCTTCTGTGAAAAGAATTTTCTTTAATTACAAAACAGAATAAACAATACCATTACCTGATTTACTATGTAGATGGCAGAAGAGTACATCGTACAAGCTTCCTATAAGGTTGAGTGCTATCAGGATCATATAAACGACAATCACAGCTAAATCATTTGTATCCAAGTCTACCCGATCGTCTTTCCTTTTACAATAATTTATATTGTTCAAACTTGCTTGTATATTGTAATCTTTCCATATTGATTCATTTAGGCATGCTTCAAGGGTCATGTTTAGGTCCCATTTTTTATTTAAATGTTTACAATTTCTTGTTACACACACACCTCTGTGTACCTGTGTATGATTAAAATGTTTCTTAGTGTTTGCTGAATACTCCTGTAATAGACATATTAATAATTAAATTTAGTTATTGGAATATTATCTTTCATAGCAGTGAAGGACCCCCCACCCAATAGAATGACGACCTATGCAAATCTATGAGAAGTCATTAGGTGCAGATGGCTCAGCTTCCTATTCTGTGGCGGTCTGTGGGGGAGGCCCACACTCAGCCGTGGACTAGTGATAAGCTGCGACGACGATGATGATGAGTGATAGATCTTTTTTGCTAAAATTTGTCCACTAAGTTACAACTAATATGTACTATAAACTGATGCTGTATACTAATATCATGATTTTATATGTTTTTTGTTTCTGGTCGATGGCCGCAGTGAGCCCTGAGTTGCGGCTGACTGAGAGCGATTGAACCAAGTATGTTGAGAGGGTCGAACCTTCGGCTTAATTAAATGAAAAAATCTGTTTAAATGAATAAGAACTAGCACTATTTCATACAATTAAACACTGTAATAGATCCTGCGCAGTTCATAATATCTAGTCACAATTGTCAGAACATATCGTCTCGGTGGAATCCAACTAGACAGCCATCAACCTCTTTAAATGCAATGCGTTTTAAAATGCAATTTTAGAATATACAAACGAATCTTTGGGCCTGATCAATTACAGATGTTTATAGAGCTGTAAAACATTAGTTGTTTGTAAAGTATATAATAATTTATATATATAAAATTATATTATGAAGGTAATTCATGTTAGGGTTGTCAGATACAGGCGACGAATATTTCTCGACGACTAACGCAGATCGAGTTTAATTTCTACCACTAACTGTTTCGCGGACAGTGAAAAAATATACAAAAACAAAAATATTTGAAAATTTCAGAGCACTAAAGCATAATTACTGGAGACGAGAGAGAGGCCAGCTGGCAACCCTATCTTTAGTACTAGATAGACAGGGAGTCGTAAAAGTTTATTTGTTAGTATATTCATTATATGAACCATTCATCGATTAAAGTTCCAAGTATCAAACAGTAGTATAACTCATGACGCTCTTTGGTCGTAAAATTGAGAGCAATTATCCTCCATAAACATTTATAATATTTATATAATTATAATAATTATGACGGCCGCGTGGTTGCAGTGGTTAGTGTACTTGGCTGTCATGACGCGGATCCTGGGCTTGGTTGACAGCCAAGGAACAATATTTATGAATTACAAATTTGCAAGGCTTTTGGGTCTGGGTGTTTATATGTCTCGTATATTTTGACACTGAATATGAATCTTCACCAGATCTTATTGTATATTCATCACTTCACTAGGGGATGGGACAACAAGTGCCTCTGTGTTTGCGCAAACACTTACGGTACTGTAATATATACTGCGCTCTTGATTTCATCTGGTAATGGAAACTGTAAATGGACCAAGAGGACATGATCATCATATTAATTATGAATCTGTGATCCTTGCAGATGATACGCATGAGGTTATACCCAGTCACCATTAGTTGCTTGAACTTGAATCTGTTCTGTCGGAATTAAGATCGATTTGTTAGATTTTTATTTAATTATTAGAAAAAGATCATGTGTCATTAGAACACTTGACGAGAAATGTTACGTTGGCTACGGCTCTGGATAGGAATTCTAAATCTTACAATAAATATCATCACATATCACATAAATCCGTCACTACCCCTTTGTTGATCATATGACTCCGCCACAGACATGAAACGCAATCCTGTGCCCCCTGCGCATGGATGTCGACGGACACATTGATTAAATAATTGGACTAAATTCACAACGATTTAAGACATTTTACATTTTAAACAGTGGTAGAGCTACACTGCAGATTGTTTCTAGCTGCAGAATGAATGACCGACCGGGGCAGAACCACGCCCTCACAGAACCAGCAGTAAAATAGTAGTTTAATGATGTTGTGCTTCGTCTGGTGACCGGTAGGGATCTGGAGACCTTTATTACTGTTGACAAGGCATTCCATCGCAGTCGTCAAGGCTAACATCTCGAATATGATTCGTAGCCAAGGATGTACCTAGATGTCATGGGGCGCAGTAATCACTTACCATCATGAACTGTGTGCTGGTTTGTTGCTCTCAATGATATAAAAAAACCAAGCCTAGATACTTGGGGACAGCTGTACATTTCGAATGTCAGTCTCATTTTGCATGTGGATAAGTTTAAATTAATAATCGTACATCAAGACAGAATTCAAAAAATTTCATCCTCAAAAACTCGATGGTTGACAATCCACCACTGTGCGCATACGCGAAGATTACGGTTTAGCCCGGAAACGGCGGTGAATGCTTTCCCATGTACTCCAGTACCATCAGCACCTACTATATAATATATAGGTTGTTACGTTCTTGCTTTTCTATAACTGATGCTTTAAATTGCTCTCTTTAACTCCATTATAATTTTATAGATTAAACTGTAATTATGTTAAATAACATACAGTTTAGTCCATCATAATTATGCACCTCCAGCATCACCTGTCTATGGAAATAGATAATTATTTCACCGAGGTCCGTGTGGCGTGTCACAGTGGCAATTAGAGATCCGGGGACCCAATTACGGGTAAACCAAGTACGAGGCATTCCATCTCAGTGCTCAGGGGTGGCGACGCATCAGTTTCTTGTGATGTTGTATAGTTGTTAAGCTATTTGTCAGCTAGTTTCTTGCTACAATATGACTAGATCTATTCGACCGGGCAAGGTCTAACCCACACAGAAAGCCAGCGTGAATTAATAATACAACGTTGCTGTGTTTCGAGCGATGGGTGGCGACGACCTGGCGAGAGAAAGATGAATCGAGAGGATATCGTTAGTATAATTATATGTTTTTATGATAAATATATATAATAATACGTAGACATCCGTAGAACGAGGGTTACTGACATAGCAAGCTGAAGTGGCAATAGGTTATCCATATAGCTCGTAGAACCGATAACCGATGGAGAAGAAAGGTTCTTGAGTGGCAACCTCGGACTGACAGTAGAAGTTTAACCCTCAGTAGATAGAGTGACGATCTATCCAAGTTAGCGCGAAGTCGAAGGATGCAAGTGGCAGGCTAAGGGCGAGGCCTATATTCAGCAATAGACTGATCAGCCTACGATAATAATGATAAATAGTGGAAACTTAGTACATTATGCAGAATTATATGAAATTTATAAATGACAGTCACGTTAATTAAAAAGTAATACGTTCACAGAGAGTATGTATAACAAAATAAATGTTATTATAAAGTAAAAGTTAATTTTGATTTTTTGATTCATTGATTGGCATGCTTAAAACCATAGTACTTGAATCTAAACTTATATAACTATAACTTAAGGACACTGCATGTATTAACCAAAATAATATATACCAGTGAAAAACAGCAGGTTAATACTGCTTTGTTTCGGCTCGGTGAGTGGTGATCTGGAGGCTCTTATGGCCGAGGCCGAAAAGAGGCATTCCATCTCAGTCCCAAGCGATGTCAATCATGGCAATTGGCATTGATCGGTATTTATTGCCGGAACTCGCAACTTGCAACATGGGGACCATGGAGACCTAACATACTTACATGTATTATGTGCATGAGGTCAGACGGGCCGTCCGAGAACAGATCCATGTCGACGAGGCAATACGTGCCACCAGCGTCCAGCATGCATGCGTCGAAGTCATCGAGGGCATACAGCGGTGGCATGCGGTAGTACTCGCTCTCTGAGAACAATTTAAAATGAAAATAAACAATATGTTTATTCGTAACAAAACTAACACTATTACTCGTCACTGTTTCACAACCGTTGTATGAGGACGAAAGCGCCAAAAATATATAAAAAAAACCTGCCTGCGTTCCTTTTAATTTGTACTTTATTTACACAAAGCAAACTGTGGGTTTATTTTTTTATTATCATTTCATGGCGATATGTCATTTTATAATACCATATTAAAATGTATTCCCTTAATAAACAATTTATAGAACAGATCACGAAGCCCTTTAATAACAAACGCGACACTGGATAAAAATACCAGACAAAATTAGATATAATTTTGGACAGAAATGTTGACGATTCAGATTAAAAAAAAAACGTAAAATTTAATATAAAAACAAAGAAAATATAAGTTCTCATAATCATGTTAGAAACAGATAATTAAAACTTCTATTATTATATTGGAATTTACTGCAGTTTCTTTAAAAGCTACATATATAAAGTTGAAGACCGTTGAACGTGAAGTGCGTTTTGTCATTCATGATTATTGTCTTGTTTGAAAATCCAAACCGCCGCCAAACTTTCCTCTAAAAAATATTCTTGTACTAGAATTTATACAGATTGCCTACAATTTGCCTAACATCTCCAACAAAATGTCTAATAAGGAAATCTATTAATAATATAAATTTTTCTTTCATCCGAAAATAGTACATTTTTCCACTCACGTTCAGTCCAATATAAATATTTTTTGCAAACTCTAATCTAGCTTCAATATTTGCTTTCTTTGAAAGTGTTACCTTACGAGACATTCTTCCAAATAAGTTTGCCTCACATAATCGTCCTCTACTTGTTCTTGCTGACACCGCGACTCTCCAGCACCAAATACTTCCTACCGAATAACACACTTCCGGTTCTTTTTTCGCTAACAATATCATTGTTATAATTCCTGGTGGGGTTGTTGTTCTAGGTCTAGGTTTCCTAGGTACGTTTTCTATTGTGTTAAACTTCTTGAAATGCTTGATAGCATTAATTAGCATATCTTTATAGCATCGCAAGTGATTCGCAATTTTCCTATATGACCAACCTTCAAAAAACTCCGAGAGGAAGGTCATCCTTATAGAGGAATCGCAACTTTAGTTTTTATCATAATAGCTAGTTTATATATGCTAGTTTTTGATTTAGGCATGTTATTTAAAATACCCGGGAAAATGGACGACTGTTTTTTCAATTTTAAATTAAGTATATGAAACATTTAGCTCTAATTAGGTGGCCAGTAGCAGTAATATTAAAAAAGTTCGTGATTTATTTAAAAATAACTATTGCTAAATACAAGTCTTTACTGTCTTCATTTTAATAACGTGACGTTAGTGTAATGATTAATAGTAATTAAAGTACAATTAATACTTATCTTGACTATTGATAATACTGCCAATAAATTGTATGTAGCTAAACAGAAGGTGTCTCTAATTATGTACAGGTATGTAAAAATACATAGTACACAAATTACGACAACTATTAGTAATATGTTTATATTACTTCTATATTATTTATTAAATTTATATACTTTTAAAAATAAAATAAATTGCTTTTCTTGCACCCACAATATATTCTGTGCTCACCACAAACGTGGGTAGAGAATGCCAAACATTGAGTCCGCCTATTTGTACAATGTTTGTTTTACTTGTGAAAATAGAGAATATGTTGGACTACAGACCATAAACAACTAAAAACGTCGAAATAATAAAATTAAAAATATATATGAAATCTGAAAAAAATAGTTCATTTAATTTCTACTTTTCATAGATAAATATTATATAAAACGAAACATGTTAAAAATACACTATGTAATTAAATTTGTGGAAAGATTTTGTGCTCGGTGTTTTTTTTTAATTATGTACAGGTTATCACAATATACGTGTACTTCCTTATTTCGTATTTTGCTCTGGACTGTACGTATGTTTGACCTCAAGGTCAATGGTATTTACAGTATAATCTAATTTTTAGGTTAATCGCATTAATTTTTTTCAATGCTATGTTTTAGGATTACAGTTAAAGCTTCCTACAAATTATCAACTTTCGATTGTTTTATTTTATTACATTGAGAGAAACAAACTCCCACTGATTCTGCAGCTATAAACAAACTGCAGTGTAGCTCTACCACTATTAAATAATAATTATATATATATATATATATATATACATATACATAATTCGTGAGCTGTGGTAGGTCAGTATCATAGCCTCGGTTTTAATTCACATGCCTCCCGCTCGCGAGTCTAATTAGATAAAGCTCTAGAGGTCTCTGGACCAACGGCAATATTCACACACAAAAAAAAACCGGTGCCGACAACCATGAAATTGTTAATCACAATTTTAAGTGTGGTTTTGCCACTTGTTCAGCGGTGAAGCAAAACATCGTGAGGTAACTGGCACGTTCTTGAAATAATAAAAAAAATATTTCGAAGATATATATGGAACCGCGTGGTGGGCTAAGTTCTAGCACCCTCTATGGACAGGAGGCCTAGTCCCATCGGTTGGATTTATATATACAGGCTGTCACTTCACATTTTCTACTTTTATATTGTTTTTTAATCACACAACTGATCAGAGTCACGTTGCAGCTAATCCCTCGGCTCGACCGCGGCGGGAACTGGCCATGAAAATAATATCGGTACACGTTGATTGTTGGCTTGATATATGATGTCCAGAGAAGTCCAGATGATCATCACTTCCTATCAGTGAGCTGTGCGCTCGTTGTCACCACTAATATTATTATAAATAAATGCAATGCACAGCTGTATTGCATTCAAAACGTGTTCTTTACCGGTTAGCCATGATAATAAGACGCGACGCTGTTCACCAAAATCTTGGAGAATTACATAAATTATAGACACGAAGAATTTATTAATTAGATTATTTAGAGAATAGATTAATAAGAACAAAATCGGATCTCTTATCATCCATACGTTTCGTTTAAATATAACATTTATTCAAATTATCTCATGTCTTTCGTTTGAGGTCGCCTCTTTACATGTAATTGACGTCCCCAGATCGTTACAATGACACAAGCCGTTAGTTGTCCACAATTCCACGTAGGGTTAAGTTGAGCACACACGCACGCAGAATATGTCTAATCACTTTTCTCTTGAAGACATCCGCATTATATTCGGTCGGCAAAACTGCCGCGAGGAAAATTATTCCAATTCTTTGCTGTTGCCATTGAAAACGACAAAGCTTAAATAATTCGAGGAATATTCACAAGGAAAGGATGTTTGATTTTTTTTATATTGAGAGTAACAAACGAGTACACAGTTCACCTGATGGCAAGCAACTCCTGCGGCCCATGACATTTACATTCATCTTGACAAGGAATCATAGTGCAGATGCGTTGTTACCCTGGAGGACTGAGATGGAATGCCTCGTCACCAGTAATGAAGGTCCCCGGATCCCTGCATTCTCCAGACGAAGTCAAGCAACATTACGCTGCTATTTTACGTCGGTATACCGTGAGGGCGTGGTCCTACCCCGGTCGTGCTGACGCATTCATTCTGCTGTCGCTCTTCTTATATATATCCGAAAATGTTAAGGGCAACGGAGAATCATGTTATGCAACTCATCTGCACGCTCGCCAAAATGTATCCTATAAAACATCGAAAGGCTGACAGCCTTGCAAGTTTAAGCAGATTAGCTTTAACCAAATTTGGGTCATCAATTAGCCTTTTGCATGCCTCTCCACTTAGTATAAACTTTCAAGTTGATATTTTTATTGTCTGCCCAAATGCGACCGCTTTACCCCACATGTACGAACTTGTGCTTTATAAACAGAAAGCTACTGCGGTATGAAGTACCGTCGTACCTTTGCATTGCAAGGTACTTCTTTGCAGTTTTTGACTTAGACTCAACGAGATCTCAATTCCTAATAATTCCTATGCAGGATATATTTCAAAAGTAGGAGTCAAGATGATGGAGGGACCTTTTAGCGGTGATGTCTGTGTTTCGACGGTATCGAATATTACAAGATTGGCTTCACCCGACTCGGATACTGCCTGTAAAGGGGGATTAATCCGCATCACCAAGGCCTCCCTTTCAGGTCTGTACTTGTTCTCGACTAGCATGAGCCCCGGATTGGTATCTTTCCACAACTTTACTGTCATCTGCATACCCAAAAATACCGGGATTTCAGCAGATCGTTGGTATGAAACAGAAAAAGAGTTGCAGGAAGAACTTATCCCTGACGATCACCAGTATTTATTGCCATACTCTCAGATGAGCAACTGTTCATAATCACTCGTAGAGTCAGTTGCTTTATGATGTCTTCAGTCCAGGTGATCAGACCATGAGATATGTCGAACGATGGAAGTCAACTGATGAGGTTGGCGTGGCAGACCATGACAAAGGCTTCTACCAAACAGCAAGTCCAGCACCGTTATTCTCCATGGCTTCACCTACTAATGTGTCGCGTGCTGTAGAAGATCCCCAGGGAAACTATTTCAGCGAAATCCCTAATATCCATATCGGTCATTGAGGCGATTGTTGCGCTCTGTTTATGCCATGAGGTGAGAGTGCGATATACGCTTCATAATCTTGCAAACTATGGAGATAGTTGAGATGTGTCCATAATCAGCACGGGCTGGGATACCATCAGGTACACTGGGGTCAATAACGTCAAGACCACGCAACACTCTCTGTGGAATCAATGGTCGCCAGTGGTATATCCGAGCCGAAACGATTTGAGGAGTTTCTTGTTGTCCCTTCTTCTTCAACCTTCAAATAACTCTTCTATTAAAGGCCAGCAAAGCACCTGCAACTTCTCTGGTATTGCAGATCTTCGACGGCGACGGTGGTATTATACTTACTACTAGAGTTACTTTTAACATTGCTACATGTTTTACAAAAAAACACTACTTGTCTCTAATCGAAAATGTCAAACTACATAGATACGTATTTCTTTGAACTGCGCCACGCTTGAATTTTGAATATGTATGATGTGACCCGATTGCGGAAGATTGGATTGTATATTATTAATTGCAAAGAGCAGATTACCCATGTGCTCAGTGGCGAGGGAAACCATCCTCAAGGAAACCTGTATGTCGAAGAAAGAAACAAAAAAAGAAGATGTTCGCAAATTGGCAGTGGAGTCAAGAGTTCTCTAACTTCCTCTCCAGAATATATACCTCCCGTAAATAAGCCCAGTTATGAGATTTATATAAGGCTTTTTTTTGTGTATGTGTAATGCTTTTGGTCCAGAGACCTCTACAGCTTTATCTAATTAGACTCGCGAGTGGGGGGCCCGCTGAGTAGGGAATATATATACGCTGTTACTATACTTTTGTTATATCCTATACCAGGATTGGCCAACAAGTCGATCGCGAAGCTATCTTTGGTCGATCGCGGCCAAGAAAATAATATTCATTAAAGTTTAATTATATACAATAAATATATAAAATTAAAGATTAAATATATATATAATCTGCAATTCTGTTTTAGCTACTTTTGATTTAATTAAAATCATAATTTAAATAGTATGTATTGTTATTTATTACTGCGAAAGAGTATGGTTTAATGTTTAATATTGACATTCTAACTACATTATTGCCCTTTGTTTTTTAGGCACCGACAAAATTAGGGAGATGACTGATTCCGGTTAGTGTGGGCCGGCTATTGAAGAGGTTGTCTTGTTTTAACAAGTCGATCGCGACACAATCTCAAGGAAAAAAGTCGATCGCCACTATACAGAAGTTCGCCAACCCTGTACTATACTAAACTTTTGGAACTTTATAAACTAAATGAATTCTTGCTATCTTATGTCTATTGTGAATGACTATTCGCGGATCTATTATAAAATAAGGCGGTTGCACACTGCATACTTGGTGCTGAAGCGTGGATAGCGTTGTTCGCATAAAAAAAAAACAAGTAATTTGGGCTAATTAAAAAAAACCAAGTAGGTCCAGCCGTTCTCAAGTGATTCGTTTACCAACGTAAATCATTTAATTTTTATTTATATGTATTAAAATTTTCGTCGCATTTCTCCTTTCTCGGATTTATTGGTAGAGATTTCCTTAGAAATGGGCCATAGAATATTGTTCCCTGTACATAAATATGTCTGCAGATAAATTAATAAAATAAAAAAAAAAACAATTACTCACGATTTAAGCTGTGTACAACGCTATTGCAGCCGTGCATACATAAAAACAAGAGGACCGTCAAGAACATTGTATTATCTCCGAACGAGATAAGGTAATTTTAACGAGAGGTTTGTTAGCGTCCGCGGGTCACCGTCGCTCCACTTCTCACCGCCCACTGGCAACTCGGCGCAGCATCTCAATAATGTTTTCTCTCGTATCCTTCGCCACTTCTATAGCGGCCGTTAAACGACATCAGGCAGCTCAATATGCGTAGTTATACTATTTATTTTATTATTGTGTTATTTTGCGCTAGGGTTGGTCCATCACCACGTTACGTAACAGTCTCAATATATACAGCCCGCTGCAGGGCATAAGCCTCCTCTCTACAGAGGGTGGTGGAGCAGTATGACATATATGTAGCTACGCTTATATTCTCACAGAAAGACTCGTGAGTGTCGATGTCTGGAGACCTTTATTATTGGTGACGAAGCATTCCATCTCAATCCTCAAGGGTGGGAGCGCATCTACATCTACATATATTCATCATTGTTAAGGATGAATGTAAAAGTCATGGGCCACAGGAATCACTCGCCATCAGGTGAACTGTGTGTGAGTTTGTTACCCTCAATGTAATAAAATAAAAAAATAAAAAACTTGTATCCGCTGCCGGTTGGTGGACTTGACATCTGTTTAAAATTTATATTTTGCAGGTTTCCTCACGATGTTTTAACTTGACCGCCGACCAAGTGGTAAAGATGTCTACGTCATAGTTTTGTTTTAATAATATTAGGGATGGCAACAAGCAGTTCACCTGGAATTGGGTCCCCGGATCTCATCAATCCTCACAATCACCATACTCGATCATGGGCTACAGTCGTCCTGTATCCTATCATCTGTGTGGTGACTTATCATCCGGAGTATTGTGTGTTACCTCGAATTTTAAAATTATATATATATATATACATATATATATATATATATATATATATATATATATATATATATATACAGGGTTATTGGTAATTCGACGTATTACCTTTAGGAGGTGATAGGGGTGACTATTTGTGATAATTTTAATCCCCATACGCATTACGCAAAAGTGAACCATTTATGATTTATCATGCTATTTAGCTTTTTTTAATGCGTGCCTAAGCCTTAGAACCTACCATACAGTCCACCTGCTGGTAAGTAATAATATTAATAAATTTATTTGATAAGTACTATCTACAGGTTATTTAAGGTCCTTATAACTTAGTAGGTATAGAACAAGGTGTGCTTAAAATGACTAATAAATAACTTAAAGGACAGTGTGCTGCCATCTACACAAGAAAATATCTGTATTTTAGGAGACAGCGCCCCTCAACGGAAATGCGGGATATATCGGGAATATCAAGATAGCATTTAAATTATACAGATTATTATGAAAAGTTTAAGATATTGATGTTGGGTACTGTATGGAAGAATGGGGAGAAATGAGCTTATTAAAATGATAATTTATTATTAGTTGAATTAAAATAAGTAATGTAATAACGATTCAGTGTCTTTAGAGTCCATGCTCTATAACCAGTTTTTAATTTACTTTTGCATTCTTTTCTATTCAGTGATTACTGCGGCCCACGACATCTACATCCGTTCTCAACAAAGTTTTAGAATTTGCCCAGGGCCCACGACACAGTAGACAGATTCTTACATTGTCATTGCGCCATAAAGCTTTTGGAACACGAGGCGCTGATAGTGGAGAAAATAAAATCGATGAAACAAGAGGAATAAGAAATAATTCCCTTCCATATACTACGAATAGAATAGACAGGCTAATTAGATCTTTTTTAGTGCAGAACAGATGGCAACGAGCAGGCAGCCCACCCGATGGTAAGTGATCACCGCCGCCCATGGACATCCGCCACACCAGAGGAGTTAAGATGCGCTGGCGGCCTTTAAGAAAAGTGTTGGCCCTTTTCTAGAAGGTCCCTAAGTCATATCGGTTCAGTAATACGACTGGCGTCAGCTGATTCAATACAATAGTCGTGCGAGGTAGAAAATTTCGCATAACACGAACACTGTGATAGATTTATATTTATATTATAACTTTGAATTCTGTCGGGATGTACGATGTTACTCAGCGGCTGGAATTACTCCTAACAATTCCTCGGAGCATGCTAAATTTGATAAAAAATGTATAATGTGCAATCGGAAAGTACCTGGTCATCAATGATTCGAACCGTTCTTCGTTGAATGTGGTCAAATGGAAGGACTAGACTGGCGTACCTCGGCCCAGAGATGAGAACAGTATATTGTTAATTTACGCTAATTAGTTTTAATTAAGCCAATCTGCAGTATTAGATATCCAGCTAGGTTATAGCTACATGAATGGAACAGTTCGTCCGGGAAGGAGCACATCCTCACAAAATACCCGCGTGAAATAGCAGCATAACTCTGCTGTGTTTCGTGTGATTAGTGTAGAGATCTTATTGGAACCCGATGACAGGTGAGGAGGCATTCTAACTCAGTCCTCAAAGGTGAGAAAGCATGTGTACCTTGAATCTATGTCGAGGCCACGGGGTGCCTCGTCACTTACTCGGAGAACAGTTTTCGTTGGTCACACCACGTATTATAAAATATAAATATTTCTTTTGAAATCATTTTACAATAAATTCTTGAATATTTTTTTAGATCCTTCGGCTGTACCTAATTTAGTGTTAATTAATGTACCCTGTGATAAAAATATAACTCGTGAAAGTGTTGTGAACGAATTCAAACAGCTCGCTCAACTTGATCTCATTGCTGTGACCCAAATTAACAAGTGTATTAATTCTTTGATTTTTTTTGGTAATTGTTTTATATTATATATTTAAACCTAATTATTTTACATCGGAACGGTCAAGATATACATTTTTAAATTAACTGATGTAAACGCGATATGAATATTAATATAATTTTAGAAACACTTATTTTACATAACAGTTTCTTTTTAAATAAACCACTTTTAGCACATTCCAAAGTTTATTAGTTTGTGTCGATAAATCTCGGTATTTACTTTTTACAGCATGTGTGATGCTATTGGTACTGATATTCGTCGGTATTGATTATTGTTGTAAATGAGAATTTTTCAATATTAGAAGATCTGTGCAACACAATAAGTCCCTCGTCGTCCACATCTCAGATGTGTTGACATGACAATTAAAACTGTTTAGACGCGTGGGCGAGCGTATCGACTGTTTGACTTTTATTTTTCAAGTGTGGGTGTGCTTATAAAAACACTGAAATTGTTTTCTAACTTCACCAAATCTATCGCGCCAGGGAAAGCTTACACGAACGGTGACATTGTAAAGTTTTACACGTCAAATTATATTGTCAAAATACAACTTATACAAACTACAACAAAAATACGGACAAAATATTCCTTTTAATAAGAAAAAAAATTCTTTAATGAGATTCACACGAATTAAAGAAATATTTTAAAGTCTATTACATAAATTTTATTCTGTAACCAACTCAGAACTCTGACCAAGTAAGAGATATCAAGTGTATATCGCCAAACCCGTTGGTTGTAAGTGCCGCCACTTACAATCCCATCGCGCATCATAGATTAACCCGCGTCCGAAGGAGACCGAGGCACGCCCTCGACGACCCCGACGACGCGACCACCAGGGCCCAAGCTCTTCATAAAACACTACACACGAACATTGCACCCTCATACCGCCCCCGCCCACGGCCGCCATGTCTTAGGCCGGTTCTCTCCAGTCAATACAGTTAGAAGCATCGCTGGAGTTTCTTGCGCCACTTCTTCTCCAGCGCCCACGCCCATTTCCGAAGTGGTGGTACATATAGCCAATAATAATAATAGAGATATTAATGTAGATAATTCTTAGTCAGAAGCAACTGTCCGAGCGAAGGTTCGGCCCTCTCGGGCACCCTCGAGTCAGACGCTCTCGCGGAACAGGGTAGCGGTCCAAGCCGAGGCTCCCTCTCGGGAGCCCTTGCGCTTGTTACCCACTAATAGAGGTCTCTACTGAGCGGCATAAGCGCTCGGTCACCTCTCAACCTGGCGAAACTGTAAAAGCCCTCGGGCTAACAGCGGCCATCAGACAGATAAAAAAAAGTGTATACCGGCAACCACTTAAAAAGTAATTTACATAAACAGTAGACGTTTTTCTATTATGAAGATTACGAGCGGTTGAAAGCAATCAATTAATAGTAACAAAGTATTCCATCTTAACGAGACGGATTATTCCCCAACGAGTAGCGTTACCATCCAGTAAAACTAACATAAAGTTACCTATAGACCTTCCCTTAAGAAAAGAGCCTACACATTTCTTAAAGGCCGACGTCGCTTCTTCGACTCCTCTGGTGTCGTCGAGTCGAAAAGGTTTGTATACGATTTTAAACAGGCCTATTCTTATACGGTGTTATATTGCAATAGTGACCAATATAAAAGAGCAAGCTAGAATTTGAAAATGTTGTCGGATTATGCATTAATATATTTAATGACGTAGAGAGTAAGTTTAAGGAAAAAATTGTAGCCTTTTCTAACCTGTTACATTGTTTCCTATTTTTATTTACAAAGTGGTAGAGCTACACTGCAGTTTGTTTCTAACTGCAGAATGAATGGGTGAGCTCGATCATAGGTAGGACCACGCCCTCACAGAATACCAGCATAAAATAGCAGCATTATGTTGCTGTACTTCGTCTGGTGAGTATTGGAGTCCGGAGAACTTTATTACTGGTGTCGGGGCATTACATCTCATTCCTCAAGGTTAAAAACGCATCGGCATTATGATTCCTTGTGAAAGATGAATGTAGATGCCACGAGCCGCAGAAATCAATTGCCATATGTAATAAAAAAATAATAAATGAATGTTGCTTAGTTACTTAGATTTTATGATACTAATTTTCTATACACCTGTAAAGTCAAATTATTAATATTTAGTAAACATAAAATATAAGCGTAAAATGCAAAATGATATTGTTGGTGGTGTATTTTTCACAATAATATAAATAAAAACGTTTTTTTACTTAGCGCCTTTCAGACGCTAATAACTCCACAAAACTCATATGTCTCACTATAATATTGCTAAAATATATAGTTAGGCGTTTACTCTTAAACTGTAACGCGAATAGGTCGGTTTGTCCAGGGATGAACCACAGAATACGAGCGTGAAAGAGGAGCAAGAGTCTCCGTTTTGTTTATAGCTCATCTATCTATCTATCTCAACACTCAGCTACATACGTATATGATTGATCGAGAACGGATGTAGAAGTTGTTGGCCGCAGTCATTACTTTATCAACGTAAAATAGCAGCATAATTTTGATATACTGAGACGACCCTGTTCTTCCCTGGTTGGACAACTACAATGGGGAATCAGCTGTATCAAGCGGTGTTACCGAATCGATACGACTTACGGACCTTCAAGAAAAGAGCCTACACCTTTCTTAAAGCCAGTTAGCGCATTTGTGTCTCCTCTGGTGTTGCGGTGCCATGTGGTGAGCTGCTTGCTCGTGTGCCACCATTTCTATAACAAAAAAAGAAAAGAAGACTAGCTGCGGCGTGGTTCTGTAAAATTTGTTTTTATTATTTAATACCTTTCTGCGAAAACTTTAAAAATTTTCCTACTTTTATATTTTTTGTTTGTAATGCCAAAAAATATGAAATAATTATATAATTCTAGCATCGTTTTTTTTATCGGACACTTTAATCAAATTTAAATACTTTTCATGTTTTCATTACACCATGACCACTTGTGTTTTTGAGTCTTTCGAGTATATATCTGTGGAAATATTAGTAATATACAAGTGAAAATAAAATAATTATTGGTCATTCATTTTTTATTCCAAACTTACATAATTATTAAACCATATTTTATATCTGATCAGGTATTTCATTCATTCAATTGATTATACATTTATGTTAGTAAAAAGGTCAAAATTTCACGAATTAAAAAATAAGTGCGTATGTATTATATAATATGTGTCTATATCCTAAACTATAATTAAATGAACGTACTAACAGAACAGAACTAAGAGGTGTAAAAAATCAATATGAATCATTTTCTGGCAATGATAATGTAAGGACAAAACGTTCAGAGCGAGAGCTACAAACCAAAGGATTGTGTCTCGTTCCCACACTAAGGTGACAAAAATAATAAAGTACTTAATTCGTCGTTAAGGTGGAAGTTTACACTTTTGATTGTCAATTTTGCAGTTAAACAGAAATTATGGTAAGTTAAGTGACTTAACTTTAACTAAATTGAAGTAACACTGTGGTTTACTGTCTCGCTCGGTACGTTTTAGTGTATTGATTGTTCTGTCCGGTAGTAAGTCCATGGATTCAAACGTTCACAATTCTTATAAAATAACTGAGCTTGTTATTAAATGTTTCTGAGTTTGAAACTAAACTCAAGTCATGGTTTGTTCACTAGAATTAATCCGGTATTTTGAGGATCGAAGGCGATTTTTAATTTTTCAGAATCTTACGTTTTATATTGAGGTAATTATGTTTTTAACTATACAGAAATTCACAAGAAATAAGATATATCGGCTCAAGGCCAATAAAAGTCTCATTCTCAATGAACGAGTGATAAAAATGATGGGAGCAACTATATGACACCCCAGTCTATACAGTCCTCGACGATGCCGTTGAACCTCTCCGCGAATAGTTCATTGGGCTTCATCATGAACTTGGAGACATCAGCATCGTCATCCATCTTAGGAGCGTCCTCCACCGTCACAGCGGGCAGGACCATCACTGCGATGAGCACAGCGTGCGGAAGTTTCTGGAATGTGTAAATAAAGTACAGCCTTTATATATATAAATCCCACTACTGAGAGTAGGCCTCTTCACTAGAGCACCCAATGCTCCAACAACCTCTCTAGTGAAGAGGCGCGACTCCACTTCGATTGTCTTCGAAATATTTCTTTTAGCACGATACCACTCGACCGGGAAATCTCCACAGACAAAACACAATAGAACACCAAAAAGAATACCAGCATAAAAAACAAATTGTTTAATGTATTGAGGTGACAAACTTGTATATATACAGTTCACCCGATGGTTATTGATTTCCCCGCTCCCTTCATCCTCGAAAAGGAATCATAATGAATATACGTTTTCTTTTTTTTTATTTTAATATTTTAACGCTTCCACGACAGGTTAGTTCAAAAAAGAGCACGGCTTTTTTATTTTGACAGTTTTCGTTGAGACAGAGAGAGTTTGACAGAGATACGTTGTCACCGCTGAGGTCTGAGATCGAATGCCTCATCACCAGTAATAATCGAAGCACAGCAGCGCTACGTAGTTTCCGCTGATATTCCGTGAGAGCGTGCCCCGCATGTGTATCGTGTAATTTTCTTCTGATTTATAAAAACGATTAAACACTGGTTATTTATCAATATTACAAAAACAGTTATCGGTCCAAATGCAAAAATTCGAGACAAAAAAAACGTTATGAAACTGACTTGCAGATTATTTTAAAACCATAACCGTTATCTTAGCTCTCCAACAATTCATAACAACTAGGAACTAATAAATAAATTATCACAGAGGAAGCAGACTGAAATTCGTATTCGAACTAAACTTAAAATCGCTGTTTGAATATCTTGCAAATAGGTTTTATGCGTACCTAAACCAATGCAGGCATTATTTTTTAAAATAAGAAAAAAAATAACTTCAACCTCTGAGCTAGGCTGGGGTGACAATAAAATATTGAACACAAGTGCAATACAGCATACCTCTACCAGTTCCCTATCGAACATGTCCCGCGGATACACCTCCTCGATGTCCAGCGAGAGCCTATCCAGCGCCAGGGCGAGCTGGTCGTAGTATAGATCAACGAGCTCGTAGAAGTATCTGGAACGGAACTCTTGGTCCGAGCCCACCGTAATGAAGTACATAAGGTCGCCGAGGGGACACCCAGCGTGGACCAGCTGATAGTCCACTGTGCGGACCTGGAGACGATCACCCTGGGAACAGCAACAACACATGTAGCACAATATGAAATATTAATTATTTTTTTAGTATTATTTTTTAAGGAATAAAAATCTAAGTTAAACAACCTAAACATCAACCTGGCCACGACCGACATTGGACAGGAAAAACAATGTTCAATTGATATCACTCATTGCAGATATCAAATTATGAGGTTCTCGTTCCGAACACACTCCATCAATACGTGCTAATGGTCTAAACACACTTTCGTCATCGGTTGTAACTTTCTTCGAGAGAAATCCAAACTCATTTGAAGGTCTTCTGAGGGCAATTTTTTTTTTATTTTTTGAAAGATTTTTTGCTAAATGTGTCATCGAGAGATTTGTTATCGAATGGTTTGAAATTAAGTGAATCGTTAAAATATTCTTTCCATGTTATCCTGCATCTCTTCATCACTAATCCAAAGAGTAAATAAAAAGTAAAGTAACACCCTATATAAATCCTCCTGCTGGGTATAGACTCGAGGGTGTACCTGGTTAGAGCACAATCCACCAAGCGGCTTCACACACGGACTTTCGTGCCTTCGAAATATATATTATTATTTTTAATATTTCTTACACGTGCAGATTTCCTCACGGTTATCCTTCACCGCCGTATCTCAGAATTTAGTTAATAATGTAATTGATATCAATATCGAGTATTGAACCCGGTTTGCTCGCTACAACGGCTCCTCAAACGATATTACTGTTCTCTTTAACGTTACAATTATAGTATTCTACACAAACGTGATGATCCCTCCCCGGTCATTTAGTCTAATTACGCTACAGTATATACCTACATAGTTACGCTACAGCATATACCTACATAGTTACGCTACAGTATATACCTACATAGTTACGCTACAGCATATACCTACATAGCTACTCTACAGTATATACCTACATAGTTACGCTACAGTATATACCTACATAGTTATGCTACAGTATATACCTACATAGTTACGCTACAGTATATACCTACATAGTTACGCTACAGCATATACCTACATAGCTACTCTACAGTATATACCTACATAGTTATGCTACAGCATATACCTACATAGCTACGCTACATTATATACCTACATAGTTACGCTACAGCATATACCTACATAGTTACGCTACATTATATACCTACATAGTTACGCTATAGTATATACCTACATAGCTACGCTACAGTATATGCCTACATAGTTACACTACAGCATATACCTACATAGTTACGCTACAGTATATACCTACATAGTTACGCTACAGTATATACCTACATAGTTACGCTACAGCATATACCTACATAGTTACGCTACAGTATATACCTACATAGTTACGCTACAGTATATACCTACATAGTTACGCTACAGTATATGCCTACATAGTTGCGCTACAGTGTATACCTACATAGCTACGCTACAGTATATGCCTACATAGTTACACTACAGCATATACCTACATAGTTACGCTACAGTATATACCTACATAGTTACGCTACAGTATATACCTACATAGTTACGCTACAGCATATACCTACATAGTTACGCTACAGTATATACCTACATAGTTACGCTACAGTATATACCTACATAGTTACGCTACAGTATATACCTACATAGTTACGCAACAGTATATACCTACATAGTCACGCTACAGTATATACCTACATAGTTACGCTACAGTATATACCTACATAGTCACGCTACAGTATATACCTACATAGTCACGCTACAGTATATACCTGCATAGTTACGCAACAGTATACACCTACATAGTTAGGCAACAGCATATACCTACATAGTTACGCTACAGTATATACCTACATAGTTACGCAACAGTATACACCTACATAGTTAGGCAACAGCATATACCTACATAGTTACGCAACAGTATATACCTACATAGTTAGGCAACAGCATATACATACATAGTTACGCAAAAGTATATACCTACATAGTTACGCTACGGTATATACCTACATAATTACGCTACAGTATATACCTACATAGCTACGCTACAGTATATACCTACATAGTTACGCTACAGTATATACCTACATAGTTACGCTACAGTATATACCTACATAGTTACGCTACAGTATATACCTACATAGTTACGCTACAGCATATACCTACATAGTTACGCTACAGTATATACCTACATAGTTACGCTACAGTATATACCTACATAGTTACGCTACAGTATATGCCTACATAGTTGCGCTACAGTGTATACCTACATAGTTACGCTACAGTATATACCTACATAGTTACGCTACAGTATATACCTACATAGATACGGCGTGGATGTACTAAGTAACGTTAAAACATCTATAATTTATTGACATGCGTCGGTTTGTCGTTGTTGTTATGTAATTGCTTATTCATGTCGTATGTTGGCGGAGAATAACGCACAACTGGAAATTGAATATTACTTGAATGGAGGAGGGACAGCATTATTTATTTTTTCAGGGTTTTTGTGGATGTGGATGTCCTGGGCCGCAGTCATCATGTACCATCCAGGTGGACTGTGTGCTCATTTGCCACCCTTAGTATTATAAAGACGCTTATTAGTGATGGCGTTTAATACTTTGTGTTTTTTATAGTATAGGCAGACAATGTAGCCCAACCGATGGTAAGTGGTCACCGTCGCCCGTGAACATCCGCAACACTAGAGGAGTCGCAATGAGTTGCCGATTTTTAGGGAAGGTGTAGGCTCTTTTCTTGAAGGTCCCTAAGTCTGACAATTATTATTTATAATTGACTTATACATAATGTATTTAAACGTCCAGTTTGTGAACAGAATAAGTAAAAAAAAAATAGAGACAATGAATTCCTCCTGGTCGATTTCGAGCACGGCAATGTCTTCCAGTTATTGCCATATTCTTTTATTATTCCGATGTAATGCATTAGTAATAATATCAGAGGGTGACTCAGATGCAGTGTCAAGGACACGAGATATACACAAAACCCGAAAGACCCGAAAGGTCTTAGGTCTGGGATTTTGAGTACGGCGATATCTATCTAGTTATGACCAGATGACACCAACTATGCAGGATATATTGTAGTGCCGTGAGCATTCGCGCAACAAACCATCGTTCTGTTTGCAGTCCGATGTAACGGCTAATCATAGTAGAGGAAGGTTCACAGTAAAGACAGAGTCAATGATACTGGACTTATACCACATGATACACCCCGACGCGACTACCAACAAATTGTACACAGATATTGTGACTGGGAATCGAGCCCAGGACCCGCAGCAGCTAGACATTAACCACTACGCCACGCGGCCGCCATTGGAATAATAATTAATTTTCAATTACAGGTACTTATCTCCTGACGTATGAGATGAATATGCAATTATTTTGCAATAATTACAAAACTGTTGCATGTAAATATTGCAGTCTCATTTAATTATATATACCTAGTTAGTATAGCTTAACGCGATGGAGTCACAGCTTTAAACTGGCCAAAGCATCCTCTAACCTTATCGTATACACTTAATTGTATCTGTCGACAAACTAGCACACAGTTCACCTGATGGTAAGAGATGACTACGGCCCACGACATCTATATCGATTCTCAATAAGGAATCAAGATTCTAACAGTTGTATAGCCATGGCATGAATGGGTCGGCCCGACCGGGAATGACCAGACATTCATGTAACACAAATGTAAAATAGCATCATAACGTTTCAATTTCGTCTAATCAAAGATCAGGAGACCCTTATTACTGGTGACGAGGCATTCCATCTCAGTCTCCAGGAAAGCATCTGTATTGTGATGCCTAATCCAGGGATCAATTACCACCAGGTTAACAATATGCTTAATGTTTGTCAGCCCCAACGAAATACAAAATATACATATATATAAAACTCAATCGGAAAAAGGAAGACCTTTCTAACTGTGACGAAGCATTCTATCTCAGTCCTCTTGGGTCGGCGCATCAGCATTATATATCCTTAACGAAGATGAACGTGGGTCGCATGTGCCGTAAGGTTCAAGAGTGCGTGTGCTCGTTTGTCACCCTAAATAAAATAAAAAAAATATAATTTAATCAATTCACTTTACGAAGAGACGTCAATATGACCATCCTTAATCGCACAACGTTTCAATGTTTCCGCTTTAACGTTTCGAAAATTAATGACTTCCGGTGGTCCGTTAGGATGTCGAAATGAACGTCTTATGTGAATAAAGAAGGAAACGTTTACGGCATATAAATATTTAGAGCAGTTGGTATCATCTGGCAATAACTAGAAGATATCGCCGTGGTGGAAATGCATCTACGTATAGCAGTCACAATATTGCTTTTATTTGTGATGCTGTTGGTCCACAGCTTTAACGAAACAGACTCGCAAGCGGGGGCCCGCTGAGTAAGGGAGACAACGACGATGCTGCAACGAAGACTGCTGCTGCGCAACCCCCGTGGACAAAGAATTTCGACGACAGCAGAGGAGAGCGATAAACGAAACCAAGAGCCTCTCCTAACGGGGTTCGAACCCCAGCCCGCGGACCGCTATCCAAAGGGGATCACAATATTCAAACAGGAAATTCTTACAAAAAATTATTTGATCTAGTCACAGTACCAGTTAGATCACCGTGTATAAATTTGAAAGGGAAGATCACAGTTGCCGTGAAGAGAAGATATCCAGTGTGTAAATTCTTCACCAAAACATAATCACGTTTACGATTAGGATTAGTATTCGAAATGTACAACTATCCCCAAATATCATTCAATCAATGTGAATTTAATCCAATGACACTATTAAATTCCAGTCCATGCAGATAGAAGCGTCGCTGGAGTTTCTTGCGCCACTTCTTCTCCAGCGCCCACGCATTCCGAAGTGGTGGTACAGGTATTTAATATTAATAGCGATATTAATTTAGATAATCCTCTGTTTGAAGCAACTGACCGAGCCGTTCGACCCTGTCGGGCACCCTCTAGTCAGACGATCTCGCGAAACGAGGTAACGGTCCAAGCCCCTTGTGCTAGTTACCCATATATAGAGGTTTCGACTGAGTGCCATGAGAGCTCGGTCACCTCTCAACCCGGTGAAACTGTAAAAGCCCTCGGGCTAACAGCGGCCATCAGACAAAAAAAAAAAAAAAAATACTATTAAATGTGCACGATCTAGTGCATCCATAAGCACGAGGCTCATGGTTGTGCTTCATGTTTAGGGTGGCGCAGGGTGGCGGGGGGAGGCACATGTTTACGAGAGGACTAATGATGAGTTTAGTTGATGATGACAATGTTATCCTGGTCGATTTCGACCATGACAATATCTATCTAGCTATTATCAGATGAAATCAACCGCGCAGGATATGTTACAGTGCCGTAAGAACTTACGCAAACACACAGGCAGTTGTGGGACAACTCCTCCTCTAGTGACGTAGTGCATGTTCAATAAGATGGAAGGAGGAAGATTTATGAGCAATGTCAACGACACTAAACATAAAACACACTCGAACTTAACAAATACACGACTATAGCTCCTCGGCTGGGAATCAATTCCAGGACCCAGCAGATACTCTCAACACTACGCCGTGAAGCCGTCAAGGTTTATCAATGATTAAATATATATTATAATACAAAGTGATCACGTACTGACTAAAATAATGAAATCACATTGGAATTACTTTTTGTGAAACAACTTACGGTGGCCATCGAATACATGCTAATGATTCAAGGAGCAGAATGATATTTTAAGCTACTCAGCTCATATTGATAGAACACACACTGCAGCCTTTCTCATGTTACACCATGAATAGTCAGGTATCATCACAGTTCGACCGGAAGCTCGACCGAAAGCACCATAACGCCGTTGTGTTGTAGTAGACCGTCCAAAATTCAAAGGCCACCGGTAGAGGACGCCCGGACACGCTGGTGGCGTTGTGGTTTCGGGGTCACGGTGACATGCGCCGCACGAGTGCGCCGGCACAGTCCACCAGATGACGTTGAAGCGTTGCTCAACTTGCCATTGGGAAATCTGGCAACACAATCGGTTTTTACGCGGAGCAAAGTGTTACCGACTTTTTATACTAGACTTGAAAAATATAGAAAGTTTTTTTGTAATATTAGGGACGAACAAAGACCAAAAACCTGATAGCAAGTGATAAATGACACGAATGACATCTTTCCTCAACAATGAACCAAGATGTACCAGCTTTTTCACCCTAGGGGACGGAGGACTTCGGTCGGTTTCCCATGCGGGGGAGGCCGAGTAGGAAGGCACTCTCGTATTCCGGCGCGCATTGCCTGGAGAGGTGGAGATGGGGATGTCCTCTCCCCGGAGAAGGGAGCCGATGAGGTTTTAATCAGTGCGAGTCCGACATAACCCATCTTGCCCCCGCAGTGATGGGTATACGTAAGCATTTCCCCATGTAAAAATAAAGGTCTGGTATCAGGCAATAAATATCCCCGCGTTCGTCGACGACCAGGACTTCATCATCAAATTATTTAACCCAATATATGAAGAGGGCTATGCCATTTCTCTGCTTGATCGCATTTAAAACGTAACGCTAAGTGCTAACCTACAGCTCAACTCATTCGGAGACAGATTTCACCATCAGCTAAACTGTGTGCTAGTTTCTCTCATCGTAATTTCATAAAGAAATCGTATAACATATCAATATTAACCCGCACTTAATATACTATACTATACAAACAAACAAACAAAGAGACAAAAATTATAAAAACTGAATTCAAGTTCAGTGACCTCAACTCGCAGTCCTAGTTGCGCTTATAAACATTGATAGCAAATGCAGATATCGTGACCGAGTTCTCGTGATTTTGGTTTAATGTAATCCTCTAATATATATTTGTGGTAACGCTACAGTTTGAGTTGTGCTGCAACGTGGATTTAATCACTCGACCCGAAAAACTCCACGCCCAGGCAGAATACCACGGTAACGCAGATGTGTATGTCTGGATAGTGTAGAGTGACACCTGTTTGGTGATGAGGCCGCTCCTTAGCGGCGGCACGTGGATCTTTGCGAAGTCATCACGTGCGGCATGGTCACTGTAGCTGTCATCACTCAGGCGAGCTGTGTGCACGTTTGTAACCTTTACAATTTTATTTTGAAACTTAGCCTGCTGCGAAGCACGATCCTGAATATTTTGCACCCATCGACTTCACAAACTTGTCTACCCACTGACGAGGTGAGACGGTGATGTGCACCTCCTCCGTGCTCGAGAGCACCCACCATGTTGTGCAGGAGTATTCATTGTGTGATTAGTTATTTGATCACAATAATCTCTGTACAGATTATCCAGAGATAAACATTAACAAAAATAAATCAGTATACCGTTTAGGACACATGTTTCGTAAACATTAGATAAATACGCGGACAATAACAAATTATTTGCTAATATATACCTGTCTGTCCGTCCGTCTTTTTCATGATATTAGAAATGATAGACACACAGTTCACCTGATAGTAAGTGGAGAGTGCCCATGACGTGTACATCCATTATCACTAAATCTTCAAGTTACACAATTCTGAGGGCTGATATGGAACGCCTGGTACTGGATCTCTGAATCCCTGCACTGACCATATGAAACACAGTTATGTTGCTAGTTTACGCTAGTATTGATGAGGTAGGTCAAACTTTTTGTTTAATGCAGAAGTAATGCTCTCAGTGAGCCCATCTCGATGTGGACTCTTCTATGTCAACTACGCATAATAAATTATAGTGCCGCATAAATATAAAATAGAAAGGCTCTCACTAAATACCTAGAAGTCAGTATAACGAAGATCTGGATGCATAATCACAGTACACAGTCCTGGGAACGAAGCAATGATTTCGCGCCCTCGGTAAATTCACTTCACCTTGACGAAATGAATAAGTTAGTTATAACTATCAATCTTACCTGCTTTTTGAACAGCAAATTGCTTAGTCTATAATCTCCATGTACCAACACCACCTTCTCAATTGGCTTATTGTAACTCTTCATCAATTTCTCATCAAATACCACCTTCCTCACTCTATGTCTATTCTCAGCCTTGAGCGCCGACAGCGATCCCTCAACCATCCGAACCCAGAGCTCCTTCATAGACTCGTCATCATCCGATCCTATCTTATACACCATTCCTTTAGCTATCTTCTTAAACTCCTCAGGATCCTCCTTCTCATACGCAAACGACAGAGCATGGAACTTGGCCAGGTTCTCCACTGACGCCGACGCATACTCCCAATCCATAGAACTGAACCTATCGTATGAGGAGTAGCCATGCGCAGTCAGATCCTCGGTCACTATGGTCTCGCTCCCGTACTCCGCGCTGCAGCCGAAGAACTGCGGGAAGACAAACCTGTGCTCCTGCAGTATACCGTTACGTTGCTGAATCTCATCGTAAACCTTGGCGAGCTTCGTGTAAACGAACTGTTCGTTAGAGTACATCCAATCGGCGTTGATTTTCTCCCTCATCGACTCTCCGAAGCTAGCGACCTTGGCGAATAGGTGAAGGTCATCTTTGTTGACAACGACTTTGAAAAGTGCCGACGTATAGTTCGCTCCGCCGCTGTCGTATCTCTCGATCTGGACCTCCGGCTCGTCACGCTTGTCTTTGAGAATCTTCCTGACCAGGTTCTCCAGCACTTGCGCGTCCGCCATCGCCGGCGTCTCGACAGTCACTAATCTATCGCGTTTGATCTTTGAATGGACCTCGCTTCTACGCCTGTTAGCGTTTATTATCTGAAAATATCTATGTCATTTAAAGTAACAAAAGATATTGTTTGCAATAGAGTGACGAAATATAAGCGTAAAATAGTACCTGAGCCCCTTTTGGCGTCTGATGACGAGGCGTTCCATCTTAGTCTTCAAGACATTGGTGGTGAGTCGTGGGCCGCAGGAATCACTTACATCGCACTGTGTAATGGCCTTATAAAAGTAATTAAAAGAAAAGAGTTTTCAAATTGTCTTATGGTTGTCCATTTTTAAACGACCTAGAGTAAATGAAGGATCCCTTAGGACAGTGCTTTGAACAAATATGTAAGTAGATCTAGTTACAGCAGTGGACTATATATAAAATCTGTTAAGGCGAAGATATTTGTGTATATTACATATTATATTTTTTACGTATAAATTTTTTTTTGTTCATAAAAGTTTTTATTGTCTTATTTAAAAATAAATCACATAAAACCCAAATAACGATACTGAGTTAGTGAGTAACGAGAACTGTATATCCAATTACGAGTAATAAAAAAATCAGTCCTATTGATCTAAACAATTACTAGCAAGGTAGGCATGTCTAAGAAACTGAATACCTCGTACAGTCATACTTGAAAAATTTAGTAATATTTAATAAAAAAAAATAAAGAATATAAAACATGTACATTTTTCATTTTACTTTGTCATTTTAAATGTGACATTCTGTAAATAGCATGGTGGATATATAACCAGGAAAATATAATGCGATCAAGATAAGAATAGGAAAATCAATTTCCTCGACCTGTCTATTACCACTTGAAAAGTACGGCTGGCAGAGAAAAATTATTTTGCATTATAATAACATTGAAATAGATCTAATATTTGTGAGAATATAAAATCTATTTGAGATTTAGGTGGCTTATAAATGATTTCAACTGCGCCAAACGATTTGCGATTGGTGAAGAGATGAAGAGATGTCTGACGCACCATGACGATGGAAACTTTAATTTTATTATCAAAATAGGTAATAAACCTATTATTTGATATTTAAACAACTGTGAAATGTTTTAATTAACTTCATAAACAATGCATAGTCCATGTTCTATTTGTATTGGAGAAAGCAAAAGTGATGATGATAACAGGGATGCTAGTGACAGCTGCTGCTCACACCAGCTGAGGAAGGAGAGAGGATAGCGAGGAAGAAATGAAATCTGTTATAAACAAGAACACTGAGCTGAATTTCAATTTCACTAAAATGTACCGGAAGTATCTAAACGCTTCTATAGAAGTTAATCCGGTACAGTACTATAAACTCTTTTAGTGACTGTAGTGCCACTCATGGGACGCCACTTTTTCGTATTACTGTGTTGAGTTCAAATGAAGCACAAATTTGTTGTTTTTTTACAAATGTAGTTTTTTTTAAGAATTAATAACACTGTTTCAGTAACAGAAAATATTCTTTCTACTATTGACCTAACTAATGAAATGATACTTTAATGGGAAACCTCTAGCCACAAAAAGTGAAACGAATATATAAAATAATTAAAAAAAATCGAAAAATCAATAAAAAATATTATTAAATTAAAAACAGAAAAATATTTTGTTCGGATTAAAACTTTTTCGCTTGAAATATTAAACTCATGATATACACTCATTAATAATTAATTATTATATTAACATGAACACTCATTAATAAATATATCGCAAAAATATCTGTTTTGCTCACCCTACTTAACCGGTTTGTTTTGACAGCCAAAACGTACCAAAATGGCGGAAGGTCACTACTCTTATTTTTGCTTTGATCGCATAATAATAGGTGCGAGAGGTTGTATATACTAATTGAACGTGCTTAAACAGGCAGGTATCACACTGATATATGACGCTGAGAATTTAAATTCATGTCATGCGACTCAACTTCAAAAATATAGTTTTCTATGATTCATGAGATATACCGACACGTTTTTTAATTCCCGAAATATCTTTCGCGCTTCCTTATTCATAAATAACAAAGGTAGAACCACGCTGCATTTTTGTTGCTAGGTGCAACATTAATGGGTCAGCTCGACAGGTGAAGGACCGCGCCCTTACCAAATACCAGCATGAAATAGCACCATATTGCTGTGTTTAGTATGGTGAGTGTGCACAATTACAGGTGACCAACAAGGCATTCCATCTCTGTTCTCAAGTGACAAAGCAAGTTTTAATTTTGAGTTTATAGTAAAAAGAACTTTCAGTTTGTTTGAGTGTAGGAATGTATTACTATTACGGGTGAGGAGGCATTCAATCCTAGTCCCCAGAGCTGACAACGCATCTGCATTATGAATCCCTATAGAGATGAAAGTGTATGTCATGGGCCGCAGGAATCACTTAACAGCCCGAATTACAATAAATAAAACTCTTCAGAGATATAGGGTTGACACTCAAGTGTCACATCGACCATCAATTGGAATCCATGGATAGTGTTAGCGACCCTGTAAATGGCGCCTATCGTACGAACGCGGTGACTCTAATGGTTAAAGGTAAATATCGTATTTTGTATGTTCTCAAATACCATTGATGATAAATAAAATATTTTAATTGCGTTTAATCTTCGCACTCGAAAATATTTTTAATCATACCAAAAACTTCAAAAAACAAAGTGAGAAATCACAGTAAATTTTAATTATTTACATATTTATTATATTAACATATCTCATCGGATTGGCTTCGTTCACGTTGTTAAATATTGCCAGCGACTCCTGCTGGAATTATTTCATCAGCGCATGCAGAGATGTAAAATTTCAAAAATGTCACCTCTAAACTATTACTTTTTATTTTGTCTTCAATGGTAGGGTGTGCGCGATATTGAGGCAACTGTCATTTTGAAATTAGAATGACGTCATGTATCGTTAACAATCCATTCATTTAATACTCATGTCAAGGTTGTGAAGAAAAAGGCGTTACTTTGGACGGCCATTTTGAAAAAATACATAAAAATATATTTTTATTTAAATGGTTTTCTTCTCCATAAGAAATGACTAATGAGATAAAATTTCTTGTGGCAATTGATACTTTAATTTCTCGTTAATTTCTCGATAATATATGTCTAATTTTAGAGTATTAATTATATATGTTTGTCATTTAATGTACATTTGTCAACTGAATATATTAGATTGTTTGGCAACAGCACGACATTTGTATGCAAGAATGTCAGCAATCTGCCGTGTGGAATTGCTTTAAAACTCCGTAGGCAATATGCGACTCGCACATATTAACAGATTATGATAAATAAACACTTGTAATAAAAAGAAAACTTGATAACAGATGAGGAGGGATTGCTTCCGTGCGAGCCCGACTGTACGTAATTACGTGTCGCATGCCGTATTTTACTTCGACTTGGCAACCCCACTAACTGTGTCAGATTTCTTCTACACTGTAAAGAAAACTATAATTGACTCATGTTCGTACATTGACGATACGACAAAAAACAACTGATCGGCTATTTAAAGGTCAATGAACTCAAACCGTGTTATTAATTGGACGGAATATGAAGCGATCTGTTCATTTCGGAATATAAGGTCTTAACTTTAAAAGAGATATATGTAATAGTGCGGCGATATATGAGATAAATAAAGATGATGTGTCGGATGATGAGATATATAAATATGACCAATCGACCAGGAGCGAGTTCGAACACGGCGGTATATTCTGATTAAACTAAGTGCAGTAAACGTTTGCGCAAATCCTAGTCCGATGTATATGCCATAAGATCGGGGGAAGGTCCTGATGCTGCGTCAAAGATAATGTACTCGTGCAGAGATTATTATAGGCGGTGATCGCTCTTCGATGCACGAATGTCAAAACAATAGTACCTTAGTGATACAACACCATAGTGGGCAGGTTCTAGCGACTACGTCACTCGGTTATCCCATTATCACACCCATAGGCTTTTCCCCGGTCGAAGGCATTATTGATTTATTAAGCCGTTATTGGAATGTGTTTATATAAATAAAAATATAATCAAACATATAATATATAATATGAAATTTAAATAATAAATACAAATTATATATATATAAATAAATACATCGAATATGGTTTTTACAGTCAGATTTTTTAAGTTTAAAAGTAATATACCATTTATTATATTGTTTCTATTATCCTGAGAAAGAGAACTAACATTCAGAATTACTGCTGAAGTTTTAATCAATATTGTAATTATTTAAAAAAAATAACACTAACAACTTCCAAAGGAATAAGATTGTTAAAGTCAATAAACGTAAGGTTTTGATATATTGTACATATTTGGTATTGTGTCATTATAGTAGTGTTGCCATTATTAACTTCTAGCGAAATTTGGCATTACCATGTTCTGTTTACATCAAACCGGCATTTAGATGTGCTTGTATTAATAACGTATGGTCGGAAATATAAACGATACATTTAAAAGGGAACATTCCTTTTAAATGTATCGCAAATGGGCATAAATTGGTTCTGTGTGGGTTTCTAGTGGTGGCTCAGAACGTGGGTTTTGTCCAACACTAGAATCATTACCGTCAGTTAATCTGCTCATATTGCAAACTATCGTCAATATAACATAAACAAATTCAGAATCAAACTACGAGACAGATCTTATATAGATGAGCTAACAAAAACGACCATAGCCACCATTTGGCGCCATATTTTACGAGTCGATGGCAACCGACCTGAGATTATATATTTCTTTATCTATAACAACGTTGGTAAATTATCTAAATATATCTGATACACTATCACATCCTTAATCTGGAATTATGATTGGAATTGATTAATACAACAGTTACATTGTTACTTTATGACCTGTTCGTTTGCAACAATAAACATTTATTATATTCATGACACAATTTTGTCTTACGTCTATAATAATAGCCATACAGCATAGAGAATAGTATACCACGTGGCTCCGATGCGGATTGAGATATACCTATCTCGCAGGACCCGGATCTGGAGACCCTTATTTCTGGTGATGAGTTATTCCATCTCCTCAGGTATAAAAACGCATGGGTCGCAGGAATCACTGAAAGAACTATATGCTAATTTGCATCCTTAATATTAATAAAAAAGACTTAATACAAAAATGTTACGACTCACCCGTGAGAATAATTTTGGAAAACGTTAAACAACTTTCGATTTGCATGATCTATAATCTATAAAGGAAAATATCCACCAACACACACTATTACTTTCACAGCATTACAATCTAAAAGAGATCAATTTTCACAAAAGATTTTCATAATTTATAACACGATTTTACCGTTGCATACGAACTTAACCTTATTTATGGGCATGAACATCGGATTACAGAATATACGTGACAACGTTTAGTGAATTACGGCACTATGATAATATATCGCGCGAACTAAATAATCAACACAAAGATGTCGTACTTGAGATCCGTCATGACAAGTAACGTATAAAATATTTACGAGAACTAAGGCCAAAGTACACGATTTTTTAGAGCACAGCAAACGAGTTTTATTTCAAGATGATACAAAAAAATGTCCTTATTAATAAGTATAATATTACCACTCACTTTTTATTGTAAACGATCTGGATGTGTTAAACACAGGTGAACGGAAGAGGATCTATTGTCGACGGACATTAGATAATTTGCGGGGTTTACACTTACCCACATAAAATTTAACATTCATTAATATGTACATGTATGTTCGGAAACTTTATGATAAGTTTTTAGTTAAAATTCATTAGGCGAAGACTTTATTAAGGGGTGTGTACATGGATAGTTATTCTAGAAAGTATACACTGGTTTTTTTTTATATAGAGTAGGTGGCAAACGAGCAACCAGATGGTAAGTGATCACCTTCGGCAAAAACATCCACAAGAGCGGAGAAGTCGCAGGAGCGTCGGTTACCTACATATATGAAAGATGCAATAGTTAATAGTGACATTCATATTTATCCAACGTAAGTCAACAAGAACCAAAATAATAATACAAAACTAAAACTTCTAGTTAACAATCAGGTTGAAATCGATTATGTCGTAACGCCTGTCACAAATGCGGGCGTATAAACTAATTTTTACTTATTACTAAGACAAAAAATAGGCGCTATGAATTTAACCCACATGTCTTCTAAGATACTACTAGCCTTCCACCAAAACCAAAGTAGACTGGCACCGATTCAGGAACGACCTGAGGGAAGCCATATCACCGCACCTAGATGCTATTCTTAGGAACATATCTTCAGTCAACGAAACAAACCTCGCAGTTCATGCCCTCACTAGGCACATCCAGGCCATCGTCGGGGATTGCTCGAGGCAGATTCCTTCGGTGGTCGACCACCGATGGTATCTGTCAAAAAACATAAAAGACCTAATGAGGCGCAAGAATGCGGTGACTCGTGCCCACGACCTATATCCCATAGAAAGTAACCGGCTGATGCTAAGTACCCTACAGCGCGAAGTCCGATCACGCATAGCCCAGTACATGAACGATTGATGGGATAATCTCTCCAACATCAGCCTTCTGGCTGACTTCCCAAATCCTTAAAAGGAGACACCGCCCAAGCGGTCGACCGGAGGACTAAGGAACCACCTCGCGATTCCGTTACTCCAGTTAAATACACCGAAGTTGAGTCTATCATTAAAACTTGTGACCATGCAAGCCCCCGGCAAGGACACCGGCCTCTACTCTGGTTTACCTTAGGGAAATGAATTCGGAAATGGAGGATTGAGGTTAACCCCACCAAAAGTGCAGCCATGTACTTCTGTCGACGCAACAAAACACCGCATCTCCCAACCATAGAGCTATTTGATAGCCCAATACCCTGGTAAAAGTCAGTCAAATACTTAGGCATTACATTAGCTGAAAGACTCGCCATCGGTCCGCATATCAACCGCGTACAAAATCGAGCAGCTTTCGCCCTAGGTCGTTTGCATCTCAATAAAAATAGCAAAATGTTCCCGTCTTTGCGCATGCCTCCCCGCATATCATTTAGGTCAATCTTCAGGTTATACAAAATCGTTTCATGCGCAAGGCCGTGCACCGTGGTTCTTGCGTAACGAAAATCTACACATAGATCTTGAACTGCCCGTACCCAAAGCACCTACCCGCCGATATTTCGTCTCTGCCGTCAAACCCCTTGATTGCACGTGCCGCCCCTTACAATCCCATCGCTAATCATAGATTCACTCGCGTCCGAAGGAGACCGAGGCACGCCCTCGGCTCTTTCGGACCACCAGGGCCCAAGTGCTTCATAAAACACTCCACACGTACATTGTGCCCTCATACCGCCCCCGCCGACGGCGATAGCGTCGCAAACAAGGATATTCGCGATACCGCCATGTCACAGGCGGGTTCTCTCCAGTCAATACATTTAGAAGCGTCACTGGAGTTTCTTGCGCCACTTCTTCTCTAAACTGAGGCTCCCTCTAGGGAGACCTTGTGCTGGTTACCCACTAATAGAGGTCTCGACTGAGCCCCATAAGCGCTCGGTCACCTCTCAAACCGGTAAAACTGTAAAAGCCCGGAAAAAAAAAACGCAAGGAACCACAATAACATGCATACATTAATGAATGTTTCATTTATTAGATATCTTATTGTTAAAACCAACTTGTCAATTATTTGGTACAGCTGAAGAAAAAAAAATATATATATATATATATATATATTCCGCTTATACTATATTGTGTAGTCCTAAGGACCAGTAATAGTGGTGTTATAAGATCATTTAGTATAATGTCAAGGTTTTACTGATACAAGAACGCAAACAGCTTTTTAATATTAATTATATTGCTAAAATTTCATCGACAACATTAACACATCGTGAACCGTGGCTTAATAGTCTGAATAGCCTAAGTATCTAAATAAATAAAAAGTTTATTTTCAATAAAACCTTGATACGTTATTATTAAATTCATTTTTGAGACATCCTTTTAAGTAAATATTTACTTGTGCTAGATGCTGCGCTCTTGCATATCTGTGTTGTTTGTTTGTCTGTTTGTCTGTTCGTTGTTGTAGAAATAAACATAACTACACTAGTGGCTATTAAATACACATATATAATTATTGTTAATACGAATATAGGCAACTATTAGAATTCTAAGCTTTTTATATTATTACGTGTATGCGTGAGTGTTCACGTGTGTGTATGTGTGTGAGTATATATATTATTTATTACACCAGCGAGAAAAAACTTAAGATACAAAAAAAATATTGAAAACAAAGTATCAATTTAAATCTTAATTTTCCTTCTCATTTATAATAATGATTAAATACTGGTTATTTATCAATGTTAAAATAACAATTATCGGTCCTTATTTAAAAATGCGAGACGAAAAACGATATTATTTCAGTATTTTTTGACATTTTTTTTCCCCTAAATTGCCTTTAAAACAAAAAAAAACGTTATGGAACTTGGGTTGCAGATTATTTTAAAAACATAACCGTTTTTTTAAATATTTTGATTGTTCCCATTTAATAGGAGAGGAATTTCCGAACTGGTAGTAGTAGTTTATTATTGAGAGTCATACGAGTTTCAGAACAACCATCATACGAACAAGACCTGGCTGTATGGACTAAAGTCCTTTGCCTTTCTCATTAGGGATAAATTAATATCATCATCATGAGAGTCATACGTGCTGTCAAAAATGCCTGATATAGTTTTATTAAGTTATTTTTAAGTTTATAATATGCTTAGTTTTTGGCTTCAGTCTCCCACAAATTAGTTATTAAAGTTCACTATATTTAAGTTTAGTGTTAAGAGTAGTTAAGGTTTATTTATTTAATTCTTATGCACACACAGTAATTATACAAAAAAACTAAAATAATCAAATTATGTATAAGCATGCTAAGCAAATATCAAAAGAATTATCAAAAGAAATCTCTATTTAATTATTTTTGTGGAAGATAAACAAATAAATATTATTAAATATGACTCATAATGTTTAATTATTTTGAAATAATCGAGCTATGTAAGAAGACAGGAACTCTCGGTCCGAAACAAGCGGATGCTGCCCATTGACCTGTATATTCGCGTATAGTGGCACTTGTTGTCCATTTATAAACATATCCCGACAGGCCCCGCCTTACTACAGCGGCCAGTAAGGCTAGATGTACTCGCAGACTAAATAATTAATATTTTGTACGACTCCTGGATGTTATTTCAAGACAAACGGGTAATGATTATCGTGCTGGAATAACACAGATCACTTGGTGGGGAAGATGCTGAACGGGATCCAGATATATCGCGGCATGAAGCTAAGAGAATCACCACTTAGGTCAGCCTTAGAAAAGCGAGACTACCTTGGATTGCGCGTGGTGAACTTGGCGGTGTTCCCTCAGCCAACTCTGTCCTCTGCATTAGAGAAACATGGGAGAAGAGGAGGGATGGTATTGTGCAACTCTTTCCCAACCCTTCGATGCAGCTGCAATAGCACCGCGAGGATATGATGAATGAAGATGAGAACGATTTAACACCCTCTCTACTCTATGAGTCGTGAACCATAAACAGATAACCCACAAGAGGCAGGAAGGCCTGAGGCTTCCGAGTGCACGCTTTCTGCCCACGTTAAGATGAGAGCATATTGGAAGCCGCGCTCCGTTTTGTATTTACCTAGACATTTGAAGGGGGACGGGCTTCCTCCTCCTAGGAGGGCTGTCGATGGGGTGCCGGCTCCAGAACTTCGAATATGTATAGAGCATCCTCGTCGCATGTGAACAAATATGTTTATTATAGGCAGTCGAACCTCCTAGAACCGAAATCATATCTAAGATTATGGTTTTATGATTCATTGTGTGTTATTGTTTGTAACGATTTTTTTATGATGCGAACCGATTATCTAAACTCAACAAACTCGCTGATAAATGAATACTCGCATTACGCGACACGGGACGCGCGGACTTTTGAAATTTTGAAAAATATATTTTTTATTGACGCTGGCAAGTTTCTATTGGCAAAAATAAATGCACTATTTTTAAAACAAAACCAATAATAGTTTTATGATATATTCATGTAAATTAGTTATAGAAGAAAATCAAGAAAGAAAAAAGAAAAACCTACAAATCTACATTTTTTCCCAGCATCAATCCACACAGATTCTCCGTTTGGTATTTTTCTATACAATTAAGCGTTAATATAATATATGTACAAATTATATCTGGCTTATAATAAATATGTAAATATGACGTGTAATAAAAACGAACTGGTAGAAGACAGTCAAGAACAAAGGATATTATTAAAATCCATCGATATGCATCCCGTTATTTATAATTTTCATCACCATATATTCTTCATCAGAGATGGTTTATGTGAAACAAATGAATTATTCTCTTGCACTTTCTTTACGTTTGTTTTATTAGTATCCTTTGTTCTAATTTGTCCTTTACATATAACAAACAATAATTTCAACATTACATTATATATCCCCAAAATTATATTTCTTGATAACAAACAAAAATGTCACCATTGTCGAAATCATAAGACATAACTGTGATCAGAGTCCTGGACTAACGGAAATGGAATATAAAGAAATAAGATTGCTATATGCACTTGTAGGAGACCTCCGCGGCCCAAATCGTGTCTAAGACCTTGATGGTCTTATGATTCATTATGTGATATTGTTGTAGCGTTTTTTTTACGACGCAGAGCGTTTATCTAAACTAAAAACACTCGCTGATAAATTAACGGTTGTATTACACGCGTCGACACGGACACGGGACGGGATGACGTTTTAGATTATTTCATTTTAAGTAAGTATTTTAAAATTGGTAGAGCTACACTGCAGTTTGATTCTAGCTGCAGAATGAATAGGTCAGCTCAATGGGGTAAGAGCACGCCCTCACAAAATACCAGCGTAAAATAGCAGTATAATATTGCTTTGATTCGTCTGGTGAGTGTAGGGATCCGGAGACCTTTATTACAGGTGGTGAGGCATTCTATCTCAGTCCTCAAGGATGATAACGCATCTACATTATTATTCCTTGTCATGGATGAATTCAGATGTAATGGGCCGCAGGAATCACTTACCATCAGATGAACCGTGTGCTCGTTTGTTACTCACAATGTAATAAATAAAACAAAAAGTTTAATTTTATGTAACGTATCGGCTGTTCCTGAAATATTTCTGATTCCTGAAAATTAATTGGAATTATAATTTTTATAGTCCCCTTTCTACATTTACTTGATCGAGCCGTAGTTCGGCCCTCTCGGGCACCCTCGAGTTAGTCGCTCTCCCACGATATGGTGACAGTCCAGGCCGAGTCTCCCTCTCAAGAGTCCTTGTGCTTGGTTACCCACTAATTGAGGTATCGGCTCAGTCCACGGGCGAACAGCGCTCATCAGCACAAAAAAAAATACTTGATAAAAAATCCGTACTAACTCACCCTTTATTAATGTAATGTAAATTACATATAATGGAAAAATATGACAGCTTAATCATCGACCGACGGACTGACCCACCGCCTTCATAGCTACCAACATAACGCACCTAGCGTTGCATCACAGTCATAATTAAATAAAGAATATTGTGATCTTATTTTATATATTTTACTATTTTCTAGATATGATAATGCTAAATGATATTAGCGGCCCATGACATGGCAAAAAATCATGATGGAAGTGCGTCAGCTCTGAAGATTGAGGTTGAATTGGGTCCAAGGATCCAATTATCCGAGCTGATCGGTATCTTCCACTATTTGACTTATCAAAAGTATTTTTTAGTTATCCAAATTAAGTAAATATTTTTTAATTTACGTTCACTAGCTCACGGCTGTCATAATTTAATGAAAATCACTTTAAAAAAAATTGTAGCGATCTCGCAGAGGACGTTGATTCGACGATCAATCTTAGTATTGACATTATTCAATAATTCATTTTATATATACCTTACTAAAATTATTATTATTACTTTTTATACCATAGTTTACACCGCAGCTCCACTGTGAATTGGCGGACTTCACATGTTTTGATATATATATCTTTTAATTTATCTGTAAACCTACACGGTTTCCTCACGATGCTTTCCTTCAGCACGCAGCACGTGGTAAATCAGTAACAATGTTCATACGGGGATCGAACTCGGTTTGCTCGCGTACCTTGACATTAAAAATGAACGTTTAATCACCAAGCTACCACGGGTCTTACTTTATTTTGGGGTTATTTATGTTTTAACTTATTTTATTATTTTTGTTATTATTATCTGTCGTGTTCCATCGTCGTCGGAGTCGTCACCTACCGTTGTAAATGCGACCGCGTGTGTCGCCTGATGTTTATTTACTTATTAATTCTCGCTCAGTCCGGACGCGGACAGACCACAAAATGTCGGACGCGGAGCAACACTTGCGCACCGTTTTGGAAAAAATCTCAGTGGAACTCGATTACAAGGACTGTGACGTCAAACTGGAGTCGTTTTCAACTGGCGGTGCCAACTACACGTCTCAACTGTACCACATAACTCTGTCGGCACCCAACAAAGACGATGTTAAACTATTCGCCAAAGAAGCTTGCATCAGTGAGCAAATGCGAGCTAAAAGCCCTTTCAAAATCTTCGACACGGAAAGGATCTTTTACACAGAAATACTCAAGCGCTATCAAGATCTGGAAGAGAGACACGACGTACCGAAACAGCATAGACTTGCAACTGTCAAATTCTACGGCTGCTGTCAGGAATATTTAAAGGAAGTGGTGGTCTTGGAGGACTTAACTCCCATTGGCTATGAAACCCATGACAGGTTCAAGACTTTCGACTGGGAGTACGCTTCAAAATCCGTTGTAGAACTTGCCAAGTTGCACGCACTGTCCGTCGCATTCAACAAAGAATACCCCGAAGAGTTCGATGATATATCGAAGAAGTTTGCAATGTCTTTAGACGTGGAAGACTTAAAGCCTTTCATAGACGGTGTGTCCGGTAAAGCTTTGGCGATCATTAAAGAAGAGAACAAAGGTAGGGTCGAGGCGTTCCTTCAAAAGTCGCAAAATTATGACTTCAACGACTTCTTTAAGCCGTACCGTATGGCCGTGATAACCCATGGCGACTTTAGGCCCAGTAACCTGATGCATAGATATCTAGAGGTAAGCGAAGTCTATCTACTTCTTAATTCTAGCGGTACCGTGACTTAGTCTTAGTTAGTTCCCCTTTTTTTGAGACTAACAACCAAGCATACAGTTCACCTGATGGTAAGTGATTCCTGCCGCCTATGATATCTACATTCATCCTTGACCAAGAATCGTAATGTAGATTCGTTGTTACCCTTCCTTTGAGGACTGAGATGGAATGCCAAATCTCCAGTGATAAATTTCTCCGGATCCCTACACCCACTAAACGAAACACATCAGTATCATGCTGCTATTTCACGCTGGTATTCTGTGAGGACCCCGTCGAGCTGACCTATTTATTCTGCAGCTTGAATCAAACCGCAGTGTAACTCACTAACATTACTGAGCAACATTTACTTATTTTCTTTATTTGTTAGCCGTGCAAGTTTTATGATAATGTCTCCCTCATCGGTGCCGGGGAACAAACTCTGTTGCTCACGTACCATGAACCGCAGCGTATATCTTACACACTGAGCTACCACGACTGTCATAACTTTTATATTTACCTATTATTTATACTCAGTAGTATATAAATAATTAGATAAGAGTTATCAACATATTTGCCTCTATATAGGTACTTACGTTTCTTAAGCCGGATATATAAATATCAAAAATCTACAGTATTAGAGCTATACTGTAGTAGTTTCTAGCTGCAGAATGAATGGGCCTACTTGACCGGGGTAGGACTACGCTCTCACAGAATACCATGCGTGAAATAGCATCATAATGCTTCTATGTTTCGTCTGATGAGTACAGGGATCCTGAGATCTTTATTACTGGTGACGAGGCATTTTATTTATATACATACATATATATAGATGTAATACCTTAACTAATAAATAAAAAAAATAATCATCTATAAAAAAAATGATAACAATATCTTTGTCTTTGTCTACGCGCTCACTTATAATTGCAATTTTATTTACTGACTTACAACGTGCTCGCCGGTGAAAGAAAACATGTAAGAATGAGACAAACATGTTGTACCGAAGAAATAAATAAAAAAAAAGTCTCCCAAACCGCAGTGGTGGACTCTGCTCTGACACAGCGGGCGTTCTCGAGAGGAGACCTAAATATAATAGTGGGATTTGTTATATGTAAGCTGTTACTTTTTATATTCACAACAAACACGTATTGAAAACTTTTTTATAGTATAGCATTATAGATGTCAAACACACACAGACCACCTGATGGTAAGTAATGCCAATGATCACATTTACATCCATCCTCCTAAGACGCAATGCCTCGCGACCAGTTACTGGGTAACCAGACGAAACACAGCAGCGTTATGCTCCCACTCACTGAGGGCGTGGTCCTTCCGACCTATTCATGTATTCATACCTGCAGTCATGCCTCATAATAGCTACAGTGTGGCTCTAATATTGTTAACTATTCCATTCAAATTCCATACCAAGTCAGATCTTGCCTCGAGTCTTTCTGGCGTAGCTGTGATACGCCCCAGTAACAAAAGACTCGAGATAATGTTTTTACGATTTAGTTTTTCTTTTAGAAATAGCATGGCTCTAGTAACATTGCCATCATCCACAGCAACCTGTCCAACCAAACTTACATACTTGTGGCAGCAGATGTTACACGACGATATTCGAATGGAGGATTCGAGTCCACGACCTTAAGTTTCGCAGATCGTACCCAAAACCATTAGAGCAGAGATTCCCAAAGTATTTTAGTCAAGAGACCCCATTTCCAAAATGATCTCATACCCCCTATAGCCAAATTACTTTAAAAATCTCTAGTTTTTTTCCCATTGATACAAAATATTTACCAATTTAAAATCTTTGTAGTTGGTTAAGTGAGTAGACTTGTTTTCTCATCAAAATTTAACAAAATAAATAGACATAAGATTGCCGAGTTTTTTAACTTGTACGAACTCGTGCTCGCTTATTGACTTGTTGAGTTTTTTTAAAAGTACGACAGCGATAGTTCCTACTAAAATATTTGTCATTCTTATAACAAGTTACACAACTTATACAATATCTTATATCGTATCAAATAAGAACTTGTGTTAATTAATAGGGCTTGATTTGTAGACCTCGTCGATCCCCAAAAACAGTTTTCGTTTATGTCGACCCCTGGGAAACCGATATCGACCACTTCGGGAACCCCAGCTAGACCCCTACTACACTATCGACACTAATTACAATTAGTTGCACCACATATAGGTAAGCTCGCTCAAGGAAGGCTACTCAACACTCCCTCCACTTAAGTTAAAAGAGGCAATATGAGTCACTACTGAAACTCGAACCCAAGACTCAGTGGACGGATAACATTACACCGCAAACTCGACGTCGAACTTGTGTGTCGTATAACATTACAGAAAACCTAGAATGCCTATTGTTCTAGGACTTTAATACTATTTAGAAATAATATAATACTAAACTATTTTGGTTAAGCTGTAGTGTAGACACGTAAAAAATAGGTGTATATAGCACTAAACCCTAAAACTAGAATAAGTCGATCGGGGAATCACCACCCTCAGGTTAACAGATAATCAGTCCATTAATCTAGGACTTTTAGAATAAGGCTGTCGTATAAGGTAACTAACAGAGGATTAAGGGTTCGCGGTGATCAGAGTGGGGCTCCCATCGTCCAGGTCAGCGAGCCTGCGGAGGACAACAGCACGGAGTGGTTCTGGGTTGCCGTAGCACAGCTGGGACTGGGACGTGCTTAGGCTCAGTGCACCAGTGCGTTCCTTAGGAGATCCCGGAACCACTGCCAATGCACTGAGACTGATCACCGAGGGGGTTTTAGTGGCCACAAACCTCAAATAACCCTATCTTTCCGTCTAGGGTGTGTAGATCCCACTCCACCCCTACATCAGCACCAGTTTAACAGATAATAATGAATTGCGAAAGATGATCCATATTTTGAATAACACTAAATCAATATTAAATAACTTAATAAATAAATGTGCCATATTTTTAATTGTCCGTTACTTATCAATTTAAACTTTACTGTTCACATCTTATAAAAACGCATACACGGGGCGGAGTTAATAACTTAAGGCATTCTATACCAGTTAAGTTCATTAAAAAATATTATGCAAATCTATCACTAGGTTATAGATTAAATATTTAATACTGCCTAAAATAAAAACACAATAATAATCAGAGTTTGTACAATAATAAATTAAATACACTATTTCATGAATATATTCACTTATTATAGCAATACATAATATGTTTATTTGTATTTTAATACTTGTCTAGCTATATATGTATTTTATAATTACGCGTATGTTGTTTATATTATATAAGTATATAATGCTTAAATAAATATATATGTAATGTGTGATGTAGCACTCAACGACAAAAATATGTAGCTACCATATTAACGACTAGAGTTCTTTAAATTACGCTCCCTTGTCAGCCTTCTGAATAAGAGTTTATTCGGTGCTCTTGCCAACAAAATCGGTGATAATCAAAAGCGATGATAATCTTAAGACCGAAACTTTAGACGAATATAAGAGATTATTTTTATTAATTTAATTTTTGTACATATGATATTTTCTGTAGATGTAAAGTTTAAAGCTAGTAGTCAAGACTTTATGCAAGAAAGATTTGTTTTTGTATTAATACAGATATTGTCCGACAAAAAATATCGATTACCGACAGGTCATATTAATTCAGATAATTTCAAACAAAAAGCGATGCATAAACGATTACTAATTGATTATTTAAAAACGCCAAGCTGTTAAGAAAAGAACAATTTGGTTTTAAAAATGGTAACTCCACAACTTTAGCTTCATTTAATTATATTAATCACAGAAAGTTTAAATGATAAAGTTTTATAGGAATCTTTCTCGCTTTCTATTTGAACACAAGATCATTTTTTTCACACACATTTTAAATAGTTATTTGAACAATATGTAACAGAGTACCGAATTACTCAGTATAATGATTAATACAAAAAATTATAAATAAGTTATCACACACAGAGTGATAAATGTAAACCTGTTTAGAACGTTTCTACATAAAATTAGTTGAAATGTAATAAAAAAACGTATTTTATGGCAATAAAAATATTGCCACAAGAAATAAAAAACCGGTCTCATTCTATTATTAAAAGAAAAATAATAAGTTGACATTTATAGAAAATATAAAACTAAACTAATAACTTTTATTTGTTTGCATGATTTCATTAGAAAAATAGTGGTAGTACTACACTGCAGTTCGTTTCTAGCTGCAGAATGAATGGGTCAGCTCGACCGGGGTAGAAGCACGCCTTCACAGAATATCGCTGCTCTTTCGTCTGGTGGGTGCAGGGTTCCGAAGACCCTTATTACTGTTGACGAGACGTTCCATCTCAGTTCTCAAGGGTGTCAACGCACCTGCATTATGATTCCTTGTCATGAGTCATAGTCAGGGAGTAATAGTTGTCATGGGCCGCAGGAATCACTTTCCATCAGGTCAGGTGAACTGTCTGTCACCGCTGAGAGTATATTTATTTATTTAAACTTTATTGGTCACACCTTACAAATGGGATACAAAGGGCGGACTTAGTGCCGTAAGGCATTCTCTACCAGTCAACCCGTGGCTTTTGTAACACTCGTTTGTTATCTGTAATATTATAATAAAGTGTAAATATAGACATCCAGTCTCCTTTAGGCGAAGGCAATGAACGAACAGATTTTTTTTTTGAATCAGCATAATAGTTTACAGTTCACTGGTAAACCAGTTTAACTTGAACTACGATTTGAACCGCATTTATCGTTTGTCGTATCAACGAACGAGTGGACACAAACACAGCCAAACGTGTTCGCTAGCCATGGGGCGACTACCTCGTACGACCGAGCAGTTTCCATTTATAATTGATTGTATCTCTCTTCTGCAACGATCGTGAATACATGATACTCGTTGTACATCGAACTTATATGTCACCTAATGAAAGAGCCAACTCATATGAAAGCATCAATGTACAGAAAATAATTATTTGAGTTTCACGTGATGATGATGAGATTTTTCTATGTATGTATGTATGATGTATGTTCATTACAAGGAAATAACAACATGTGTATGGCCGTGATTATGTAAGCCGCCCGGTCATATTTTTTTTATTACAATGCGTCTCTCACATTCATTGTGTGGAAGCTGCGCCATAGTGATGTAACGAGTAATACAATTACTTACAATTAATTTTAAATACATATCATATAAGCAAAGCTCCTAAACAACATACTTAGATGTTCACGTAACGCAGTTATAACTTACCATCAGGTGTACTGCTTGTTCTTGGCCGAATCTAAAATCTTAACTAAACTCAACAAAATTCACATAAATATCTTAAAGTAAATTCGGTAATGCCCTAATTCACACTTCGTCAAATAATACCATTCTATTAATAGAATATACAAGTTTTTTTTATAAGAATTAGAAAAAGTAAACATGATATTTATCTTTAGGATATTGTTACCAGCTCGTATCTTAAGAGCTGCATGAGGCAATAGATTTTAAAAATGATTGATCCACGCTGCTGTGTTTCCTCCAGATTCGAAATCAAAAATTTGTTTAAACAAAATTGCCATAAACACTGACACTTGTAATTATATGCTCTTCGGATATTTCCAGGGTGGAGAAATGGAGGTAGTGCCCTTGGATTACCAGATGATGCAAGTCTCGAATCCGATAGCTGACCTGATGTACTTTATCTTCAGCGGCTCAGATGAGGACTTCCGTCAGAAGTACTACCATAAGCTCCTCGACCATTACCACAAGGAGCTTTGCAGCGCCCTGACTAGGCTGGGTATTGACGCTCATAAGATGTATCCGAAGGAGGACTTCGAATTTGAGTTGAAGGAGGTAGGCACTATATTAACTATAATGTTTTTATGCTTTTGAGAGTGACGGACGAGCACATAGTTCACCTGATGGTAAGAGATTCCTGCTTCTCATGACACCCACGTTCACCCTCGATAAAGAATCATAATGCAGATGCGTTGTCACCCTTGAGGACTAAGATTGAATCCCACGTCACAGTACCAGTATAGTCACCACACCAACGCTGGTATTATATGTAGGTGTGGCACCCGGTCGAGCGGATCCAATCATGCCAGACTGCAGCTTGACCATATCACTGTTTAAAATATAGTTTATATAACCTCAAACCCTAATCAACGGAATATATAGTAAAAATATATAAGAACATTAAAATATTGAAGTACGAAAAATATTCAATAAGAAACAAATAAATGACATCCACGATAGAAATCGATATATTTGAATACATAAAATTTAATCATTATGAGTTTTCGTTGAAAATTTGGGATAAAACCTTTTATTGAGCACTTTTCACTTACTAGCTGCAACATGACGTTGGCTCGACAGAGGAAAGAGCACGCACTCACAGGGCCTATGACTGTCGGCGTTGCCTTTGGACTATTAATAATACATTTCTTCTTGTGCTCCGGGGTACCAACGCAACTGAAATATTATAGAAAACTATTCAGTGCTAAAACCGGTACACTAATACATAATACCGCATATTATAGTCAGTACGTCTCGCGTTTGAAAACTATGTGTCTATATTCATATGTGGACTACAAGAAAACCTTTGCTTTGCGATGTCAAGTTTGAGATAACTTTATACTCATTAAAATTTATTACACATTAGTTGGGCGTAATTGCACAAAATGATGAATTTTTATTTTAAAAAATTGACGGTAGTACAAAAAACAATACTCGTTCGATACTAGCGGTTTAATACAAATAAAAAAGATGCACAGATATAGCGTGGTTGGAAGCATGCCAAGTGTACATAATGTAATATGTGGGAAGTATACATAGATTTAGATTTCTTTATATTTCTAGGTAGTTTATTGTACGATTTATATTCTTCATACACGGTAAACCGAAGTGCTGTTGAATTGGTTCTTCAAAAGGTTATTAAGATCCAAAAACCAGTAATACACTTTTTTGTGGCGACTGGGCACGAAGGTCATGCGGCTCAGCCTTTATTGAATCCTAAGCTTATTAATTTCAGATTCAACCGTACGGCCTGTTGATCGGTATAATGATGCTGCCCATGGTGACAGTGGATGCCGAGAACGCCCCCAGCATGAACGACGGTGACATGGCTGACTTCGTGATAAAGCCCAACGAATTAGCTTCTTGCAGATTGAACGGGATCGTCAATGATTTCATTAAATTAGGCGTATTGTGATATTTCTTAATATTAGGTAAGGAAGTTTTTTAATCACATTATATTGTATAGTATTTTGTTATTAATATAAGAGTCAACAACTACATAGCCACATGCTTATGTTATTCTATTCTATTATGTTTGCGTTTGTAGATAAGATTATAATCCACTCACACTGCCTAGTGTACACTAGTAGTGTATTAAAACAATGTTATGTTGGCTACGATACGAAATAAGATAGTTTGGTGACATGAACTACGCAAGTTTGTCGTACATTTTATTTGGGATTTTATTTGATATTTAACAAATTATTGATATTTTAATACCATTATAGGTAATTAGTTAAATTTGATTTTGTTAACTTCTTAAGTAAATGTAAAATATTCTTTTATGTAAATACTATATTATATATGCATATAATACTATAGTATATGTTATATTTATTTTATATTTATATTACTATTATACTATATATTATATACTTATGGAAAACAAAATAAAAAATATTATATATTTAATATTACTTTTACTTCTAAGCAGCTATTAGATCAGACATAAATTGTTAATATAGTACGTATTTTTTTATAATATGTAATTCATGTCTCATATTTCGTAATATAGCAAAAAAGTTGAATATTTTTTTTTAATTTTATTAAATATAATTTATTCTATAGTTCTGTAATATAAGATATTTTCATGTATGAAATATTTTTTTTAAATTTTGGTATTTATTGTAGATGTAACAAGAAAATGTTTCATTTTTAATTCAGTAAATCCGATCGTTTATAGTTAATTTAAATACCACTTATTATAATCACTGACGATTTTGGTGTCAGGATGATATTCACGCGATCGGCTTCTTAAAAATAATTATATTCCATACACCTACATACTTTCTCATTTATTTCCACACTCCTCGCTATAATAATTATTATTTAAAGGTTTGCCCTGAGAGTATAACATAATCATAATAAATTATTCGTTCTTTGTGAGATATCGTTTTTTATTTTCCCTTTCCCAATCTTCTTTTTTTCATAATCCTATAAGAACTCAACCAGCTAAGAACCTTCAACGCTTGTTATGTTATTTTTTTAACATATCTATGCGGAACCAAATAATTTTCTCATTAGCATGCGAACGCAGTATTTATAAATATGATACGTGTACACGAGCGACACTAATTTCTCACGTAAATGACGTGTTTCTTGATCCGATATGCCGTAATTTATTCATTAAGTTATAAAAAAAGATTATTAGACTATAAATTACCAAATACATTTCCTCTATCTACTTGATTCTGTTACTTCTGAAGTCACTCGACCTTTGATAAAGTGGTAGTGGAGCAAGACAAGGACTTCAATGCACAAGGACAAGGTGCATACATACATACTCTTCTCTTCTGAAAAATACTGAGATTCAATTTCAAGGAAACAATATACCGTGAATGGATCGTGAAACGGTCGTATGTTAAAATAGTAGTGTAGATAATAATATATTCAATATCAATTGGTATCAAATATTTTTTACATCCCTTAATTAAGTTTATACCCATTGTAAAATAGACTTAAATAGAGGCTAGTTCCGAGTGAGCGAAGTGAACTTCATTTAATATTCAAATAAAAGAGACTGAGACAGATTAGTCTAATCCATCGTTTCTCAACCTTGTGGCCTGTGGAGTGGGGGGGGAGGAGGGCTGGGAGTCACGTTGCTTATTAAAGGGTTCGCAATCAGTTCAATAAATAAGACCTGCAGACCCCCAAAAGATTCATTTATTAAAGGAATGAATTTTAAATATAGTTTTATGAAAATATATCTATATATATATATATATATATATATATATATATATATATATATATATATATATATCTATATCTGTATCGATAAAAACATCGATATAAACTCTATTATATAACATATTATTTATTTTACGTTGAACAAGTGTGACAACGTTATGAATATAATCATCTGACTATTGTCATGTTGTTATGTTGCTGCTGTCAAAACTTTTGTAATAAAAGTTGGTGTAAAACTTTGTGAGACTTCGTACTCACCATATCAATTTTTTAAATTGGTTTTAACCGTTTTAAACTAGTCAAAAATATAATAATGTCCAATGACTTAGATTTTCTATTTAAACCTTTGGTTTTGGTGACCGGTTTCGGCCCATTTTTAAATCATCCGGTGAACGCAAGTTGGGAGGCGGTTAGGCTTATAAATAAAGAGGAGTTGGAGAAAAAACACAATATAGAGCTGGTGTTGCTAGAAATTCCCGTCACGTATGAAAATGTGGATGAATTTGTGCCGGCATTGTGGGAAACCCACACACCTAAGGTGAAGTAAAACATTGTACAAATTAGGGTTTCGTTTTAGTTATAATCAAGTTTAATACCAAAAGCACTTCGATTAAAGGTACGTACTCCTTCTTGTCAGACGTATGCCTTAGTGCACATGATATTAAATGTTTTACAATGGTGTGTTGATGTTATTGAGCCCTACTTACAAAGTGAAATAACAATGATATATTGAGATCCTGAGAGAAGATAGTCCTCTTGTCTAGCTTACTCAATATATTTAATTTTATTTAAAGATCTGTCGTAGCTTAGTGTCTGAGTGTTCTCTTTATTCATAGTATGCAAACAATCTAAGTTCGATCCCTGATGCCGGCACCAATGAAATTATTAATCCCAATTTTAAGTTCTGATTTTCTCCATGCTCACTTCTGAAGGAAAACATTGTAAAGAAATTGCATTTATAAGTAATAAAAAAAATTTGTTCAACACGTGAGGTATGCCAATCTGCAGGGGAGCTGAATTGTGGACTATTAGCTAAAAATTATACAAAGGGTAGAGAGGAGGCTTATGTCATGCTCATGCCAACTGCAGGATGTTTTTATATAGGCTATTAAATTACTTTTTTCCTTTAAAATTAATTTATCCATAAAGTTATCTTATACAGAGCACCATCACATTCCCACTCCATTACTGTATATCTATTATGGTTATGTTAGGGATGTTGTGTTGAATGCGATAAATATCCACAGTATGGTTATGTTGGATGAATGGGGTGATAGGATGTCCAAAAGTCCTTGAATATTGCATGTCACTGGTCTGACACATTCTAAATAATTAATCGAGTCTCTCTCAATTTTTTTGTGTGTGATTATTGCTTTTGGTCCAGAGACCTCCACAGCTTTATCTCAATAGCCTCGTGAGCAGGAGGTCTGCTGAGTAAAAGCCTCTCTAAAAGGTTTACTAACATATAAAACAGTTGACAGTACTCAGTAAATTAACTCATGAATTGAAAAAAGTAATAAAATAAGAAGAAATGTTCAGTTGTAAAGCCTATTGCTGCTGTGTTTTATATGCAAGTGTCCAGTAACCTGGGGGACTCCATAGTTGAAGAGACATTCCACCTCAGTTCTCAGGGATGATGATGCATGTTCATTTTGTACTTTTGTGTAAAATGATGCAAGCAAGCTGGATTTGTGTCTTAACTACCCATTGAAGAAAGATGTAACCATCTGTAGATCACTGTTCAATGAACTGGACACAATTTGTTACCATGTATGCAAAAACAATAAATCTGATGTCAGATTTATGTATTAATGTTAAGTAAGTTTAAGCACTCTCATTAATGTCATATGTTCACAGTCACAATAGCCATTGTTTTGTTGAATTATATATATATATATATATATATATATATATATATATATACATATATATACATATATGTATACATATATATATATATATATATATTACTTACATTACACTTTACATACTACCTTAAAGATGAATCTTATGTTATTACCAATAGTTACTGCACAACAGCAGCAGATTATGGGCCATATTTGGCCCATAATGTCCTGCTGTTCTCCTTTTAATTGTGGTAGAGACTGGCTACAGTTTGATTTCTCAGCTTGACAGGAGAAAGATCATGCCCTTAAAGAATATCTGTGAAATGATAGGATAACACTACTGTGTTGAGGTGAGTAGGGATCCAGGGATTTGTAACAGGACATTCAAAGTCCTTAGGGGTGACAATGCTTATATCCTGTTTATGGGTGTAGGTGGGTAAATTGTGTGTTTATTACCCCTAATATTATATAACTAATAAAAAAACTGATTGATGTCATACACCTTAGATGCAGCAAATCTTGTGTATCTTATAAATATTTCCAAGCTACCAAGCCCATAGCTTCCCAAGAAATAATGCGATCCGATCACCAATTTGACAACCATATCTAGGTCGATGTTGCATTCTCAGACTCTAAACCAGTTAAAGATAGTGCTCCACAAGGCTGCATGCTCTCTTCAACCATGCACATTAATAACTTGTTGCAAATTATTGATATTGATTGCCATGCAGACAATAGTACTAGTTTGGCCTTATACATTGGCAGTGAAAATATATCACGGGAACACGTCGATGAGCGACACAAGTTTGTGGCGGACTGATAGGTTTTAAGTGGGACTATCTGAACATAGTCTAATTTAATCCTTAGAAGACGTTGCGTATATCTCACTAAAAGAATACCTTCGTTGCCTCAGCTAGTATCACTGTCGGAATCACTGTCATTGACGCTCAGTTCTGTGGTAACCTAATAGAAAAACCGTAATTGACCTCTGAATGGTGTACTTTGTACTGCTAGAAAGTATTTCATACTGGACTCCCACCTCCCAAAACTTACTGTTCTCATCTGTAGGTCGGGCTTGGGCACACTAATACCTGCTTCTGCTATATGAACGTATTCAAAAAAGAGCAGCTTGAGTTGTCAACTACCATGTTTAGCCATTGCATCTCTATATATTTACATCGAGAGTCCACTCGTTCAGATTATTTCCAGCCTCTGAATAGTTCCTTCGGTCATTGCGATCTATTTAATACTTCATCTTTACCATCCTAATGGGTAGCATTCACCCCTTTGATTTTTCTACGGAATTATTTCCACACATGACCATTTTGTGAAACCAGCAACCGCCAGCGGTATTTTTGAACCGATATTACTTGGGGACTTTCAAGAATAGAGCCTACTCCTTTAACAACGGCAATACACTTGGAACCCTTCTGATGATTCAGATATTCATAGATTGTGATGATCACTTACCATCGTCGCCTTTATGTTTATGTGAATGCTCACCGAATCATCATATACCTTGCTCAGTTTACATCTCCCGGATTCAGAAACTGTTGCCGTGGTCGACATCGTCCACTAAGAAAACAATGTTAATTTTACTTTAAAGTAATGTCAATTTGCAGCTCATGATCCACGTAGGGGTGTCTGCTGTGGCTGCCTGCCTGACCTTGGAGACGCAAGCGCACAGAAAGGGCTACCAGAAAAAGGATTACTTCGAAAAGTGTCCAGCTGACCACGTATGTTCGGCTGAAGGTGCCATTCGACTGCACACCAAACTGAATGTGGAGAGAATCTGTAAGGAGTTCAATGGAAATGCTCCAGAGGAGACTAGCGCTGTACCTTCGAAGGATGCTGGAAGGTAAGACTCAAGAAGTAAGTGACTAGTGCAGCTGTGGACAGACTGGTTTAGCAGACCGATACCTTTTTTAGATGCCATCGCCTAACTGGCTATATTTTAGGCTTATATTTTATTTTTATAGAATAGGTGGTTAACAAGGAAGCAGTTCATCATAGTAAGTGATCACCGCAGCCCAGGAACGTTCGCAACAACAGAGGAGTCGCAGATGCGCTGCCGGCCTTTAAGAAAGGTACATTTCTTGGAGATACCTAAGTCGTATCAGTTCGTGAATACCACTGGTGACAGCTGATTCCTCAGAGTAGTTGTTGTGCCTTTTTATCAAACTAAACCAACGAATGGTTATTGTCAAAACCCTGATACTTTATTATTGATAACATTCAACCCACTCGAAAGTTCCATATATTGTTCTTTTCGAATGTCTTCGAAAGAATGTGGTATGATCTGTTTACTATCTCGTCTGTGATTCAGTTTAGCACTTCAAACGCGCATTATCAATAAAAATTCCGGGGCAAGTGTAACACGCTCGCGCGCTAAAGTACGTCGATGGTGAACAACTCATGTCTGCAATTAAATAGTGCATGAGTGCGATCTGTTTTGGTACTATAAATAAACAAAATTTTTATAACATACAGGGGTTAAATAAATGTAGTATTTTATATTAATTTTGTATATAATAATTTGTCGATAATATTACAATACGAGTGCTGGACATCATTATGCCCTGTTATAAAACCTATGAGTGCGAGTGAGCGCGCAATATGCTTCGCTACACTCACACATTTAACAAACGAGATAGTAAACGGAATATAGCAGTGCTATTTTTATTACAAACATTCCCGTTGACCGCTCCTACTAAGCTTAAATTCTTGTGACAATATTCGAATGACGGATTCGAAATTGCGACGTTAAGTTTCGAAAACCGTTACCAAAACCATTTGAATATTGTCTATATATTACATTTTCCAATTTTCGTTATTCCTTAGGTACCTCTGTGAATATATCTACTACACATCGCTAAGCGTGGACAACACCCGGACCCTCTTCATCCACGTCCCTGACATTCCCAAGTACCCCTCCGACGTCACTGCTAAAGCTTTGGAGAAGATACTAGAACTATGTCTCGAACAGGTCATCCAGATGGACACTGTCAAAGAGGTGTCAGAGATGCAAGACGACAGTATAAAAGACAACAAAACGGAAGGAAATACTTCCTCGTGAATATTATAAATAGAACTAGAAGGATTGGAGGTATAAAAAAATATATAGGACATTGAATTGTAATATTTATTGTATATAATAGATATTTAGTGATTATATTTTTATTGTAAAATTATCTGCGCCTTTGTACATACCTTTCCTATATTACTTCCCTTATATAAATGATTTTTTTACATAAAAGTTAAATAGTTCTATACTAATATAATAATCATATTTTTGTATAACATTAGGGGTGACAAACTGGCATACAGTTCTCCTGACGGTGCCGACTGTGGCCCATAACATCTACATTCATCCTCTTTCTTGTTTTAGATAACTTTATTATCTGTTTGTCGGTTTTCCTCTGTATTTAAGGTCTTAAAATAAAGTAATAAAATAAGTACCTAAATCGCTAGCAACCACGTGCTTTAACGTCATATATTCAATTTTTCTTAACGGGTATGCCGGCCAAAAGTTTATGACCGCACATAAACAACATAATTATCCATCAATTGTAATAAAATCCCATGAAAAGAAATGCACATCTGCATATTCTATTGTTAGTATCGAATATTTAAAGAAGTCATTCTTTTGTTTACTTTAAGTTATTGGACAATATACATCTATTGTTTTCAAACACCAATAAACTCTGCGCTAGAGCCAGGTGGTAGAGTCGTAATAATATTTTTATAATGTCTTTTTTACTAATTACTTTGCTTTTGTTACGTATTGGTCAATAATAAGGATTATTTAGCTTCTGAAAACACGTGTTTCTGACTTATTATTATACGAGTTTACTTGAGTTTGTTCACAAACAATCTTAATTAGTCTAAACTTGTGGTAGAGTCACTGTAGAAACAGTGAAGATGTCATAAAATGGGAAAAGCTCGAGAAAATAGCAGTGAAGTGCGTTCTGCCATCGTTGTTTTACATAATTAAGGCAAATCCGAACGCGAGATTGCTTCAAAACTGAAGTTATCGAAGACTTGTGTTCACGACACAATAACTCGATATAGGGAGACAGGCAGTTTTCAAGATCGTCCACGCTCGGGAAGGCCGAGAGCTACCACGTCTAGTGAAGATAATTTCATTGTTGTTACCAGCAAGCGAAATAAACCCGAAATCCGTTGAAGGAAACAAAACCCGAGATAAACCTTTATCATTGACTACAGTAAAATGGCGACTGAGAGATGCGAAGTTGTATGGTCGCGTTGCCATTCGAAAACCTCTGCTAAGGCCGCAAAACAAGAAAAAACGGATGCAGTGCGCTCTTGCCCATCGAGATTAGGCTCACGAAGATTTTAAAAAAGTGCTTTAGACCGATGAATCCAAGTTTGAACTATTCGGTTCAAAACGTAGAATTTACGTTTGACGCTGTGCCCAAGAAAAGATGATGTCAAATTGTGTAGTCCCAACAATCAAGCATGGTGGTGGCTCAATTATGGTCTGGGGTTGCTTCTCTAACCAAGGAAGAACAAAACGCCGTTTCTACCGGGTTGCGATTAATTGGAGATGGATTCATTTTCCAACAAGATAATGATCCAAAGCATAATCATCAAAATGATGTAGAGCATATTTAGAAGAGAAAGAGGGACCAGGGGTGTTAAAAAAACATGATTTGGCCTCAGAGCCCGGATCTCAATCCCATTGAACTTTCGTGGGAAGAGCTTGATAGGAACGTCCGTAATCGTGGCCTATCCTCGCGAGAAGAAATGTGGAATGCTTTATGCTAAATTTGGAACAATATATCACAAGACACCATTAACAAATTGATTGCCCGTATGCCGAGACTTGTGAAAAAAGTCATAAAATGTAAAGGAGGATTTTTTGATGAAACATCTGTTTAGCTAACTATAGCCTTTTTTGCATGGACTGTTAATATTTCTATTAAATTCAATGTTCTATTTGATGATTAAACAGGTTAATTAAACATTAAATATTTTATTGGCGTTTTACTTTATTTTCCTACTTTAAGTAATGTTGTCTTAAACTTTTGGCCGGCAGTGTACGTGGATGTCAAATCCATATTATACTTTGTTATGGATATCGGTGACATTTTAGTAAATGATAGCTCATATCGCCTTTTGGCGCGTATTCGATAGATCTATCTTTGAAGACGACGGTCTTGATGAGACGTGAACAAGGCGCCTCCACCAGCAGGCAAAGTTACATATGATCATATAAATTCAAAATATGAGTAATAAATCAATTACAAAAATTATCTTACTAGCCACATCGCATAGGATAAGAACGTGAAAGATCCGCATGACACTGTTTTGTATGGATCCGGTCACGTAAAACTGATGACGAGGCATTCCATCACAGGTCAAAACCTATGTGAATCTTGAAACTTTCCTGAAGATGTATCCAGATATCATAAGCCGTAATTTTCATTTACTCATTGTACTCATTTATCTCCCGGAATTTGAAAAAAATGCTATCCTCCGAGTCAATCGACCAGATAATTTCTGGTGATCGGATGACATCAGCTGCTTAAATTATATTACGATACCTAGAGGAAGCTTCAGATATGTAACGGCAAAGTGTGGGAATAATATTCCACCACCGATTAGAGTTTTACAAGTCTAAGGCACATTTCCAAAAAAAATTAAAGAGTTTCTACTTAATATCCAAAAGGAATAATAATGTTCCGCTGTGTTGGCCACAATAACATTTATAATTTAATTCTGGCCAACTTAAGCTGGCAAGCTTATTTTATATTTTTTTGATTTTAAATTCAATAATATTGTTTATATCATTTTTACTATTGTAGGCTTAAATAATGTTTAAATATATTGTTTGTTATTTATTAGAGTTATGCGTCTTTCGTATTGAAAACTTTTTTTTGGTTATTTTAGAATCTATTTCAATACGTTATGAAACAATTTATAATTTGTCATAGGCAGATATAATATACAGTGGTTCATATAATTAGAAACACTTCTTATAAATAAAGAAAGTATAACTTCAACGTACAAATGTTCGAAAAATATACACTTCAATAATTAATAATCATGCAATAATATAGCCACTGAAATACAAAACTCATTAAATGCATAAAATATAAAAAATATCTTGCTTTAAATTTCAAAATGATTCTTACACATGTAGTAGTTTATTTTCTGTTACTGGCTGCTTCGACGCCTAATTAGAAACCTTTTAAAAAAGCATCCAAAAATCCTTTTAAAAAGGCTTTTTCTATTATTTTGGCGGCAATTCAAAATTTAATCTGAATTTGATTAAGTTCAAAATGGGCAGAAATAAAAGTTGTGACCCGTCAACTAGGCAAATAATTGTTAATTTACATATAGATCATAAGGGCGTACAGAAGAATAGCTGAGCATTTAAATTGTTCTGTTAAGAAAGTTTTTAATGCAATTGATCATTATAAAACACATGGAACTGTTGAAAATGTTCTTAGAAAGGCTCGGCAAAGAAAAACCTCTCCCAGAGAATATACGCTAGTCGTTCGTGTTGCTAAAAAAGACCCAAGTAAAGGCTACACCTTAAATTTTTATTTATATATATTTTTGATTAAAAATTAAGTTTTTTCGCCTGATGACCCGAGAAACATCTCGTCAAGACTGATACGCCGAAGATTAGTGGAAGCTAAATGGTTTGGAAGAATAACTCGAAAGGTACCGCTTCTTACCAAGCAACACCAAGAGAAGCGTTTATTATTCGCTAAAAAATATGTTAATTGGACGGCACGAGAATGGAAAAAAGTGTTATTTTCAGATGAAACACAAATAAATATGGTGATTTCCAATAGAAAGCGCTATGTTAGACGTCCTGTAAACAATGCTTTTAATTATAAAAACACAAGGAGTATAGTCTAGCACGGTGGCGGTAACATTTAAGTTTGGGGGTGTTTTTCCGGAGGTTTTTTGTGGAGTTGGACCCGTTCGGAAGAATGAAGGTACAATGGATCAATGGCAATACAAAAATATCTTAGAGCACACAATGATTCCATACTCTGACGATCATTTGCCTATAACCTGGCTCATTCAGCATGACAATGACCCTAAACACACTGCCAATAGAGTCAAATATTTCCTTAGTGAACAGCGTACACTGCAGGCCAAAAGTTTAGGACCACCTTAATTAAAGTAGGAAAATAAAGTAAAACTCCAATAGTAAAAGTCCAATAAATATTAAATGTTTAATTAACCTGTTTAATCATCTTATAGAACATTGATTGACAAACAATATACTTTAAAAGCATAAAGAAATATTAACAGTCCATGCAAAAAAAGGCTATAGTTAGCTAAACAGATTTTTCATCAAAAAATCCTTTACATTTTATGACATTTTTCACAAGTATTGGGATACGGGCAATCAATTTGTTATTGGTGTCTTGTGATATATTTTTCCAAATTTCTCATAAAGCATTCCACATTTCTTATCGCGAGGATGGGCCACGATTACGGATGTTGCTATCAAGCTCTTTCCACAAAAGTTCAATGGGATTGAGATCCGGGCTCTGAGGAGGCCAAACCATGTTTTTTAACACCCCTTGTGCCTCTTTCTCTTCTAAATATTCTCTACATAATTTTGAGCTATGCTTTGGATCATGATCTTGTTGGAAAATGAATCTTTCTCCAATTAATCGCAACCCGAAAGAAACGGCATTTTGTTCTAAATTGTTTTTATACTGTTCCTTTTTCAAAATTCCTTCAATTTTAATCAAATCGCCAGTTCCTTGGCTGAAGAAGTAACCCAAAACCATAATTGAGCCACCGCCATGCTAGATTGTAGGCACTACACAATCTGACATCATTTTTCTTGGGAACTGCGTCGATCGTAAATTCTACGTTTTGAACCGAATAGTTCAAACTTGGATTCATCGGTCCAAAGCACTTTTTCAAAATATTCTTCAGTCCAATCTCGATGGGCAAGAGCCCACTGCTTCCGTTTTTTCTTGTTTTGCAGCCTTAGCAGAGGTTTTCGAACGGCAACGCGACCATACAATTTCGCATCTCTCAGTCGCCGTTTTACTGTAGTCAATGATAAAGCTTTAACCCGGGTTTTGTTTACTTCAACGCGGATTTCTGGTGCTGTTAAGCATCTATTTCGCTTGCTGGTAATAACAATGAAATTATCTGCACTAGACGCGGTAGCTTTCGGCCTTCCCGAGCGTGGACGATCTTGAAAACTTTCTGCCTCCCCGTATCGAGTTATTCTACCATGAACACAAGTTCGATAACTTCAGTTGTGAAGCAATCTCACGTTCGGATTTGCCTTCATTATGTAAAACAACGATGACAGAATGCACTTCATTGCTAATTTCTCGCGCTTTTCCTATTTTATAACGTCTTTACTGTATAAACCACAAGTTTAGACTAATTGAGATTGTTTGTGAACAAACTCAAGTAAACTAGAGTATATAAGTCAGAAACACGTGTTTTCAGAAGCTAAACAATCCTTATTATTGACCAATACGTAACAAAAGGAAAGTAATTAGTAATGAGGACATTATAAAAATATTATTACGACTCTACCACCTGGCTCTAGAGTAGTGTTAGTTAGTGGTAGTGAAAACAATAGCAGTCTTACAAATTAATGTGGTATAAAGATAAACTAAGAATAAGCAAAATTTGTACTAATAAGAATACGTTATACCTGGTATAACGTTGACGTTTTTGTTCATACAACCGTTATTCCGAAGTTATAACGACGTACACCCTATTTTAAGTCCTGTATAACATTTAAAATACCACGGTTTGTGTTTGTTTAAATTAACTTATTATGGAATTAAGGGCAATAGAGGAAGGAGAAAGAGTAAATGACTTAATAAATATCATTCAGACTCCAAGAAAAGAGAAAATATTTAAAAGAAGGGACAACCCTTTTGATTTATATGGCGATGAACAGTTTCGATTAAAATATCGGTTTTCTAAAAGTTGTGTAATGTTTCTAGACCAATTATTTGGATCTTACTAAGGACAAGAGTGGAGGCGGATTATCTATTACCGTACCACCGGTATATACCGTTTTACAAATACTGATAGCTCTGAGATACTGGGGTCGAAATGAGGTAAGAGTCAAAACCACATAACTTACATAATTGTTCAGTTTTACCTGCAAATTCTAACTTAACCCAATTCGTTACTGAATAAGTAATAAATTATATTTTCGAGTACCTATTCTTTCGAATCTTTGTTTTCATATGCAAGACGATGCTGCGGACATTCCTAGACAGACCTAGTTGTCAATTTTACATAACATTAGACATTTTAACTTGGTCATTTATTATAATTATTTACGACTACTTTGTTTGTGAAACTTTTTACATAGGTATAAAATAAAATTATTTAATTTCAGGCAGTATGTGATGCAAGATTAAAAATAAGAAATATTGTTGCATGTTGGTTTGGAAGTACCCATGATTGCCGCATTTTCAATGATAGAGTAATGAAGCAGACCTTCGAAAATGGTCAATTTTATGGAAGATTGCTAGGCGATTGTGGCTATGCTTGCAGTCCATATTTATTTACCCCATTACTAAATCCAGGCTACACGTAAAGAAGAATCATATAACTATGCCTATATCAGGACTTGAAATACTATTGAAAGATGTTTTGGTGTTAAGAAAAACCGATTCAGATGTTTACTAGATGGATTTAGAACATCTCTAGAGAACACCAAGTTGTATATTATAGCTCTTGCAGTTCTACATAATATAGCCATAGAATTGAATGAGGAACCGTTTCCAAGTGATGACAATTTAGATGTCACCGTTCAGCCCACTGTGATGCAACCCATAAAGGAACACATTACCTGGAGCTGCAGTGAGAGCGACATTTATAGAAGAAAACTTTTAGTTCAATTTTTGTAGTTTCAATAAATGAAAAATAATTTTTAATAAATATTAAGTTTTATTGAACCGTTTCCTAAGAATTTCTTTTTGTAATTTTAAGTTCACCATGACTTGGGTATGCATTTCAGCCATTGCTTTCATTCTAAATTTGTGTTCTTTTTGTTGACTGTCAGCTTCCAAAACTCTGAATTTGTGCATATCCTCAAATGATGCTTCACTAAAATTTAATGTTTTATTCTGTGATAACTGTAACAAAGAAAATTTATTAAACATAAATAAACTACAACTTTTTTGTTCACAAATATACAATAATAATTAACCAAACATACAGTTCTTTTTCTTGCTGAAAACTTTGGAGTTAATTGGGCATTTAATGGTTCCTTCATGGAGTATGTTGCCTGGCTGGTAGATGGTGTGACCTGTGTTCCTTAATTAAAATTGGTGATTTCATCTGGCTGGTAGATTGCTACAGATTCAACTGCGGCCCTTCATTGCCATTGCCTACTAAAACACTAATAATAGAAACAGTTATTAACAATGTCAGATAAATAAATCTACACCACCAATACACATCATTCTTTTGCCTTACCATATCTGCATTGTTATTACATGTTTTAGTTTCCTCATTTCCTGTGTTGGATATTACCTGTAATAATAAAAATAGCACTGTTAAGTATAGATCATTCATTACCTATTTGTAGATACAATTAGGTTAGGACTTATGTATGATGTAACTGAGAATTGTTTTATTTAATTTTTATTTCCTTACACTCTTACACCATCACAGTCAAATTCAAATTGAATTTTTTATTTTTGAATTCAATTGAAATCAACCTTAAATTCTTGAGGTATCATCATCAGTACCTCCAAAGTTACTATGCCAGGAGATGTTGGCTTTGGCCCACCCCCAGTTTGTGCGATTTGCCGCCTATATAGTGATACCTCATTTTTAGAATTCAGTTTTGTAATTTTCCACTGATTTATCAGTTGCTTCTTATCCCCAGCTTTTTTGTTAGCTCTATCAAATCTGTAAATAACAATTGTTCACTGTAACCTAATTTATTCACGATATCAACAATAACTAAAATACTTGTTTACAGTGCTTACTCACTGCTCTGTAATCTGCGTCCAAGCATTGACTTTTGCTTTATTTCTATTTGTGGTCAAGTCTTTATTTTCTATAATATCTATAAATGGTAATATTATTTCCCTTAGTAGTTGCTGCAATCAAACAGGAACTTTTGAATAATGAAACGTTAAATGAAAATATCACACTTGCAACACGATAAAAAATAGTGTTTACAGTACTTACCTTTTCTTCTCTCTCCCAGGTAATAGAGCGCTCTCTTTTATTCCTTCTTTAATATTTTTTTATTTAGCTAAAGTTATAAATTTAATATTAACTATATATATAACTATAACTGTTATAGATAATAAAACCAAACGACTCGAATACCGAAATTAAACCTGAATTTAAACACAACAAAAAAATTGATGATGATATTAATTTATCCCTAATGGGTAAGGCAAAGGACTTTAGTCCATACAGCCAGGTCTTGTTCGTATGATGTTTGGTCTGAAACTAACAAAAACTTTTTGTTATCGCGACACATTGACAGATACCATAGACTACAATTATTTTTTTAGACAATTTTCTATGGTTTCTCTTTGGTTGCGCTGTTGGCAACTCGTGCATTTCGACGTAACGGAAGAATAGATAAACCATAGTTATTCCGGATTTATTTGTGGTGAACTATTCTTAGCTTATTCTTCATTTACTCCTGGTTTAATTTAACTTAATATAAGGATGGAATAAATTTATTATAACTCATTTTTATTCGTAAGACTGTAGATGTTTATTGTCCAATAACTTGAAAGTAAACAAAAGAATGACTTTTTCACATATTCGATACTAACAATAGAATATGCAGATTTGCATTTCTTTTATTTATCCTATGGGATTTTATTACAATTAATGGATAATTATGTTGTTTATGTGCGGTCTTAAACTTTTGGCCGGCAGGGTATATCCGTTTTAGACTGGCCAGCAAATAGTCTGGATTTAAACTTTTTAAGATTTTTTTGAAAGAAATTTTTGAGAAAATCTCTGGTATATTTTTAAAAAGAAAGCCTCAAACAAACGTAACACCAGTCAAAACGAACTATATGAAGCATTTGTTAAAGCATGGAATTCAAACCCCTTAGAAAAATGTATGAAATTTATTGAATCAATGTCACGTCGTTGCAGTGCTGTTATTAAAAATAAGGGATACGTAGCGAAATATTAATTATAACTATTGGTAGGCTGTGGATAGTAGCTATTTCGTAAATAACAATACTAATTACTAATACTTAAAAAATATTGTTTTTTATACTTTTTTGTTGTTGTTTCTAATTAGTTGACCATTTTTGGTATGACGTTAAGACGATGAAAACCCACTCTGTTGATCAATTCCAGCCATTTGTTCGCTATTTATTGATTGAGTCATCAGCTTTTAGCACTTAAAAACCGAAACGATAGTTTTTCCCCGCAATAAAAGCTCATAATAAACCCTTCCAATCCCATAATACACGTAATATCACATAAATGGGAGTTAATCCAGGTTTCGTAATAATAATTAATATCTAGTATCGTATATAGTAGTTATTTATTTGACATAATCATAGTTCATATGGAGGAGTGCAGAAAAATAAGATTTATACTTATTAAATTACAAAAAAAACATTGTTTACGTTCAACATTAATACCTGAATGTCAAGTTCATATGCAGTGTCAAAGTACGGGATGTACATACAACACACTCATACCTAAAACCAACTTCTCCTAAAAAGTTTTCTTATAACGAACAATATTTTAAATCTTTTTATATCTAATGTAATAAAAATATATTTCTAATGTATATATAATGCATTTACAAAAAATTTTTTTTGTGAAATTGGGCCTATACTCCGAATTTTTCACTTCTCTTGTCTTTCCTTGAGTTAATTAGACATAACATAACCATGTAGATTGAATATAGTAAAAATAAATTATTTCATTATAAAATTTATATATGATTATAATAAGCAAATTTTCAATTAATATTCTATTTCATTCGATAAAAAAAAAATTTAACATTTCATTTATTATTTATTTTAAGTAATAATTTTTATAATTTGACTTTTCTTTCTTCTGTTTAGATTAATGATATGATTTTCTTAGATTCATTTTTAAATTATTATTTAAATGTGTTTGAACATATTTTCATTGTTAATGAATAAATAGATAAAAAATATCGATTAATGATGCTTTGAGCAATTATTGATTAATCGACTCGCTATTTAGCAGACTGCTCTAAACACTTGAGCTTGACGTTTCTCTATCTAGTCTCTTTTCCTGGCGAGCAGAGTTGGTGGACGGTACGTGCTTTGCAAATCCATATTTTATTTGAAATAAGTGATTTTATATGTTCATGTAACTATAACACATATCGTGTAATAATATTAGTGTTAATTCTATTATAGTTTTTGTGATGTAAGAAGATTTAATTCATATAACCTATAATTGCCTTTAAGTAGATCATGGCGATTTCCATAACCGTCATGAATGGACAATAAGGCAAAATCATTGCCACGTGCTAAGATTCCCAACCGTAATGCTTGGTTTCCGCCGTTTATCGAGTATGTACGCTTGCAACGGCTAGTGGCGACAAACCTCAATCCATAATTGTATTAAATAAAACTAATATATTTTATTGTGGGCAGATTTAAATTGCATACATGTTTTTAGCTCGCCATCATGGTGAACAACAGAGTTCCTTCGGTCTTCTCAAAGACCTACGTTACACCGCGACGGCCTTTCGAGAAGGCACGTCTTGACCAAGAGTTGAAGATCATCGGCGAATATGGTCTTCGCAACAAGCGCGAGGTGTGGAGAGTGAAGTACACCCTCGCCCGCATCCGTAAGGCAGCCCGAGAGCTGCTCACGCTGGAGGAGAAAGACCCTAAAAGACTTTTTGAAGGTTAGTTTTTGCTGCTTTATTTGAAAAAACCACGTGTTTTTGTTTACTGATTATGTTTGACCAAAGCTATCAATGTTTTTAATGATTGTGATCCATGATTTATCCACCCTCAATAATGATTCAAGATGTAGTACATACGTTGTCTGTGAGGGCTGAGATGGAATGCCTTTGTTACTTGTAAATGTCTTCGGATAAATATAATTTAAATTATAAAAATAATTTATATAATAATAATAATTTAAATGCATGTAACTTACCATACAAAACACAGTCACGGTTTGAAGCGTCAATAGCGCCTAATGGTTTAGGGTATGGTCTCTGAAATTTGCTCGTAGGTGATTAGGTCGTAGTTTCGTATCTATTATTTGCTATGCCAAGTTACATAAAGAAATATGACAAAATGATGAGAAATATTCTGGCAACCTCTTGTCAGATGTACATACATGTTGAATATCCTTTTTCTGATTTGTATTTCAATATTTAAATTTAAAACTACTTTTTCATTTTAAAATTGTTTTATTATAAATTTTAAATACATAAATTTCTATTTAGGCAATGCACTACTCCGTCGTCTGGTGAGGATTGGAGTGCTGGATGAGAAACAGATGAAGCTCGATTATGTGCTTGGTCTGAAGATTGAGGACTTCTTGGAGCGTCGGCTGCAGACTCAAGTGTTCAAAGCTGGCCTAGCTAAGACCATTCATCATGCACGTATCCTGATCCGCCAGAGACATATCCGGTGAGACCATCATTCAGGAATAATCCATATTTGATGATTATCATAACTATCACCAAATATGAATTATTATATATTATATAGACTCCATATATTGTAAAAATACTAATTCCTTAATGGTTTTGATGCTTTCTTCGTGGTACCTAATGTTTAAACTGGGTAACATTCTTCACAAATATTTACTCTTCATCTTGGAAAGAACTATAATTATTCAACAAAAAGGTTAAGTTTGTTAAATGGATACAAAAAAATAATTATTTCAATTTGCACAAGACAATTTGTGTAAACTCTAATCATAATGAGGGATGGGTGATCCCACACGATGAAACTATGAGCTATGTGAATCTGCAGGAAGTCAATGGATGGTAGGTGGCTTAGAACATACCCTGTGAGGGAGGCCTATGTTTCGCTGTGGGCTAGTGACATGATGGATTTATGTAAGGGTGGAAAATTTAATATTCTTAATGCATTAAGTACAACCTTTTGATGAAAACTTGATGTGTCCAATGAAATGCAGGTGAAGACTGCGGCATGACGGTGACAGCTTTGAAATCATATTCATAAAGACCACTTGAACCTCAGCCTTGTGGCTGGGTTCAATGTCTTGAAATTTATGCTCTTAATAAGCTGGCACAGGTAATGTATATTTATTTTATATTCTTTGAGAGTAGATGATTTATTGTGATATCTATTATAAATAGAAGATAAACAATATTAACATAATGCTGTTGTGAGATTTAAGTCATTCTTCAAATATTACATTGCAACTCTAAGCTTTCAGTTGTATTTCATATTTTGTGTCCCTGCTACTGGATCCCATCCATCCTCTGATATTATTGCGCATGCGTGACATCGGAATATGGAGAGCATTAAACTACTTTATGAAAGACGTCCCATTCATCATGGATGGTTTTGTTTACATTTACAAATAGTAAAATTGTTCTGATTTACTTATAAATCAAGAATATGTAATATTTGTTGATGTTTAATTATAATTTAATTACATTTATCATATTATATAACTGTGCTGCCATATAAAGAAAATTATATAAAACATTTAAATTTTGTTGAATGATTGCCTTTTATATTTAGTGATTAATCAATTTTCTACTTCTTGTAGTGTCCGCAAGCAAGTGGTAAACATCCCCTCGTTCGTGGTCCGCCTAGACTCGGGCAAACACATTGACTTCTCGCTCAAGTCGCCATTCGGTGGTGGCCGGTCTGGCCGCGTCAAGCGCAAGAACCTGCGCAAGGTACAGCCAGGCGGTGCTGCTAATGACGATGAGGAAGATTAGACAATAAATTAATGTAACATAACATGACTTATTCAATGTTTTATTGCCTCCCAACTTGATTTTCCTTCAGTAACCAATTCTCTTGGTTGCAAATCAAACCATGCGAAGTAAGTTTGAAGCGTCAATAGCTTTATGGTTTAGGGTGCGGTTTACGAAACTTGAGATCGAACTTTTTAAAAAAAAGTATTATGTTGGCAGCTAAGTTTTTAATTTAATTTCTAACAACTAATATAACATTCTGCATGTCATTTAAAGTTTTTGTCAAAATGTATAAGTTAAAATGTTTTGTCCTAGCAGAACTGTTTGGTTTTTTGATAAAGTTAATTTATTTGGATATCGCCTCTTTATAATCTCTGTTGCTGCTATGTGCACTTTGGTTTAATACTGATGCAGTAATGAGATTTTATTATATGTATGAAATTTTACATGGGGGACTTTCTACCAGTATAATGAAAATCTCATGGAGTGGTGGGAAGTGTAAACAAGTGGGAAACATCAATTAAAAACTTTATTTTTGTTGAGAAATAAACTTAAAAAGAACTTAGTTGTCCCAACCAAATACATAGAATCAAAGCTATCAATCTAGAATGAGGATCCAGGAGCTTAGTTTCCTTCTTTAAAGCTTTCCATCAGACCTCTGGAGCGACAGTGCTTTGCATTATGATATCTTGGAATTTATGTAAGTAGTATTGGCATCAACAGATGAACTGTATGAAAAAAAAACTAATGGGACTACAGAATAGCCTGTAAGTCACAAAATCAATTGTAAATATAACATTGAAATTAAAGGTGACAGTAGAATAAAGCACACAGTTCACCTTGTGGAGTGACATATCACCTCTGAGGTCTGATAGGACCCCCCTACATGCACTAAACAGCGGCGTTATAATGCTACATCGTCACATTAGTAGCTCTGACTTCTATTTATGCACACTACCCTTCAGTAACTAAATAAAATCGTTTATATATAATGGGTCGGGGAAAAGATTTTTTCGAGTCTAAGGAGATATTGTTTATTAGTTAGATTTAACTCAACGAAGACAAGTTTGCGCGTTTAACGCTAAAAAGCATCCCTGTCACATCTCTAAAAGATCGAATATTACATCCTCATCATCTCGATGGTTGGCAACCCACCGCTGTGCAACGATAAGAAAACACCTGAAATTACCTTCCACATCGTAAACACGACTGTAGGGTTTTTCTTCTAATTAACATTATCCATTTATAAATTTAACGCCCGGGTGTTTGACATTTTATCTACCTGCATAATTTGAGGGGGTCGCATTAAGTTATTTCTTTTTAATAATTCATTCGGTTATTTTTATTGTGTTTTCAGATGTATACACTATACATATATCATTACTACTGCGCAGGTTTCTAAGTATGAAAATATGACATTGTCATGGTTGACCAGTATGAAGAGACAAGGGTGGCTAAACATTTCGAAGCCCTTTTTAATCTTTTTTATTATATAAAAGTGGATATAGAACTATTCAGATTTAAAACAAATGATGAAAATGATTTCAATCACTTGTATCTATTAGTTAGTGTAATTGTTTAGTAGATTTAGGTATGAAGCACAATGATGAAAAAAATGATTTTATTAAAAAAAAAAAGATTCTGGAACAGTTGTCTGTCTTTTCAACTCCATGGAATTACAATTGTAGGTATACTATTTATTATGTGAAGTTTGATAACTAGTATTTTCAAAAAAACATCCAAACTTGCAATGCAAGGATAGATTTGAAAGCTGGCTTCATTCGCGCTAACTAGTATTATAACAATTCTGTGTCCGCACGACGTATATTCGGCGCGATTTGACGACGACTTGGAAATCAAAACACAACGGTTAGTACGATAGAGAAGAAAACGAGCAACATGTCTACAGTATTACTTATTTTAATTTTGAAACTAATGAGTCCCTGTATCCGGATCGTTGAATAGTTAAGTGTTCGTGTGAGTGTGTGAATAAAGCACGTGGGAGTATGGTATGCTTTTTTATTGATATGTTAGGTCTGCTTGCCTGGATACGTCGGTGCAACGTAACTGTTTATACGATGTACACAATTCAAAACTTCTTGTATTTCAAGAAGCCTCTGTACTTCTTGGGGTTCAAGCCGTATGCCCGCAGTCTCTCATCGGAAAGCTTATTCAACGGGTTGTCCGAATTTACATCTTGCTTTGCCTTAAACTTGTTACTCTTCTTAAATTTATTTTTATTGGAAGTTTTTGTGTCCGTTTGTTTGGCCTTGGTTTTCCTCTTTTTCTTGACAATTTCGTTTGTCCCTCCTGTATTCGCTTCTAATTTTCTCTTTAATGTATGCGCTTTATTAGTTTCTATATGCAAGCTTTTATTATCTTTCTTGTAGTTAAGAGTAATCGAGTGACCAGGTGCATAACTAGAAGTGCTCGGTTCTTCAGTCTTCAGTATGTTCTCTACTATAAATTTGTTTGTGTGTTTCTTTTTCTTCTTTACTTCTACTGTTTTAATTTCTTCATTGATTTCGACAAAGGCTTCTTCATTTGTTTTTTTATCAAAATCAGTACCTTTATGGTTTTCCTTCTTACTTTTAACTTCTAGATTGATTCGATGGCTGTCCTCGTTCACAGCGTTACTGTCGATTCCATTTTCTTGAACATTATCATTACGTTCTTTATTTTGTGCCTTATCATTTGATTTAGTTTTCTTCTCTTTCATTTTATTTTTCTCTTGAGGATTCGTGTTTTCATTTTGTTTAATATCATTATTTTCTAATTCATTATTCTGCACATTTTCGTTAGTGTTTTTATTTTCTGTGTCATTGTTCGGTTTCGTTTTCTTCTTCTTCTTTTTCTTTTTGGTAACTTCTTCTGTTGATACAACCAGTTCAGGATCTCTGCAATAACAATACTTAAATATAGGGCAAGAGAGTAAAAAGGTTATTCTTATAATTTGTTACCATATGTTATATATTTGTTAAGGTTGATACATGATCTTAACAATAAACCGAGTATCAGGCATGAGGTGCATCATGGTTCTGGCCTAGAGAACCACCCTCGCACAGCCATCACTGTATGATGTCCCTAGTGGTGGCAGTCAGTCAGTCGGGGATCGATACAACTTTCTAGTTCATATTCTTATACCATATGCAGTCAATTAAATATATTTTCTAAAAAAAAGACTAGCAGTCCACCTCATAACGGGTCGGTATGGCGGGTAAGGTGCCTCTAGTTTGGAGCAATTATTTACAGTACTATAATAAATAGCGGTTATGTGAGGAAGCTCAGAATCACCCAGCTGACCATGGAGAGGGCTATGTGGACGAAGAGCGTCGACGACAACATAGGGGGAAGATGATACGATCCGAGGGCCCTTCATAAGGAGGTACGGAACCTCGACTTGAAGCGCTATCTAAAGGGATGTAAGCTGATGGCAATGGGTCGGTCGGCTATATAACTTGTAGAACCGATAACCGATGAGGGCGGAAGGTTTTTGTATGGCAGCCCGCGGGTAGTCGATGGATGCAGGTGTCACAAGGTTATAGCCTGTCAGTCTGTGGGGGGAGACATATTTGCAGCAGTAGACAAGTGATGATGAAATAGTATACACGCCCACTTTTGTTTACGATATTTTTTAAAAAAAACCTGAACTTATTCCTATTTTGATAATATAAATTTGCTTTCTTTACGTTTAATAGTATCGTAAAGAGATAATATCTGTTTGCTGATGTCCACGGCTGAATATTGCGATGACTAAACCAATTTAGGTTTACATGGACTATTGATATTACCTTGACCTAAAAGTTCTTTAATAAATCGGTTTACAAATAAAAGATGCACATGCCTTGAGGACTGAGATGGAATGCCTCGTGTCCTGCAATTGATCTGATCCCTACGAGCACACGGAACAGCAGCGGCACATGACGGAGCCTAGGAGTGGAACTGTATATATCTTATGGGAACTGGAGGCGGCCACGGATGCAATCGAGCTGGAAGACCACTCTTGAAATATACTCACTGTGGCAGATCTTTAAACAGGCTGGGCAAGATTTTCTTCTTGAGCTGTACGTCGGCCGCCTTCAGCGCGTAAGTTTTAACTTCGCCCTTCTCCGCGTTAGGGGGGCGATGCTTCACTATCTTCTTTAGTGGCACCCACTGCGTCAGCTCCTTATCGTCCGCTAGAAGGATCTGAAAAGAAAAAACATTTCACTATCCATCTGGAATGTTTTGGACGACTTTTGCAGACCGTACACCTAAAACCATTAGGCGTGGTGCTTAAATCTGATGAATGTTATTATTGCAAACCATGACATCCACATTATCCTCGATAATGCAGAAGTGCTGTCACTCTTGAGGACTAACATGGAATGCCTCGTCAGTAATTTCCAGTTTCGTTCTTTCAGACGAAACACAGGGGCGCTGAGGATATTGATATCTTCTGGTTATTGCTAGATGACATCATGTGCAGAATATTTTATAGTGGTGTAAGTATTTGCAGAGGCCCTCACTGCTCGTCCCCTTCCCTATTGCGATGTAGCATGTGCAAAACGATCGGAGGAAGGTTCCGATGGAGTGAAAGTCCCTAACACAGCATCTGAACCTTTCTCATACACAAGGGGACACCTCTCATACTGGACATACATAACACGCCCAGACCTGAAAATCAACAATTTGTGACGCACAAATATTGTACCACTGCTGGGAATCCAGCCCAGGACTGCACCACTGTATAGTGATATATCGGAAGATTTGACTGCAGTGTGACTTAGGGTACAAGTTATCAAAGACAACTGACTTAACTTAAAATCAGTTAACTTAGTAAAAATATAACTTGTTAAGAACGGTATAAATAGATCATAAAGAACTTTCAACAATGTTATGGGTGACACACAGTTCACCTGCTGACATGGCAACACGTGTCATCCATCACCAACAAAACTTCGCACACTTCCTGATGTCCGAGCCTGTCTAAAATTGTGTCTCCGGATCCCTACCCACCACACCAAACATTGCAGCATCATACTAGTATTGTATGAGGGTGCATTCCTTCTCTGGAGCGGGCACATTCATGTTGCAGTTAGAAGGTAACTAAAGCATGGCAAAGTGTAAGAAATATTACTAAGACACAATTATCTAAAATGTGATGATGCATCAATATCCTACAGATGTAGGGTCTGCAAAACTAATATATATTTTTTTAATGTGATGATGCATCGATATCCTACAGATGTAGGGTCTGCAAAACATATATATATATATTTTAATATGATGATGCATCGATATCCTACAGATGTAGGGTCTGCAAAACATTTTTTTTTAAGTAAGCAAGCAGTGCTATTAGCATTCCAGTTGTTAGGAAATGGTACAAGACCTTCAGTTGCGCAGATCGTACCCTAATTAGGCTATTAATGCTTCGAACATGCTAGATTCGCGTCTGCTAACCAATGTGGAAAACCATCATTTATTGCAAGCATGAGTTGAACTGAATTGGTCAAGGCGAATGTTAGTTAATGGCGTTCAAAATAAAATCCTCACCTCTTCGATGGACAGTCCATAATCGTTTGGCAAGACCTCTCTGTATTTAAACCTGGTTGGCAGATCCCCACCGATGACATCCTCGCAGTCCATCTTGTAGTATTCATCCATAAACTGGGAGTAGCTCTTCTCCTCATCTGGAATGAATTTGGGTTTCTCTTCAGCTAAGAGTTCCGCCAGTTTGGATTTCTTCTTACGGTTTCTACGCTTCATCCCCATGCTGCGTTTAAGTTCTTCTAGAAGATTCTCACGGGCTTTCTTGGGATCATAGTCTGCGTCCATCTGGAATTTGAAGGTACTTTTTAAGGATTAGGTATTAAATATAACTTTCACAAGAAGGTTGGTAACCCATATAAAATGATGGCAACCTAAAGTTTTATTTTTAAGTTGCCATTGAGAAAAAGCTTAGTGAGCCAAATATCCTTCATTATAAAATAAAATACTTTATCACCTTAAAAAAGTTAAATACTACTAAAAAATATTAGGTTGGCAATTAGCTTAGTTGTCAAAAAATCTTTCCCAACTTTTTAAAATTTATATTGTGCATGAAATGAACTATTAATTTTTGGCGTAATGTTTATTAAAGTATGATTGTGTGAAGATGTTTTTTTCTACCGGAATCTGTTTCGTTTTTCTGCTTGAGTTCATATAAGTGGAGTTATATAGATTTTTGCATAATACCGATGCAGGAATGAGATCATGGTTGGATGAACTTTTCCAGTTGGAACTGGGTGATTTCTACCAAAGAGATATTGAAAATCTTTTTTAATGGTGCGTGACAGTTGTAAACGGCAAGGGAGAATATGTTATCTATTAATTGTTAACTTTTATTGCAAAAATATTTAAAAAAAAAAAAACTCAGCTTTTTTAATTTGTACTAACATTGAAATCCTCATGTTCGCAGTGTAGCTCGTCCCGGTGGCCCGGCGTGTCTTCGTTATACTCGCTCTCGTAGTTTTCCCAGTTTTCTAAAATATTTTTTTTTAATTTTTTATTTATTCTCGACATTATATACACATGCAATGTGCGACTGACGTATTCAGCGAGCTGGGCTTATGACGTGACCCCGTGACCCAGTGTGTGTCGACAGTTCTGGTTACGATAACCAGCCAACAAACTATATTTTTATCATCAACGGTGACAAAAGAGCACACGTCTTATTGTAAGTGATGCTGTTGCTTATGAAACTCACATCCTCCTTACAGAATCATAATTCGGATGCGTAGACATCTTTATAGACTAAGACGGAATACCTCGTCACCAGTATTAGTATAGTATAGTAGTTAGTTTTTGAGTCTGTGTTTTTGTCTTCACTCTCATGTGTGGTGTGTCCCGTGCCCCGGACACTGCATCAAGATCTTTCTCCGATAGGTAAATGGACAACAGTGGTAGAGCTACACTGCTGTTTGTTACTAGCTGTAGAACGGATGAGTCAGCTCGGCTGAATTAACCAGACAAACAATTGTTTTTTATAGAGTAGGCGGCAAACAAGCAAGCAGCCCACCCGATGGCAAGTGATCACGGCCGCCCATGGACATCCGCAACACCCGAGGAGTCACAGATACTCTGCCAGTCTTTAAGAAAGACTCTTTTCTTGAAGGTCCGTAAATCGCATCAGTTCGGAAATACCCCTGGCGACAGCTGATTCCACAAAGTAGTGTGTGTGGCAACAAATTTCGCGTAAAGCCCGAAGCGGCGGATTGCCAACCGTCGAGATATAATATTTATATTTATAATATTCATCCCTAATATTATAAAAAATAATCTTAAGTAATCGGCGATGAGACCCAGCACTAACCAATGCTCACCTATTTCCAACTCCTCGTCAAGGTCGGGGAACACGGGTTTCTTGTCGTCTTCCTCCTCGTAGTACTGCTCGTCGAATACCGCCCTCATTCTCTTGTCGTGTTCCTCTGGGTCAAAGTCCCCTTCTATGTCCTCATCCTGCAAATTGTTTGGAAACCATCGGTATAGTATGTATGCACTGCACCTAGCACAATGTATCTCCACGCCACGGGTTAATAGGTAGAGAATGCCTTAATGCATTAAGTCCGTCCTTTGTACCCCTTTTTGTAAGGTGTGAACAATAAAGTTTAAATAAATGAATAAAGTTTAAATAAATGAATAAAGTTTAAATAAATAAACAAAATTTAAATAAATAATTAAAGTTTGAATAAATAACTAAAGTTTAAATAAATGAATATAGTCTCGGAAGTGACAACTGAGGTCATAGAGGTCAAGTTATGACCGTGGTCTGGATATTTTATTTACATAAATAATGTGCAATCTTTAATAGACAACACGTTGACCTCTGTAGCACAGGTTTAGAACCTACCTCAGAAGTCAGGGACACATCACAAGATTGTGTAAAAAGTTTATGTCAATAAATGTATTTTATTACTATTTAGAATCAAGACACATTCTAAGGAGTTGGATCAGTTTTTTCAGCAGTAATTTTTTACAATACACATCATACACAATCTGACAATACCGGTATGTGATAACATACATATAAGGAAACTAACATTAAAGCCCAGCTCCTGGTTGCCGGTGACCTCCTTCAGCTTGGCGATCTTCTCCCGCACCTCCTTCAGCTTCAGAGCCTTCAACCGTGCGATCTCCTCCATCTTGCTTCTCTTCTCAGCTTCCTTCCTCGAGCGGACCTCTGCGCGCTTCCTCGAGCGGCGGTCGTCTTTAGGTCTTATGTAGTTCATTGTTCTTGGGAATCGTTTTAGCTGAAAGGTATGATGATGGATAATACTGTCACATAAAAACTTTTCTTTTTATCAACTTTTTAATTATTTTGAATTTTGAACACGTATATTATTTTAAAAACTTCTATCGACATTTTACTAATTAGCACATTGTTACTATTACAAAATTATACATTGTTCAAATTGCGGCCCTTCTACTTAAATGTATGCTCGGCACCTCGCGAGGAAAGAAGAAAAAATCTGTCTGAAAAAATGTTCCGAGAACGGTGATACTTTTCCTAAGGTATTTTTTTTTTGTGCATGTTGTCCTTGAGCATTAAAATTGCAATTATCAATGTTCACTGTTGCCAAGGTCCGGATCGAACTCCGTTTGCGGGCGAACCGTTTAGACGCTAAACTAGCACAGCGTATAATCATTTTCAATTTTACGACATCGATTTTTTTTTTCCATAGATGTGTTCAGTAACGGTAACATATGATAACAAAAATTAAAAAAAAATCTATATCTTGCTAGATCTTGCTTTATGGCAATCTATGGGACAGGCTGTGATGGTGATAATGATGATATAGTAATTTAAAAAAAATGTATATTCTAGTCGCTACATCGCGATTATCAGACAGTTCTAGTAAAAGAAAGAGACTTACATATTCATCATCAGGCTCTTCAAAGCGAAAGTTGTAAGCACGCTCGAACTTCCCCTGCTCCTCGACGATCTCCTCGTCGGCCTCCAGGTCTGCGTCGTCACGTATCCTGTCCTCCGCTTCCCCAGCGTCGCCATCATCTAAATACCTGATGATCATTATTAGTATGTAATGAATAGATACGAATATACGCGTACGCATATGTGACTTCTCTCGTGTTCCAGATGTTCATCATGTGAAAAAAATACACATAGTCTTATGCTATGCACACTACTGCTTTGTGGAATCTGCTGATCTGCAGTGATTTAAGAGTATTTAAGGAAAGAGAAACCAGCGTAATGGTTGGTGGAATTCTAAATTTTCTTGTGTGGTTTATCTTATTGATGTATTTCCATAATATAGACCACATACCTTCCTGTTTTGGTTTGCTCCTCAACTAATTGTCTTCCAACTTAGTATTAAGATTATGTAAAATATTAATTGTTTATTCATAATTTGTTAAAATTCAACCAACCTTTTATTTAATATGTAATCTCGAAGGAAAACCTCCCCATCATTGAGTTTAGGGTCAGACCAAAGTGCTTTTAATGGAGCAAGGTCTTTCTCAACATCCTCGTCTACATGCTCCACTTTTCCTGTCAGATAATCCTTCAGTTTGTCATCCTAGAAAATAACCAAAAAACAATTAAACAGAAAGTTTAAAAAAATCAGTTTTCATATGCAATAAAGCTGCCTATCATATTTTCAATGGCCAGGATCCTATTAAAGGTGCTGAGACATTTGGTCATATTCTGGGTTATCAACACACCTACATCTTGATCCTTCATCAATATATGAAAGTGTCTCTACGTGGTGAGTGTTGAACATTCATAAAAAATAAACTATTTAATTTCTTGTTGCCCGTTTAAAAAAATACAATTGTAGAAACTTATCAATTTATTTAGAACCTTAACATTACCTTTTTGATATCACAATCCTGGTTTTCTTCATTAACAACTGCTTTCTTTTCTATGCTAAATATATTAGGGTTATCATCATCATCCTCTTCATCACTATCTGCAAAGACAACCTTTTTGGTGCTGCATTCATTTTCTGAAATAAAAGAAACATTTTTAGTGTAGTGGATATAAAAAAAAACAAAGTGTAATTCCATTAAAATATTTTGATCAATTTTTCTTTTGAAATTGAAAAATTGGGGAGATTCTTTATTGTCCAGTTTTTAATCAGCACAACTTCAACTCATTGTTCCATCTCAGTGCATTCTTATATGTTTGAAAAATAATTGAATGATTACATACCTTTTTCTTTTTCTACTTTTTCATCAAAGAATTTATAGTCAGGATCATATATTCTAGGGTCCTTTGTTTTTAATAGTGAGAGGGTCTTAAGGAACTGAGCTTCAGTTTCTTCCGACACTTCCAAGGGTTCGTCGCTGTCATCTTCACTGTCCGAAGACACGGAGACATCAGAATTAAGTTCTTTTGACCCATATTTTTGTTCTACTAAAAATATAATTTTTGTTAAGCGTAAATGTCTGCTTTTTTGATACACAACATAGGATTAAAAAAAGATAAGTAACTCTTACATTTGTGTTTTTCTTCTCTTTCTCGCCAAGCATCATACTTTTTGGCATATTGATTTTCAGTTTTAATAGCAACTTCTTCTTCAGAATCATCGTCAAATAATTTGTTTTTTGCCATTTTAGGCGATCATAAAGAATTAAAATTTTAATAACCTATTACACGAAAAGTAAACACACATTTTTAACACATGTCAACTTTACGTCAAAACTCGTCTATTAATAGTGGTGCTTAGGATGTACAGCATTGAATCGATTTATCCGTAATGTAATGAAGATTTCTGTCGATATGTAAAAAGAAATAAATAAATTTATCGAAGATTTATGGCCTTTAATATTTCAATAATAAAAGTTTTAATTACAGAATAAATGTAAAATTTTGTTCTAATAATATTTGGGATTGCAATTTCTATTAACATTAGAAATTACAAAGTAGTGCATTTGTGTTTATAAATCTTCTTGAACCGATTCCTGTATTTTCATTCACCCACTTCCCTAATAACCTCTTTGTGCCGGTCGTGGTTTGTTTGTGTTTAGTGTTGACTATTAAACAGTCTCAACATTTTTATTGTAAATGCTAGTATAACATTGTATATATAATCAGCAAAAATGACTACAAATCCTAGAAAGGGTACCGACCCTGTGCCAATGGAAGAAAGCGACCAACTAACGATACGACCTTTGTAAATATAATTTGTACTTTTTATCTGGAGTAGTCAATAAATTTATTATTACATCCTCATTGATATAAATTTTACGTTTGTTTTATAGTACAATACAATACATAAATCAACTAAAATGTACAATTATAAGGTACAAAATCCGTATCTACTTCCGTATTTTCCATTTATCCTATACCTTTTTAAGTCCTTATGCAAGCGCGCGTAATGCCTACCATGTGTAACTTTTTTTATAAATAATAAATTATATATTTTGATTTCACATCAACACAGTATCTGAACAATTATTTTGGTATCCTTGTCATTATAAGGATGTTTATATAAATTAATTTTATTTTAAAATTGTCATTTAACTACAATTTTTTTTGTGTGAGTATTTCTGTTGGTCCAGAGACCTCTACAGCTCTCTAACTAGACTCGCGAACGGGAGGCCCGCTGACTAATGTGATTTAACTCATAGACATTGCATGTACATGGCATAATAATGTATTTTTTTTTACTATTTCAGAGGTGCTGGGCAAGAAGTAGGAAGGTCATGTATCATGTTAGAATTTAAAGGAAAAAAGATTATGGTAGGTGTATTTATAATAGGAATTATTTTCTTTAGTTTTAGATTTTACATCAAATATGTATGCATATTGGCAATATTTTGCAAAACCAGCTAATATTAATTACTATGAGGGCATGCACTGAACTCAAATAATTGTAGGAGTACTTGACTCAAATAGTAGCATATCAATGTTGTTTCCTATGGTGAGTGGAAGGATCCTGGGACCTGATTACTGCAAGTCATCTCCATCCTCAACAGTGTCATTATGATATCTTTGGATGAATGGATTATGGAACTGGATGACAAATGAGTGCGTACACATGTGCACCATCAAGGTGAAAGTGGATGTTGATGCTGCATGATTCCAATTATAATTTATGCATGAAATATATAACTAAAATATACAACATTGTTAGAATTCCCAACATCCATTGTACATAAGATACCAAGTCTTGGGTGTGTTATCGTCCTTTGGGGCATTTCCTCCTTGATCATTAGTAATAAATAGTGAAGCTTAAGTGATTGGTGCAATGATCTAATGCTGGTATTGAGTACAGTGTAACTCCATGGTATTTTACATTATGTTATTTCATTTCAGCTAGACTGTGGTATTCATCCGGGCTTATCAGGAATGGATGCCTTACCATTTGTAGATTTGATTGAAGCTGATGAAGTTGATTTGCTTCTGATATCACAGTAAGTAAAAGAATGAGTATTAATAGTAATTGAGGCTCTCGCTTGACATACACTGCTGGCCAAAAATTTAAGACCACACATAAACAACATAATTAAAATTAAATATTGTAATAAAATCCCATAGGATAAATAAAAGAAATGCACATCTGCATATTCTATTGTTAGTATCGAATATTTAAAGAAGTCATGCTTTTGTTTACTTTCAAGTGATTGGACAATAAACATCTATTGTTTTCAAACATCGAGAAACACTGCGCTAGAGCCAAGTGGTAGAGTCGTAATAATATTTTTATAATGTCCTCATTACTAATTACTTTGCTTTTGTTACGTATTGGTCAATAATTAGGATTATTTAGCAACTGAAAACACAGACGGGCAGTTTTCAAGATCGTCCACGCTCGGGAGGCCGAGAGCTACCATGTGTAGTGAAGATAATTTCATTGTTGTTACCAGCAAGCGAACCTTTATCATTGACTACAGTAAAACGGCGACTGAGAGATGCGAAGTTGTATGGTCGCGTTGCTATTCGAAAACCTCTGCTAAGGCCACAAAACAAGAAAAAACGAATGCAGTGGGCTCTTGCCCATCGAGATTGGACTGAAGAAGATGTTAAAATAGTGCTTTGGACCGATGAATCCAAGTCTGAACTATTCGGTTCAAAACATAGAATTTATGTTCAAGGCAGTGCCCAAGAAAAGATGATGTTAGATTGTGGAGTCCCAACAATAAAGCTTGGTGGTGGCTAAATTATGGTCTCTAGTGAAGGAACTGGCAATTTAAATAAAATTGAAGGAATTTTGAAAAAGGAACAGTATAAAAACATTTTAGAACAAAATGCTGTTTCTTGCAGGTTGCGATTAATGGGAGATGGATTTATTTTCCAACAAGATGATCCAAAGCATAACTCAAAATGATGTAGAGGATATTTAGAAGAGAAAGAGGCACAAGGGGTGTTAAAAACATGGTTTGGCCTCCTCAGAGCCCGGATCTCAATCCCCTTGAACTTTTGTGGGAAGAGCTTGATAGGAACGTCCGTAATCGTGGCCCATCCTCGCGAGAAGAGTTGTGGAATGCTTTATGCGAATTTTGGAACAATATGTCAGAAGACACCGTTAACAAATTGATTGCCCATGTGCTGAGACTTGTGGAAAAAGTCATAAAATGTAACTTTACAGATTTTTTGATGAAAAATCAATTTAGCTAACTATAGCCTTTTTTTGCATGGACTGTTAATATTTATTTACTTGCTTTTAAAGTATATTGTTTGTCAATCAAACAAATTGTCAATGTTCTATTAGATGATTAAACAGTTTAATTAAAAATTTAATATTTTATTGGAGTTTCACTTTATTTTCCTACTTTAATTAAGGTAGTTTTAAACTTTTGGCCTGCAGTGTATATATAGGCTGTACTTTTAGTAGCACAAATTTCATGCTTAAACTATCTCATTTCAGCTTTCACCTCGACCACAGTGGTGCACTTCCTTGGTTCCTAACAAAGACTTCCTTCAAGGGCAGAGTTTTCATGACACACGCCACAAAAGCCATATATAGGTGGCTGGTCTCAGATTACATTAAAGTCAGGTAAGCCCTTCTTTAAAGTATTTTTGAGCCATGGTAGTTCAGAGTCTAAGCACTCTATTTTAATTTACGTTACACAAGGAAACCTAGTTTAATTCCACATATTGCCACCAATGATCATTGCAGTTCAATTGCTGACTCATGTCAGCATATTCTGACCATATCCGAAGCTCATATCCTAAAATCAAATAATATTTCAGCAATATATCAACGGAGCAGATGTTGTATACGGAATCAGACTTAGAGGGCTCAATGGACAGGATAGAAACGATAAACTTCCATGAGGAGAAGGATGTGCGCGGGGTTCGCTTCTGGGCGTACAATGCTGGCCATGTGCTCGGGGCTGCCATGTTCATGATAGAGATTGCCGGAGTCAAGGTATGTTACAGTAAATGTTGCCGTCTTTGGGTACATTTCACCACACCAGGGTAGATTGATGGACTTTAAATTTGCTTCAAAATTATGACTTTAATTTCTCTGATATGCTGGTTTGCTTTTGGTAAATCATCATATAAACTGTAGTTTACAGTTTTGTTGATGCTGGCATCCGAGATTTGCCTTATTTGTATCTTATATTTATTAATATATTTATTATTTACTATTAAAAGATATAGACGAGATTGTATATCACCCTCTCCAGAGAGGAGGCAACTTCGGACTGGCAGGTGCAGTTTAGGACAATCCCAGACGAGATTGACCCACAACTTATAGAATTTTGCTGCATAGACTTCCATTTTCTCTGGATGCAAGTGGCTTAGGATCTCGCTTTGTAGATGATGATATACAAGAAGCATCCATTGATGAGTGGTTAGTGCTACGGTCTGCGAAAGTTATGGTCATAGATGAACCATCAAGCCACCTGGCACAAGCATATTAAGTTTAGTTGGGGTGGTTAACTAGTATTTTAATAATGTTAACCGCACTGCTAGTAATCTTTCTTTCTTAAAAATATATGTACATATAGGCCGTTATTTTACATCATATATCATACATTTTTGCCCTAGCTTGTAAAATGCTATTTCAATTTAGACAGTATTTCTTTAACACAAATCTGATCTCAATTTTTTTTAAAATACTTTATTTGACCATTTTGGTGTTCCTAATCAGATCCTTTACACTGGAGACTTCTCAAGACAAGAAGACAGACATTTGATGGCTGCGGAAATACCCACTGTGCATCCCGATGTGCTCATAACGGTAGGTTGCTAAAACAAATTACTAATTACTTTTTGCTGCTGCACAAATGGGTTGGCTTGACTTGATAATGACAACACCCTCACAGAATACTAGCGTAAAATTGCAGCATAACACTGTTTTGTCAGTTGATTGTAGTGACCCTTATTACTGGTGACAGATGAGGCATTCCGTCCAAGTCCTCAAGGCATTATGATTCTTTATTGAAGATGAATATGTATGTCTTGGCCACAGGAACCATTTACTACATCAGTTTTGTCAACCTCAAACCAAATTAAAAAAACTGACTGTGCCATGAATGGGCTAGCTCGACCTAGGAAGGATTAATTTATCACGAAATAACAGTGTAAACTTGTCATCCCTTACGAGGGCAAGGACGTATTATGTGGGGTACGCAATAACTATAGCCCACGATACTTCATCTTCGCCGCTTATGACATTGCCACGAAAACCCCCAGCACCGGCCGTCGATCGGCAGCTCGTCCTCGGGGGAAGCTACCCCCCCACCTCTTCATGCAAAGTGCGCCGAAACACGGTTGGATTAAAATAATCCAGTTTAATGGGCTCCCACTCATAAACACCACAATCCATGTTCACCGCCACGTTTTTCCCTGGCCAAGGAGTCAACATACGGCACCCACATCCACGAGAAGCGCGAGGAGCGCGAAAGCCGGTTCACGGGGCTCGTCAATGACATCGTGACGCGGGGCGGCCGCTGCCTCATTCCCGTGTTTGCTCTGGGACGAGCTCAGGAACTACTCCTCATTTTGGGTCAGTTTATTTATGTCTATACTTTAGCATCATTCAAAAACCAATAAGAATAGTTAGGGATAAAAATAATTAATTTTATTAAATTGCAACTGTGGAGCGTATTCGACGTATGCAACATCGGTTCTACGTGTGTAACATTGCTTTTTCTTATGTAAAATTGGTTCCAGTAATGTATCATCGGTTCTACGTATGTGACATCGATTTGACATATGTAAGAATGGTATTATTTATGGAAATCTCGTTCTATGTATGTAACATCAGGTCTACGTATCTAAATACCGGTTCTTCATATGTCATATCGGTTTTACATATGCAAGAACGGTATAACGTGTGAAATCGGTTGTACGTATTGTACATACGTAGTTTTACTTACGTAAAATTGGTTCCAGTAATGTATCATCGGTTCTACGTATGTAAGATTGGTTTTTGGTGTGTGAAACCAGTTCTACGTATGTAACATCGGTTTTACATATGTAAGAACGGTATTACGTATGAAATCATCTGTTCTACGTATGTAATATCTGGTCTACGTATCTAATACCGGTTGTACGTATGTAACATCAGTTTCACTTATGTAAAATTGGTTCCAGTAATGTATCATCGGTTCCTGGTATTTAATATCGGTTTTATGTATGTGAAATCAGTTGTAAATATGTAAAATCGATTTTACGTACCGTTTAACGTACCTAGCCTTACTCGGTGAGGGCTTGGTCCTTCCCGGATTGTCCCCATTGATGTTGACGTAAGAAACGAACTGTGGCGCGGTAGAGCCGTGGCTGAATTACGATATGTTGAAGTAATAGATATCATTTAGTTGCAAATTTTCACACAGATGAATATTGGTCCCTGCATCCGGAGCTGCAGGACATCCCGATCTACTACGCGTCGTCGCTGGCCAAGAAGTGCATGGCGGTGTACCAGACCTACGTGAACGCCATGAACGATCGCATCCGCCGGCAGATCGCCGTCAACAATCCCTTCGTCTTCCGCCACATCTCCAATTTGAAGGTCAGTGTTATCTATATTAACCCAAAAAAAAAGTCTCTTAGGTGGCTGTGGTGTGAATAGGTGGCCTCGAACTTCGAAGGAAAGAAAATGCTGCTGTTTCATTTGATGAGTGTAAGAATTATTACTGGAGACGAGGTATTCTATCTTAGTTCTCAAAGGTATCCTTATCCTTATGGTATGGTATCCTTATCCCTATTTCTATAACTGATCGAGGATGAATGTGTGTGTCGTGGGCCGCAGGTGTCACCATTAGGCGATCAATACAATAAAAACTATAATTGCTAGCGTTATTTAAAAAAAAGAAGAAGCAAAAGCGTTTAATATACTTTTACTTTCTGGAGAATATATGTTTTATTGTTAAGTATATACATTGTTTATATACATATCAAATCATCGACGTTCCGTCGCGCACTCCTCGCCGATGGCAAACACATCTATTTCCGGTTTAACCTTCTCATACAGATGAGGGAAAGCACCTTCAGCCCTGTACTTCCGTCTAACTACCTCGTACAACTTGAGATCGAACATTTCCTCGAATTCCTCTCTCGTCATAAATATATCCGCATAGAGGAACGAGTACCCCCCCACTTCTCTCGTGAACTTCTCCATCTGCCTCATGGCGAGCACGGGATTGTAGGGCTTCTTGACCTTCACTTTCCCCGGAACCCCATAAACGCCCAAATCGTTATACATTGCGTAGTTAGTACCGGGCACGAGGTACTTTTTGTTCGGATGTCTAAGCTGACCCGATGATGGGCCGTGATCTATGATTTTGCACGGATACACCAGTAAGGGAAACTTCTTGAACAGTACACTCGCTATATCAATTTGCCTCTCCAGTTCTGCTATAGGGAGTACGATGTCTTGAAACACCTGTTTCGTGAAGGTGTAAGCTCGCACTCCTGGGGTCGTGGTGAATTTCAAGAAAGCCGGTTTTGGTGGTAAGAGCCATCCGAATAGAAGTCTGAATATGGGATTGTTGCCAAAAGATAGCATGTCTTCCACCACCCAGAAGATCGGCCTATTGTGCCTCAGTAAATAATCTCTTAAGGGTATCAGCTCAACCGTCTCTCCCTTGGTCAGAAATGATTCGACGTGTTTGTAAAACCACGGTTTATACCATCTGGCGCAGTGATTTGCTGTGACTTCAGGGTCATACTCTGAGTAATCTCCAGTCGTGATGACTGCGCTCTCCTTACTAAAGATCGTACCTTCTATATAGTCCGGATGTGTTTGAGGTCTGGCTGTATTGGCTCCAGACAAATGTCTTATCATATCACAATAAGCCTTCTGCCCTGAGACTGGAGTATATTTCAGTTTAATATATGGTTTAACTTTCACAATTCTTAATGTCAGAGCCACTAGAAAGCCGAGGCTCCCGTGAGACCAGGGTAAGGCCCTGTACAGGTCGGCATGCTCGTTCTCCCCGGCCGTTACCAGGGAGCCGTCGCTGAGGACTACATCGTAGCTGGTGATTGTTTCGTGGTACAGGCCAGCCTTGTGCGAATGCGTTGACATACCCGTGCCTAAGGCGAGACCTGAAAGAATTCAAACACAATTCCTTAATGCTCAATAATCTTTTTTATCTTCTAAATGTCATTAAATATGTCGCACATACAATAAAGAAGGAAAAAATGAATAGCATGATAGTTTTTTTAAGTTTGAATTGATTTAAACAATCTCTTTTTTCAACTTAACTTTAATCTCAGGAGTTGTATGTAAAGGTGTAATTCAATTGATTGTAACTTGGTCTCGTAAACTGTCTAGATGTCCATCCCTGTACTTCTTGGTGTTGAAGAGGGTATCTTCAAAAGATTTACGCATTTGCGATTCCTCTGATGTTGCGGATGTTCACGGGCGGTGGTGATCAGTTACCATCACGTGGGCTGCACGTCCGTTTGCCGCCTATACTAAAAACCTCGAGATCACTCCATGTTGTCGTTCTCCCAGGGTTCGCTATCCTGGGTGATGAGAGCTCCCACCCTGATCGCCCGCGAACCCGTTATCTTATAGTCGTCTCATACGACAGGCTGGTGGTACCTTATCACTGTTCTAAAAGCCTAGTACTAAAGAACCCTGTAGTCTTAGGCTTATAGAATACAGGCTAAGATTTTCCCTGCTGGTTGTATGAAGTGACTAAAATAGATGTTCGAGTTCGCGGACGGTCAAGGTGGTCTTATTCCTCTCCTTTAAGTAAACCCAGGGAGGACGATAACACTGTGCCTTTATCCGTGTTGCCCTATCCTGTGCGGATGGTGTTTGGTTAGTCATTGCCTATTCAGGGATGGACTTAGGCTCAGAGAAGATGTGCTCCGGGAAGGTCACCACGGGGAAGAGCAACGCCCTCGAATATCAGCATACGCTGATCTCTTTCGTACGTTGAGTGTGAGATCGAATTACAGGTGACGAAGAATTCCATCTATGTCCTCAGGGGTGATAAAGCAGGTGCATCATGAATCTTTGTTGAAGATGGATGCAGACGTCATGGTCGCAGTCATCACTTACCATCAGTTCAACTGTATATGCCTTTTATTATAAAAAAAATCTGGGTAGAAATTCCACAAAACCCTCACACTTGTGTTCCTGCGTCCTGGCAGGGTATGAAGGTTTTCTACCCGATCCTAAAAAAAAATGTGTCTGTTTGTCCATTGTAACTGAAAAGTGAAACAATCTTTAAAAATTTTATATGAAATACCTCCCAAAGTGGCGTCTACCAACTCGATGCTCACCGCCAATGAGTACCCCTTCGGTATGAGATACTCTGTAATATCACCGATGGTCACCATCGGTTCCACTCTGACGGTCATGGCCTGTTCGTCTAGCTCGAGAATATCGTAAAGAGGTATCGGCACGCGATGGCAAAGATGTTTTTGGAAGAAGGTTGTCGAGAGGGAGAGCCAGTTGGGTCTGGACGTGCAGAGGAGGCCGCGCTCTGCGTGAGGCAACTTGTTCCAAACTTGCACCTACAATTTTGATAGTTTGAGACATTGCTATGCGAATGACAGTACAGGGGATGCGTTATACACTGGCCGCGCCAATATTTCTCGAGAAAACATCAATGAGTGCAAACAAACTTGTGTCTGAAGTCGAGACTTTGTTAAACAAAGTCTCAGATTGGGGTCGGCAAAATCGAGTCCAATTTAAACCCACGTATACTCAAGTTTGCGTGTTTACCGCTAAAAAGATTCCCTTTGTCGCATCTCCTTATTTTGAAAACTCTCTCCTTGCTACCTCAACTGGTATCGGAATCCTTGGCGTTGACATATCGAGCGACGTTCAGTTCCGCGGTCAGGGTAAGGCCAAACTGGCCTCTAAAAAACTGAGCGTGCTTAATAGAGTGAGACAGTACTTTATGTCGGCCCACTGTGTGCAACTTTACCAAGCGCAAGGTCGGCTTCACATGGAATACTGTTCTCATCTCTGGGCCAGGGTACCCCAGTACCAGCTTCTTCCGTTTGACCAGATACTTTCCGATCGGCTTGATTCACTGGCGTTGCGAAGAGATGTTGCATCTCTTTGCATTTATTACCGAATTTACCATGGGGAGTGTTTTAAGGAGTTGTTCGGATTAATTCCAACCACTGAGTTTTAACATCGTACATCACGACAGAATTCAAAATTTCTTCATCTATCATCTCGATGGTTGGCAAGCCACCACTGTGCGCTTCACGCGAAATTTCTTGCCGCGCACAACTACTCTGTGGAATCAGCTGTCGCCGGCGGTGTTTCCGAACCGATACGACTTAGGGACCTTCAAGAAAAGAGCCTACACCCTTCTTAAAGGCTGGCAAAGCGTTGCGACTCCTCTGGTGTTGCGGATATTCATGGGCGACGGTAATCACTTACCATCGGGTGGGCTGCATGCTCGTTTGCTGCCTATACTATATAAAAAAAAAGTAAGAGGATAAAGCTGATTTACCACTAGCTCGGCAGTGAAGGCAAACTACGCCAGGAAACCTGCATGTCTGAGAAATAATAAAATAAATATTTCGAAGACATGTGAAGTCCGCAGCAGTCTAGCCACGAGGTGGACTATGCTCTAGCATCTAGCACGCTCCCTAGACAGGAGGCCTTTGCCCAGCAGTGAGATTTATACGTGTAGCCTGTTACTTTACTTTAGTTTTTAATATCCTTCGGGGTGACAAACTAGCACACATTATGTTATAGGTAAATCACAATTCAATCACACCCTCCTATCCATTCCATCATCCTATGTAAGGAAACATAGTATATAGAAAAAACCAGTGGCAAATATTATCTTCCCCTGTGTTTCGTATGGTGAGTAACGTGTTGGCGGTCTATGTAGCTCTACACCGTAGCTATAAAGTAGCTGAAGTAGGTAGTCTCGACCAGAGAAGGACAGTTCTTTCACCGAATACCAGCGTAATATTAACTTAACGTTACTGTGCTGGTGCGGTGCGTAGAAGACACCTGCCTATACAGGTAACGTTAGGGAGGAGACATTCCATGTCACTCTTTTGAGGTGACGCATGTCCCTCTTGAAACTTTGTTGTGGATGAATGTGTGTCCAGTGGTCACTCACAGTCAGGTGAACTGTGTGCTTATTGGTTAATATAAGAAGTCATGATTGAATGTAGGATGGATGCAGCACGTGTTTATGGACCGCATTCATCACTCTCAGGTGAAGTAAATGCATGTTTGGTGTAGATGTGATCACAGTAACCCACCCTCCTCTGTATCTCCCTGACCGCCTCATCGTGTTGCGGTCCGGCACCCAGCCGCCGTAGCCAGGCCCTGGCTCTGAGCAGCAGCGTGAACAGAAAGCTGGCGGGCAGGCAGAACACCAGCACCACCAGCTCCCGGTGTTCTTCCAGCCAGTTGATGAGTTGCCGCTTCACTCCCTCGGGGAACATTTCTGTAAAAACATTTTGAAGTGGTAGATTCATGCTGCAGTTTTATATAAGCATTGCAACGGCAAGAAAGGCTCGTCTTCTGAGGAGATTCTTGCGTAAAACAACAAAACACTATGTTTTTTTAATTGTTTTGAGTGTGACAAACAAGCACACAGTTCACCTAGTAGTAAGTGAATGCAGCGGCTTAAGCACCGGCATCCTCCCTGGACTATGATTATCGTGAATGAGGACTGGGATGGAACACCTCATCCGACCCATTCACACTGCATCCTGCCACTGTGTCTTGATTTATTGAAATCAACTAAATTAGATAGTTTATAAACACGAAAAGCGAACAATTTCATTGTGTGACCTCGTTTTTTCTTTCGCAAAGTTTTTTGAGCCGAACGTGTCTTGGTGTTTTTCTTTATTAATGAATAACAATTAACAAGAGTTAACAAATTTAAATTTTGTTCAGTTCAATGAAAACAATCAATAAAACTTGTAAAATATACAACTTACTGTGTGTAAATCAAATTTAAAATATGAAATCTCGTCGTGGCACGGCGATCGATGTTATTTTAATACAATGAACAGATAATTAATTTTAATTAACAACCTAAAACTTTACCGTTAACGTGAAGCTCCACAACTAATTTGACTTTCCTCTACAAATATTGTACATTTTTTTTTTATCAACAGTGACGTTCCTTTGCACGATACCGTCGCGCTAAATGGTTGCCATTACAAAAAAAAGTGGAATTAAAATTTATATAACTTACAGTTACATAACATGATTCTCTCATCCCCTTTTTATCATCGGACAACAAGATACATGGCGTCCTTTCGTTGTGTAACTTGCCCGTTGAGACAGCGATATCTTTCGTCGTTTTAATTGCGAACGCCGAAGGATTCGAGTAATTTGCCTGCGAGTGTAATGTGAGTGCCTTCATGACACAGTCGACAACGTCGCCACCTAACACCAGATGCGAATGTAGACAAGCACTGGCTTGTATACATTACAAAAAGTATACACACTTTGTCAACAATCTTACAAAAATTCTAACAATCCACTTTACCCTAGATTATTAGCGAGTTAGAGAATGACAGTTAGTTAATAGAGAGTTATTAGTGATATATTACAAAAAAACAACAATTTTAGACAATGACAATACAATCGGAACGTAATTCTGCCAAAACTATAATATATAAACATTAACCTTGAATGGCGATGTAATGGATACGAGAGCAATCACTTATATCTAGGGCTGCCTAATATGTAAAAAAAATCTTTTATGTAGGAAAAAAAAATATAAAAATGATGAATGAATTAACGAAATAAAAAATTACAAACAACTGGAAATACGAAGATACAGCCAAGCAATAACAAAATGTTAAAGAAAACTTTATTGTAATATAGCCGGATGTTAACAAAATGTATGTAATACATAAATTAAAAATATATATGTGAGGATGCGTGTAGTCGAACTGTGTGCACCCTTGTCACCCTCGATACAATTAAAATAAATTGAGTACTAATACAATAATACTTTATTATAAACTGCGTGTGGCAACCCTACTTGTAGTTTCTAACATTCGTCACGTCCCATCGTTTCGTTAGTTGTAATTTCGACCTTAAGTGAGCGTCTTTAAATACCTTTCTGTCCGCATTATTTTTTTTTTCATTATCGTTTAAGAACTTTATCAGAGTCGTATTGAGATACTAAGCAGGTGTTATTTAAAAAAAAAAAATGTTTGAGGAATTCCAATCCAGTAATAAGGAAAGTAACAAATATTTTAACACAAAATGATTTTTTATAGAATAACGTGTGACAAACTAGCGCACCTATTTTTAAAAGTCAATTTTCATTCAATTTTCACTTAATTATCCGGACGTGCGATAATCTGCAGTATTGTTTATTTTAGATTTTTAAAATTAAAATTATTAATCATGGGATGGTTTCCAACAGTTCCAGCGTCCGTATATATATATATATATATATATATATATATATATATATATATATATATATTTATATATATGTATATGTATATATATATATATAGAATTCCACTGCTAAGCACAGAGCTTGACTTCAGATTGTTACAGTATCACCCGGCTCCATGGCAATATGAATTAGCGGACTTCACTTGCTCTTGGAAATATATTTGTTTTAATTTATTTCTTAGACATGCAAGTTTCACGGTGCATTCATTTAAAGCCGTGCCACTAATTGTTGACCATTGTAAATTGTAACTTTAAGTACTGACTTAAAGTTACAATGTACAATGGTCATCATTATCCGGTTCGTTCGTGTACTGTGCGAGTGCTACACTTACACAACCGCAAACATATTCCATCCAGGGCATCGATCACTTCGAGGACATCGGGCCGTGCGTCATCATGGCGTCTCCAGGCATGATGCAATCTGGTCTCTCGCGCGAACTCTTCGAGTCCTGGTGCACCGATCCCAAGAACGGGGTCATTATTGCAGGTGAACACACAAATCGGTATCAGGATACATCCTGTATATATTATGCCATAATCTCACATGTTGCGATATTTTGTAATGTTCGATCTGGTCTGAGCTAAAGGAAGGTCTTTCGTCGTGCCTGTCGAAGTCGAATCCATGAACAGCCAGTTTTCGGCGCCGATAAGCAAGCTCTGAATCTTGTTGGAATATCCAATGTGGGTTTTTGTGTTTGAGAAAAATGTGTCAAAACGTTTGTAAGGACGGTATTTTGATACACGACAGGATTGGTTTGTATAGAAAAGCATCACCGTTAGGTCTGAGTATGAAACTTCAAACAAAACCTGGAATGATGAAGAGCCCACGCTGGATCCTCGGGACAACACCATCGTCTTCGTGTTCGTCTCGAGGGCAATTCCTTATCGAGGACAAATGCGGTTCTCATGGGCCGGAGGAATTTCTTGCCAACTATTGGACTATTTTAACTAATTAATTTGACTTATAATAACGGTAGAGTCAAGCTGCATGAATAGATCTGCCTGACCAGGGAAGGACCATTTACAGTATACCAGCAGGAAATAGCAGCATACCGGTGCTGTGATTCGTTTGGTCAGTGGTAGGGTTCCAAAGGCCCAATTACAGTTGACGAGGCATTCCATCTCTGTCCCCAAGAGTGACAACGTGTGTGCTTCCTGATTCTTTGTTGAGGATGGATGTACACAACACGTTTGCTACCCTAATATTATAAAAACCACTCAGGATACTGCGTGGAAGGCACCCTAGCTAAAACAATCCTGTCGGAGCCGGACGAGATCACGTCGATGTCGGGGCAGAAGCTGCCGCTCAAGATGTCCGTGGACTACATCTCGTTCTCCGCGCACACGGACTACCAGCAAACCTCCGAGTTCATCAACATCCTCAAGCCGCCCCATGTCGTGAGTTTAACTAAACTTACTTACTTTTACTAAACTTATATATTCATTTGATGTCCCCGGTGTTAAGTACCTCCGAAGTGTACTATTACTCCATTGACGTAAGGTGTCGTGAACTAAAGAGTTGTAAGGCTTCTTTGTCATTTCCCACTGTTTGGAAATGACACAGGTACCCACCAATACTCACCTTCTATATGTGTATTTATTTTAATTATTTGTTAGACATGTACGTTTACCTGATTGTAAATGATTTTTCCGCCAAAAGACACTTTCCCATCTTAAACGAAGAATTATAGCAGAGATTTTATGACACCCTAAGAATAGGATGTAATGATGAAATTACTAAATGTTCCGTATATCCAGGTGCTGGTGCACGGTGAACAAAACGAGATGTCCCGCCTCCGTGGCGCCCTGCAGCGCGAGCACCGCGGTCGCTTGCACGTGCACACTCCTCGCAACACTCAGCAGCTGGTGCTCGCCTTCCGCGGAGACAAGACCGCCAAGGTTGGTAAAACTAAATAGTTGTATACGTCCATCTGGCCGCAGGGCGTATACATATCAATCTCAGCCGAGGATCGAATATCCTTAAGAGGGACCCTCACTAATCCCCGCCCTCTGTTGTTGTTGACCTTCTCCGCCTCCAGGGTTCTGAATGCAGCGGTGTTGCAGCAACAGTCTTCGTGCCAGCATCATCGTATTCTAGAGTAGGGTTCAGCGGGCCTCTTCTACTCGCGAGTCTATTTCGGTGAAGGTGTCTCTAGACCAACAGCATCACACAAAATCAATCTCAGTCATTCTCTGTCCTATATAAATCCACGTCTGCTTGTTATCCGATTCAAATAACTTACATAAACATGCCCTCGTTATTATCGAATTTTATGCATTCCAAGCCCGTTCACTCTTTTTATGAGAAACTGCTCTCTTTACTACATGACCCAGCCAGCAGATCACCAGGCACATGACTTCAGGAGTTATTACTGTTTAATATATAGAATCTCTTTATTTAAACGACGAACACGCAATTATAAATATCCATCCTCCACAAAGGTTCAAGATATGCCACGACGTCCAGAGCACTCTCAGAATCACTGAGAATGTCTCATCACCAGTAGTTGGAACACCAGATCCCTACACTCAACAGGCGCGTAATGATGCTTGTTAAAATTCTGTTAGGTCGTGGTGATCCCCCGGTCGAGCCGGATCCATCGTGTCTCTACCACGCGCCTCACTTATTCTTTAATTCCACTTTCAGGTAATGGGCTCTCTGGCCATGGAGTCGCCGGTAACCGACCGTCCGCTCCAGGGAATTTTGGTGAAACGAAACTTCAATTATCACATCCTGGCACCGTCCGACCTCAACAGTAAGTGGGCCATAAAACTAAAGTAACAGAATATAAATAATATTTAAGTCCCACTGCTGGGCATAGGCCTTCTCTAGCGAAGGCGGTAGCGTTCGGTGAAGCTCGCGGCTCTGTGCGGCTTCACGTCTTCGAAATATTTTTTTTATTTTTTATCAGACATGCTATATATAGGTTTCCTCGTGAGGTTTTTCTTTGCCATCGAACACGCGATGTCTTAGTCTAATTTTAATCATATCACTTTATGACTTGAATTTATGACGATGTCCCTTAAGTGGTATAGTGGTCTAGACCGACGATATCTTCTAGTTGACCCAGATTATATCAAAAGATTAATAGTGGTGGAGTTTCGCCGCAGTTTGTTTCTGGCTGCGGCATGAACGAGTTGGCCTGATGGTTGATCCTCACAGAATTCCAGCGTGAAATAGCATCTTGGCGCTGCGTTATTTCTTCTGGTGAATGTATGGATTTCAATAACAGGTAACGAGGCATTTCATCTTAGACCTCAGGAGTTAACATGAAGATGTCTTGGGTCGCGTCTGTCCCTCATCATAAGGTGAACGTGTTCGTTTGTCACCCATAATATAATGTAAAACGAAGGCGTCCGCAAGGTCCACACCTGCGGCCCAAGTTATTCCTTGCCATCTGTCCGTCTGTCGCGTAGAGTACACGGAGCTGACGCAGTCGGAGCTGACGCAGCGGCAGTCGATCCACTACGAGGGCCCGCCGGTGCTGCTGCGCCACGCCATGCAGCAGCTGGCCGGCACCGTGGAGTTCTGCAGCGAGACGCACTGGCGCCTGTACGGCTGCGTCGATATGCTTATCGACCCGCCCATCATCACGCTCGAGGTTCGTCTACTGAAGACTGGCTCCCGCCCAGTGTTTATGTGCCTCTATTATAACCATCAAAGAAAACAAACGGCTGCTTGCTTATTACAAACAATCTTTTCTTTTCCGGGCTGATGTCCGCTGTTAGCCCGAGGGCTTTTACAGTTTCACCGGGTTGAGAGGTGGCGCTCAGTCGAGACCTGTATTAATGGGTAACCAGCACATGGACTACCAAGAGGGAGCCACAGCTTGGACCGTTACCCTGTTCCGCGAGAGCGTCTGACTCGAGGATGCTCGAGAGGACAGAACCTTGGCTCAGTCAGTTGCTTCTGACTAAGAATTATCTACATTAATATCATTGGCTATCTCTACCACCACTTCGGAATGCGTGGGCGCTGGTGAGGAAGTGGGGCAAGAAACTTCAGCGACGCTTCTATCTGTATTGACTGGAGAGAACCGGCCTTTGTCCGCGAATAATCTTGTTTGCGACGCCCTCGTCGCCGGGGGCGGTATGAGGGTGCAATGTACGTGTGTAGTGTTTTATGAAGGGCTTGGGCCTCTCCTTCGGACGCAGGTGACGAAATATCGGCGGGAAGACTGCTTCACGTACTGAGCTATGGTCGGCAGATCAAGATCTATGTGTAGATTTTCATTACGCAAGAACCACGGTGCATCGTTGGCCTTGCGCATGAAACTATTTTGTATTACCTGAAGTCGGTGAATATGACGCGAGGAGGCATGCGCAAAGCCGGAGCTTGCATTTGCTTACGCAGGGACATTTAGCTATTTTTATTGAGTAACGGGTGCAAATGACCTAGGGCGAACGCTGCTCAATTCCGAACACGGTTGATGTGCGGACCGAAGGTGAGTCTTTCATCTAGTGTGACGCCTAAATATTTGACTGTCTTTTCTCAGGGACGATCAAATAGCTCTATGGTTGATAGATGCGGCGTTTTGTTGCAACGAGGTAACCCCACCAAAAGTACATGGCTGCTACACTTTTAGTGGGGTGGTCTAAGGTGTTGGCTGCAGATTGGAGGCGTTTACAAATAGCGTCTGGTTTGAATCCAGACACGTAGACCGACACTAACGACATACCGCGAGTGCGCGGTATGTCGTTGGTATAGAGTGTGTATAAAATGGGACCAAGGACGGAGTCTTGTGGTACTCCGGCACAAATGGGGTGAACCTCGGAATGCGTTCCCTCGACGCAGTACCGAAAGATGCGATTGTGGAGAAAGTCTCGTACGATTAGTACGAGTCCATCTGGCACACCGAGCTCATATACATAGTTTGTATATGAGCCCGTTGTGCCAGACCTTGTCGAAAGCTTTCGCCACGTCGAGGAAAAGTGCCCCAGTTTGGTAGCCCCGAAGGAATTTACTGAGAATGTGCTCTGTGATGCTGTGCATTTGATGTGTGCATGAGTTTTGGGTATGAAACCCGAACTGCTCATTGATTGGTAGCCCTCGGGACAACATGAAGTCCCTTAGGCGGGCGAGGTTGAGCCTTTCATATACCTTTCCCAAGACTTTGAGTAGGTTTATAGGCTGGTAGGCTAATGGATCGGTTGGATGTTTCGAGGGCTTGAGAATCCCTATGACGTCGGCTTCCTTCCAGGTGTTCGGGAAGGTGCCTTTGGATATGGCCGCGTTGTAGATTATCAACAGTGGGTGTAAAATGGACATGGGTAGGAGTTTCATCACCTTGTTGGTGATGCCGTCGGGCGGGGAGCCTTGCGTGGTCGCATGTTTTTAATTATCGACTCAACTTCGGTGCATGTAAAGTTAAATAACGGAATCGCAAGGTGGTTCCTTAGTCCTCTGGTCGACTGCGCTGTCAACAATTGCAAGGTGAGGGGCGTCGATCGGTAGGGTACTTGGTGCTCCAATGTGTTGTTGGCTGAAGATATGTTCCAAGGAATAGCATCTAGGTGCGGTGATGTGGCTTCCCTCAGGTCATTCTAGAGTCGGTGCCAGTCCACTATGGTTTTGGTAGAAGGTGAGGTTGGGGCTGAGGGCCCTAACCGAAGAAGAACGGGGCGATGATCGGAAACGAGCTCGTGGTCGTATTACCTCTATCCCTTGTAAGGCGAGATTGATGTTCTTGTAGATAGCAATAGCAAGCACATCCGGTGCGTGGCCCAGTGTGTATGTAAAATGGGTAGGCGTAGAAGGCGCTACGACATCGAAGTCGAGTGCGTCGCTAAGCGAGTCTAAAGCCGACCGCCGGGGGTTGATTTTAGTTGCATTCCAGTGAGTGTGTTTGCTATTGAAATATCCTGGTAAAATGACTGAGTTGTCATGGGACAGGAGCACCACGAAGTCGCTTCGTAAAATTTGAGCGTCTCGTCTGCAAAGGATGTACACAATCGTTGCACTTGCACTACAAGCGTTAACAGTTTTTTGTTATATGTATTGTTACGGGCGTTTGACGTTATAATAATTTTATTGAACTAATAGAAATCACTTGTAAAACGATTTACTGTAAAAATCCTTCGGAATTTCACTCACTATAGTCGACGCATTATGAACAGAGGCTTCGAGTCATAAATCATATTTATCTGTCTGTCTCGCTCGCACTTACAGGTCTTATGGAGAGATGTAGTGATGTGCGTACGAATTGTAGAGGTGCATATCGATAACGGGATAGGTACGATCGATATGCTAAATTATGTTAAGTATTAATAGGAATAATTTGTCGCTATCTGAAAATGAAGGTCACGAAGACGCATCGACCCCGCGTGCGCAGGTAGCTAAGTATCGATAACGGGTTGCATTGCGTGCACATTCCTACTGTCAGTGACATTAAATGCTCGACGACTCAGTTTAAAATGCGTCGGCTATAGTCGCTTTTAATTCTCTCCGTAATGTATCGCTTCGTGTCTCAATCGAAACTATGGCCGCGACGCGGTAAATCGCTCTATAAAGTTCGGAAATGTTCCAGTTGAATATGGCTGTTTCCCTTCTTCATGCTTAGTGCCGTCCCTTGTACGTATAATCGAGAACATTCCGCATCGTAGTAGATCGAAGTACGATCTATCGAGTTCGAGTGCTATCCTGCTCACACATTTATGTCAAATATGTCAAAAAAATGTATGTAAAGTCCTTTGGAATAATTTGAAAACAAGAGAGTTCTCCAAAAAATAATTATTATTTGTCATGGTCTTTTGCAGAACCAAACAAAGTTAATAGTTACTTTTAAATAGCCGTTTAAATAACAATATCAGTTTTTCATTCAGAACTATCGATGACACTGAAGTACTTAAAATAAGGTCACGGTACAACAAGAGCGCTCCTAGATGTGACTGACAATATACTTACAGCACAGGATGCAGGAATGTGTACAATTCTAGTCCTTTTAGATTTTCGCGGGCTTTCGATTGTATCAGTGTTCCCTTGATGCTTGCTTATGCTAAAATTACATATTACGGCTTCGACCAGAAAGCAATTAAATGGTTCCAAAGCTATCTCGTCGACCGGAGTCATTATGTTGAATTAAAACCAGCGCAGGGCAAAGCATTCGTTCAAGGCACGGTCATCTCACTCGAAACTGAGAATGGAACTCCCCAGGGGTCCATTCTCTCCCCACTATTATTATCTTGAGCGAATAAAGGTTTGGTCTTCAACAATTGTTTAGCTTTTAATCTTAATAAATCCAAGTACATTGTCTTTGGCAGTCGTTTTGATGTAATAAAGCTTCCTAGGAAAATCGATGTTACATTATATTCGGGTTTTCGAAGCACGAAACCTAGGTCTGGAATTAGACTCAGAATTACGATATGAGAACCATATAGCAAAAACAGTCGAATGATGTTTTTACAAATTAAAAGTTTTATACAAAATAATAACTTGGTTCATGGTAATCGGCTATATGCACGAAAGGAAAAGCTCATCCAAAGTGTGCAGAACGCCTGTGCATGTTTTTGTTTTCTCATTCCATCTCGTTGTCACATAACGCCCTTCCTTAACCGTAATAATATGTTGAATATGAAGAATCGTATAAAACTCTATGTTGCGTGTCTCTTTTGGTATAATAAACCAGCACGTACCACGATATGTTGTGGACAAATTAGAATGGGTTGGTGAGGGAAGAAGGCAGCGTATTCAACAGCTTGCAACACAAAAACACAGGACAGCAGTGTTAAGATAGCTAGGGTAGCTTCCGGTACGCAGCAGTGAAATGCTGGAATAATATTCTGCCGCCCATAAGATCTTTGAGTGTCAAAAATATGTTTAGGAATAAAGTGTTAAAAAAGTGGAAAAATATGTTTAGCAGTTAAGTGAGATGTCGCATGATTACTTTAAAAACCTTATTGTAACATTTTTATTTTTAAATATAGTGAATTGTTGTCACATTTGAACAGAAGGTTTGCAACGGTTGCTGTCAGCACATTACCCAGAGAGTAATTGTTGTCCACTTTTAATGAGCGTTGAGAGCATTACACTTTATAGTTGAAAGTAATTACAAATTGCTGTTCGTCACAAAGTCCCAGAGGACTCGTGTCATGGTGACGCAACTCGCGTAGACTGTACGAGTATACCAGCAGACACTGTGCGAACGCAGCTAAACAAATGGTCACACTACAAGTCACACTCTAAGAACATTCAATATATATTCTATTTTTATAGCCCTTGGAAAACTGCGATATATCTAAAGAAAAAAGTATCTAATCAGTCAGGAACACCGCACTGTGTTTCTACCACTGTTATATCTTTTATTCGATTGGTGCCGTTGTGTTTTCATAAATTAATTCGTTGACAGTGGCAGGCGCAACCGGTGACGGACATGTACGCGGATGCGGTGGCGGCCGGCGTACTAGCGGCCGCCGCGCTGCCCGGCCCGCGCCTGCGCACCCTCGCGTCCAAGCTGGATCGCATGCACTTCAAGGTAACCCCTACACTCAAAGGCCCTGGGCCCCGGCCCACCTGGACCACCGCGATATCCGTCTAGTTATTACAAGACATGCACGCAAACTTTCCCAATTCCAACGTTATGCGTGTGAAGCCTGGAGGAAGAGGCTCAGACGCAGGTTCAAGGTTATTGGACATAAACACAACACAACACACGTACATCTGAAATTCAACAATGTTATACACAAATACTGTTCCTCGTCTGGGAGTCGAACCTAGGAATCATACATAGATATAGACGCAATTGAATATAATCTATACGTTGGCTGGCATTTGGAAAACTTTGTCGAGTCTTCTCTTCGCCTGAAATGTAAGCCTTAAAATGAAGGTTTTCAACCAGTGCGTCCTACCTGTGATGACATACGGTGCTGAGACGTGGACCTCCCACACTGCTACTTGTCCACCGGTTCAAGATCGCTCAGCGAGTTATGCTCTATGCGCTACGAGTGTCTCTTAGGGATCCAATCCGGAACGAAGTCCTTCTGCAGAGAACTGATGTAACTGATAAAGCTCAACGAATTAGCAAGCTGAAGTGGCAGTGGGCAGGCCATATGTGCCGCAGAACCGGTGACCGCCAGGGCAGACAAGTGGGGCAATGATATTCGTGGGCAGCGGGCAGAGGCTGGAGGAAAAGAGCTGAAGACAGAGCTCAGTGGCGTGCCATGGAAGAGGCCTATGTCCAGCAGTGGACTGATACAGGCTGATATGCGTTGGCAACTTAGTTCTCGCCGTTTTTTATTTTTATTTTAACATTGCGCATGTCATTAAATGTTTTAAAACATACGAAAGGGAGTGTGTTGTTGTACCGGATTCCATGTATTGTTTTTTTGTTCGAAAAAGACTTGTTTTGAAACATTGAGGGAAGTCGGGCGGGACACGGTGAGCCGGACGCGGCGCCGGCTCGAATTTTCGTTACACAACATTACCATAATATGTCATCTGTCGTGTGCAGGAGTGCGTGATCGAGATGCTGCAAGAAATGTTCGGCGAGCAGGCGGTGCCCAAGATGTTCAAGGGAGACAAGATGTACGTGATCGTCAACGAGAAGAAGGTCGACATCGACCTGCTGTCCTTGGTAAGTAGCTCGCGCTACTCGTAGCTCCGCCTTGCCTTCAGCCCCGCCCTGATTTGGTAATAATAATATTTATATAACAACTGTGTGTGGAAATATAGCTAGGTCCTACGCGCTCGTAGCAAGCAGCGGCACGTCGCTAAACTCAAAACACAATTATGCTCCTGTCAGAGTTCTGATGTGAATTTAACTTGCAATCATTATAACCGGTGATTAACCTTGCTGGAGGTGAAGGCAAACATTGTAAGGATTTACGTCTAAGAAATAACTAAAAAAAAATGAGACGTGTGTGAGGTTCACCAATCCGCACTGGAGTCGCGTGCAGGACACTATCTACGTAGCCGTATGCCCAGCTGTGGGATTTATATATATATATATATATGTACATATATATAGGCTGTTTCTTTGACGTAAAATCGCAGGAGGTGCGGTGCAGTGCCGACGCGGCACTAGAGCGCACGGTGGCGAGCGCGATAATACGCTTTTACGCCACGCTTGGGCCACCACGCGCGCCCGCGCCCGCCGCGCTGGCCCCGCCCCGCGCGCCGCTAGACGCCCCCGCGCGCAGCTAGCGACGCCCCGTGTCCAGCGTGATGCTCAGTTTCATTCAAATACAAATAAAGTGTCACCGTGAGTGGCTTCTTCTTTCATTTTAGTTGGATATTGGTTTTATTTCAATGTAAAGTCAAAATAAAATGTATAATTTTTTGTTCAATGTACTTACATATCCTTTAGTGGAAGCTACCCCAGCCCGGAGCCCGGAGCGGTGGCCCAGTGTCCAGGCAGGGTCAGTCAGCAATAAGTTGTATTCTCGGTGCTAGCACATAATTGTTAAATGAAATATTGATGTATATAAATAAATATATCAAGGCTTGTGATGTCCGTACTCAGTGGGGCCGCGTGGCGACTGCGCTCCGACACCTCTATACCAGAGGTTCCCAGACGTTTTTTTCGCATAGTCCAGTTTCAAAATTTAGCTGGTTCCGGTGGACCCCCTGCAGCTATATTTCTACCTTATTCCCAAAACTCGACAAAAACGTTGTACACATTGTACTGAGTATGGAATATGCAAGTTTTTACAAGTAACACTCGCTGAGCTCGTTAAAATATTATCTGCCTACATTGATAGGTGAAGTCAAGCCAACATTTTAGTTCTTCACAATCGAAAGCAAATAAATTTTCGTGGACCCCCGCTCACGAATTGTGAGCCCCCATTTTTTGTCATGCCAACGTAGGCCCCCGTCGAGTCTCCCGTGGCATTGGGGTCCACCTGGATCACTCTGGGAACTAAAGCTCTAGAGATTTGCCTTTACAATAGCAGTAGAATACAGACATAGCTGGCAAGATAGCCAAGCAGTTGGTCTCTCCAGTATCGGTGCTCCCCGCCCGCACGTCGTACGTGACGGGCGCGCGGTGCTCCCTGCACCCCTTGTTCTGTGTTTACAGTTGTAAATATATACAATGAACTATAAGTTTGTTATTAAATTTATTTTGTACTTTGTAACATTTTTTTTAAAACAAAACGTAAATGAAGGCTTTTACATACACTTATAAATAAGTGTTTCGTTAAATATTTTATAAGAACATAGGTTATATCAGTCAGTCTTGTCTTAAAAGTGGACTGTTTGTTTGTGTGTTAACTACTGCCCCCAAAGCCCCAAAGCCACATAATTAATAAAACAGAGTAAGTTTTTGTATGTTTATATATATAAGAAAGTTTATGAAGACATTGACTTGCTCGTAATCAAAAAGTATTGCTCTAGTAAAATTTATTTTTCTTAACAATGAGTTTCATTCAGTACCCACGGGGCAACGCCTGGCAACACCAAGGAACGAACGAGAACAACCATAAGATTCATTTTTTTTATTACATTGAGAGTAACAAACAAGTACGCAGTTCACCTGATGGCGAGTGATTCCTGCGGCCCATGACATCTACATTCATCCTTGACAAGGAATCATAATGCAGGTGCGGTGTCACCCTTGAGGCCTGAGACGGAATGCCCCGTCACCAGTAATAACGGTCTCCGGATCCCTGCACTCACCAGAAAAACACAGCAACATTATGCTGCTATTTTACATTGGTATTCTGTGACCCATTCATTTTGCAACTAGAAAAAAACTGCAGTGTTACTCTATCACTGTTAAATTATAATAATAATGAGGATGGAAAACGAGCACAGGTCAGCCGTTGATAAGTGTTGACTGCGAGATAGATATCATCATATCCATAACAACAAACATGCAACATGCACAATCATTGCCACCCTGAGGGCAGGTGGCGTGGCTCATTGGGTCCAGTTCTGATGACGTTCTGTGAGGAAGGTTTCTTCTCCAATGAAGGTCGCCCATTCATGTTCGCAGTGAGTCTCGTTATTCTTCTTAAAGTGTAAATTAAGTAGGTATAATTAATACTTATACTTGAGCAACCTTATCAACAAGACATCTTTTAAATAACTCAAAAAAAGACAATAGAATGTACATACACTGCCGGCCAAAAGATGGCAAAAGTGTATAGATCATTCTGGAGACTATGTAGAGAAATAAAATAATAATTTAAAAAAAGATCGTTTTTTTCAAGGTCGGGCTCAAAACTTTTCAATGTGCCCTCGTTTAAGCGAAATAAGTTTAACTTTTGTAGACAATAAGATTGTATTCATAATAAAAATCCCATTAAATCATCATAATGAGTACGGCTTATATAAAAATATTCCTGTATCCGTACCTCACTTTAAACCGAACTCCTACCCTGTCGGCCAAAAGTTTAAGACCGCAAATAAACAACATATTTATCCATTAATTGTAATAAAATCCCATATGTAAATAAAAGAAATGCATATCTGCATATTGTATTGTTAGTATCGAATATTTAAAGAAGTCATTCTTTTGTTTACTTTCAAGTTATTGGACAATAAACATCTATTGTTTTCAAACACCGACAAACGCTGCGCTAGAGCTGGGTGATACCCGAGTTTACTTGCTTTGTTCACAAACAATCTCAATTAGTCTAAACTTGTGGCTTCTACAGTGAAGACGTCATAAAATGGGAAAAGCTCGAGAAATTAGCAGTGAAGTGCATTCTGCCATCGTTGTTTTACATAATGAAGGCAAATCCGAACGTGAGATTGCTTCACAGCTGAAGTTATCGAAGACTTGTGTTCATGGCACAATAACTGGATACAGGGAGACAGGTGGTTTTCAAGATCGTCCACGCTCGGGAAGGTCGAGAGCTACAATGTCTAGTGGAGATAATTTCATTGGTGTTACCAGCAAGCGAAATAGACGCTTAACAGCACCAGAAATCCGCGTTGAAGTAAACATAACCCGAGATAAACCTTTATCATTGACTACACTAAAACGGTGACTGAGAGATGTGAAGTTGTATGGTTGCGTTGCCGTTCGAAAACCTCTGCTAAGACCGCAGAACAAGAAAAATCGGATGCAGTATGCAGGCTCTTGCCCATCGAGATTTGACCGAAGAAGATTTTAAAAAAGTGCTTTGGACCGATGAATCCAAGTTTGAACTATTCGGTGCAAATCGTAGAATTTACGTTCAACGCAGTGCCCAAGAAAAGATTATGTCAGATTGTGTAGTGCCAACAATCAAGCATGTTAGTAGCTCAATTGTGGTCTGGGGTTGCTCCCCTAGCCAAGGAACTGGCGATTTGATAAAAATTTAAGGAATTTTGAAAAAGGAACAGTACAAAAACATTTTAGAACAAAATGCCGTTTCTTCCGGGTTGCGATTAGTTGGAGATGGATACATTTTGCAACAAGATAATGATCCAAAGCATAGATCAAAATGATGTAGAGGATATTTAGAAGAGAAAGAGGCACAAGGGGTGTTAGAAAACATGGTTTGGCCTCCTCAGAACCCGGATCTCAATCCCATTAAACTTTTGTGGGAAGAGCTTGATAGGAATGCCCGTAATCGTGGCCCATCCTCGCGAGAAGAAATGTGGAATGCTTTCTGCGAAATTTGGAACAATGTATCACAAGACACCAAATTTATTGCTCGTATGCCGTGACTTGTGAAAAAAGTCATAAAATGTAAAGGAGGATTTTTTGATGAAAAATTAGTTTAGCTAACTATAGCCTTTGACTTTTAATATTTCTTTACGCTTTCAAAGTATATTGTTTATCAATCAATTTTCTATTAGAAGATTAAGCAAGTTAATTAAACATTTAATATTTTATTGGAGTTTTACTTTTTTTCCTACTTTAATTAAGGTGTTCTTAAACTTTTGGCCCGCAGTGTATTTACCAATTTTAACTTTTTGTTCCCGGTTTTTAAGCAGTCTAAGCAGTTCCAGTGGGATATCACTTATACCAATGTTTTCCAGCTTACGTACAAGAGCAGGGATAGAAACAGTATCAAAAGCTTTTCTCAAGGTCTAGGAAGGCTGTTAGGTATTTCTTTTTACCGTCTAGATTCTTAACTATCTGTAAGCTTAATTCAATGATAGCGTCCTCTGTCGATTTCCCTTGTCTAAAGCCAAAATGATTTTTAGATTAAATTTTGTATATTTCTTAGAATGATTTTAGTTTATTATTTTTTCTACTAGTTTTGAGATGGCCGGCAACACCGACATAGGTCTGTGGTTATTTACGTCGTAACTGTCCCCGCCCTTGTATACTGGTGAGATTATGGCTTGTTTTAAAGGTTGCGGAAATACACCTTGCTTTAAGCACAGGTTGATAAAGTGACTTAATATGATCACTACTTGATTATTGGATAACTTGAGGAATCTAGTTGAGACGTTGTCCAGCCGGGAGCACTGTCTGAGCTAGAGCTCATGAGAGTTCTATGTACTTCGTAGGAAGTGGTGTCCAATAACACAAAAGATGTTATTTGAGAGGGTAAACTGTGCGAGTATTGGTTTTGTTACTTGCAGTTATATTTTGGGCAAGATTCCGACCTATGCTAAGGATTCCTGCAGTTTTATAGTAAGTGTCTCAATTACAGCATGTGGATTATCACAAAAAATTAAATCCGAAGTATTTTTATTGGCTAGTGCAATAAATGCCTTATCAAAGTCAGTAACAGTTTTTGTTTTGGGAGCATATTTTTTAAAATATGGTCCTCTATCACAAGAAGGGTAATTAAATGGTCTGTAACGGTTGTGTTTAAGACAGATATGTGTGCTGTATTAATTCTGCTTAATTTGAGAATAAAATGGTCTAAACAGCTATTTTCTTTAGTGGGTAAAATATGTCCGGGTAACATGCCATATGTTGATAGCATATTTAGATCTGTTATTTACTTCCTGTGACTCTCAATCTAAAGCCGAGCTAGCAGCAGTTTTTGATGTTAACATCAAAACAATATTGGTCCATATGGGACACGTTGGCAAGGTAATAAAGCATCGCGCTGCTCAACAGGCACAGAAATGAAAGAATTTTGAACCGAATACGTTACGTGCGACGACAAGTGGATTCTGTTCGACAATCGAAAGCGCTCAGGAAGTTGGTTAGATCCTGGTTTAGTACCAAAGCAATGCCTTAAACGAAAAATGACCTCTAGAAAGTTGATGGTCTAGTGCCGGTGTGATTCATTACAGTTTTTTAGCATAACGGCATGAGCATTACTGCAGATATGTAATGTGAAGAACTGAAGACAATGATGGAGAAGCTCGCACATCTGCAACCAACTTTGGTCAATCGGTCGTCCCCGCTACTCCACGAAAAAAAAAGACAGCAGATTATAATTAAAAAAGAAATGGCTATTACGTGCCAGTATTATTTTTTCTTTTGAATTTAAATGTCAACCTTAGGCTCAAAACTTTTCAATGTGCCCTCGTATCTATGATTACATGTATATTTTCTATATCTAAGGAAACAGGAAATTCTTTTCCTTAAGGCAAATACTTAATGTTATCTAAGAGTTCAGAATAAAATTTCTTAGGTGTTAATACTGAAGGATGTAATGCGTGACTTTTAGATAGCATGATTGAGTTTTGTAAATCTTCAATCTTAAAAGAAAGTGTAAATAAGATGATGAACTAGATGATATTAAGTTTGACAGTTCGTTAATCTTAGATCGTGTGTCTATTCTGTCAGTTGTTAATGTTAAATTATATATATCGTAAGATAAAGTATCAAGAGCTTTATTTAATCGTATTTCGTTTTTATAAATTGAATCTAATGTATCATTATAATTTGCTAGTGCAGGAGTAGTTGAAAGGATATTGTCTCTCATGAGAGTTGACGACAGTCCTTTGTCGTTTTCTTTGAATGTTTTAAGAGCATCCTGTTCATCCATTATACCGAATATGTGTTTGAATACTGTACCTATACCGGAGAACCATGCGGATCTCTTTGATCTGTTGTTTATTAAAAGGGAGATAGACTCGTAATCGCGTGTGATATCTTCGAGTCGCGGTGTTATTGGCTCTAATACGTTGAGGCATTTGACTTCTATGGTTTTGAATTGTTGACAGAAGTGCCTGGTTGTTGCTATAACGGACTTTATGTTATTTATATGCGGATTAATGTACATATATCGATAGGAGCAAGGACGTGTAAATAATCGTTGGTGAGCTTCAGTTTTCCTATAGGATCGAAAAATATGCCAGGGTCTGTGGTAACAGGTTCGATGAGACTCGATGATACCGCGTTGGGATAAATGATTGATACTCTGAAATAAAATATATGATCTACAAGTAGTATAAAATAAAATATCTATAGTAAAGCATTATTCTATAACATATTTAAGTTGTTTAACTTCTGCTAGCTTTAGTTCATCGTAATGGTATTTCACGTGACGCCTATTCATAAGGATAGAAAGTGTATTGTTTCCATAAATTTTCACGATTTTGTACGGTTCTTTCCATACCGGAGAAAGGGCTTTCTTTAATCGTTAGTGGTTTTTTACGTATACATAGTCACATTTTTTGTATTGGATTGGATGGGTCTTTTTATCATAATATGTTTTCGAAATACCCTTTGATTTTAACATATTTTCCACTGCTTTTGTTGCGAGTATGTGAGTCGTTGGAGAATGCCAATATAGTCGTTATACGTAACGCCAACATCTGTGTCATATATAGAATTTGGTATGAATGGCTTATGTCCGTATAGTAGTTCGTAGGGAGAGCAATTTGTGGTGCAATGGATGCTGGTATTATATGCAAACATTGCAGTAAATACATATCGGGGCGAGTTATCTTGATTTTCGTTTAGATAAGACTTTAGATATTCTTTTAATGTGGAATGGCTTCTTTCTAAAGCACCCTGTGTCTACGGGTGATATGCGGAAGACCATAGTTGTTTTATTTTCAAAAATCACAAGTTTGTTTGAATAGTACTGAAGTAAAATTTGTGCCTTGGTCTGTTAAGATTAATTTTGGAATACCAAACATAGAGATAAAATGTATGAGACACTCACATGTTTGAGTTTGGAATGAAATATGCGGCGGAAAATTTTGTGAAGTCATCATGTAGGGTTAGTATGAATTTCATCTTTGTTCAGCTTCTGGGAGAGGGCCTACGATGTCGAGAGCGACACGTCAAAAGGGGTAGTGGAAGTGCTAGTTATTTGCATGGGTGCTTTGTTACTCTTCCTTAGAGCTTTATTGGTTTAGCACGGAATGCATTTTTTTAAATAGGTTTCTACGTCATTACGCATGTCTTTCCTGTAGTACTTTTCTTGTATTCTTTTTAGCACACGGGTCTTAAGTGTAGGTAAATCATGATTTTCTTTAAGGTTATTTTTTATTTCGCTAGATGATCGATAAATAATCGTGTACTTGTATACGTGTATAGTGATTCCTGTGTCATGGAATTATATATTTTAATAAATTGGTAAGTATCGAACGGGTTTTTTAAATCTGTGTAGCTAACGTTCTTATATGATTCATCGACGAGGGAAATAATGTCTCTTTTTAAGCTTTTGAGGCTGATAAAAAGAGCCTCGTATTGGCATGTTTCGAAATAATAGACTTTCGTGAAAAGTAAGTAATATATTTTGTTTTCTTGTGTATAAATGAGTGTAAGGTTTTTTCTTCGTTCAGTATCTTTTGTTTATTTTGCAGGTTATCAAGTAAATCCTGAATGTACGGATTGGATTCGTCAAGGTCTATTGAAGTAGGTATGCTTATAATTTTACACTTTGTTTTTATTATGTTCTCGTTGCGTTCTTTAATGTTTACATTAGGCGTGAATGACTTATTATTTGATTATTCATTGTTTTTAGAAATTTGGAATAAGTTTCGTCATTATAACTTGTCTCAGGAGAGGGCACAGATGGATTGTTTTCGTTCAGGAAGTCTGAAAGTGGATCAGGAGATGGAGCAAGAGGATCAAGGACGTTGTTCGGGGGGTTCGTTTTCAATTTCTTGATTTTCTGGGTGTCCTACGATATTTTCGGGATTACTGTTTTGCATAGGAAAGGTTGGATTGCGGGAAAGTGCGTCAGCATTACTGTTTATTTTACCCTTTTTATATTCTATGTCATACTCGTACTCTTCGAGTTTTAAACGCCAGCGGACAAGTTTGGAACTTGGGTCTTTACAGTTGAATAACCATGTGTGGGTTTATGGGATGTTATAATTTTAAACCTTATTGCCAAGCATTTTTTTTCAGTAACACTGTGGTGCGTTTCGGCTTTATTAAGTGTTATTGAAGCAAAAGCGATTGGTCTGTCTTTTCCGATCGGGCCTTGGATAAGACAGCACCGATGGCATAGTCTGATGCATCGCAGGTTAATATAAATGGTTGAGTAAAATCAGGATAGATCAATATAGGGGCTGGGGTAAGTTTATGTTTTAAAGTGTCGAATGCTAACTGTTGTTCATTTCCCCAAACATATGGAACATCTTTCTTAAGGAGATTCGTTAAAGGATTAGCTAGGTTAGAAAAGTCAGGTATAAACTTACGATAATAAGACACTAGTCCTAAAAGGAGTTTTTGGAATGGGAAATTCACTACCTGCTTTTACATTTTCGGGATTTAGTTTGACGCCATTTTCAGTGATAAGATGGCCTGGATAAGATACTTCTTTCCTAAGAAATTCGCATTTGTCTGGCTGTAGTTTAAGGTTGAAATTTCTCAGCCTTCGAAATACGTTGCGCAAGTTATTTATATGGGATTCTAAGTCATAAGAGTAAACTACGACAGGACAGGATAGACAGGAGCGTCATGGTCCTTGGTGGAACAAAACTTTCTTAGACATCATACCAGGCCTTTTTATTTTTTATTTCTTCACGCAAACGTAGTAAGAGTGCAATAATAGTCCGCATTTATGGTTTTACCTTTTTCAAGGTACTCAACCATAATGACCCCTCTACAGTCCCAAAAAACTGAAGCCATTACCTTCTTGGTTGACAAAACGGCCCGAGATTTTTTAGGGGGCGGTGACAGGGTCTCTTTTCCATTGCTTGGATTGTACTTTGGACTCTGGTGTATTGCGGTGAACCCAAGTTTCGTCCATAGTTACGAAACGGCTAAGGAAATCTTGAGGATCACTTTGGAACAGATCCAAACAATCCTGTGATACTGTTTGGCGGGTGCGTTTGTTTTCGGCTGAAAGCAGTCTAGGTACTGACAGAGACCTTAGAAAGTGCAAGATCGTTGGAAATTATGTTCTGTGCTCCTTCATAGGAAATGCCTAGTGCTGCTGCTATCTCTACAATCTCCTGTCATTCAAAATCAGGTCTAATATTTTATTGGTATTTTCGTCTGTGGTAGCCGTCGGCGGCCTGCCACTCCTAGGTTCATCTTGCACTGCTTCTCTAGCACATTTGAAATCCGCTACCCATCTTATGACAGTGGCATATGATGGAGCAGATTCCCCCAAAGTCTCGTACATATCCTCATAAATTTGTTATAGTGTTAATCCTTTTTTTTGTAAATATTTTATGAATTATTGTGATGTCATTCAATTTACGACTCTCCACTTCCGTTGTCCGGAAGCGTCTAATTTTTTGGGAACTATCCAAATTGTAGCGGACCATGGGGACGTCGATGGTTCGATTATATTTTCTTGGATCATTCTATTTATTTGTGACCCTACCTCTCTCTTATGGCACTCTGGGAATCTATATGATTTTACGTTAACAGGTTGGTTATTGGTTGTTTTAATCTTATGTTGGGTAGCTGTTGTGTAATTTAATGTTTCGTTTGGGAGGTGAAATAAGTCGGAAAATTTTGAACATAGTGTCGTATAAGTGTGTTTTTTCTTCGGGATTTAAGTGTGAAGTTCTTAGGAGATTAAGAATTTGATTAGTACGCGAAAAATTGTTGCTACTCGGGATACATTTTTCAGGGAAACTCACATTATAATCGATTGGGTATAAACATAATTTGAGATTGGAGTCGATATCAACAGCGTCTTCTGATACATTTACTATAGAAATGTTAATACGATTGTTTTCTTTCACTTTAACGATACAGTTCGCTACTAAAATTGAATTTGAAATATGCCGATCCAGGATAGACCTTTCAGTTCCGGGTTGGTAACTGAGCATTCTATTATCCGAAGATATATGCTGTTGAAGGATCTTGAAAGAGTCTGGTCTGTCGCAATTTTCTTGATTTTTGATTATATAATGGATTCTTCATGGTTTTTCGGGGACACGACTTGCTTTAAAGTTTATAACAGAGTCTTTTGATACCGGAGACGTACCGAGGATCAGTAATTTGATCCCACCGCTGCTACCAACATGTTAAAGTGAAATTGAAAACCAAGGCTTTTATTCACTGAAATTAATTTCAGTTTATTATAATAGGATTTTTAAAGATTTGACATGTGTCCGGAATTAGTAACGCGACGTATGAGGGTTCGACCAAGACTAACTTGACTTTGCCGGTGGGAATTGGATATCCGAGCGGAAAATAATACTTCTTACTTGGAATTCTCGAACAAAACAATATAGAATGCTTGATTATTCCCTCGTGCCACCATTACTCCCTTATGTTTAGGGGTATAACAGCACGCACTGGCTGGCGTGCGGGTGTCGGTGTAGCCAGCCAGCAAATGAACTGAGTCGCGGTGTGCGTGTGCGTTGCGACGCACCGGCGGAGGTGTTCAGTAAACAGTACTGGTGCTGCAGCGTTGTCGAGATATACTGATTCAGGGTTATGGGCTCCTATATTTGTAGTGGGATTTTTGCGATTTTAAATTAAAATATCAAAAAAAATACGTAAAGCACGTTCAAACTCTCAGGTCGGGGTGAAGAGGTAATAACAAAACTTTTGTAAAAAAAATAAAGTTACTCGTAAAAATACTATATTTACAGATTAAGTGTTTACATTATCTTACACATTTGTTACAAACGTTAAGAAACTTCGTGACCGGAACACGCACACGACAGATTTGGGAGAATCTCTTATATTTTTTTTAGTAGCACGCCTATTAAATTATAATTTAGTATAGTTAGTTAACATGTGATTCAAAGTCTTAGATGAGACTGAACTGTACGCGTGGCAAGGGTAGACCGGGGCAGACATACACTGATGGCGTGTCATTTTTTATACAATAGTTTATATAATATTAAAGAAAAGAGCAAATACAACTTTATATGAGCTCAAATTTAAATGGAAAGAAGTTTTTTAATATTGCCATTTTTTACAAAAAATCATTTATGACTGGTAATTTTCATTTATGGTACATAAAATAAATAAAGATATTTGTTGTTTATGAATCCGCCTTGTAATATAAGTATATCACTTATTTCCAAGTTTAATCTGGCAACACCGGCTAAACGTCATGAGGAACTATGTTTGAGGAATAAATGAAAAATAAAATAGAAAATCCGCAGCGTCAGAAGTAATGCCCAGCAGTGGGGTATGAAGTGTAAGCGTTCCCACAGCGGTCACGACGAGGTTACGAGCGGGGCGCGCCACTGCACTAGGAGGGCTTGGAGTGCTTCTTCCAGTAGCGCCGCACCTGCTCGTGGCCCGCGCGCGTGACCAGCACGGTGCGCGTGCGCTCGCTCTGCCACGTGAGCACGCCCTGCGCGCGCGCATAGTCGCGCACCAGCGTGAAGTCCGCCTGCGACACAAACGTTTACTCGGTCAAATGATATATATCTCATCGCACCGGTTGGTGTGAATAATGATTCTTAGCTGTGCAATTGTTTGTTGTGATACTTTTAAATTATCGACGGAACCCTTACACGATCATCCTAGTAACAGATTTCATCTAGAGATGTGGCATCTCTTTGCATTTTTTACCGAAATTACCATGTTCTGAGTCGAAAATTAAAAATTTTATCCTCATCATCTCGACAGTTGGCAATTCACCACTGTGCGATCCACACGAAGTTTCCTGCCACGTACAACTTCTTTGAGGAATCAGCGGTATTTCCGAATCGATGCGACTTACAGATCTTCAAGAAAAGAGCAGTTAACAGTGGTATAGACTGTTTTATTTCTAGCTGCAGAATGAATGGGTCAGCTCGACAGGGGAAGAACCACGCCTCACAGAGTACCAGTGTAAAATAGCAGCATAATGCTACTGTGTTTCGTTTGGTGAATGAAGGAATCCGGAGACCTATAAAACTGGTGACGAGGCATTCCATCTCAGCCCTCGAGGGTGACAATGCATCTGCATTATGACTCCTTGTCAAGGATGAATGTAGATGTCGTGGGCCGCAGGAATCACTTGACATCAGGTGAACTGTGTGCGAGTTAGTTACTCTCAATGTAATAAAAAAGCCTACACTTCTCTCAAAGTCCAGCACCGCATCTGGTGTTGCTGATGTCCACGGGCTGCTTGCTCGTCTGTTACCTGTACTATAAAAGAACTGCACTCACCTGCGACAGGAACTGGTTGTAGACGACTCCCTCGGTGTAGGTGAAGCGGTTCCTCTCGGCCTGCCACAGCCGCACCTGGTCCACCACTGTGGGTGGCAGCAGCGACGTGCCACGGACGCCGGCGTTTTCAGACTTCAGCATCTGAGAAAGCACAGCACAATGAAGCGTGCGGCTGTTCTAAGAAACTTTTCTGATTTCAAAAGTGGTGGAATAACTACATTAGAATAAGGAGAACAAGATATCTGTCCAAATTCCGTGCTTGTCCAGTGTGGTGGGTTTTTTTTCTTTTTTATGGCTGATGGCCACTGTTAACCTGGAGGCTATTACAGCTTCACGGGGTTGAAAGTTGGCCGCACGATTGGAGCACTCAGCCGACACCTTTATTTATGGGTAACCAGCACAAGGGTTCCCGAGAGGGAGCCGGTTCCCTGCGCGGTGGCTGTGAGTGTCCAAATCTTCAGAGACTGACAACTCGGCCAGCACGCCGATGAAGAGACGTATTTACACTTACTCCTTATCGAGTATAAATTTGAATGTCGAATACACAGTGTGCTCGTTTTTCACCCTCAATACAATACAAAATGATGAGTGGACCTAGAGGCGAGGGAAGGTTACCTGCGGATGCGAGTGCTGTTCTAGATAGTGTATGACCTGGTCCGCGGTGATGCCCCCGCGCAGCGCCTGGCGCACCGACTCGCGCGTCAGCACGCCCACCACCAGGTTCGGGAACCTGTAACGTCACATCCTCACATTGCTGCGGCAGGAGGCAACTTTAGGCGCGCCTTGTGCAACTTCCATTTTTGTCGAACGGAAACTGTCTAGGGTGTGGTCTGCGAAACTTAAGGTCATAGAAAATCCGACATTCCCCTTTAGTTGTGAACCATCTCCTGGCGCAAGCATTAAAGTTTAGTTGCGAGTGGTCAACTGGAATATTAGTGATGTTAATAGCATTTTTAAAAAATAATATATGTACTGGACACAGATTATACTTACACGTATTTCTATTCTATTTTCTATATCTTATATGGCAATACTAATGACAAATATAATTTTATTAATAAAAAAGAATAAACAAGGTATCCAGAGAGGCTACTGTACACTTCCACACTTAACTAGGATTCTAAAGAAAAAAAACATTTCTTTCTTAGACAAGCGGATTAAAATCAGAATTAATAATGTTCACAAGTGGAACAAACTCGGATCACTCGCGTACCCTGCACTAAAAGCCATAGTGGCTCTGTGTTGCATGTCTTTAAAATAAAAATCTCCCTCTGGCTGCAAGGTGCCCGTGCCCTCACCTGTAGAGCAGCTCGGTGAAGAGGCCCAGCAGCGCCACCTGCAGGGCGGTCTGCGTGTACGCGTACACGCGGTAGTTGGTCTCCACCAGCACGTAGCCGCCGCACTGCGCGCCGGCCTGCAGCGGCGCCACGGCGGCCGCGCCGTCCCCCACGCACGTGATGTTCAGCGCCAGGCGCGTCGGGTAGAACCGGCCCGCTTTACGCTGGAACGATATGGCAGCCCCTGGTAGAGCCATCCGTGCACAGTTCCCGACTGCAGCGTGGGTGGGTCCAAAAGATAAGAGTGGAGGTGAGTCGCTACAAGTAACAAAGTATTATGATTTTTTTTTATATAGATTTTCTGTCGTGATGTACGATGTTCACTCAGCGGCTGGAATGAATCCGAACAAGTCCTCAGAACACTCCCCATGCTAAATTCAGTAAAAAATGCGAAGAGATGCAACATTTAGTGCCACACACAGCGATAACCTGCAAACCGCAATGGGCACGTGAGAGGCACCACACTCCGGATCAAACAATGGTCCGATGAGCCCAGAGGGGCATCAACAGAGACTAGATAATTGTACGCGTAGGCGAAGTGACCAGTTGTGTCAGATCATATGCCGAAGCAAAGTCATGAACAGATCTCCCCGCATGATCGGTTGTGCGCGATTCAAGCCATTCGGCGAGGTGGGCTTTAAAGTCGCCGAGTATCACGATCTCTGCAGATGGGATCCCGACCCGCGGCACAAACGAGTGTTCCAATTTGTACCCCGGGTAGGAGAGGTATGAGAAGATATTAGCGTCTCGGTGAAAAAAAGGAAGGCCGGTTTCGCCGTCTCTAGATGTTAATGGACGGCGTTAAGGTTGGAATGAAGTCCCCTGATCACGCGGAGCAGCCTGAGTAAACACGCTCAGGTTGCATGGTCTGGTAGCCTGAGCGTGGATGCCCAATGAAGGATTCTCCAACATCGAAGGTCCCGGTACACTTCTGGGGTAGATTTTTAGAGATTACCGCTACCATATTGTTTGGGAAGGGAGGAGGGGGTGGGCCTCCAGCTGCCTCACTCACCGAACGAAACGCAGAATAGTATTTCACATCACCTTCAGGCCGGTGTTCTGTGAGGCGGTGGTACTTCCCCATGGGTGCAACAAAAACTGATGCTTGGCTCTACCACCTTATAGGAGTCACCTTTTCTTTTCGAGAAGGAATATGTGTCATGGACCGCTGCAATCAATTTTCTTCAGATGTACAGTGTGCTCGTTTGTTACCCTAAAAAAAACAACTGCTAGAAGCATACTGCAGCGTGTCCACTACACTTCAAGTAAACCGCGTGTGTCCACTGGCGGCAAGACTCACCTTCCTCTGGTACACGAGACCGAACTCCCGCAGGTGCTGCAGGAACACCAGCATGTTGTTGCTCATGCCCTCCGTGCTGTAGTCCTGGAACACAGTTCATTAAATATCATCACCAGAACTGAACAGGTGACGGCCGGGTGTAGTGCGACCGGACGGAGCGAAGACCTGGGGTTGCAGGTGACTCAGAGTCGTGCTTTGTGACAGTCTATGGTCATGTCCATCACATATAATAATAATAAATAAACACGCGGACCTTTTAATACAAATTACAACTCTAGCAATAATTTAACCGAACACTGGGGTAACTCCTTAAGCTCCAAGCCGGCCTCAACTCCATCCTCCATCAAGCTGAAGCTCCATCAACTATCCAGAAATTAAATATCTGATTTTTTTATCATTAATCCAAACTAAATAAACACTTTGGCTATGGTCCCTGCAAATTTCACCTCGTAATACCCTGCCTATACTCTGCGCTGGCTCTATATATAAACAAACTCACTGTACAACTGAATAGAATAAATATATACAGAAAAATAAAAATAAATAACACACCACTATTTATTTAAATTTTATCATGTTAAAATGATACAATGGGCGGACTTAACGGAAGTAGGCATTATCAGCCAGACCACACGGGTGTGTGGTGAGCCATTGTGATTAGCGTTGCAGGGACATGTAATAAAACTCAAAAAGATCGGGCGTGAAAACATTTTTTCAGTAACGGGCCTATCCAAATTTTGAAATTGTTTGGCGGGAAAAATAATACCTCCTGTATATGCCAAGAAAGATTTAGAAAACATCAAAGATACCGACACAGAAAATACTGGAATAAATTGGCTCAGACGCGTGCGCGACGGCCTTGTTGCCGATACACGGTATTCTCTTAGACGTTTGCCGAATGTCTTTTATGTTTGCGGATTTTTTTTTAATATTATTTTTTTTACACAATGTTTATGAAGTCCCAGACTTGAGCTAGTGGCGAGTGGCTGAATCATATATACACCATTCCAGGAAGATCGATCGCGGCCGGAGCGCAGTCGGCCCACGGAGTACATGTGAACGGATCTAAATATCGAATAATAAATTTCATCGCACCTTCCCTAGGGTACTGAAGCTGAGCTGGTAGAGGAAGGCGAGGCACTCCGCGGCGCTCAGACTTCTCTTCTCTGCTGTGTGCAGGTAGTGCTGCAAGAACAGCCACACCTGGCGGACGTTCATTGTTATTAATATTAATTAAATTAAGAGAAAAACAGTAAAGACACAGCCTATGTATATAATCCCACGGCTGGGCATAAGCTTTCTCTCTAAAATAATTACGCTGCATATTCCGCCACCGCGGCTTCTCTGCAGATGGGCGGACTTCACGTCTTCGAAATATATTTTTTTCTCGTTTAATTATTATACTTGAAAGTTTCCCTTGCACCGCCGAGCACGTGCTATGAAGAATTCTTGGATGTAGCCCTCCTTCGATCTTATCACACGATGACAGTTTGCTCTTAGCTGATACGTAGTCCATCACGTGGGACTGAATGCCAGTCACACAAATGCCACCCCAGAGCCTGTCTTCCCCATCGATTTTCAGATCTAGGAGTGATATGACCAGGCCATTGCCAATTGTTGATGTTTTGACCTGCCACTCACATTCCACTGTGGATGTTGTATATCACAAATGTTTACAGTACTGTAATATATGCTGGGCACTTGATATCATGGTCATGTTTGGTACTACCCCAAAAATATTGACATATCCCACATCCTTCCTTAAGGATGTATTAACACGAGGGAGTGGCAACCCCGAGGATTTAAATGGAATACTTGATTCTTTACTAGTAATTGGGTCTTCTTTTTCCAAAACGCATGCCACAATATGCTGCTTATTGGTATACATACTATGCGTCGCCCCTTCCCTGAGCTGATACATGGCTTAGCTAATATTGCAACTTTGTGAAAAATTTAAAACTGCCTGGTAACTGTTATTTTTGTCACGACGACATATCACCTGTTTAGCGGTGCTCAGCAGAAGGAACTGGAAACCAGCTCGGGTTATCACTGCTGATCCGTCATCTGCATCTCTATAACGAATTAAAAAAAACATTATTTCAATATAAAAGATATAAGAAGTCTCAGCAGTGTTTCTCTGGCGTGATAGAATACGCAACGTAGACATCCGCGAGAGAAAGAGGTAAACGTATGCCCCAAAGTGGCATATGATCATATAGCTTGTAGAACCGAAGACCCGATGGGGAAGACTGGATTCTCGACAGGCAACCTTATCGGGTAATGCACTATATGACAAGCCCCACTAGATTTATTTATTTACTCATTATTGCTATTATCAAAGTTAAATAGTTCACAAAGGACAGACATAACGCGAAAGGCATTCTCTACCAGTCAACCCGAGGTGTGGTGAGATATGTGTATGAGAGGTGTAGCAATAAACTAATTAATTAAAATAAAAATAACTAATAAATAAAGAATAATACATACATATATAGATATAAAAAATTTATAAATACACAATATATATATACATATATTATATATATATATATATATATAAATATATACATAATACAATACAATAGCAGTAGCTACCAATAAATTCCATATGTGGGTGATCTCAGTTTGATACCTTAAGTAAGTGATAACAAACCAAACTTTTAAAACTGTTTCTATTACTGACCTGTCTGATTTTATTGGATTTTAATAATTAATGTAGTACAATAGACTCACAGGACATTGACATACATCCTCAAGAGAGATTCAGTGATTTCGTCTGAAGACTGAGATGTCTCATTACATGTAATTAGCTTATCGGATCCATACACTCACCAAGTGAAACACAGCACCATGTTGCTGCTATTGCACGCTGGTGTTCTGTGACCATCAACTGTGTGTCGTTGAGGATTTAATTTGAATGTTTTGTAAATGATTACGATTACGGCGACATCTTGTGATTATAGCCAGAAAACAACTGTGCAGCATATTCTATAGTGCCGTAAGCATTTGCACAAACGCAGAGGCACTCACTCGTCGCCCCCTACCCCATTCCCATTCGGAGGAAGGTTCAGATGCATTGTCAGTGTTATTAGACATAAATACAACACAGCACACCCACTGGAAACCATGTGTACTAGGTATACTGTTGGATTTACTGACTTACTCCTGTCAATGTTCATATAATCAATAAGTGCACCTGACACATAACTTACCTGGTCATTAAGCCAGCGTGCAGCAGTATCCTCACGGCATCGGCGCTGATGCCCTCGGTCTGTGCGCTGCCCACCATGTAGTGCAGGACACACTCCCACCGCTCAAGAGCGTATGCGTCTAAGAATGCCACGTCACGGGCCTTTCCGTCTGGCTCCAGTGACGAGGACATGCTCCATGGTCGACCTCTAGTTACACAAGATTTGCTATTAAAAATAATAGGTTTCCAAAGTTCTTCAAAACTCTGTATCACTAAGGTATCATATCTCAAAACTTGCAATATCACTAGGGTAGACCCAAAACTTACAATATCACTAGGGTAGACCCAAAACTTGCAATATCACTAAGGTAGACCCAAGACTTACAATATCACTAGGGTAGACCCAAAACTTGCAATATCACTAAGGTAAACCCAAAACTTACAATATCACTAGGGTAGAACCAAAACTTGCAATATCACTAAGGTAGACCCAAAACTTACAATATCACTAGGGTAGACCCAAAACTTGCAATATCACTAAGGTAAACCCAAAACTTACAATATCACTAGGGTAGACCTAAAAGTTGCAATATCACTAAGGTAGACCCAAGACTTACAATATCACTAGGGTAGACCCAAAACTTGCAATATCACTAAGGTAGACCCAAGACTTACAAAATCACTAGGGTAGAACCAAAACTTGCAATATCATTAAGGTAGACCCAAGACTTACAAAATCACTAGGGTAGAACCAAAACTTGCAATATCACTAAGGTAGACCCAAGACTTACAATATCACTAGGGTAGACCCAAAACTTGCAATATCACTAAGGTAGACCCAAGACTTACAATATCACTAGGGTAGACCCAAAACTTGCAATATCACTAAGGTAGACCCAAGACTTACAAAATCACTAGGGTAGAACCAAAACTTGCACATCACTAAGGTAGACCCAAGACTTACAAAATCACTAGGGTAGAACCAAAACTTGCACATCACTAGGGTAGACCCAAAACTTGCAATATCACTAAGGTAGACCCAAGACTTACAAAATCACTAGGGTAGAACCAAAACTTGCAATATCACTAAGGTAGACCCAAGACTTACAATATAACTAGGGAAGACCCAAAACTTGCAATATCATTACAGTAGTCTCAAAATTTGCTAGTGGATTTATTTTTTGTAGTATTTAATGGTTGTTATAACAAGCTTCTGCCTGTAAACAGACATTTCAATATTTTGACTGAAAAACATAGTTGACCCACCCTCCTAACAGAGCCACCTTCAGATTTTTCTTGAAAGACTGAGCCAGGATCCAGCCTGGTAGCCCTCCGGGGATCGGCGCCTCCTGCCATACGGACAGTTCCGATAATGCTTCACATGCTTTGCTTTGCTCCCTAAAATAAAAATAAAGTATCTTTGTTATTATTGAAATTTACTATGAATATTCTTAAGGTCAGTAGGCCTCCTCCTTAATCAGGAAGTTCATGGAGAGTATTGATCACTAACCATCAGGAGAATACATAAAAAAAATGTTTTTATTCTATACATGCAACTGACCCTCCACCTCCAGTGGCCTCACCGACCCTCAGGTCTTATGGGCTGAAGCGTCAGAGTGCGCCTGGAGTCTGATCATTGCTCTTCTCTGCACATGCCTTTCTTGAATCTTTACAAGTGATTTATCTCTTCTTGTTGTTCCTGTATGTGCACTCTGCCCATTCTGGGGCTGAACGACACATCAACTTCTTCGCCGTCAGGCATCCTACGGGTTATGAGACCCCAGCATGTCCTCCAAATCTGTCTTTTTAAGGCAGGTCAGGTGGTTAGATAAAAATAGTTAGATAGGTAAATAGTATACAGCGTATGTCTGTGAAAACAATTTATTGTCCAATAACTTGAAAGTAAACAAAAGAATGACTTTTTTAATATTTGACACTAACAATAGAATATGCAGATGTGCATTTCTTTTATTTATCCTATGGGATTTTATTACAATTGATAGCTAATTATGTTGATTATGTGCGGTCTTAAACTTTTGGCCGGCAGTGTATATTGCCTTTAATTTCTCCATTTGTGAAAGTGAAAATGTGGTGAAAATATTTATTTACTTAGCATGTGTTTGTGAGACCCAGGAAGCAACTACAGCTTGAGGCACCGGCTGCTCCACGAACAGCAATCGAATTACAAAATGACGAGCTAACTCTGGCAGTTCTCTGAAAACACAAATATATTACAACTATTTAAAAAATTAAAGTAAGAGCTTATATATAATATATATAAATCCTGGATATAGGTCTCCTCTCTAGAGAGGTTGTTAGAGCATAGTCCACCATGCGGCTCCACTGCAGGTTGGTGGCCTTCACATTGGAAATAAAGGGTTAAAGGACAGCAATGCATCTACAATTCCTCTGTTATTGTGTATATTCATGGGCAGCGGTGACCACTTGCCATCAGGTGAGCTGCTTGTATGTTTGTCACCTATTTATTTATTTACTTATTCTTTACTGTTTACACCTTTCAAAAAGTGGTTAACCTAACAATGTTTTTTTCTCAACCTAGGTTGGGAGATCACATTTGTTAATAAAGAGGCTTACAATATATTCACTAAATAAGACCTGTATACCCCCCCAAACTGCCACAGAGTACTCATCTTGAGCAATCTGCATCCATCATCTTCCTGTAGACTTCATAGGTTGTCACTCTATGTAGTGGGGGGGTCTACACTGCAATGGCTAATAGGTGGTTGCCACTCGACAACCTTTCTACGCCATCGGTTATATCCGCTTCTACAAGCTATACGGTTATTTTGCGTTTATCTGTAACTCTTATATTTTTGTAAATATTGTTTTGTTGCAATTTCTTGTTGTAAAAGTTATTCTTACTATAGAAGCTCTGTGTCAAATTTTTAAATATCTTATGGCGCCAAAGCAACTGATCACACATTTATATGCGCGATCCAAATACATAATAATTAACAAGCAACCTGAAAATTGCAACATTTACAGCTTACATCTTTTACCAATTCTATTAAAAAGTAGAAATATGTACAAACCGATAAACTGCTAAACATATCGTAGGATAGTTGTATAAGGTTTCTAAAAATTGAGGCGTTCGGCTCTTTAAGTATTCATGAAGATTTTTGCATTGCAATGTTGGTGAAGGATTTAAGTTTAAGGACTTAGACTTAGATGATTCTGACATAGTTCAAAATGTTTGAGTAATAATCATTTATTCTTTAATAAGACCAAGCGCAATGAACCGTTTTAAATAGAAATACATTAAAAACAAAAATAGGCTATAGTTAAACTTTATACTCAGTCCGTCAACCGTTACTGTCAATGTCAAATTTCATTTAAGCAACACAGCAGATTTCGTGAAAAAGAACGTTCTAATTTCATAATAAATATTTAATTCTAGGACTATAATATTAATACTATAAAATAATGTATATTATCAATACTATAATTTTGTACATTACAAAATTATAGCATTGGTAATATACATTATTTTATAGTTTTAATATTTAATATTATACTCCTAAAATATTATATATAAAACTTAACATTTTTGTTATAAAATAAATAAATTGAAGAATAATAATAATATAATAATAATAAATAAATAAATGCTAATAGAAACCTTAGAACAAATGATAGTTAAAAAGTTAAATGATAATAAAATAGAATTCACAATGAACTCAAAACAATATCAAAGAAAGAGAATTTCATTCATTCAACAAAACATTTATTTTTTCAACATCAAACTGATCCCTTTACATTTAGGTTCAAAATTGCAGTGCAGAGACGGTAAAAGTTAATGCCTGTTATAATTCCTTTCCAAAGATTTTTTTATCTCTTTGTCCTATACAAAATAAAAAAGGTCTACGCACACAAACAAATGATGTATGCATGTTGTAGTTCAAACGTGTGGGCATGGGACACGCACACCAGCGCACGCCAGCGAGTTCACCGCATTCATTCTCGTCGGCAGATGGCAGATGCAGTAGACGCTTTCCGTCAGTCGCGCATAGACAACGGCGAGCGCAGTGTGATTCCGACCCGCTCAGCACCATTTTGTGTATTTCGTTTCGAACGGGACATTGTGTGTATGTGCTCCGTGAATAATCACAAACCACGAAACGAAGTGTCCGATCCTCATCGAGTGTTTCACTAGCGACATGCCCGCGGCGGGATCGACGCGATATCTCAGGCGCTCATAGAAACCGCGCCTCCGTCATGAGCGAGTGATCGTCGACGTAAAAAAAGTTGACACAGGAAACATGTCTGGGCGGACCGCCGACGCGGATGCGAGCGAAGGGTTCGAGTTCGAAATTCGAAAGCGGTCATGTCATCGCCTCTCGGATTTCGTATAAGTCACCGTCCAATGTCAAAATCGTGCACGTACCGCGAGCGCCGGGCGTCGGGACAGTGCGCACAATGCAGTCGTTGGTAGTGTGGTGGGCCGTGGTGTCGGCGGCGTGGGCGCTGGCGGGCGCGTGCTCGTCGTCCATCTCCAAGCGGCCGGCGAGGCCCGCGCGGCCCCAGCGCCCGCCGGCCCAGCCGCAGCCGCAGCCGCGCCTCAACGTCACCTTCCCCACCTTCAAGTGCGAGCCGGACTACTCGGAGTATTACTGCCTCAACGGCGGCTCGTGCTTCACCGTCGTCATATCCGACAGCCCGATCTACAACTGCGAGTGCCGGAGCGGCTTCGTCGGCCAGCGCTGCGAGTTCAAAGACTTGGACGACTCGTACGTGCTGACGAGCCGGCAGCTGATGATGGAGACGGCGTCGATCGCCGGCGGGGCGACCGTGGCGGTGTTCCTCGCGATTCTAGTCTGCTTCGGAGCGTGGGTTCGGTTACATCGGCGCGCGAAAGCGCCACCCTTTGGCGAGGAGCGCGGACCGACACCAGCCGTCCAGCTGGTGGCCGTGGCGGCGCCGCGCGGCAGGGTCCAGCTCTGTGCTGCGACGCAGTAGTGCCCAGTGTCGGACTCCCTCGGACCACTTGTGTACATATAGATAGATTATGTGTTAAGTTATGTGGAGCGAACGGAGATAAAAAAATTTATGTGATAATTATTTTACGAAGCTTATAATTTATTTGGAAGGAATTTCTTTTGTATATAGAGATCCGAGCTGTTCGGGTGCGTTGTGTGGATGTAAATTTCAGTCTTAACCATGTGAACGGTACAATGTATATTGTCCATGTTCAGTGTACGGGATGTGTTGATCGTCTATGGAAATGTACCTAATGCTACTTGCTTCAAGTAGAAATGTTTTATTATATTGTTGGTGCTTCTGTATTGTGCAATACAGGAGCAAAAGCCCCCGGGACGGAATAACTTAAATAGATTTGTTTTGTTTAATGTCCCCATTAAGTTCATATGGGAATACATAATGTGTTAGTGATTCCGTCTGAGGGAGTTGTTTCTGCCAGGTGCCTTGGGTTCCACTGCAGAACTCTGCATGTTATTGTTTTATACTGTATCAAATGTTTAGTGGGCGTGTCCCAATGTCAAGATATTCACTTTTATTTCTCCCTATATTAGTGTCAGTAGTTGCAATGTCTAAAATGTTAACACTTGTATTTGATATTGGGAGTAATATGATGTAAAGCTTAGTAGTGGGTCCAAGCGCAGGCTGCAGGCCTGATGCTGCTCGGTGCCTGCAGCAGCATAGTAAGATACTGTGAATCAATGTTTATTGTGTTTGTTAGTAGTGTTTGTTCTATGTGAATAGAATTGTGATGAATTTGGAAGTTTGTGAGGCGGCGAGTAGCAGAGTTCCTATGCGCAGCCCCCCAGCGCACGCTCGCACATTCCATCTCGCGGATAGAGTATTTTACTGGTGTCAGTATTATTTTGTAATACAAATCTTAAGCCGGCAGCTTTACTTTTTAATTTATACCGGATATCCCACTGGGATAAAACTGTATTATATTCGTTTGGAGGCTGAAAGTGCCCAGAACGAGATGGCTTCTTGTAAATATAGCCCATGTAGTTATTTATTAGATATTTATAAAGGTTTATTTATTGACTGCTTTATTTAGTTAAAAACAAAACTGAAGTATCAACCGCATCCAAGTTGCCAATAACAAGTAACGGTTGCATCTTACAACTTGCTAAGCACGGCCTCGCATATCTTATTCCCTATTGTAATCTCATCTTGAATCTCTCGTCTTGTAAAAATCGTTAAACATTGGATGGTGTATAAAATTTTCCCTGTGCGGTGTAAGCCAACTTGTGTACAAATAACTGTAAAATTTTTGCTAATAGGTAATCTAAAACACGCTCTAATGGCTCTCTCTTGATATACCCTGTAAAATTTACGCTTTCGGCTTACGCTTAGTGTATTTTAATGTCCTGTGAAGATGTATTTATCAGATGTTACTGTCAATCTATGTATGTATGTTTCCTAACGGCTGGCACTGCAAAGGGAGACAAAAAAATAGCAAAGTATTGACCTGTGAGAACTGCCTGTCTTGGAGCTGACCAGTTGGCGAAGTTTTATTCTAGACCGTGATGTACCTGTTCCTATGGAATTTTCACATTTTGACGTTGTTGTTTATATCGCCAGTTTGTCATCTTCCGGAGCGGACATCTAACAAATTGATGTGAGGGATTGTGTATTCCATGTTGTGTCGATTCATATGAGACGTTTATATGAACATTCCAAAGTATATGTAAAATATTACCTACATCACTAATAATTTTGAAGTATCTGTTAAGACGCTACATTGTTAATTATACAGTTTTCTATTGATCATTTGTTAAAAGAAAATTATACGAAACTAAATCCTTACCTAATGTTTTTGATTAAATTCCATATTAATATCTATTTAACTAGCATCCTGAGAGCTTACTTTCTTCCTTTAGAATTTTATCCTGCAGACTACATATACATATAAATAGAAGTACAGATTGATCTTCACTAATAAACTTATTCCGTTGAACAAAATTTACTAAGAATACAAATCACTACACGTAGTAACAGCGCGTTAATTATCGTAATCTTGACCTAATTGTGGCCGAAAATCGAAAATATTCGTAAATTTTGCTAAATGAACTAAATAGCGGCAATATTGCGGCATATAACGATATTGTGCAAATATTTTAACGAACCGTTAGGTAAATATGTACAGTATGTCTGGCCACGCATTCTCATGTTTTCAATACGTTGTGCAATATATATACTACACACCTGTTATTAAAACAAGTTTGATATATAAACAAAAGATAACACTATAAAATTGATATTCTCATAAATGTGAATGTAATTACATGCACATCAAGTTAACAATAATTTATTAACGGTTCATGCTTACGACAATTGAGTCTTCACTTAAAAATTAAATCGGATAGGTCCGTTTTGGTAATTCCGTAAATCATCAGTTAACAAAACGAAATTAAAAATAATACGTGATTCGTTTCGTGCACCATAAAATACCTAGAAAAAAAAAGCGAGCGCGAAGCAACGGCTATAGCCCATTGAGCCTCTGGGAGCATATTTTTATGAATAGGTACCCGACCGGTCCGCCACCGACGTCGCATGTATAGAGTTCATTGAATGAGTGCCCGTCGGTTTGTTGACATTCCCCGAAAACCTGCCTCGCCCGGAATAGCCGCGTATCACAAGCTCCCGATGGATGGACAACGACCGAAATAGACGCCGCTCCGAAGTAGATTAAAGCCCTTTTAGGAGTTCAATACTGATGAAACTCACCTATTTAACCGAAATAAGGCAGGATGTCGGCTTAACGAGGGATGTACGACATTACAATTGAAACACTATATTCCGGTGTTAAGTATTTTAAAGTTTTTATCTTGCAATTTTAGGTTTAGTAAAGCTTTTAAAAATATTATTTAAATAAAGACTACTTGTAGATACACAAATAATATTATTTTAAAAAGAAACTATAACTAAAATTGTACTACATATCTACATGTAGTTATAGTATCTATTGCGAAGTAAATAAGTATACCACGTAGGCGTTCATTATTTTATAATGTTTAAGTAATCATTTACAAACTTTCATATTCTAAAAGTATAAATTAGCAACATATACGTCCATACCATTGATGTATAACACACCAATGCGGTTAAACAAATTATCCGTTTATTTTGTCTTTGTTGCCGAATTTCAATAATAAATTCAATAATTTACTGACATATTAATGTTTCATGTGGAAATTGACACCCGTTTCAAAATTCATCTGTATATTCGAAATTTGCTGTTTAGCCCATCTTCGTGGATCCGCATCATATAGGTTATTTAAATCGAGTTCATAAGCAAAACTGCTGTGAATGAACACATCAAGTCAAGGCGAAACGAGACGCTCGTCGGAGACATCCACCGGCATCAATGTCTTCCAACGCCATTATATTGAGAGCTCCCCCGCCGTCCTGCGTTTACGTGATGATAGGCGAAAACGCAGTTGTTAATGGAAGCTCGCGGGTCGGCATCCTGGTTGTGAGTTAGACGGAGCGTCGCTCTGCCCACGCCGGGATCCTTTATGGTCATCGGCCAGTGGTCATTGCGTCCAATTAACATGCCTACGTGGCCGGCCCACTTTGTCATTATGTAGCCGCGCGAAAATCTTCCTGCTGCTTGTAAAAGACAATACGACGGTGTGTTTTATACCTTAGATATAACTTCATATCAATCTTACAGTAGTTGGACACTTAAAATATTGTGATTTTATAAATTCTAAACACCTGATTTCCTAAAATTAATGATGAATTATAATTCATTTCGTGAAGTGAATTTGAATAAGCGTACAAGGTACATTTGCGATGTAAACAACATACGCGTATTTTGCACGAGCATATATATCCTTGTCGATTGACACGACGGATTGGCGGAGTTCACGTTCTTTGAATATTTTTTTATATATATAAATGTACTTAGAATAATATATTTTGTTAATCAATGCTTTAGCAGTTAAGAGATATAAAAAAAATAAGTTATCAATGCCAAATAATTAATTTTTGGACGTGAATTTCAGCGTCGGCGCAAGACGCCCAGCGGCTGTAACTTATACTATCTTACGGTAAAAGACAATGAACAAGTTCCTTTTCATCATTATCTAATATAAATAGCCCACAGCTGAACACAAGCCACCCCCATAGAGCCACCTGCATCCATCGTTCGGTTCTGTTGGCCCGTCCGAGGTTACCCCTCCAGAACCATTCTTCCTCATCGGTTCTACGTATTATGGGACCGGCCTACTTTGCCGTAATGATCTATTTTGGTCACCACCTAGCATCTAGAAAATATAACTAATTGTTGAGTAACCTTAATATTAAAATTGTAAACATACTCGTTGCGATATTTTTTTATAATGTCCCGCCTGTCGTAGTGGTTGAAAAGTAGAACACGTGTTAAAAGGTCATTGGTGTATGAAAATTGATTGGATCAAAGTTTGTGACAAGTGGTGGGTGAGATGCATCTGGTGATTCGCCAATGTCCACCTGATCACGTGGCTTGAAGCCCGCCTCTCGCTCGAGTGGCTCTTCCTGCGCCAGATGGCGGCACGTGCGCGGAAAAAACTACATGATCCTGTCATAGATCAACGACGTGTTTGGAAATGAAGCGTTTTATATAATTAGCAAAATTATTAATTTTTTTCATTGTATTAATTATCTATATAAATAAAAATTAAATGTTCGTTGGTAAGTGATCGTAATCATTTGAGAACGGCTGGACCGATTGTTATTTATCTATTTTTGTTTTGTTTATTTTATTATGTTCACCATTTTACCATTATGTATCATATTTTTTTTATAACGAACTTAAGTTTTGTTTTAATCATATAAAACATTTTGGAGACCAGGACGTAGCTGTTGGCCGCGTAGTGTAGTTGTTAGAATACCCGGCTGCTGTGCTGCGGGTCCTGTGTTCGATTAGTCGATAAATAATAATTGTGCATCACAAATTGTTAGTTTTCGGGTCTGGATGTATCACAGCATGTGAACCTTCCTCCGATCTTATTGCACATGCAATACATCGGAGTAGGGACGGGGACGACGAATGAGTGCCTCTGTATTTTATGCTTACTGCACTATAAAATATACTGCGCAGTTGATGTGATCTGGCAATGTCGCAGTCGTAGTGGACTAGGACATCACTATTATCAATACAAACCATTTAATTACTTAAAAGTTTCTCCTGCTCTACTCTGAATTTTATTATCGAGTATCAATTATTTAGAAATAACTAACTTACCCAAAATAAACAAAATAGAATATTCCTGGGCCGATTTTATTCGACAGTAAGTTGAGTTATTGTCTTATTATATGTATATTAAATAATCATTGGTTCATGGAGTACAAAAACAAACTCTAGTTGACTGATATGATTCTCAACCATAAACAAAATATAACATTTTTTGTTTGATGTTGGAATATTCAATCTCCGTAGTGTCGGTATCTTCATGCGATAGATCAGTGTCTAGGACTGAATCACGGTTTATAAAAAAATATCCCGTGCGTTTCGTGTAAAATGGGGAAAAGTCAGTTCTGATGTGCATTGATACCTCCGAGGACTAAGAATATCTCGTTATTCCGATTACATTCGCTTAAAAAAACATTATAGTTTTATTTTTTTTAACTCGTACTCTGTTATAGGATGGTCCTTCATACTAACTCGAGTCCCACCTATTCGTGCTAGGCACAAAGTTCGCCATCGTAGATTTTTACATAGCAACAAATGCAAGGAATTATAATATATTTGAAAACCATGTAAGTTTTATAACTGTTCTGATTTTTTTTTAATTTTACTTGAAATGTAGATGATGTCACGTATATTTACATTTGAATGTTCTAGAATAGATTTTTATTTGGCTGAACACCTGTATACTCTAAATTTTAAGCGACGTAAAAAACTAAATAGACTTGGTAAATGTTATATATAAATTATAACCCTAGATCTACCAATATGAACATTCATATAAGAACTGTGTTGAATAAATTAAATGTTTGATGAATTTAAATATTATATAAAATAAATCGTCATAAGCGGAAAAATACGATTATACTAGCCGTTAGATAAAATATTTTTTCAGGTTAATATTCAGATAATAATACAAGTTCACGTTAGACACTATACTGTGTACTATGCCTGTTACTAATAGGGTACCTAGTTAAACATGTCTATAATAACTAAACAGTAAAAAAGAGAATAGAAAAGATACACTATGCACTTATCGAGCTCCCAGAGGATACTAATTTTGACATAAAACTTTAACTATATGTCCCATCTGTAAAATTTGCAAAATGCTCTTTCTTCAATGCACTCCAGTACTCAAGCTCTTAAACCTGTTGCACTCCGGGGGTGGGCTAAAAACTATTTGAGAACGCACGTGTCACCTGCGCTTTATCACGCCATTGTTCGATGAAGTGTCCATTAATGATGCTACATTAGTTATTAAAAATATTGATTGGCTGAATACCATTTTACCGGTGCCTGAACAAAGTGACATGCAGTGATTTTGGTGTATAAATACTGGCGGTTTACAGATTAAAAACAAATAACTGTGTCACAGGTTAAAAAAGTTCGTTGTCTTTTTTATTTTTTAAGTTGGCTGTGTGATGTTGTAATCGATTGATTTAAAACTTGAAGTTTTAATAAAGCAAAAACAAACTAATTTAGCTTTTGCATATTATCAGTATCGCACGGTGTGGGATTGAAAAATTACACACAAATAATTTATCATTCTACGAGACCAGAAGACAAATAGAGTTGACGATAAATTTAATTACAATTATGCCGGGAGAACCAAAATAATGTTTATGTGGGCGTTTTCTGATTATTCTTCTCATGTCTTTGTACGTCTAAAGGAAAAATTATTTCCGGTGTGTGAATTTTTTAAATTCACTATTTTAAGTTGAAAAAGTCAATGAACTATGACATAAGAGATGACAAATATGGTTAAAGGTCATGTGATAACCGCGTGCGCTTTAACTATCCAATGTGTTGCCAGTTCTGCGCTCGTTTCTAGTAAAGACAAAAATTTGACACACAATTCTTGTTGGTTTTCTGAGTCTAAATACATTTGTTGAATACCCATTACATGTTGTTGAGGAAATTGTAACAGTAGAGTCATGCATCTAGTTTGTAGCCATATGAAAGAGTTGGCTCATCCGGCAAAACACTACGTCCTTAACGAATACCGTGTTATAGGAGGAGGGTTAGATCTTTAACATTGACGATTGTTTGTCACCACTAATATTACATAAAAAAAATAACCGAAGCCTGCCACTGACTCTGACCCTGGCGGTCACCTTTAATTCTTCATTATCAACTTGGGTCTCCGGCAGTCCGCAGGTTAGTTAAGAGGGACGTCAAAGAATAAACAAATGGCCCGAAAATTTATGAACCACTAAATTCGAAACACAAATCAGTATCGTAATACGTTTGGATTTGGAATTCCTTTCATATTTTTCATTCCATAATCTTACCCTCTAAAACACACACATCTGGTAACAGCCCGAAGCTATAGTGTTCTTCACTAACTTACTTATATCTATTGTAGGACACAGCCGTTACTAACAAAGCTCCAGCTGAACTCTCGTACTTTTCAAAGACTCGTTCACACTCACCGCACTGGTCAGGAGTCTCAATAATGTCTGAATACATAAACGCTTTTTAAATTTAACTCTGATCCAGATAATTGGACGTTCTAATACTACGATCCTCCTGGATTTGATTTACTTATCCTAATAATAACGTTTGACGGCACACGAGAAGACACCCAGTCTTCTCACGCCGTCATGCTCCTCACGTCCTATCAATAGTCCACTGGTGAACACACCTCGAGCACAGGTTGCCTGATAGAACCACTAATACAGCAGCCAAGGTTCTGTTGATGTTAATGCTGTTAACCTATGCGAGTCTTACAGCTTCATCGAATACAGGGTTCACGGAGCAGAGAGGTCCGTGAGCTGGCTTAACACAGCAGATATCGAAGCCCCGACACCTTGCATGGGTCGTCGCTCCATCGAGTGGGAGTCGTTCTACACTGCGACTGCCAGTCCGAGGTTGCCACTCAAGAACTTTTCTTTCCCATCGGTCATCGGTTCTACGAGCTATGTATATGGCAACCTTCGCTCTATTGTGGATGTCTACGTTGCGAATCGTATCACGCAAAGAAACACCTACCATTGCCCTGTACATAGCTTGCTGAATAACTTTGACTTTTCTCATATGGTCAGTGAATGACCATGTCTCAGTATCAGAAGTCATGGTAATGGCAACACGTACTGGCTTTTGTCTTGAGGTGCAGGGATATTGGATGCCAAGATGCGTCGCTGTTTCCCTAACGCTACCCATTTGAGTTGAACCCGTCGATTGACCCCTGGATTATGGTAAAGTTTATTTATAATATAAATAAAATTCAATAATTGACTTGCGGTACACGACTACGACACAAATGAAAGTATTATATGGATTAGACATCCGTATCCTAAGGGAATATATAACGTCACGGTACGTTAGGCTACCAACAACTTAACTTCTCAACAGTCGGCACCAACAAGGAGCAATCGATCCCTCACAGAATTCCGCCGTGAAATACCAGCAAACGCGGTTGTATTCCGAACGTTGAATGTGGGATTATCTTTTATTATTATTTATTTATTTCTAACATGTTATACACAATATCATCTTATACTTCAGGTTCTTAAACCTTTTGTTTTTGAGAACCCTGTACATTCTCGCTGGGTAGTTTACAATTTTTTTTTTATTTTGCGACGGGTACGCCTTACACGTTGCTGTATAAACTAGGGACTTGAGACATTAGAATATATATCTAATTGTGTTAAATGTAGTGTGTGGTATAAACTTATATATATATTCTTTAAATATTTATACACAACGGAGACCCAATTACAGGTAACGAGGCATTCCATCGCATAAAAAAAAAATTACTTTCTTTTCAAAGAATGCCACTAATGCTTTAACATTGCTCACGTTCTACCTCAACCTCTCCATCTTGTGCTCGGATATGTTTACGACAATAGTCGAATAGCGGACCGTACCCTAAACCATTACGCTATTTATGCTTTCAAATTTAATGTACAAATGTCCCTCAAAATGTCAGATAATTTTATATAAACAAATTTTTGTGCCTAGTAGCGTAGCACCCGCCCCGATATAGAGGACCTATGCAAGCGTGCGCGACGTCGACGTATGCAGGTGGCTCAGTGTGCTGCAGCGATGAGCTGAATAGATGATGATGATAAATTCTTATTGTTTGCTCAAGCTAAAATCGCTTGTAAGGGACAAATAACTGTTTTTTTTTTAGCGTTACGTAGTAAATTCCGCTTACTCTGGGTATTATTTCGTTGTCAGGTCCATTGGAGACTATATTCGCGGTCCGGCTCCAAAGATCACTGACGTAAGGCCCCGCAAGAGACTTTACGAGCGAGTATATGCCTTACTTGTTGGACAAGCCGTGCGGTGACATCAATGTGTGTACTAACATGGACAGCCTGTATGTTTTATAAAATTACTTATAACATTACGGTACTATTTATATAAGATATTGTCACTCGTTCTCGGAGATGTCCTGTAAATATTGGTGCTTATGGGGTACATAGCTTTCGGTGTACTCCACTTGCTGGCACGCTGCAGCTTGTTTCACGCCACGCCCTCATACAATAACAGCGTAAAATAGCAGCATTATCACAAATGTTACATTATGTTTGTATATGAGCCAATACGCACCTTCAAACTGGGTAGAGCACAAATACACGACAGTTCTACCGGGAGACTCAAGGGAAAGATAAGGACGCATAACCCAGTCGTACTTACCTCGCTGAATTGCTCTTATTGTTTGGACGAAATGATATTCACATATAAATAAGGTAGGTATCTAGTAAAGGGGTTAAGAATCCCCCCAGCCTGTCATATAAGGTGAACGAAAGGGGATTATGAGTTCGTAGGCAATCAGGGTGGGGGGTTTAACTCGGGAAGGCTGGTAGCACGGAGTGGTCCCGAGATGCCGTAGCACAACGAGAGGTCCTAGAAGAGTCGAGGTCTCCCCTGGGCGTGCTTAGGCTCAATGCAGCAGGAGAGCTCCAGCGCACCTCACAATGCACTTAAGGTGGCTACCGAAGGGGTTTTAGTGGCCACATGACACATAACTCTGTCTTCCCCCCGGGAGGAAGGCTGTCTATTGAGATTTCCTCCCCGACAGCAAAAAAGAAAAAGTCTATGCAATTGCAAATTTACCGCGAACTCCATTTATTATTTCCAAGTTCATTAAAAGTTGGATACACTGAATTATACTCGTAGCCGATGTCTAATGGCGTGACAGTAACGAGTCGAAAATAATTTCACTAGAAAACAACGGGCCTATGAGATGCTTGTCAGCAGCACGTCGTGGGAAGTGCATTCTTCGTTACCGCGAAACTGCCGGAAGGAACTTGACGTTTGCTTTTAATGGCCGCGACAATTTATTTAAATCGCTACTCAAAATCTGTTTTCACGTTTTATATGTATTAATCGAAATATTTCATTTAAATATTCTTTTTGCAATGTAAACTAATATTTTTTAATTTTATGGTTTTCTATTTTATTTTAAGAGATTAAATAAATATATATTAAAGGTAATAAATAAATAATAAGCTTGATCGTAATTTTTTTTAATTTTGTTGTATAGCTTGGGGTTATAGTGTTTATAATCTTGCATATATGAATTAGAATTTAACAAAACAATTAGGTTTCCCCGAGTCCGAAAGACAAGAACTTATTTACACAGATATCAGATTTATAATTAGTTGGTGTACTTTCTACTATTCATGATTTTTCCCAGTTGGATAAGGTAAGAATATTATATTAATAAAATGAAAAAGAAATTGGTTCCATGGAGTTTATGAGTATATATATTATTTAACAATCAAGATTTAAAATAACATGTGAATTGGCGGCAAATCGATTGAAATTACTTGACATTCCGCATTCCAAATTTGAATATATATTTTTTTTAAATTGTAGTATTATTTATGGTCGAACTAGTAAATAACTGGTCTGGCGGACACAACAAACAATAACTAAATGTGAAAGCAATAACAAATAAATATACGAATGATCGTAAAAGTCATCAGTATTTTTATATAGGTCTTTATTTAAAGTAAAAAAGATATTATGTTAAAGCGAAACAAAACGATTTAATACTGAGATCTCTTCGTCACATTTTCTTCCGCCTCAAGTCCAACAAATAGAGAGCAAAAAGTGGTGCTGTGCTCAGAAATTTAGCTTAGACTGCAAGGTCGTTATGTTTTTATGACAGTAACCCTTACTACGACAAACGAGCATATACATTCATCTGACGTTAAATGATGACTGTAAATACACTGTCAACAACACCAACATCCAACCTCAACAAAGTTTCGAGGTGCATTGTTACCGCTGAGGACTGAGATGGAATGCATTGCCAGCAGAATTACCGCCATCAGTCGGTCGCCAGAGCCTGGCCGATTAGCTTCTCTGGGCGCATCGTGTAGACAAAGTTGACATTTTGATAAATAATTAGTGTATTACCATTTAAACCGTCCATAAACATCCGCGTTAAGACTAACGCGACTACAAAATTTCAAATTCCAGAAGAGATTTGAAAATTGAATTGAAATATCCCATTACGTTCATACATACACAAAAAGCAGTTTAATAAAAATATTGTCACTATTGTTGTTTAACCCTTTGCCCTCGGAGTCATTTTCAACATTGCCTACCAATAACTCCCGATTAATATTTACAAACAGCAACCTGGGACAATTTTAAAATGACGCGAGCGCTTTTTTAAAAATTACTTTTTTAGTAATACAATACAAAACAAAAAAAATCCGAAAGAATAATTTTGATCATGGAATGTCTTTGTTTACTTTATGATGTGAAATCCAAGTGAAAAGAGTTAACAAATATATTTTGTTATAATTATAATTTTAAAACACAATCGCTCTATTCAATTGCATTTGTGTGCATTTTAATATCGTAGTGTGTGACAATATCAGTCTGAAATCTCTAATGGCCCTCGAGATCGTGTCCAATTAGATAATGTTAGGAAGTCAAAGGGAATGAGTCAGGTATCACCATTAATGCCGGACTGCGTGGTTTATCTCATTTGAAAGACTGAATGAAACTTCACGTACCATACGTATGTACCTCGGTAATTGGAGATAAATTTACAGTTTATTATTTACATATTTTAAAATATGTCACGTGTGCTTACACTTTGTTGCATTGCATTAGTCTAAATAAAATTGAACGTTCACTATGGGAGGATTTAAGGTTGAAGTCATTTTCTAGCTGGCAACCATATGTTATTTTTTTAATCTCTTAACGTGGAATGTGGGTATACTCTTTGTTGCAATAATCCTAATAAAATTGAACGTTCAATGGATTTTGATTTCATAATGGATTTAACGACGAGGACATTTTCTAGCGGGCAACCCAAATTGTGTGAAGCAATATTTATTTATTGGTACACAATCAGCACATAGATGGAATAGAAACAAAGGTATAAGAGAAACATAAAATTCAGATAAATATGATTACCAATAACTTGGGTACACGTAAGTAAATTGTTACAATAAGCATGTGTGGAATAAACTAAGAAAATAATACATGACAGATAAAAAATATAATTTATACAAATTCATAAATTCGACATCAATATTATATTTATATATATATCTATATATACCTAGTCCGGCCGTAAGTTTTGTTACAAATGAAAATGCTTTTTTATTTAATGAAGTAATGTAATATAATAATAATAATATATTTATTAGTCAGTCAGCAAAAAATTAAAAAATATTCTATTCGAAAGGTGGCCCCTTTGGCTTTTATACAGGTCTTTACTCTGTTTGGCTACGAATCTATGGATTTACGCACTGTTCCCAAGGGAAATTTCGCCACTTCTGCTCCAAAGATTTTTTAAGAGACTCAATGTCGCCGTGTCGCTTAGGGCAGGCCATGTCCTTTAAAACTGACCATAATTTGAAGTATAAAGGGTTGAGGTCTGGGCTAGATGAGCGCCATTCTTCAGCTCTTATAAAGTCCGGAACGTTGGTTTCAAGCCAGGCTTGGGTAGTTCGTGCCTTGTGATCAGGTACAGTCCTGCTGGAAAGTATATTTCTAAAAAGTGTATTGCTGAGAGGTTTCACAACATGATCCAAGACTGTATCTTGATACATTTTGGCTGAAGTTTTCACTCCTTTTTCACAAAAATGTAGTTTTGTGACTCCTTTATAAGACACGCCCCACCAAACCATCACTGACGCAGGATGATGACCTCGTTGTACCTTTTCGACCACTTGAGCAGCTTCTTTAGAACTGTGAGCGTACAGTTTATCATTTTGCTTATTGTAGTGTTCTTCAATCGTGAATGGGAATATTTCCGTGCCATTCACCTGCGTATCGCGACAGAAGGCGTTTTGATCGATCCACTCTCTTTAATTGTAAAGATTGATTTAGAGCATGTCCTATGCATCGACGATAAGTACCGAGCAATCAGGTCTTGTTTTATAATACGACACGACAGAGTCCTAGCGGGAATCTTCATTTCTCGTGATAAGATTTTATGCTTCCTAATGGGGTTTCGACGAATTCTGGCTTTAACAGCCTTTGTAGTTCTAACAGCACGAGGCCTATTCCACGTGCAATAAATTCCGAGGAAGGTACATATGTACATACAACACACCCAGAGCTGAAAATCAACTATTTGTGCTGCAGAACTTTATTCTGCGTCAGCTGGGAATTGAGCCCAGGTCCTGAGACGTAGTAGTAACTACTCCGACCACTCGCACACACCACGCGGTCCTCTAAAACTGTTATACAAGACACTATGCAGTAATTTAATAGCTCAAAATAGTTTAAATTGTTCGGCGGATTCGAATCTACGATGTTGAGTTTTAACAGCGGTAGAGCTACACTGCAGTTTGTTTCCAGGGGCAGAATGAATGGGTCAGCTCGACCGGGGTAGGACCACACCCTTACGAGCAGAAGAATATCAGGGTAAAATAGCAGTATAATGCTGCTGTGTTTCGTCTGGTGAGTGCAGGGATCCAGAGATTTTATTACTGGTGACGAGGCATTCCGTCTCAGTCCTCAAGGGTCTGCAATATGATTCTTTGTCCAGGATGAATGTATGCGAGTTTGCTACTCACAATGTAATAGAAAAAATCAGTTTCGCAGACAGTACCCTAAGCCCTTAGGCTATTGTCGCTTCAACTTTGGTTGGACTTTGGTTTAAAAATATAGATTACGATTAACTTCGACTAGATACAAACGAGCACAGTTCACCTGATGGCAAGAATGAATCTTAGTACAAACTTAGTTTTTAATCTGGATTAACATATATACGATACTATCATTTACAATGACTATTAATAAGTCCCAACAAGGCCAAAGTTCAAAGTGGCACGGATACATATCAGCAGTCCTTGCTTCTCACAGGGGCAGCTTTATGTCGGCTCCTCAAGCGGATCGAGAAAACTTACACGTACTGACGGAAAATAATAAATCATACAATGTCGTTTCACACATTTTAAATTTCTCTGTACCCAATTCTAAGTCTACGCAGACAGACAGAGATTCGCGGGCAGATGCTAGTTATAAATAGTTCACGAATGATATATACAATGATATGAATTTTGCATAAAGTTTGCTTCGTCTAAGCCTTTTGTTACATAAAGGTACTTGTTTAGTGCTAACGAGTACAATAACAAATGGTCAACAAACAATACTGCGTTGCTTTTTCTTCTGCCCCCTATTCAATAAAACAAAATAAAATCATTAAGCATAAATCCAGGCGTATAAATGCCACCATAAAAAAATAATAACTCTACTGTGTTTCGTCTGGTGTAGAGATCCGGAAACCCTTATTGATTGTGAGGCATTCCGTCCTAACACTCAAGAGTGACGAGGCATCTGCTTTTTGATTCCTTATCAAGGGTGAATGTGGGAATCATGTGAAATGTGTGCTCGTTTGTCACCGTTAATACAAAAAAATTATAATAACGCATGATGTTTCAGTTTTATTTAAAACTAAATATGTTAGAAACCAGACATCGCCGTATTAATGGATTGCAACCCTAGAGGGGCCGCTGGATTATCAGCGATTGTCGAACTGGAAAGTCACGGGCCGAATGCGTTTTGTGTTTAGAAAACTGAGCAAACAGCGCCGAGACGAATCTCTCACGATGGAGGCTGCGTGGGAGAGCTGCACCGTAAAAGGCCGGCTAGCGTCAGTGCCTCCTCACTTGGCGAGACCGGTGGGTACATTTACGTGACGTAGTGCATATTTTTCGCTTTTTATTCGAGCCGAGATTTCGGTAGAGTGCCACTATAGCGTTGTCCGATGGGTATGACCGAATTGTCGATGGTGTTCTTTTTTTTTAAAGTAAATTAGGGGTAAAACATGACTGTGGCACATGACACATACATCCATTCTCAACGAACATTCAAGATGCACGGATTTGTAATATAAAATTAAAGTAGCTGCTACGTGGCGGGTCCTTGGATCGATTCCCAGCCGAGGAGCGAGACTCCTGGCTGTCGTGAACCATGTCGTACCACACGCAACAAATAGAATATTCTTTTAACTAAAACGCAAAAGATTATACATGTTTCAATAAACAAATTTTAACAGCAGTAAATTAACATAGCATTTATTAGAAATTTATTTTAAAATAAACCAAAGTAAGGGTTCATCAACATCTCAGCCCACCAGTCACACCTCGAGTGCACTGCTGCATATAAGCTTCCGCTCAAACTGCGACTGTACGTTATCTTCACACATCAGCATCCACCCCATCGACTTACCGCATACTTGCATAGTTCGTCACCAGTGTTGTTATTAAAACAATAAATAATCAATTCACAACACACGAAAACGAGTATCCTTAAAAAAAAGTTAATAGTTTAAGTAACACTCTGTATATATAAATCCACACAAATCACAGTTGAACAAATCACGGCCTGTTTCCTACAGAGGGTTCTGGGGCAAAGCTTGCCACGCAGCTCCGCAGCGGATGGCCGGGCTTCATATTTTTTCAGAATATATATACACTGCAGGCCAAAAGTTTAAGACCACCTTAATTAAAGGAGGAAAATAAAGTAAAACTCCAATAAAATATTAAATGTTTAATTAACCGGTTTAATCATCTAATAGAACATTGATTGACAAACAATATACTTTAAAAGCGTAAAGAAATACTAAACTGATTTTTTATCAAAAAATACAACTTTACATTTTATGACTTTTTTCACAAGTCGCGGCATACAAGCAATCAATTTATTAATGTGTGATATACTGTTCCAAATTTCGCATTAAGCATTCCACATTTCTTCTCGCGAGGATGGGCCACGATTACGGACGTTCCTACCAAGCTCTTCAAACAAAAGTTCAATGGGATTGAGATCCGGGCTCTGAGGAGGCCAAACCATGTTTTTTAAACACTCCTTGTGTCTCTTTCTCTTCTAAATATTCTCTACATACTTTGGAGCTATACTTTGGATCATCATTTTATTGGAAAATGAATCCATCTCCAATTAATCGCAACCCAGAAGGAACGGCATTTTGTTCTAAAATGTTTTTGTACTGTTCCTTTTTCAAAATTCCATCAATTGTAATCAAATCGCCAGTTCCTTGGCTAGAGAAGCAACCCCAGACCATAATTGAGCCACCACCATGCTTGATTGTTGGGACTACACAATCTGGCATCATGTTTTCTTGGGCACTGCGTCGAACGTAAATTCAAGAGCAAGAGCCCACTGCATCCGTTTTTTCTCTCTAGGTTCTGTATAGGTTCTCGAACGGCAACGCGACTATACAACTTCGACAACATCCCAGTCGCCGTTTTACTGTAGTCAATGATAAAGGTTTAACTCGGGTTTCGTTTACTTCAACGCGGATTTCTGGTGCTGTTAAGCGTCTATTTCGCTTGCTGGTAACAACAATGAAATTATCTTCACTAGACGTGGTAGCTCTCTGCCTTCCCGAGCGTGGTAGACCTTTGAATCAAAACCCTGTCAATCGGGGGATCTGGATCAGAACCCTGACCCAGTGTGATGATGATGATGATGGAAACATATACCTGTCATCAATAATTGAAAATAGTAAGTGCTGAGGGTCTCGGACGCTGTCTCGGGTTTCTTTAGTTCATGGTGTCAAATACATTCTGCACTGATTTTCTTCGAATATATTTGTGTGTTTTTGTTTACTTTACATTTTATTAATTACAATTTAATTTGATTCGTCATTTCTTATAATCAGAACAGCCATAGTGGATCTGAAAACCAACTAATGGTGTTTAATCAAAATTGTTATAGGCTCAGCGTTGGAACTGGAGGCAATAGCTCTGTTACCAGCTTTTCCGGCCATTAAACTACATTTTAGAAGAAATTTCTCTGAATAGTGGAATTGCCCTAGTAAAATTCTCGCATAGTACAACAAATCGACATTCTAAAATAAAGATGACCTGTTACAAACATTGTCACTAGTAAGGATGATGTGATTACTGTTTCCCTAATTTTCTCGTGCCAAAAACTTGAGTACGCGTGAATCATTGTAGACGCGGCGGAGGTAAATGGTCGGCATCCTGCTTACAGCAATTGCTGCAATGGCGGGAATCGCGCCTCTTCCCGCGCAAACTGTCGCGCGTGACAAATACGCGCATGCGCGGTGCTCGGTGCGCATGATTGCGATGCGTTCGTTCAGAAATTACATAATCAAGTTTACAAATTGATCGTTTAGTTATTTCATTACGATATAATTTACTTTTATGCAAAAATTTTGTGTATTTTTTTGTTATTTATTAAGCTCCTGGTTATTCGCAGCGCGTCATTAAAAATTCGCGGTAAAATATGATTACATTAAGGTTTGAGAAAAGCTTTAATACAATGCTAACGCCACGGATCAAAACACGACACAACAATATTGACTAGAAAAACAATATGTTTTTATTAAAATTGGTTTCGTTTGTGAATTATGCATAGAATGTGTGAATATGTCCTTTTGGTTTAAGAAACTCGACAAACGGTATCTATTAACATTTACTTTAAATAGATGTACAGATGATGAAATTGGAAACCACCGACATGTTTTGAACGGTGATACTAAACACGATTACTAATAACTTATATAAATATATAAACCAAAAAAAATCATTTTTTTGGTTTATTTATTTCGTGTAGGTGCATTTCCGGTCTAATGGCTTCTAAAGCTTCATCAAAAAAGAATTCTTAAAGTTTTAGGTAATTAATTTTTTTTGCTGTTTATGCGATTATAAGTGATTCCTCGAAGCTGTGTGCATGGATACTCGGTAGTGAAATATAACGCCTATGCGTTGTCATCCTTAAAACTAAGATATGGGACGCTTCGTCACCATTAGGAAATTACAACAAAAAAGCCATCGTTCTAACAGTACAGAAAGGGTAAGGAACCGGAAATCCTATAAACGGTAACGAGACATTTTATTGTTGTACTCAAGGTTGACAATGCTTTATGCTTTTGTATTATCTAGGATGTTCCGTCTTTATTCCTTAACAAGGCGGGATGGAATTGCCCGCAGACACTCACCATCAGGTGAAATGGTTGTTCGTTTGTAACTCTTACTTGCCTAAGATGAAGTGGGTCGCCGGTGCCAACTTACCACATGGAACAACAATAAGGTGCTACTTCACAGCAGTGTTCTGTGATGGTGTGGTCTGTCTCAGTCTAACCGACCCTTTTATGCTGTAGCGAAGATCTGGCTAGGGGCTCTAGCACTGATAAAAACTATTAAATCAGCGATCCAGCTACCTCCTGTACCATGAGCTAAGCTAGATGCCATTTTAGTACATCTATGTTGTTCATAGAAGACGCAACGTCCCTAACAACATCCTCAGTAGAACGAGTGTCCGACATAGCTCAAAAGATCAGCAAGCTAATGTGGTGACGGGCTGCTCATATAGCTCGTAGAAGTAGGTAGGTAACTGGGGGGGAATGATTCTAGCCTGTCAACTTTAGACTGGTAGGTTAGGACGCCTGCCCACTAGATAGCGTGACGGCCGATACAAATTTGCGGAAAGTCGAAGGATGCAGTTCCGCAGTGGACTAGCGATAATCTATGATAATGATGTTGATGTTCAAACGTTTATGTAATATTAATTTGTTTTAATTAGCATTAATTAAACGCATTATATATTTTTATCTTTTTTTTATTCTCCATTTTTTGTCTCGTCCTTTCTTCTTTCTCTAACCAAAAGGCCGTAGAAGTACAGCACAAGCGAATATCGCTCTTACACCGGTGACGTAAGGTGCGTGGGCGCGGCGCTCAGTATGCGGCCATGCATACTACAATAAATAATCAAATCACGACCGTAATTTCACAAGATTATAATTATATTAGGTTTCCAGTACACAATACGCCACGGCTGCACTACCCGAGAGCGCGGGATGTACGTAGGCGTGGCAAGTTTTCCTACGTTCCGCTTGGTGGCCAAAATTCTTTCGGAGAAGGACACACTCCACCAGCGTCCGCTGACATCCGTTAAAATACCAAGAGCGATGTGTGAAAGAGAGAGCCTCATGACTCTATTTATAGTAAAGACAGATCTTGGCAACTGTTAAAGATGCATTCGCGTTATGAATCCTGAGGATTGAGAAGCAGATGCTAGAAAAGTTTTAGAAGTGGTTCTCAGAGTATCTGCCTACTTCGTCATGGGTCCTGGGTTCGCAATCAAGGAAATATGTTGAAACAACATGCTGGCAGTTTCTTTTGTTTAGGTGTACCCGGTTTTCCTTGGATCTCATAGATCATAAGAATAGGAAAAAGGGTGACGAGGGAATGGCTCAGTATTGGCGCGAATGCTTACAGCGTGATGATATACTGGTACGGTATGGACACCGCCGTGGTCGTGATATACTAGGAGGACTTACTTATGATGATTATTTGCATCAGAATTGAGTGCGTTTATCAACTGCGGAGGTAAGAGGGTTGTCGGCCCAGACGATTAGGGTAGACAACCCTGTTATAGGTCGCTGCACACAAGTCTAGCGGTGAAAGAAACGTGGAGAGGATAGCCGCGCATGCGTACTGTCGCGAACGCAATTGTTTGTACTGTTTTAAGTTTAGGTTAGTTCGTTTAAACTAGTTATATAATAAATCATCTTCATCATCTCACTAATATCATAAATGCGAATGTTTGGATGTTTGTTAGGATGAAATTTAGCACGCACATAGACTATAGTCTGGAAGGCTACTTTTTTTACGTGAACGAAGTTACGGGCGGAAGTTAGTAGATTTTTTTTATGAATTACAAATGTACATTATAGTGTACCACGTTCCACAAAAATAAAAGTGTGACAATTTTTATTTAAAATAGAATTAGAATTAAATTTTGAAAGCGACTGTACACCAGGAGCGAGCGGGGTGCCGTATCGGTGCGCGGGGCAGAGTACGACTGGAGAGCCAATTAGCGCTTATGCATGGCCGCCCGCGCCCCTTCACTCCCGGGGATGCATTATTTTCGACTTCTGCACATTAACGGTCAGCGCTAGACTTATTTGACGCAACTTATACCATTCATAATGTAACACACCAGACGAAACACAGTAGCACTGTTTTGTGAAGTGCAATCCTTTTACAATCGGCTTCATTCATGGTAGATCCCGTTTAATCTATAGTCAGGCTCTACGTAGAAGATTCAATTCCGTTCCGATCGTATTTATTTATTTCGGCACATTTTATCGTTCACACGAAACCGTGTCGTAAAACTTTTAATGTTTTTCTGTATCGACCATAAAGGTTGGCGCAAAGGAATAATAAAATTAGGCTTTAGTTTAGTACTTACTGGCGACCGGACGACCGGACGACCGGCCTCTTGGCAACTGTTAAAGATGCATTCGCGTTATGAATCCTGAGGATTGAGAAGCAGATGCTAGAAAAGTTTTAGAAGTGGTTCTCAGAGTATCTGCCTACTTCGTCATGGGTCCTGGGTTCGCAATCAAGGAAATATGTTGAAACAACATGCTGGCAGTTTCTTTTGTTTAGGTGTGCCCGGTTTTCCTTGGATCTCATAGATCATAAGAATAGGAAAAAGGGTGACGAGGGAATGGCTCAGTATTGGCGCGAATGCTTACAGCGTGATGATATACTGGTACGGTATGGACACCGCCGTGGTCGTGATATACTAGGAGGACTTACTTATGATGATTATTTGCATCAGAATTGAGTGCGTTTATCAACTGCGGAGGTAAGAGGGTTGTCGGCCCAGACGATTAGGGTTGACAACCCTGTTATAGGTCGCTGCACACAAGTCTAGCGGTGAAAGAAACGTGGAGAGGATAGCCGCGCATGCGTACTGTCGCGAACGCAATTGTTTGTACTGTTTTAAGTTTAGGTTAGTTCGTTTAAACTAGTTATATAATAAATCATCTTCATCATCTCACTAATATCATAAATGCGAATGTTTGGATGTTTGTTAGGATGAAATTTAGCACGCACATAGACTATAGTCTGGAAGGCTACTTTTTTTACGTGAACGAAGTTACGGGCGGAAGTTAGTAGATTTTTTTTATGAATTACAAATGTACATTATAGTGTACCACGTTCCACAAAAATAAAAGTGTGACAATTTTTATTTAAAATAGAATTAGAATTAAATTTTGAAAGCGACTGTACACCAGGAGCGAGCGGGGTGCCGTATCGGTGCGCGGGGCAGAGTACGACTGGAGAGCCAATTAGCGCTTATGCATGGCCGCCCGCGCCCCCTTCACTCCCCGGGGATGCATTATTTTCGACTTCTGCACATTAACGGTCAGCGCTAGACTTATTTGACGCAACTTATACCATTCATAATGTAACACACCAGACGAAACACAGTAGCACTGTTTTGTGAAGTGCAATCCTTTTTACAATCGGCTTCATTCATGGTAGATCCCGTTTAATCTATAGTCAGGCTCTACGTAGAAGATTCAATTCCGTTCCGATCGTATTTATTTATTTCGGCACATTTTATCGTTCACACGAAACCGTGTCGTAAAAACTTTTAATGTTTTTCTGTATCGACCATAAAAGGTTGGCGCAAAGGAATAATAAAATTAGGCTTTAGTTTAGTACTTACTGGCGACCGGACGACCGGACGACCGGCCTCGTCTAGCCCACAACACATTACATTTATTGCTGTCTAGAGTTTTTCTTTATATTTGTTCGCTTTGTTTTTGGTACGACTGTGATTTATAGGTAATTACCTTCCTATTAAAATTTAGGAGAAATTCTTTATTATATACCTGCGAAATCACTTACTATCATAATGTAAATGGGTCAAATATTATATGTTATGATCACATATAATACAAATGTTTTGTCACCCTAAAGACTAAGATGGAATGCTTCTACACCGATAAGAGTCACCAGTTCCTCATCATACGAAACACAGCAGCATTATGCTGTTATTTTACCGTGATATTCTGTGAGAACAGTCCCTTCTCCGTGCCGACCATTTGTGTTACTTCTTAACCTCTAACACCAAAAAAATGTAAACGATTTTGTTGAGAATTTACGCTATAATCGCTTGCTCTGGGGTTAATCTTCAGTCCTTTGAATAATTATGGTGACATTTAGTCACCGCAACATTATGTCAAAATGAAATAATGCCGACGTTTGAGCTTAGAGCTTGTTGACGTCACTTTCTTCAACTTTAATGAAGTTGACTGCGAACTTCGTTCTCTCACAAGATCGCCCCTACTTGTCCGGTCCGCATAACATCATAGATCGATGATAGTAGCCGGAAATATTATCTTGATTTCTTCTCGTTATATACTATATTCTTAATTTATTTAAAATCACTTTTTAGAGTAGTGGGATTGTGGTAGATTCTGTTCTTAAAATCAGTCCTCACAAGCGTTTCAAATATGGCGGCCATAGTCGTAGTATCCGTTATGACACGGTCTAGACATGACGTCCCACCCATTTAGTGCCTGAATTTAGGTCAAGTGGACCTGGACGAGTGTTCTCAATTATCTACAGGGTCGGTGTGATACCCTTATTAATTATCGTAATCGACACTTTGAAGCGTCGAACTTTACGCCATTAGTTTTGCTACTTTTACCAGAAATATTAAGATCGTCGAGTCTCTGTGGTTCTGCTTGTGCAGATAGGAACTGGCTGCAACGTGAATGGGTCGTCGGCTGGAAAGGAGAAGTATCACGCGTCATATATAGAATACCGGCGTGAAATAGTCGGATAGCGCTGTTTTAACTGTATTACATATGATAGTGTACGGCCAGAGACCTAATGACGGGGAAAGAGGTCCAATCTATGTTGAGGATTTATATGTCATGGTTAGTCATCACTAACATTATAAAAAAAATGCTTTTAAAAAGAGTAATTATTGATTAGAATATCTTCCCATTTTAGTTTTAGCTTTAGTTGTATGTAGGCTAGCAACATGTGATCACCATCACATACGTGAGCCCGTGTACAGTTTATTTATTAATGTTATTTAACGCCCATTCTTCAATATCAATGAAGAATCAAAGTGTAAATCACTTGGGTACAATACTGATTATTGTAAGTAACTTTCATCAAATAAAAAAGTGTTAAGAACTTTCTTTTTTTTTTACGATATTGCATTTGGTCACGCCTCTTACCTTTCTATCCATGCACTTTTTAAACTTGTGTACGATTCAGTTTAAGTTTATAAAAAACGGAGCTGTCGCCATGGATACAACGAGCAAAAAATAACCAAAGGCAATTTATTACACCTGAAACACTTACAAAATTGTATCTAACAAAAAGCAAATTGGCCGTGAAGCGTGCATCAAAGCTATTAATTTCGCAAATAACTCCTACGTGACGAAATAATAGTGTAAATGTCTATTTAAAAATCAAGTTCACACGCCGAAAATAAAATAGAACAATAGTGTACTCAATTGGCTTTCGGCCAGGCTGCAGGTGGCAAACGAAAAAAAAAGAAAAAAATCGTTCTCATGGCGCTCTTTCGCACGCTAGGGCCTGGGCAAAGGACTCATTGATGATTCGGACAATAGTATTTAGAATACTCGTATTTTTTGTGTGTTTCTGTGTACGACGCTTATTCAACAATTCTCCGAAACTGTACTACCGCCAACTCGATGTGAACCTGTAGTCGGTTGATAATAAAACAGTCGCCATTCATAAAACCTGTCTGTCTGTCGTTGTCCGAACTTTTGTTACCTTTAATTAGTTTTTATTTTACCGTGAAAAGGGGTTTACTGTATAAACGAGAGAACTATGGCAATATTCTGCTGATATAATATTAGTTTTTGTTACTACTCTACTAATATAGACAGATAAATATTGAATAAGCAGTAAAAAATACAACATAACATATAACATGAGAATAGCTTGTAATAATAGATGTGACAGGGGTTTTATGTATAAAAAAATTATATATCATTATATAAAAATTTACATCCAAAAATGCACACAAATCCAATATATAAAATAAAAAAAAAATGTGTCACATTTTTAATGACAAATAAACCGAAGATTAGTTTAAAAATTATCTTTTGTTTATCTGGTTAATAATTCAGGTAAGTTCTTACAAACATCATTTAACATAACCTGTTAGGAAAACATTTCTTAGCACATCTGTTTAGCATTATACTGTGGCAAAGCATGAAAACAAAGCTACACAAAGTTATCTAGACGTGCTCAGTTAACTGCACGTGGCGAGGTAGATTATAAACTTTTACACCACGCCATTGTTCTGGAGCGAACATCTGTTTGTGATATAGATTAAAATAATTGTTTTTGTTACAATAAACGAAAGAATTAACTGATTACGTTGGAAGAAAGGCGGCTTGTAAATATAATTTTAACTGAGCACTAACAAAGTTTACACCTGTTGCGAATTGGTGTAAGATTCCTGGAACGGTAACCACTATTCATAGTAATAATTAAAAGAAGGATAATGATTTAATTCACACCATTTATATAGACAATCAACTATATGTAATATCTGGTCTGTAATCTATGCAGAAAGTAATTCTTCTGTGTGTGTTGAAAATTTAACCTTTTTGTGTGCTATATTTGTGAATGAATGAGAATATAATTTACTATATTAAAAGTAATATATATATATATATATATAAATATATATATATATATATATATATATATATATATATATATATATATAAATATATATATATATATATATATGCTATAAAATATAACATTTCCAGCAATAGTGTTCTCTTTGGTCAATATATTGGCACAGGGCTTTATATACATTTTTTTTAATAAGAGGTGACATACGAGCACACAGTTCGCCTGATGATAAGTAAAGAATGCGCACCATTATGTCAGCATCCATCCTCAAAGATAGAAGGCCTCGTTATTAGATCTTTAGGTCCGGAACCACCAGTAGCGCTATGATATTTGACGCCGATATTCCGTGAAGGTATGCAAGTCTGCGGTAAGCCGATTGATGCAGGTGGCACCAGTAGCACTTTATGGAAGTAGGCTAGTGATTGGCTGAAATGATTACGGTGATGATTCTGTGAAGGCGTGGTCCTTCCCTGCTCAAGCCAATCCTTCCATGCAGCAGATAAGGCTGGCCCACTGCTATGAGAGCTCGATAAGATCTTATATATCTGCACAGCTCATTCTTTCTGATGTCACCCGACAACAATGCGGACACGAGGCACCAACGGAAGTCAGGGTATTACACCAGAATCTGATTTTCGCGAATGTGTTACGCCATTCGATTAGTGCAAGTTTATTCGTGGATATCACTCGCGGAGGTGGAAACCCCGGCCGTCATGAATAACAGAAGATAACGTGCGATATGGGCTGGAGGCGGACATCTTGATGCGTCATTGATTACGTTATTTATTGTTATCACAATGGACGAAGGAAATCGGGAGACCCGTATTAAATATCCAGTATTTTCGTTTTTTGTTGGTTACAGGGTCTGGGTTTGTTGTTCAGCTATTTATTGCTTGAACCCATGCCTAGAGCCGCTAGGATTTAGTTGCAGCATGGCTTTACAACCGAGAAAATAGGTAATGACTCACGGCACGTGTCGTACCTGCGTCGATTGGCTGATTGCATGATTGCTTGTTAGTCCTCGACTGCCGGACCACTTCCTCATCAGCGGCTCGTGATGTTGATACAGGAACAGGCCACTTGGCGGTAGCATCGCGTTGGTTCCGTCACCGCCGGAGCAGGTGAATTGCCATCATTGATATAACTTTGATACGAGTTTGTTTATTTATCAAATAATATATTTTTTGTGAATTTTTAAAGAATGATTAATTTCACTAAAATGATTGTTCCAGAAGATGGTTCACGACAATAGCCGATCAATATTAATAAGCACGGCTTGGGAATCAAACCCGGGACCCGTAAATTACTAAACCGGTCGTTTGACTACTAACTCACAAGTCGGCAAAATTGATATAGGTAATTAAACAGTAAGTCGATACAAAACGTTGCATCTTATAAAACGTTCACTAGGATATCGGATAAACAGATCGCCAGATATCTGTGACGCTTTCTTAAATGTTAACACTTAGGTGGCAATATTAAATACTCGACGTCAACTTGATGTTCTTAGTTAATAAATAATTTATTAAAAATAAAAACTGCGCTACTTAAAGCTTAGGTAATATTTTACTTTTCTTTTTTTCTTATGTATCTACTTGGCAACGAATTGATTTTTTTTAATTATGGATGTTGATATTTGAATCATCTGTTACTTCTCTTTTGGTAAATCTTGTTTGTTTTCAATTTCGTATAAAATTGATGAGTTACATTTTATATAGTTCGTATAAATATTGTAAAAACGAAATGAAAGTTATTTTTAACACGTTTATTATTTCTATATCGAAGTTTGTATATGTGATTATGTGATTATGAGTTAGACAATATACAACTAACTACACATTGTAATGTGCTTTAGGAAATATATTGATATTATTATTATCACCATGTGGACCACAATTCCCATCACCATTTCCCAGAATACCATCGTAAAAGTACCTTAGTGCTGCTGTGTTTCATCTGGTGAGTGAATGAAACCGAAGATCATGAGACTGGTGGATAGGTATTCTATTCTATTACTTCTATTGGCTAGTTTAGCGACAAATTAGAAATATTTAAAAGGTAAAATTATTATAACTGAACAGCACGCTCTCAGGAACCAGTGCGCTACGAAAACATCACTATTATTAATTCATCATTAGTGAATTTAAATTATTAATTTTTATTGAACATGTATAAACATTTTATCATCTTTTATTCTTAAGTTTTCGTATCTTAGTACCTGTAAGTGAAATTATTGGCAACCAATGGTCATCTTGTTGATACATCATGTTGCATATAATTATGTTCGTGGTTTTATTAAAATAAAAACTGCGCTACTTAAAGCTTAGGTAATATTTTACTTTTCTTTTTTCTTATGTATCTACTTGGCAACGAATTGATTTTTTAATTATGGATGTTGATATTTGAATCATCTGTTACTTCTCTTTTGGTAAATCTTGTTTGTTTTCAATTTCGTATAAAATTGATGAGTTACATTTTATATAGTTCGTATAAATATTGTAAAAACGAAATGAAAGTTATTTTTAACACGTTTATTATTTCTATATCGAAGTTTGTATATGTGATTATGTGATTATGAGTTAGACAATATACAACTAACTACACATTGTAATGTGCTTTAGGAAATATATTGATATTATTATCATCACCATGTGGACCACAATTCCCATCACCATTTCCCAGAATACCATCGTAAAGTACCTTAGTGCTGCTGTGTTTCATCTGGTGAGTGAATGAAACCGAAGATCATGAGACTGGTGGATAGGTATTCTATTCTATTACTTCTATTGGCTAGTTTAGCGACAAATTAGAAATATTTAAAGGTAAAATTATTATAACTGAACAGCACGCTCTCAGGAACCAGTGCGCTACGAAAACATCACTATTATTAATTCATCATTAGTGAATTTAAATTATTAATTTTTATTGAACATGTATAAACATTTTATCATCTTTTATTCTTAAGTTTTCGTATCTTAGTACCTGTAAGTGAAATTATTGGCAACCAATGGTCATCTTGTTGATACATCATGTTGCATATAATTATGTTCGTGGTTTTATTAAAATAAAATAAAAAATACATTTCCATCATACACCTCGGGGATTCGACCGTGCAAATGTCACCATGTCACCATTCATTCATTTACGTAATTATATTTGAAAATGCGAAGCCTTATCGCACTTTAATGTAGGAATCACCATCAACAACTGTGTGTTACCACCCTTACGTCCAAAACAAATTCCAAGCCATCGAGGGATAATTTCCTAGTGGTAAATCATTGTCTATATTTCTTACGAGGTCTTCACAAGACCAGTTATTTCTGGTTTATAACTTATGTTTTGTAGCCATTATATCATCAGAACTGGTACAGTTTTGCTATCGCCAATTTGCACGAACTGTATTATCCAGTAATTACTTGAAGCATTTGATAACGTCCGCCATATTGCAAGTTTTGACATACGTATCTTGCCTTCTCTTGTCTATGCCGCGTTAGTTGTTAGACAAAAAAATACAATTTGATTTGATTTACAATTAATATTTTATTTATTTATTTTTTTAGTATACAATATACTATAAGACTAAATAGTTATGTATGAAACAAATTGTGCATGTTGCAAGCATGTTGATTCTTTAACTTGTACACATTTAAAATAAATTATATATTTACGGGTATATTATAGTCCACTTTATAAAAAAATAAATAAACATAGCGGCGGATCTAATATTTTTTAGGATAAAGAAGCAATAATAATGAAACTACTGTTTCAAGTCATATTTTATTTTTAGATTACAAACGATTTGCTTAGGTTTGTATAATTTGTGGAGGTTTGTATAATTTGTGTAGGTTTGTATAATTTGGACAGCCCTGCGAATATCAGTACATATTATTATTTAGTTGAGTCACCAAGTACAGGTGTACTCGCACTGGCCAAGACTGCTCTGGTCTCGCACTAAATTGTCGTGTCGTTGCTTGTTGATGTTATGCCAAACTTGCCAAACGTTTGTTTGTTTATCATATTCTAACTAAGTATAATCTAAACTAACTAACTATATCGACCCTAACGCAGGGGGATGGGAACTATGTTCATAATTCTTTTATAATTTGGCTTCTATTACCCGCACAATTTTCATAATGGTGGCTTGCGGTCTGAAACTTAGGTTAAATAAATAAATCAAGATGTAGATGTGTTGCCGTCTAGGACTTACAAGGACTACCTATTTCCCAGGTATTGTAACACCAACGGCAACTCTAAGTCACTATTTTCCGCTTGTATTCTGTAAAGCCGTGGTCCATGCTTGAGTCGAGCCGACCCATTCATTTTAGCTCTACAACTGTTGGGCAATGTGTGCGCCTTGGCCGCACAGCGGATAGGATGTGGCAAACTGTGGCAAAAGTTAGAAATATGGGTAAGTAATAGCCGTCAGTATACTCGAACCTGCGACAACGAGGAGTTACTGTTACCGTATAGTGCGCTACTTTAGTTTAAACTCTCAATCCGATACATACCTACGAGGGTGTGTGACCGAGGCACGTAACAGTAACAGTGTAGTGATATGGTAAAACTAAATTTATTACCATTACATAACGTATATAGTTACATAACAGAGGACTAAGATCGAATGCCTCTGTACCAGTCGTATCAAGGGTCTCCAGATTCAAGCATGTGAAACGTAAGTGTAATAAGATCAGAGGAAGGGTCGGATGCAGTGATAAGATCACGAGATATACATACATCAAACCCAGACCCGACAACTTGTGTTGCACAACTATTGGGGCTCAATTGAACCGAAGATCCGCGTTGCAATGGTCAGCTTCTCTAACCACTACACCACGCGGTCGTCATATGAACAATAATATCAGAGAGAAGGTCAAAGAAAACCAGCTTGAAATAGCAATGCCTCCTCCTGTCGTTTGGTAAGACCTGGAGGCTCACAGTTACTGGCAGCTAGGCATTCCGTCTTAGTATTCAGGACGCCATATGCATCTGGAGTCTTTGTTGAAGATACATGCAGATGTCATGGGCAGCAGTCAATACTTACCAGTGATAATTAAATACTCATATTCAGAATCACGGACACATACTCTGTACCCAGGTGTCATAACCAACAAGTAACGCACAATGAACTCATGACTGAGAATCAAACCCGGAACCCGCGACACGACGCGTCGACCACCATCACACTATGGACAAAGATTAATAGCACATAAAATATAATAAAAACAATAGCATAAAAAATACAGTCCATATTGTTCTGTTTAAAAGTCACAGAACAATCATTATCTTAGAACAGGTACTCCATATTGACGTATTTTTCCTGTTATAGTCTTTGAGCGATGAGTCACAAGGCCGCGCGCGTTGCATTCCGATGCACATTTTCACTGACAGTAAATAAAAATAAACATAGCGGCGGATCTAATATTTTTAGGATAAAGAAGCAATAATAATGAAACTACTGTTTCAAGTCATATTTTATTTTTAGATTACAAACGATTTGCTTAGGTTTGTATAATTTGTGGAGGTTTGTATAATTTGTGTAGGTTTGTATAATTTGTGTAGGTTTGTATAATTTGTGTAGGTTTGTATAATTTGCGTAGGTTTGTATAATTTGCGTAGGTTTGTATAATTTGCGTAGGTTTGTATAATTTGTGTAGGTTTGTATTATTTGTGTAGGTTTGTATAATTTGTGTAGGTTTGTATTATTTGTGTAGGTTTGTATAATTTGTGTAGGTTTGTATAATTTGTGTAGGTTTGTATAATTTGTGTAGGTTTGTATTATTTGTGTAGGTTTGTATTATTTGTGTAGGTTTGTATAATTTGCGTAGGTTTGTATAATTTGTGTAGGTTTGTATTATTTGTGTAGGTTTGTATAATTTGCGTAGGTTTGTATAATTTGTGGAGGTTTGTATAATTTGTGTAGGTTTGTATAATTTGCGTAGGTTTGTATAATTTGCGTAGGTTTGTATAATTTGTGTAGGTTTGTATAATTTGTGTAGGTTTGTATAATTTGCGTAGGTTTGTATAATTTGCGTAGGTTTGTATAATTTGCGTAGGTTTGTATAATTTGTGGAGGTTTGTATAATTTGTGTAGGTTTGTATAATTTGCGTAGGTTTGTATAATTTGTGTAGGTTTGTATAATTTGCTTAGGTTTGTATAATTTGTGGAGGTTTGTATAATTTGTGGAGGTTTGTATAATTTGTGTAGGTTTGTATAATTTGTGTAGGTTTGTATAATTTGTGTAGGTTTGTATAATTTGCGTAGGTTTGTATAATTTGCGTAGGTTTGTATAATTTGTGTAGGTTTGTATTATTTGTGTAGGTTTGTATAATTTGGACAGCCCTGCGAGTATCAGTACATATTATTATTTAGTTGAGTCACCAAGTACAGGTGTACTCGCACTGGCCAAGACTGCTCTGGTCTCGCACCAAAGTGTCGTGTCTTTGCTTGTTGATGTTATGCCAAACTTGCCAAACGTTTGTTTGTTTATCATATTCTAACTAAGTATAATCTAAACTAACTAACTATATCGACCCTAACGCAGGGGGATGGGAACTATGTTCATAATTCTTTTATAATTTGGCTTCTATTACCCGCACAATTTTCATAATGGTGGCTTGCGGTCTGAAACTTAGGTTAAATAAATAAATCAAGATGTAGATGTGTTGCCGTCTAGGACTAACAAGGACTACCTATTTCCCAGGTATTGTAACACCAACGGCAACTCTAAGTCACTATTTTCCGCTTGTATTCTGTGAAGCCGTGGTCCATGCTTGAGTCGAGCCGACCCATTCATTTTAGCTCTACAACTGTTGGGCAATGTGTGCGCCTTGGCCGCACAGCGGATAGGATGTGGCAAACTGTGGCAAAAGTTAGAAATATGGGTAAGTAATAGCCGTCAGTATACTCGAACCTGCGACAACGAGGAGTTACTGTTACCGTATAGTGCGCTACTTTAGTTTAAACTCTCAATCCGATACATACCTACGAGGGTGTGTGACCGAGACACGTAACAGTAACTGTGTAGTGATATGGTAAAACTAAATTTATTACCATTACATAACGTATATAGTTACATAACAGAGGACTAAGATCGAATGCCTCTGTACCAGTCGTATCAAGGGTCTCCAGATTCAAGCATGTGAAACGCAAGTGTAATAAGATCAGAGGAAGGGTCGGATGCAGTGATAAGATCACGAGATATACATACATCAAACCCAGACCCGACAACTTGTGTTGCACAACTATTGGGGCTCAATTGAACCGAAGATCCGCGTTGCAATGGTCAGCTTCTCTAACCACTACACCACGCGGTCGTCATATGAACAATAATATCAGAGAGAAGGTCAAAGAAAACCAGCTTGAAATAGCAATGCCTCCTCCTGTCGTTTGGTAAGACCTGGAGGCTCACAGTTACTGGCAGCTAGGCATTCCGTCTTAGTATTCAGGACGCCATATGCATCTGGAGTCTTTGTTGAAGATACATGCAGATGTCATGGGCAGCAGTCAATACTTACTCGTACCATCCAGTGATAATTAAATACTCATATGCAGAATCACGGACGCATACTCTGTACCCAGGTGTCATAACCAACAAGTAACGCACAATGAACTCATGACTGAGAATCAAACCCGGAACCCGCGACACGACGCGCGTCGACCACCACCATCACACTATGGACAAAGATTAATAGCACATAAAATATAATTAAAAACAATAGCATAAAAAAATATAATTTACAATGTAACATAACTTTGAACGACCGCTGACCACGAAGGCCTGGTATCACCTCGATTGCCCCAAATTATAGCTGGTCACATTAATTGGTGTGAGCCCACCTAATGTCGGCCCAACATTACGTGGGTAGCGGTGATACGAATCCTAGACTTGCGTTTGAATAACGGTCAAGAGTTTTGCAATATTATTTTATACCTAGAGAAATTACCACAGATAAATTATATTTAACGTTGGTAAGTTACTTTTTTTTATATTTGCGGGTAGCAAAGCACACAGTTTAGCTGATGGTAAGTGAAGACACTGCGCACATGACATCTGCCATCGTCAACAATTATTTGAAATGCTCAACGTTGTCACCGCCGAGGACTGAGATGGAATGGCTCGTTACCTGCAATTGGATCTACACTCACCAGACGAAACTCATCTGCGTTATTTCAATATGTCATTCCGTGAGGTAATTACTCAGTAACTGCATTATCAGTATTCTGTATTAATGTCGAATATATCTCGATGCTGACAAAATTCCTTAAATAGTGCAGACCGTATAAGGAAGCTGAAAGCTACTCGGCGAGCTATATCACGGGCTATACTCAGGACTTCTCATGGAATCCACGGCAGAACCGGTAACTGACATGGCTCAAAGGTAAGCTGAATTAGCAATGGGTCGGCCATATTGCTCGTAGATCCAATAGCCGATAGAGAAGAAAATTTTTCCAGTAGCTTGGCTGTCGCAGTATAGGAACGCCCACAATATGGAGTGATGTTCTATGAAAGTCGATGGATGCAAGTGGCTCTGGGTCGTGGTCCGTGGCAGTCGGTGGGGGAAGGCTGTGACTCTCTGGGATAATGATGATGATATATTAATTTCATTTATTTGTTGTGTTCATGAGTGATTGTTGAATTGGTGATATTAACAATAGATTCGTTATTTTATTAACAAACTTTGTACATGTTGTGATACAAATGTCATAACTCTTATTGTTATACTGGCTGACTCGACAAACGGTGTTATGTCGCGATTCCAATAAATTTGTTTGAGCCCATTTTGTGTGTTTGTGAAAATTATCCCCCGTACGAACCTGTTTAATCATCTAATAGAGTTTTAAACACCCCTTGTACCTCTTTCTCCTCTAAATATCCTCTACATCATTTTTAGCTATACTTTGGATCATTATCTTGTTGGAAAATGAATCCATCTCCAATTAATCGCAACCCGGAAGAAACGGCATTTTGTTCTAAAATGTTTTTGTACTATTCCTTTTTCAAAATTCCTTCAATTTTAATCAAATCGCCAGTTGCTTAACTAGAGAAGCAACCCCAGGCCATAATTGAGGCACCACCATGCTTGATTGTGGGGACTACACAATCTGACATCATTTTTTCTTGGGCACGGCGTCGAACGTAAATTCTCTGTTTTGAACCGTAGTTCAAACTTGGATTCATTGGTCCAAAGCACTTTTTTAATATCTTTAGTCCAATCTCGATAGGCAAGAGCCCACTATATCCGTTTTTTCTTGTTTTGCGGCCTTAGCAGAGGTTTTTCGAACGGCAACGCGACCATAGAGCATCTCTCAGTCGCCGTTTTACTGTAGTTGAAGATAAAGGTTTAACTCGGGTTTTGTTTACTTCAACGCGGATTTCTGGTGCTGTGAAGCGTCTATTTCGCTTGCTGGTATCAACAATGAAATTATCTTCACTAGACGTGGTAGCTCTCGGCCTTCCCAAGCGTGGACGATCTTGAAAACTGCCTTTCTCCCTGTATCGAGTTATTGTGCCATGAACACAAGTCTTCGATAACTTCAGTTGTGAAGCAATCTCACGTTCGGATTTGCTGTCATTATGTAAAACATAGATGACAGAAGGCACTTCACTACTAATTTCTCGAGCTTTTCCCATTTTATGACGTCTTCACTGTAGAAACCACAAGTTTAGACTAATTGAGATTGTTTGTTAACAAACCTAATTAAACTCGGGTAATAATAAGTGTTCTCAGGAGCTAAATAATCCTTATTACTGACCAATACGTAACAAAAGCAAATTAATTAGTAATGAGGACATTATAAAAATATTATTACGACTCTACCACCTGGCTCTAGCGCAGCGTTTGTCGGTGTTTGAAAACAATAGATGTTTATTGTCCAATAACTTGAAAGTTAGCAAAAGAATGACTTGTTTAAATATTCCATACTAACAACAGAATATGCAGATGTGCATTTCTTTTATTTCTCCTGTGGGATTTTATTACAATTGATGGATAAATATGTTGTGTATGTGCGGTCTTAAACTTTTGGCCGGCAGGGTATATGTTATGACCGGCGGAGAGGTGAGGTAAGTCTGCAGTGGCAGGCACTTGCGTCAACAGTTCCGTAACGCGGTGACGTCACCACACGCTCCAGTGTGTCGAAACATTGGGCCACTTCCAGTTTAGAATTAATTAATGTATTCTTTTCTCTTACTAATTTAAATGGTCTTAATGACGATGTCCTCCTGTCTGATTGCGATATCTTTGTGATTATTAAGCGATGACAATTTAGCTGGATATTTTATAGTGCTGTTAATATTCTCAGAAACACTCGTCGTACCCTTTACATCTCTACATTTAACAGTGTCCAAGCCACACTGCAGTTTGTTTCTAGCTGCAGAATCAATGGGTCAGCTCGATGAGATCTAACAGCTAATACTGTATGTTCATATTGTATGAATTAGGGATGTTACAGAGGTTCGATTCCGATTCCGTAAGGTCGGAACTTCCGATTGATATTACACCTCCGATTTCGATTTCGGATCCGGTAATATTGAACCGGAGGTTTTAATCGTGGTCGAAACATACATAAGGGACGCCCAAAGCAGACCGTTGGCCCGTTCAACAGGTTTATAGTATAAACCGTGACTCCCCGTACGACATGTATAAACTTTATAGATGTGGTACAGGGAATCCCGGTTGTGGGGAAGATAGTCGTATTAACTAATAACTGAAATAACTACTCCTAATACCTTCCTTTTTACCCCCGTCTTCGTTGTTGTTGTTGGTTCTGATTCCGGTTCTGGTTCCGATTTCGAATCCGATAAAACAAATTTATAAACTTCGATTCCGAATTCGATTCCGATAGAACCACCTCCGTAACATCCCTAGTACGAACTTAGAAAACTGAACTGCTAGAGTCTAGTATTGGGATATATAATTTTATAAGTCTTAGACAATTTAACCTATAATAAAAAAAATGTGTCAGTCAATTTGAATTATTCCTAAGTGGTCTTTATTTGTCCTATATATACATTAACATCAAATCAAATCAAAATCGCGAATAGGTCTCTATTATCGCTTGGGAAGGCAGCTGCTAGCGGGTAGTAATGGCGAGAAACTCGATATATGTTATATTTATATATATATATATATATATATATATATATATATATATATATATATATATATATATATATATATCGTTACGAGAACGTCCGAGATAACATATGGTACATATCCATCAAATGAATCAGCTGGATAAGGTTACGAGATGAAATCACACAGATTATCTAATATTGCACAACAATTAACTAAATAGCACCACGTATCAAATGATAAAACTTTAGCCGAGGCGCGGCACTCTGGTCATGGTACACACACAGTGTGGTACGTGTAGAGATCCGGACGTCAGATATACGCTGCGGTCTAGCTCTATCATTAAAATTTTAATCATATCCAAAAATAAAGATTATACACGCGTCAGGTTGCGGTAATCGCTAGTTACAAAATCAATGAGCATGATTGCTCCGATCAGGTGCGCGCACGCAGCGTGACGCCACCTGGCCGCGCCGGGCCCCGGCCAGCCCCGGCCCGACCACCCGGAACCTATCACTTTGTAACTCATTAAAACCATAACTAATCTCTACTTATAATTAATTACCATTCCCTAGGCGGACGTTTTCGTTATATATAATTATCGTCACCATGACCACGGCCTATCGATGCCAGTAGATATGTCCACGACCCCAAGCCACCTGCCGCCATTGACTTCCCTCAGACTTGCATAGCTCGTCGCGCCATCTAGTGGGTAGAAGACACACTACGACTGCTATGCCAGCTCTAGGCTTCATGGCCAGCCCGTTGCCACTTGAGCTGATCTCTTGAGCAGACGTTCTTCGGGCTTCATTTTACATCATATACTAAGTTATGTCATTTTGACAGGTTTACAACTATAAACAAAAATAGAACTCATTTTTTTGTAATATTAGTCTATTAGTGTGACAAACGAGCCCATTATTCACCTGCTCATCCCATGGCATCTGTATGCATTCTCAATAACCTCTACTCACCCCGTTATCTATAATAGAGTTCCCAGATTCCTACCCTACACCCTATACCCTCACCACACGGAACACTGCAGCTTTATTCTGTTATTTCACACTGGTATTCTGTGATCTCAATCCTTCTTGGTCGGCCTATTGATGCCGTTGCTAGATACAAGCTGCGGCGTGGCAATCGAAATTAAAACTCAGTTACAATACATAAAAACCTTTTAAACTAGTAAATACTTAGCTTTATTAGCAAGTTCAGTTTTAAAACTGTACTTTGATCTTAAGATAACATTTAAACCGAAACAACCATTAAAATTTTAGGCGATAAAATCTTAATCATTATCGCTTCACAATAAACGTAACTAATTTAGGCTATAGTAACTTTTTACTCTTACCCCTTTTCTGCTGTAGTGCTCGTGTGACAAAGATTAAGTTATTTTTGCGTAGAAGCGACAGTGGATTGCTATGAATCAGTGGTTTAAAATAAGTATAGACCCTCTCTGGGACCCTTATGGTGGTTATCTATAAATAAAGGGCTCGGCCCCCTTTTAAGCTGGCGAAGCTATAAAAGCCTTAGGTTTAACACTAGCCATTAGCAAAAAAAAAAAAAAAGTGTATAGATTATGGCATCCTCGCGATCGATGTCGACCGCAGGGACATCTTCTGAGTATTGCCAGCGATAACCATTTCACCCTTCACCCTTCTTCATCCCCTTTCCTATTCCGATGTAATACATGTGCAAGGGAAACGGGACCATCAAACAACACACCCAGACCGGAAAAGCAACGATTTGTGATACACAAATATTGTTCTTCCGCCAGAAATCGAACCCAAGAGCCGTGTAAGTCACGGCTCTTGGGTTCGATTTCTGGCAGTAGCCACGTATTCTAAGTGCAATAGTGCGTTAAGCGGTGAAAAACGAGCACAATGCTCTTGTTATGGTAAGTGACCACTGTACGCCCATGGACATCAACATCTTCAACAAAGATTCAGGACACAAGCGTTGTCCGCCCCCGGACGCCTACACTCATGCAAGGACTCCATCCGCTACGCTCCGGCACTGCTAAACCACTAAATACAATAAAATAAAAAATGTAAGTTAAAATAAAAACAAATCTTGGCAGAGGCCTTGTCTGTGGTTGGTGCGCAGTCCCACCCCGGCCGCGCTGTACATTGTCGACCTATTCGAAATATTTTTTTTATTTTTTTATTTCTTATAAATGCAGGTTCCTTACGATGTATTCCAGCACCGCTGACCACTTAATATTGTAATGAACGGTGTCAGCACTAGTCGAACTGGGTTTGATTGAGTTTTTTTGTTTGTTTTATTTATTACATTAAGAGTAACAAACTCACACACAGTTCACCTGACGGCAAGTGATTCCTGCGGCCCATGACATCTACATTCATCCTTGACAAGGAATCATAATGCAGATGCGTTGTCACCCTTGAGGACTGAGATGGAATGCCTTGGCAGCAGTAATAAAGGTCTCCGGATCCCTGCACTCACCAGACGAAACATAGCAGCATTAAGCTGCTAGTTTTACCCCGGTCGAGTTGACCCATTCATTCTACAGCTAAAAACTAACTGCAGTGTAGCTCTATCACTGTAAAAACAGGACCTACAGTACCTGGTAGTAAAAAATTACCGCTTAGACACGGAGCTAGCATGGTTCTTCTCATTGCACGGAGGAAGGTAGGTAACACTTAAAAATAAATACGTCCAACAAAAACAAACACAAATTATATCGTTTCACGCTTCAATAGTTTATACCCACATGGCCGCTCTAAAGTTATTCACTACCCCTTTAACGCAGGGGTGTGAACGCCCTCACTAATTAATCACTGCGTTAATACATCCATAATGACTTAATAGCCTCGCGTGACAGCCCTGGTTAAGTTGAACCACCCTTCGAGGACTTAAGGGGTTGGCTAATTTCAAACTAAGTCTCCCGCAAAGGGTCGGGCTTCAAGGTCGCTTATTAAAAGGGTTAGTAGAGATCGAATTGTAATTGTAAATATTTTGTCACCCTGATAATTAGTTGGGCGCCAGAAAGGTGTCGAAGCGTGGAGATATTTATTAATATTACATCAATTATTAACGGCTACTAATCTATTCCAAAAAACATACCGATGTGTTGGATGTTTGCTTCTTCTTTCTTCTGATGTCTAAACTATTAAGAGTGTTAGAGTCGCAGTCTGCAGTTAGCTCGCAAATAAATGAGTCGGCTCGATCTGGTAGGATTCTCGCAGAAATATTATCAATATCAGCTTGAAATATCAGCACAAGACTGCTGTGTTTCGTATTGTGTGAGTAGGTGTAGTACGCTGCCCTGATTACAGGCTTTCATGCACGGATGGATGTGGATGCCATTTGCCGCACTCACCACTTACCATCAGTTCTAATATAAATTCTCTTTACTTTAGTTCTTCCTCTTCATATTTTAACTGAATTTGAGTTCTATATGAAGCTTATTTTTATTTGAAATAAGACTAATAAAGGACCCATAATTCGCCCGATGGACACTGATACCCATATATACGAGACCACATTATTGATAAGTAAGAGAGATACGTTGACGCCGAAGACTGATGGAACGTTGCGTCTCCAATTGTTGGGTCTCTGTTTACCTCTGAAGCAGTGCCGTCTGACTGTAGCACTCTGTGAAGGCGTGCCATGTTTATATTGAAAGAGTAGCAATGATATTAACATTACTAACATTCCGCTAAACCACTGGACCTAATCTTAAAGTACTTGTGCTAGAGATGATTCACGGCAATGAAATCGAACCGGCGTACTTAAGTATCGCGGGCCGTACCCTAAACTATTGGACTATTCCATGGCATCACGGTAACCTTGACGATTATGAGTGCAGTGTCGTGACGTTAAATATAATAAGAGAAATCGTTAAGTACATTAGGACATTTACATAACAAGCTCCAAGTCATGTAGAACATGTAGACATGAGTGAAGAGTTGGAGAAAGTTCAACACTCATCGATATTAACATAGAAAAGTGCATTTGTCACTTGTTTTCCCACACGAGGTCGGTGCGTACGGACGCACGGGCACTCTCTCCTGTCGTGTGGAGGATATAGAACACACGTAGACCAAGCAAATAGTAAATCTGATGGTAGAAGAACTACTTCTGACGATCGAATATCGAAAACCTTCTTACTGACAGCAAGGCATTCTATGTTACAACTTCGGGACCACGAAGAACTATTCTCATAAAGACCCCGTTTGTCATGTGCTGTAGGAATCATCTACCATCAGGTGATGATAACATCCTCGTGTTTGATTTCGACCACAGCGATACTCTCTGCTTATTCCCAGATGTTACCGTTACCCTGAGCGCGAAAACGACTGACTCAAGGGTGCCCGAGAGTGTCGATCGTAGGCTCGCTCAGTTACTTCTGACGGATTAGAATATTACCAATATAAATTAAAAAAAAGGTAGAGTTGAATATGGAAGTGCGCTAACTACTGTGCAATAGGTGTGATCAAGGCGGGATATGTAAATAGAGCGGTGCGGAGTGATATAGTGCTGGAAAAGTTCGCAGGCGTTCGTTGTAGGTACGGTATCTGTTATAGCCATCACACTGTACGTTTCTTTCCTGGTTACTTTGATGCGAAAACTGCTCTTATATCATAGAAGTTAACGCTTAAATTGTAACGGATACATGAATTCCGTAAATCTATACGGAAATGTTGCGGTTTCATCCGCATGTGTTATCCTTTTCTATAAATCTCGCACATTGAGATATACATATAAAGGATAAAAGTAAAAAAAACAAAAGTAGCAGGTGTATACATCCCACTGCTGGTCGTGGGCTTACTCTTTAGCAAGGGTATAGCTTAGTCCGTAGTGGCTGCACTGTGGATTAACCGACCGCACATGTCTTAAAATATTTTTATTATAATATGTCTACGTGGTAAATCAACACTTAAAATAGTAATTAACAATTTCATGAATGCCGGCGCCGGGGTCGAACTCTGTTTCCTCGTGATCGTGGCATCAAAAGTTAGTGCAGACTCTGCGCTACTACGGTTTATTATCATGTCATCTAGCGACAGCATAAATGGTTGATGCGCAGAATACCAGCACGACGCTGCTGTCTAGTGGAGGCGTTCCGTCTCAGTCCCCAGGGCCCAGGACGTGTGTACATCTTGAACCGCAGTGGAGGATGGATGGACACCACGGGCGCTGGCGTTCATTAATTAACAGCATAACTATGTGCTCTATTGTCACCCCTAATGTTGTACATAAAATAATTAACAAACATTATTTTATACAACTACTCGTAACATTCTTACCGCATAAACGCCTTACATAAACTGATAAAGAGCTTCCACACATCGCTGGTCGTCTATGGGTGTTTTGTCAGAAATACAAGTCTCATATTTCTCACCGCACTAAAGCTTCGCTGCAGTATATCTTGGGTTGACTGGGTCGGTTCCACCGGGGAAGGCCCGCGCTCTCAGAGCGTGCTATGGCACCAAAACGCTCCTGTGTTCCGCCGTGTGAAGGGATCCGGAGACCCTTATTATTATAATATTTTTTTCTTTATTTCTCTCCACAATACATGTTAATTAAATTAAGTTAAACCAATAATATTTACATATGTTGACACGTATATTGCGGGAGACTGCGCCGAACTAAGCTCTGGGCTTGTATTGTCGGGTCATCAGGCCTCCACCCTATCATGTGCTAGACAATCATAATACATAAATAATATACATGCAAACAAATATTTTTCAGTTAAACAATAGAGATGTCTCTTGGAGAAAAGTAAAAAAAAATAAAATAAGAAAAAAGAAACATTTGATTATATGAAAACAAGTATTAGTTAACTAAACTAACTTAGTTGGGGTGTGTTTGTGTGTGTATGTTTGTGTTTGCGTGTGTATGTGTGTGTGTTTGTGTGTGTGTTTGTGTGTGTATGTGTGTGTTTGTGTGTGTATGTGTGTGTGTTTGTGTTTGTGTGTGTATGTGTGTGTTTGTGTGGGTGTGTGTTTGTGTGTGTATGTGTGTGTTTGTGTGTGTATATGTGTGTTTGTGTGGGTGTGTGTTTGTGTGTGTATGTGTGTGTTTGTGTATGTGTGTGTGTTTGTGTGTGTGTGTGTTTGTGTGTTTATGTGTGTGTGTTTGTGTGTGCATGTGTGTGTGTTTGTGTGTGGATGTGTGGGGTGGGGTGGGTTGGGGGGGCTTCCATTTATACGGGAACGTATATCTATCTTTCAGTGGCGTTATAATTAAGTTTCTGTAACCATTCAACTAATTCCTTTTTGCATTTTCTTTTGGACAAGGTGTAAATGGGAAGGTTTTTATTAATTCTATTGTATAGAAGTCGTCCAAGGAAACAGAAGAAGCGCCCTGCGAATTTAGATTTTAGCTTTATACTTGACTGATAGAAAGGTACAGAACGTCTGTTTAGTTTATAGTTTTCAGAACAAAATTTAATTGAGCTATGCTGTTGTAGGATCGTGTGTAATATAAATAATTGGCGAACAGTTAGAACTTTTGCTCTCTCATACAACTCGGTGGTGGGACAACGGAATGGCAAATAGTAGATAACTCTTAAAATTGCTCGCTGAGTCCTTTCTAGTTCAAGAATTATGGTCTTACTGGCTCCTCCCCAGGAGGTTACGGTATAGGTAATAAGAGATTGAACTAGGGAATAATAGACTGATTTGCAAATTTTTTCATTTGCTACGTGTCTGAGAGATTTGAAAATATACATTAGTTTTCGCAGTCTGGGATTTATTGAATTGACATGTCCTTGAAATCTTAAGTAATTGTCCACCAGTACACCTAAATATTTGATTTCATCCGCTTTTTTAAGATATGTCCACCTTAGTCCTCAGGGGGACAAAGCATCTGTATTGTGATTCCTTGTCGAGGTTGAATGAGTGCGTTATGAACCGCCGTAATCACTTAAACACACAAATAAAGAGAAGAAAAAAAACAAGTTCATTCAAAAACATTTTATTCTCTCGATATTACAAAATAACTTACAAAACATAACGCCCGCCTCTTTTTCATTTTATACAAAACTTAGCGTAGTGTTGCCAGTAATAAATATGTTTCTTGGAAAACATCAGTGAAGTGCCGTACCTTAATGAGGGCAAGTATTGCCAAACAAATAGATTTAAGTTATTACAAAGGAAAATGTCTATACTAATAATTGATAAGGCGAGGCAACCCCGGAGCGGCAGTAGTAGTGTGGCTCGGCCGTGCTCCACCGCCGCAACATGAGCGCCGACCTACGCTGGAAAAATATATTTGTAACAAATATTTTTTTTGTCAAAAATCAAAATGGCGTACGGCCGACTTGTTTATATTGTTGTAATGTTACAATAGAGACTGACGAGATTGCACTAAATTATAAACATCCATTTGTTTGACAGTTACCGGTGAATATTATATTACATAGAAAAGTCCGCAACAAAGCAACTGCTTTTGTTAGCAGTTGGAAAATAAAATCGAGCACACAGGATTGACGTCAATCTGGAGAGGAGCCTCTTGCGCCGATATTTACTCTAGAAGGGAGGCATAAAATTTGTGAACTAATTCTGTAAATATAAATCTTTTAAAAGTGATTTCCAAGTACGGAACCCTAATCTGTAATTTAATTATTTGTAAAATTTCCTTTAAAACCTTTAATTAAATATAAAGATTTTGATAAACATTTTCTTCCATTTGGTTAGTGTATATAAAAAAGTAAGGCAACTTCAGAGCTACATGTAGGACAACAACTAGGTATTTACAATATCTGAACACATGTCCGCGTACAATTCTTACACAAAATAATACATTTGTACTTAGTTGTTTTTTTCTTTTTAATTTACATACAAATCTTCGTAATTACAAAGTTACACTTAATGGCAATCTGGGATATGTCTTAAACGAAACAGGCGTTTTACAAACAAGATATATTTTTTTATAATATTAGCTTTGACAAACAGTTGTATATATATATACCAATACATATATCACCTGACATGTACATGCACCCTCAACATGCGCATGCGTTGCCCATGAGGACTTGAGATGGAATGCGTCGTCACCTGTAATTGCGTTTCCGACTTCCTCCACTTACCATACTAAACACAGCAGCATAAGGTATTCTAATAAAATAACATTTAATTTTGCTTGGACACAATGTATTTAAGAACTAACATAACCTTTTATAGGTACGTTTTATTAGTTATAAAAATTAATAATATTATTTCAAAAAAATACATGACGCCTTCGGTTGGATATGGAGATTTTAAATTTTCTTGTAAAAAATATGTACTATTTTATATTGTACCCTTCTCATAAATAAATGTAATGATCGATTGATGGATTGACTGTTTGTTTGATTGATTGATTGTTTGAGGAATTGGTCTCTCGCCTGTCGAATGTTGACTAGAAACTAGCTGCAACTCGACTGTACCACGTAATCGAAAATAAAGTTACGTTTTCATCAAGAGACAAACATAATTACACAGATAATAAACAAGCAATTACCATAGATGATATTGGATATATTTTATCCATTAAAGTATGCTACGCTGTGTTAAGTTTATTTGGGATAATTTCTCTTTTTAGAATTCTTATACAAAAATCAAGTTGCCCCAGAACCGTGGCCTAGGGCAGGTCATTTTTTCAGGCAAACAAAACGACGTGTGATCGTGAAAGAATAATTTTAGTGGGGTGACAGAATGGGGTTAATGGTCGATCGTAATCGTAGTAAGCAATTTGAAATCAGCTTCGTTTCGAATGTTTTACTATAAACTTATATAGACATGCGATCGTATTTGTTTTAAATAAAAAAAAACATAAGTTTGTTGCGTGGCTTCTCGTTGTTATCAGATGCTACTGCGCTGGACCGATTACAGTCTCTCACTGTCCCTAGTCCTGTGCAATAAGTCCAGATGATGGTATCCAGGGTCGAGCACATGGGATATACGTCAGACCACCATCAAACCGAAAAACAAAAAAATTTTATACATTGTGATACAGATACTGAACTGGGCTTGGAATCGAAATATTACGTTGTTTGATAAAATTCGTTATCCCATTTTATTGCTTCAAAAACAAGTGCATCGTCCAAAGCAAATTAAGACAAATATCCAAAGTGAGGGGTGGTAATTCGACGCTATCACTGGTCACTAGGAATACTGGATGAGAAAAGAGTAACGACCGCCACCCTACAACACTGTACAAACTTAGTGAACTAAGTTGACAAATATTTAGTGATTTTATAGAATAAGCGAATTGAAATAAAAGAGCTAGTCTAGTCTAGGCCGCGAACACATGGTCTACTCAGTAGACGGAGCTAGCACGAAACGTCGAGATAAGCTTGGGACTACGGGTCCGATCGCCTATTTCTACGCTTCTTTATTCTCTTCATCTCTTTTGGAATTGAGCAAGATACTGAGTATTTTCGTAAATGAGGAAGACAGGTTTTCTACATTATTCATTATAATACTATGGCGTTATGTGCTACGAAAACTATCAAAAAGTCAGTCTTTCGCTCGGAGGTTGACGTCACTAGGAGGGGTTTGGAGGAGCCGGGATCACGTGATTATGCAGTTCTTGTCGTGGTTGGCGTTCTTCCTTTGTCTCTCTCGTTTGGCGCAGGCCACGGCGTCGTTTGGCACATACGAGATCCTAACTCCGCCATACGCCCGCCGGGTTGGTAGGCTGTAAGACTCCGTAGAGGAGGACGACGAAGAACAAGTGCTGCAGTAACTACTCGCATCATCGTCTCTCACTCTCCCTCTCCCGGCCGGCTCGTCGTCTCTCACTCTCTCTCTCCCGGCCGGCTCGTCGTCTCTCACTCTCTCTCTCCTGACCGGCTCGTCGGGCTCGAATGCTCGGTTGTCGTCCCCGCAGAACCTCACCGTCCTTCCTCCTCTAGGCTTCGCTGACCGTTTGCCGTCGACCACCGTCAGCTCCGGCATGGACGATGAGTGCACCGGGGTAACTACGGCTTGCGCTTCCACAGGATGCGGTGGTTTCCATTCTTCTGTCTCCTTTATTTCTTCCGATGTTGGCGTCGGTTGTATTTGGTGTTCGGTCATGGATTGTTCTAGCCTTAGATCTGCGAGAGCTCGGTCGAGGCTAAGGCAAGCGTGAGGTGGCGGCGGTGGGTGCGGTGGTGGGGATTCTGGAGCTACCGACGTGCTCGGTTCAGAGTCTGCATCCATTTGCGGCGACGGCTCTCTTTGTGGTGATCTGCGCGGCGATTTTGGTGATGGCATTCTCCTAGGGCGGGGGACGCGTGGCGGTCTAGGTCCGGGACCGGACGAGTCCGACGGTGTGGGCGGCTCACCTCGGGAGCAGGCTATCGAGCAGAATATTGCTCCCCTTCGTGGCAGGAAGGGGCGGCCGAGAAGGCTGGCGTGGCAAGTATGGCAGGCGAAGCAGCGCTCGGTGGCATGCCAGTGCTGCCCCTCGTGGGACATCTGACCCTGATCGACGCCGACGGGCTCGCCGCACGCGTCGCAGTACTCCGCGAAGCAGCTGTCGAAGCAAGGCAAGCAGTAGGGGCGCGCTTCCCTCATGATGTACCGCTGGCCGCCCAGCTGTTTGGAGCACTCGGCGCACGCGAAGTGCTTCATGTGCCACGCTCGACCCTCGGCCTCGGTGCACTCGTCGGCCAGGATTATCTGCGTGACAAATACATTTATGAGTTCAATGTGGCAAATTCAATGTTGTATTGTGTTTGTTACAAGATGGAACCTTCTCATATCACCACAGCACGCGGCCGACATCTTGTATTAAGACAGTGCGCAAGAAAGTTGTTATTGGTGCATGGATTTAGCACCTGATAACGGAATTATAAAGATATTAATGAATGGACGGTTTTAGCAATTCGGGAAGTGTTCACGACTCATTATTTACTGACTCATATTCGGATGTCGTGAAGCATTTTTTTATTTCGTAGGCATCCGGACACCTCATCGGATATTTAATAAAAGATTATATTTAATTACTAGCTCCAGTAGATGCTTTATGTGAATGTGTGAATTGTACAGTGGCAGAGACACAGTGCCGTTAGTTTTTAGATGTAGCAGGAATGGGTTGGCTATGTACGAAGGAGCCAACGCGGAATACCAGCGTGTTCGTGTGGAGATTGTAGGGATCCGGAGACCCAAATATGGGAAAACGAGGTAATGCATCTCAGTCTCTTCAGGGACGACGGGTGCGTCTTGAACCTTTGCTGATGATTGGATGGAAGGCAGTAATCACTTACGTTCGTGATTTCACTTACAACTGAATTATTTAACTAGTTTTAAGCTACTTCGTGGCTACAGGTCCAATAAATGCGCTAAAATTAGTTTCTCTTAAGTTTGCTTGGACACTGGAGGCTAGATTGTGGTTTATACAATACATACGAATTTCTTTTTACGATATATTCTTTCTAAACCTGCATTCCAATAAAAGCATATTTAGAATATTTTTATTTTTTTTAATTTAATTTAGAAACTTTGCTTAAGCTGAATGAAGAGATAACGAGTTTGGAGCATCGTTTATCAACTTGAAACTCGCAATCTGTTCAATAAATAAATAAGAGCTAAAAAAACTAATTTTATAAAATTTAAGGATACCGTGTGTAATTAAAATATAAATTAAAATGTTATGTTAAATATTCATTATAATTTTATAGTGAAGTGTGGCTAGGCTTTAACCTTGTTGTCTTTTTACTGAGTCGCAACATAAAGTTGGTTAAGAAACAATGGTTCATGGAATGACCTTCTTCTTAAATGATTACCTGAAGGGAACATGCATGAACAAGTACAAAAAGGAAACGAAAATGATTGTCATTGTTTTGTACTCAGGAGAATCGAGATCATTTGGATTATGAGCTCGTCTTCTCTTTGACTGAATCTATTAGAGCCCATACAGGTTTTATCTTTTATAAGATATCTAGATAACAGAGGTGTCAATGCATTTAGAAGTCATTCAGAGTAACGGCAGTGAATTGAGACAACGTAAACATTACCTGACTCGAGATATCTCAGTCCCTAAGCGCTCACTTTTAAATCCACGGTTCCCGAGCGAACCGAGTTGGATCCCCGCGTGGTGATTGAAAACGTCGCGAGTAAACGTTCATGTCTAAGAAATAAAAGGTGGATCTGCGTGGTGGAGCTGCGTGGTGGAGCTGCGTGGTGGAGCTGCGTGGTGGAGCTGCGTGTTGGAGCTGCGTGTTGGAGCTGCGTGGTGGATCATACACTAACGTCCTCTCTATATGTATATAGGCTGTCCCTTTACTTTACTGTTACGCTGTACTGTGAGCTGCATCGAATCAAATCACCTTATACTGTGTATTACGTATGGCAGACGAGCGCTCAGTTCCCTTGGTAGTAAATGATGAACAGCCCATGATATCAACTCAAGAATGATTCAAGTTGCACATGCGTGCTATCCCCCGAGGAGTGAGGTGGAATGCCTCGTATCCTGTACGAGGGTCTCCGGATCTCCACACTCACCACAGCCTTATGCTGCTATCTTGTCTTGGTGTCTCGTGAGGATATGGTCCAACATGCCGCAGCTAGATAAATCTTATTTTGTGAGCGATAGGCTAACCGATCCTTTAATTGATGTTTGAGCAGCATCTCCTCAGTTGTGATCTCGTCTCCGTCCGCTGAGTCCACACTCAAGATTGCGACAAATCCCTCAACTTCATTGCAATGTCCTGAAATGGTGTGAGGCTGCAGAAGAAGTTGATACGTGGCAGCATCTTCGCGATTGTACAATCCTCTCGGTTACGTCTAATTAATTATCATGATAAAGAAGATAATTGTTGCACTGCGGTGGCTGGCGGTAGAGCTGTCGGACAATGGGCGTGGGAAAGCTTCCCACGTGAGGTTTGTTCATTAGTGGTCGCTAGGTTCGTTATTAATATTTTGAAACGGTACCCCCGCGCCGTGACACGGACCGCGAGGGAACCGGTCACCGGTGGACGGGGAAGTAATCAAACTTCTATTGCTCGCGGACGACTACTTTCATATAATTTCAGAGCTGGCAAAGACGCCCCCGTGGTCTGGGGGGTAACGTCTACACCTTCGTCATCAAAGTTTCAGGATTCACATAAGCAGTCACCCCTTTAAACTGTTAACTTTAAACTTTAAACCTCAAACATTTTTTTTTAATTTGTTTATGTTATACTTAATAATTTTTTCCTCAATTTTACATTTACTCCCTTTATAGTCTGAAACAAAATTCTTCTTATTATAATTATTAAACAATGTTGTTATAAGATCTGTGGTAGGTATTAATTATTTCAATAGATATTAAACATAAAAGAATGTAGCATACCAATAATGATACATTCTGTATTAACGGAAAGTGTAGAAACAGTAGGTTGAGTTTTATAGCTATTTATTATATCAGATAAAGATAGAAAATTGTTATTTCTGATTCCTAATTTTCAACAAATATAAAAAATGATAATAAATGACGCGAATGGATTTTGCTTTGATGCTTTATCGTTTTTAAATGAACATATAACGGAAGTAACATAGGATGACTTCAATTGTTTTGTATAAAGCCTTTCAATATTAATAATAATATTAATTAATATTAAATAATAAACCACAATAGACAAAAATCATTCAATTTTAAGTTAAAGATCACGAAAAGAAAATAGATGCGCTCGAGGATAAGCAAATATTTTTTATCTGTATCATCACGTGACCTAGATTCCCGCGCAAAGTTCACTGACATATTGTATAAGATGGCGTCCTAGGCGGTCGGCCAGCTCTCACTGGGTATTCAATAGTGGAGTCCATGGGAGTGCGAGCTATCTGCATCAGACTACAACCACTGGTATTGTCTAGACACGGTCTAGATTTACAAAACGTTCGATTGCGACGTTTCTACGTTGCTTTGTAACTAGTTTAAATATTCCATTATATATTTTACTGCAATTGTGTACAAAGTATTGTAAAATAACATTTTAATTATACTTTGCAGTAGATTGCGTAACATATGTATGCCATATGTAGAGCGATGATTTATGAAAAGAATGAGAGAAAATATTACTATTGCTTAAAATGTTGCATAGTGGCAGTACTGTTGCATAAATGCTGCATGTGTTTAAATAAACAGTAAGTAGTAAGTCTACACACAAAATCGATAATTTATTTCGAATCGTTCGGTCGATAGAGCCCTAGTGCTCGTGTCATGGCATCAAACTGAGTTCAATCATATATAATATTGTTAATTCCAATTGTAAGTGCTCGTTTACAAAGTGCTGGGGGTGAAGGAAAACATCGCTAGAAAACCACGATGTTTTCCTTCTACCTTGGAGTATTACGATAAGAAAGATATTGAAGATTAGATACCATAGATTGGATCTAGCAAACATTTAGTGAGTCTAAACGTTTTTTTAAATATCTTAGAATATCAAATGTAAAATGGGTGTGGTAACTGTCGTGGGAACTCTGACCGGCACATAATAAAAATAACAATAGAACATAAAAATATAACGCAAACCTCAAGACAAGGAAGTTTTGGAGGCTTTCGAGAGGCGGCGTTTCGATAACAACATTCGACATTTCAAAAATAAATTGAACTTAATTTTTTAAACACAGATAGAGACAGGCAGCAGTTTGTTTCTAGGCGCGGCATGAATGAGTCGGCCCGATCGAGGTAGGATCACGCCCCTAACTGAATCTAGTATTTGTTATTTCGGTATGATGATGTGTAGGAATCCGGAGACCCTTATAACTGGTGACTGTTGATCTTTTAGATAATTCAACTAAATTAGTAAGTTTCAAGGCTAGTAATTTAAATTAGTGTCTTTAGAATATTTAGTACAATTGCTAATGGTGTTTTTTGACAATGGTTGAGTCGCATTGCAACTAGTGTCTAGCTGCACTACGAATGGGTCGACACCGATCGAATACCAGCAAACACAACAGCAAAGGGCTGCTATGTTTCGTATGGTGAGTCTAGTTTCGGGGACACAATTACGAATAACCAGACATTGGATCTCAATCCTCAGGTAACGCATGTGTATGTTGAATCTTTGTTGAAGATGATCGTAGACGTCCTGGGTCGCAGTCATGACTTGTCATCAGGTGACCTGTCAGCTCGTTTGTCAATATAAAAAAAACAATGCTGACAAATAACATTTCAATTAAGCAATACAAGGTAATAATAACAAGATAATTGAACGTAAATCGATACGGCCTCGCGGTGCACTGCGTCCACTTATCTATAATCATTGGAGTGGTCCAGTGAGGCTGTATGAATGTATGTTTGTGGAGTCAATATCTAAGATACTCTGCGATAAGAAAACTTCCGTATCGGTTTTTAAGATTGTCTTGCCTTTCAATATCATCATCATATCTGGCCAACTCTAGAGCACTGCTGAACATACGCAACTTCCCCACACACTACCTCATACGCGATCCCGACCCACCTGCATTCATTTGCTTTAGATTTTGTTTTAAATAGAAAAAATACGTCATCAATTTTCAATCATTTGCCTTCAAGTTTTGTGCCATAATTTTTTTATCCTTTAATATGTATCAAGTGAGTCGTTTCAATAAGGAGTGAAAGTAATGAGTTAGTGCGTTAATTCTTAAGTTGACCTCGTAGAGTCACTTACGCGAAATGATTTACATATTTATGAATAAACACAATTGTTTAGATATATGTACATTCAATTTTCTTCAATATACAATGGACTGTATTTTCTTCCTTCTTATTTAATTTTTATTAATAATAATAATATTTTAATAATAATAAAGTGAGGGTAGTAATGGCTATAGTTAGAAGCAAATATTTTTTTTAGATTTTTTTACAATATATACACTGCACCTGCCACTATTTCTCTCCACGCCACTGGTTGACTGGCAGAGAGTGCCATCAGGCAACCTTTGTACTAATACCTAAAATGTGTGATACGTAAAATAAATTATCTGCTCATTTATTTATTTATTTTATATAAAGAAATGTGAACAGGATTAAAGTTCGCCAAACTATGGCTGGACTTAGTCCCTCTCTAAAGTCTAAAATATAACTTTTTTTTTTCTTTAAACAATCCTAGCAGTGCGGTAAACATTATCCACATTCCGGTTAACCAGTGTCCGGTGCAACTGAGCTGACGATAATTGTGCTAGGAGATGGTTCACGACAAAAGTCTAATGGCAGATTCGTACCTCCGACCCTTAGTTTAGGAGACCGTATCCTAAACTATGGTTTAGGAAAATGACGCTTTTTTTTTCTTTTAAAAGCAACTCAGTATATCTTATACCCTGAATAACACCGGAGGTGTTGCGGATCTTCATGGGCGGCGGTGATCTCTTACCATCAGATGAGCTGCTTGCTCGTTTGCCACCTTTTCTACAAAATTAAAGATAAAAAATCCTCTGGAAGTAGAAGGACAATGAAAGTGGGCGTGGCTGTGGGAGATATGCTGAAAACGATCTTTCAAGTAATGTGAGTTGTGCATTACTTAAGGTTTAAAGAGCGAGCTGCATGTAGAGGAAACAATATGACGATGTAGTTAGCAGCGTGAACATGTTTGAGAAGTCCGAATATTGATATTAAGCAATAATTTTGTTTCGCTCAAGCTCATAAAGCTCAATAATATCTAGATAGTACTGAGGGAGACAAATGAGCACACAGATACCCGCATTTCTCGATAAGGCGTCATAGTGCATGTTCCTTGTTACCCTTCAGTTGTCAGTGATAAGAATATTAGGATCCCAACACTCACCAGACGAGACAGCAGCGGTATGCTGTCACAAATCTGCCGAGGACTTTCCTCAGCGTCCTTGCTAGTAATTATCCAATATACAGTTTCTAAGATTAACTGCAAATCAATATATTTATTTTCCTTTATATTATGTTTTGGGTGACAACCGAACACACAGTTCTCCTGATGGTGAGGAAATTCTGCGGCCCATGACATCTACATTCATCCTCGAAAAGTAATCATAATGGGGACGCTTTGGCAAGACTGAAATGAAATGTCTCGACACCAGCAGTAAGGGTCTCCGAATCCCTACACTCACCGGACGAAACACAACAACGTCATCCTGGTTTTCTGTAAGGGCGTCATCCCGATTCATGCTGCAGTTTGAATCAAACTGCGGCAAGGCCTAACCACTTCATAAATTTTGATTCTGGTAGAGCATCGAAAACTTGAAAAGCATATTACAAAGCAAAAGATATCACAGATACATCAGCCGTTTACTTTTTCATGTCGCTAGTTGCGGACACATCCGCAATGAATAACTGGTCGCATATATCTGCATCACCAGCTAGGTTGGTCGGTGCGGCCATAATGCAGCACACTTGGCCTCCGCATTTCCGCTGCACCGGCCTTGCTCGCCTGTCGGATTTTATTTTTATAATGATCTAGATAACGTAATAAGAGTTGAAGATTAAGACTGATTGGACGGTTTTAACTTCGTTTCCTTTTTAATGTATACTTTGATGTGATGCAACGAAGAATAAACTTCAAGAAGTAAGTCTTATAAAATCTGTATCCTATCTAAGTTTACTTCTAAATTCCCTGGTATGCACATTAGGAAGAACGATGCAAATTTGTTCTTAATCAGGAAAAATCAACAACGAAGAGTAGTCGCGTCTTACGGCTAGGTGGGCGATAGAGAACCCAGTAGACGCGATTAAATTGTGTATTTCCACCGCACACTCTCCAAAATTATGTACTCTCTCCATAATACTATACCTATACTAATACCGAGACCCTACCCCCTATACCTGTGGTTGGTACCGACAAAAGTGGTTTAAACCAAGGATTTCCTATTTAGATCTTTGAGTTGTACTGGAGACAAAATCTTGGACCTTTAAAGTGACACAAATGGAAATGCCATTAGGATTCTTATTGAGAATGAATGTGGTCGCCGTAAGTAGCAGGATTCATTGCCTTATTCACTTTAACTCGGGTGTTATGTGTTTCATTGTTACTTATTTCATACAAATAAACCGTGACACTTCTAGTTAGTCTTTAGTCTAGTTAGTTTTAATTGCACCTACGACTACATCAAAGCTGTCCTAACGTACATAGGCCAATAAATTATAAAGTACATAATAAAAAGAAACAAGCAAAGGTCGCGTGATGCACGGACGTAAAGATTAGCCGCTTATCAAAGTATCGACATGCGATGATGGTCACCCATCCACGTTGATCGCGCACGATGCACCGATTGTGATATGAGTTCTTTCTCAGGTTAAGTATGAGAATATGATGAACCTTGCATTAGGGTTCGAGTTCGGACAAGGTTACACACTCGCCGCCGTCATATCGTGTTAATTGACCAGTTTTTTTTTATGGCTGATGACCCGCTTTTCGAGTTTTAATGGGTTGAAAGATGACCGATCGCTTATGGCGCTCAGCCGTGGTCTTTATTTGTGGGTAATCAGCACAAGGGCTCCCGAGAGGGAGCCTTGGTTTAGTACGTTACCCTGTCGCGCGAGAGCGACTGATTGCACGAGAAGGCCAAACCTCGGCTCGGTCAGTTGCTTCTGGGTACGGATTATCTGTTTTAATATCAGTATTATTATTAACTATCTGTACCACCACTTCGGAAAGCGTAGGCGCTGGAGAAGAAGTGGCGTCAGAAACTCCAGCAAAAAAGCAAATATAAACTCTTATACTAGTTAATTACAATAATGACCATTATTTAGGGACACCTCGCCGCATGTCAGCACAAGAATCGTAATCTCTTCATCGACCCTCTTCAACAAAGTGGGGTTGAGATAGCATCGGTTCCGCCGCTTGAGGCCGGATATTGGGCCAGTGTTGCCAATTACGTCGTCCGCGCGGAACGGTTCGGGAAATTTTGTCGAGAAAATGGCAATATTAAAATTTTTGCAACTTTCATTTTACGTAACATGGTACAATTTTTATATTACATTATTTTAAAAATACTACGTTCTGTATTTTTTTTATTGTTATATCATTACAACCATCAATTGCTGAACTCCGACAGACTGCCGTAGACTACGAGTCCGCAGACCTGCATAGGTCATGTCACTCCATCTAGCGCGGGGTCGTGCTTCGCTGCGATGGTGAGTCTGCCACACAAGAACCTTTCTTCCCCATCGGCTATCGGTTCTACAAACAATATCGCCACTTAAACTTACTGATCCTTTGAGCTATGTCGGTTATTTTACTTCTTCTGCCGGATTGCCACGTTTTTTATTCGATCACGCAGATAAACCACGAGCATATTTGCAATTCAAATATGTAGCAGTCAAAATTTCTAGTAGAGGCAATAGAGATGATGGGTGGATGAGGATTATGAGAAGTGGGGAGGCATGGTTATTACCGATAGAACCGACCAAACTGTGATACAGCTTGTTTAAACCTTCGGTGTATTACAACAAAATCGAACATATATTTAAAGGTCTAAAATAGGCCGTTTGTTCCGTCCACCCCATCAAGGTAATCGTCTTGGGTTATCGTTTCCGTGGGGGTCCGCTACAGTTGGTACCGGCCCTCGAAGCCCCCATTTCAGCCCAGTTCGATAAGACTATTTGATTTATGACCAAACAACTGGCGGGGGCAACGACTTGTGTTAATTCCTCTACGTTTTGGAGTGCAACGTCTTTTTGTTTGTATTTTAGACTGTTTGAATTATGTTATTACATGTTAATGCGATAATTGGTTAT